>OU744735.1:24508852-25709207 GCA_916613615.1 Steromphala cineraria | reverse complement strand
GTTTTCCAAACTTGCCCCTTCGCTTTTTACATCGTGATACATCATCGTCATTTTGTAACGAATATGAATAAAAGAGTAAACAGATTCAAATAAACCAGAGAGGATCTATACATATAGTCGATGAATAAATCATTGAAATTGGTCCCTGGTCGCTTCAGAACCTTTATATTTCATTTCAGCACACTTTTGGATTGATAATGTGGTAACGTTGTACGAGGATGGTTGTTAGTTATGTGTCTACAGAATATTGCCATGCTTCATCAACTGATAATAACGATAATTCTACCCTGGCGAACCAATAAATTCATATCTGCTCAGCCCAAGAATTGATCTAACCAAATACGATTTCGTATTTCCGCGTTTGAAGTGATAAATCCTCAAATTGCTTCCTCCCTTGATTCGTCGGTGTGATATAATATATCAGCAATCAAAGGACATTCGATGATGTGACTCTCATTGACTTTAACACCGGGAGATTTTCTTAACAATTCGGCGTTTGTGATGAACGCAGTCGTCACCTCTGCCCGGAACCTGTTTATCGATGGATCACGTGCCCGCCTCCGTTTCGCAGCAATACTGACATGAAAACGAGGCTGTTCAGCCGCCATGTTTGATCAGAGGATGTGTATTACGTAATCATTATCTGTGTATTTCACGAATCAAGTCCATGAGTGTGATAAAGCGTGATTTATTTCAATGGCTTCGGAATTGGAGAAATACCGACTAACAATAGTGTTATATCCTGTTTGTATTTGTTGCCAATCCATGCAATTTAATTAAATCAAACTAAACAATGTGCCTGATGTAAGATTTATTTATCACTCAAACTTTAAAGGAAAACGAAAAATAATGTTTGTAACGAATATTTGTGTACAAAAATTTACACATTTTAAATGAAACCGAAAAGCACTTCAATGTCAGAAAAATACGACTAATACTTAAGTTATAATGATTATCTTGTCTCGGGGTCTACTAAAATATCATTTTCTCCCATCAGCATCAAATACTTGCACGAAAGATGATATCCACCTAAAGTGTATGTAAACCACATTACATGTTCAGCTGAACAATAGTTGAGCCAACATTTTAAAGTTAAATTAATACTCAAAGTTTTCATGAAATTTTTCTTGACTTCCATATAAGTCAAATATACGTGTTATACGTAAGTCATCTTACATAATAATTCCCCAAAGCATTTCATGAACAAAAAGCATCTTAATGAAGGTGAGAAACCATAAATCCTTTGCGGATTACACGAATACTAGATATGTAACCTATGACACACACAATCCAAACTGTCTACTTTAAAGAATTTAAAAAAAAATGATGTATGGCAAAATACAACATTTAAAAAACACCTCTTTATACTTGACTGAAAACCAACAAAATGATAATGTAACTACTACATAAGTAAACAACACCATTGATAATATTTGGCATACATATATGATACCAATCACTCAGAATGTCTCTTTTAGAATTTTAACGTTCCAAGTAAAGGTTCATACATGTACGTACCTTACTGCACACACGTTTTGAAGAAATGTAAGTTTTGGAGAGTTATAGAATTGTTGCATTCGAGCAGCTGTTTGAAACTTTTTACTTTTGTAGTTGTAAAAGATAAGAGAGATACATTAGCACAAAAACTCACATTTTACAAATTTACCAAAATATGAGTCTCAATCAATCAATCAATCTTTATTTCCGGTACTGAAAAGGCCACAGGCCTATAGTACAATACATAATACATTTGATTTTACATATACCGGTACTATTTATGTAACAATATGGTTTCTATATACAGATGCGTAGAATATATACATGGACAGGTTTTCGATTTCTTTGTTATCTAAACTATTTAATAGTTTGGAAAATTTAAGCATGTTTGGATGTACATAATACTTTTTTTTAATATATTTCTTTCTTACGCTACTGTAGATCGGACATACAAGTAAAAAATGATACTCATCTTCAATTTCATTTGGTTGACATAATTGACAGATTCTTTGCTCTCTACTAATATTTATATATCTACCTTTCTCAATGTACAGTTCAAAAATATGAGATTGCTAATTATCATCAACAACCCGTGCATACAAATACATTCACCACCGTGTCACATGCCTAAAATTGATTATTTGTAATTGATTAAATCATGCCAAGTCAAGTCAAGTCAAGTTTATTCTCATAAGTCATGAATTTATGACATAGAGTGAACAAATAATAAGACAGTAGTATTACATACATATTAATGGATATTTGATATAAAGAGCAATTTTTACAAGTATTGGTTTATATGTGATGGACATCAGTGAGATAAATTTCTCTATGGATGAATGTTTACAATAGTACGCAGGAAGATATTTGTGTCTTAATTCATTAAACATATTACATTCTAACATAAAATGAAGCTCGTCACCGATCTTACACTTACATGAAGGGCATAATCTATGTTCTTTATCAATTTTATACCATCTTCCGGTTTCAATTGGAAGTCTGTGATTACATGTTCTAAGTTTCGTGATATATATACGTAAGTTCATAGGAAGTTGCAGTAAATAGTTTTCAATGTACAAATTATCTTTAAACTTATTATAATAAAAGCCTTTTGATGATTGTAGTTTATTTTCTCTCCATCTTTGCAGAAATTGATCGATAAGTACAGTTTTGACATTATTTACAAGCCACTGGGTATTTTTAAACTCTTGCATTTGCCAAATGTAACTATAACCTGTACTCTCTAGTATAGACTTAATTTCTGTTACTAACGGGAATTTACCATTAACATTAACCCGAGAATTTTGTAAGTTAAGCATTAATTTGTACACAATACTAGATAATTTATCATGGGATATCAATAGCTTACACCAGTATGATAGCATTCTCAATTTGATAGAAATACTAAGTGGGTATCTTCCAAGTTCCCCGTAAACCATGAAATCGGGAGTTGACGATTTAACCTTCAATATATATTTACAGAATTTCAAATGAATACGCTCTAACTGAGCAGTGTTTTCAAAACCACACACTTCAGCACCATACAGCAATATTGGCTTAACAAGTTGATCAAAGAGTTTAAGCTGACAATCAATTGGAATTTCTAACAAACGTATTTTTCTAAAAATAGCAAACATTGCTCGTGATGATTGGTCGGTTAGCCGTTTAATAGCTTTGCAGAAGCGACCAGTGCTTGTAAATAGGATACCAAGAAACACATAATGCTTTTCTAACTCTAAAACAGTATTTTGTAGAATAAAAGATGGGTTGCCAACATGCCTGTTAGTTTGTGATTTTTTTCAGGCATCAATTACACTAATTGGAAACATCACTTAACCAATCAAGTGTCAATAAAATGTGTAACATTTGTTCCAAAGAGTTTTTAACATAGAGTTGATTGCTTAGTTAGGTGGAAAATCAAACATCGTAAATTGAAAAATTAAACGATAGCATATATGAGCTTGGTAACCCTGTTTTATTGTGAGATGAATTATGTCTTCAAATCTTAAATTTCATTGGCATAACCTGATATATCATAGTAACTCATACATGTTTTTCTAGATATAAATCATTCAAAATTGCGTTTGATATTTTAGCACCACTTAAGACAGAGACACTATAAGACTCTCTAATAGATCGTCTCTTCATTCTTTGTCAGTGTTTTGTTTGAATTATATATGCCGATTGTTATCAATGATGTTATTTTCCCGATCATATATCCCAATTGTCGCCAATGGTTTAAACAAATCTTTTATACTAATTAGGTGAGAACATTTTTTAACTGTTATTTCTTGGAAGGAAAAAATCAATAAAATATTATCAATAAATACGCTTAGAACACTTAGACCTGAGGATTTGATTTTATATAGATTTTTTAACCGTCGTACAATGTGTATAAATATAACGTACTCTATAGTGTTCTATCAGTTAGCCATTCAAGAATAAAGCATATATATGAATAAGTCAGTATAAGACTGATGTTTATTCAATTATCATCTGAATATCAACGTATCTTAGTTATCTATCCATTAAGTGTCCTTTTAAAGGGGCAGTAGCACGTTTCTAGGGGGGATATAAGGTGATGTCAGGAAATCGAAAATTTATGGCTCCAATTGAAAGACAATGCATTTAAACTAAATGGAGCAGTAAATATTCAAATATATAATGTAAAGTTTAGCCATGCGATTCCCTTTTCTTACACAAAATGAATTAAAGGTGTTCACACAAAATGGCCGCCCATGGATTTTAGGTGAATCTTCATATTTTGTCCTCTGACTATGGATAATTGGTTTGTGTTATGAGATTTTTGACACTATCAAAGTAATACATTTATCATTAACATACAATTATCAGTGAACATTTTAAAATATAAAATTATCAAAAAACGTGCTACTGCCCCTTTAAGGTTCAAGTTTTATAAGCAATTTTCGTGCAAGTTTCAAAAATAAAAATTCAATGATGTCTGAGCATTAACATTGTCATGGTCAAATTGTCTATACCTGTAGACCATGACTATCTAAAATAATTCGATATTATCCAAACACATCACTGTACGTCAGCAGGAAAAAATGACGTATTTTGTTTTAAAACGGGAATGAAAAACAAGTAGAAATTTATTATTTGTTATATACAACTATGGCGTTTCCTAGGATTCTGCGTAAATAAGAACAATAACAGCTTTCAACAGGACCAAAATCGAAAGTAACAGTTTTGATTTATTTAAAAAAACGTGTAATAGATTTCATTACCTATGTTGGCAGTGAAATCGAGGTTCATATTTATCATATGAGGGCCACTATTCACCTTTTCATTGTGACGTCACCTATAAACAATGCTTTGACGTCATGTTTTGCCTATGACGTCACAATCTATACCAGACTGGCAGCCTATGCAGGGGAAAACGAATCTTATATTTTTAACCCTTAGTGGTCTATCAGCTGTCATTTGCAGCCTAAGCATTTATTTTTAATTGGCATGACAAAGAAATTTGAAACTTTTGCCTTGTGTGCAAAACGGTTAACGTTATACTTAAGAAAGTTTTTTAAGTTCATCTGAGGAACAAAATTCACAATAGAAAAATACTTTAAAATATCATTTACCATCGTGAGGCAGGAACATACGTGCTTTGCTCTGAAGCAAAGCGAGAAAGTATGATTTACTTACATTTGTTATTGATAATGTACATTATTGTTACTTTGCCCTTAAAGGGACAGAAGCACGTTTTAAGGGAGAATATAAGGCGATGTCAGGAAAATGAAAATAAATGGTTCCAATTGAAAGACAATATAACTTAACTAAATGAAGCTGTAATAAATCAAATATATAATTTAAACTTCATCCATGGAATTCCTTTTCCTTACACAAAATGAATATAAGGTGTTCACACAAAAATGGCCGCCAATGGATGTTATGTGAATCTTTATACACTGTCCTCTGACTATGGATGATTGGTTTGTGTTATGAGTTTTTTTTTACACCCTCAACATTATACATTTAGCATTAACATACAAGTATCAGTTAAAAATTTGAAATATAAAATAAAAACGTGCTACTGTCCCTTTAACATAAACCATAGGCTACCTAAGTAACATACGATCACATTAAAACCTTGTAAAATGGGGTACTAAGCGCAACGTAAAAGAATGGGGGATAAGGTTAACCTTAGAAAAGGTTGCTTTTTGATAGGAGGCGCTGCTTTATAGAGAAACCTAGTTAACAAAGAAAACAAAACCAAGAATTAAACACACAGAAAAGTATTTATTTTTTATATAGAAACATCTCGTCGAATATATTTTATGGAGAATAAGTTTTTTGATGTTACCTTTGTTGCAATATTTTACCAAATGATGGCTAAATGTTGCAATTCTGGCATAATGGCGAAGAGATGTTACCTTGCTTAATGATGCAACACGACAAGTGACATGAGGGCGTTTAAAAGAAATGCTTATTGATTGTTTGTAATTATCATTAATGTAAAAATATGTTGATGATGTTTTAATATAGTTGATGACACATGTTGCAGACAGCTGTTGGAATCCTTAGTCCCCGAACACTTCAACTTTGATTAGAGCAACACTGCGGGTAGTTGAATTGCTGGAACGACGATTGTAATTAATTAACAGGGAAACAGCTCACTTGCTACAATTTAAAAAGACAGAGAATATGTTGATAGGGTCATTATGACAAAACGTTGAAATGTCGTAGTAGTACTGTTTTTGTTAAAAATACAATTTTAATGATACTTATTCAGTTTATTGATATAAAACTGTTTGGGTCATGATTTATGACTGGATATTAAATAATGCCGTAGTAGTACTGTATTTGTTGAAAAAACTATTTCATTTATAATTAGTTCAGTTTATTGATATATAACTGTTAAAGGGGCAGTAGCACGTTTTTTGATAATTTCATTTTCTAAATTTTTCACTGATAATTGTAAGTTAATGCTAAATGTATTATTTTGACAGTGTCAGAAATATCATCACACAAGCCAATCATCCATAGTCAGAGGACAAAGTATGAAGATTCACATTAAATTCATAGGCGGCCATTTTGTGTGAACACCTTTAATTCATTTTGTGTGAGAAAAAGGAATCGCATGGCTAAACTTTACGTTATATACTTGAATTGTTACTGCTCCAGTTAGTTTAAATACATTGTCTTTCAATTGGAACCATTAATTTTCATTTTCCTGACATCACCTCATATTCCCCCTAAAAACGTGCTACTGCCCCTTTAAGGTCACAATTTATGATTGAAAATTGAACAATGACACCTGTCAACTCGCCAAACGTAATTTTGGAAAACTTATCTGAATCAGGCAGAAGTACAGTCAGGGCTTAAAAGCACATATATCTAGAAAACTTTTAATTTGTTTGATTTGCATACGTAAGGCCGTCTCTAATGTCTCTTTAGTTCCAACTTTTTCCAATTACTTAAATTGTAACATAATGAACATATCATGTAATTCATATCATTCAAGATTCCTTGAACAAACATACACTAAAAACGAAAATATTTGCTCCATACTTTAAAACTTACGAGTAATACACAATTATATCCTCGAGGAATTCAATTAAAACAATGGACCGACCTAAAACTGAAATCGATATTAAAGGGGCAGTAGCACGTTTTTAGGGGGAAAATAAGGTGATGTCAGGAAAATGAAAATTAATGGTTCGAATTGAAAGACAATGGAGCAGTAATAATTCAAATATATAACGTAAAGTTTAGCCATGCGATTCATTTTTCTTACACAAATGAATTAAAGGTGTTCACACAAAATGGCCGCCAATTGATTTGTTTTTCGGTGAATCTTCATACTTTGTCCTCTGACTATGAATAATCGGCTTGTGTAATGAGATGTTTAACACGGTCAAAAGAATACATTTAACATTAACTTACAATTATCAGTGAAACATTTAAAATATAAAATTATCAAAAAACGTGCTACTGCCCCTTTAAAGAGTGATATTAAAACATAACAGAAACTATGTATGTTACAATAAGAAACGTAATCAAAGGTTGTAAATATAACACACACAGTGTGCAATATAGTTATAGAAAAGAAATAACATTTTAAATTTATAAACAGACAAGTACAAAATCTGGCAAGATATAAACAGATTACATCAAAACCAACTTAAAACTCACGTGAAAACAGTTTTGATAACAAAAACGGAAAATTGAAACAGACACAAACAAAACCAAAAGAGAAACCACCTATAAAACACATTTGTAGCCAGAATAACTTTATTATACAGCGAAAGAGGAGTTCAGATTTGAATGCAAACAAAAACAAAACATTACCAACAATAAATTCATTAAAACACAAAAAAATATTTTTATATACATATGCACTTAAAAACAAAATCAAAACATGACGGCATAACAATCAGTAAAGCCAAATACATTAAAAATATTTAAAATTAATACACGTAAAAGAGAACATGGAATTTGTAAACAAACACGACAAACGTGACACAAAAATCAAAGAACACAATTACAAAATTTAAACTCAAATATTGTGAACTGAAAAAAATTTCTTACTAGAAAATCTACTAATCTTTTATCAATTATCAACAAACAGGTACAACATAAACCACACAATAAACAGGGAAGTCAAAGACAAAGGTGTAAAGCTACTTATCAATATGCAAATAGTTTAAAATCAAAATAAAGAAAAACTCGTATTCATAAACAACTAAGAACAAAAAATGTTCACACAATAACAAGAGCACTTAAAAGGGGAAGTAACACATTTTCGGGTTGTCTTTTTTAATTTTAGATTTTCAGTTTTTGACTGATAATTGTACGTAAATGCTAAATGTATTATTTTGATCTTGTCAAAAATCTCACAAACCAAGCATACATAGTCAGAGAACATATTATAAAGATTCACATAAATTTCATATGCAGCCATTTTTAGTGTGAACACCTTCAATTCATTTTGTGCAAGAAAAGGGAATCGCATGGATGAACTTTACATCATATATTTGATTCATTACTGCTCCATTTAGTTTCAATACATTGTCTTTCAATTGGAACCATTTATTTTCATGTTCCTGACTTTACCTTATATTTGCCGTAAAACGTGCTACTGTCTCTTTTATACCAACATATAACACAAATGTAAAGCTAAACAATTTATTGTCATAACAAATGAAAAAACTTCGAATTGCAAACACATAACCACACACATTAGAAAACAATAGACGATCAGAAACAATTAGAAACTACAATTTGTTTAAATTGACTTATATATAAAATAGATGTGATGCATTACGTCATGGTACGTAAACAATAACACATATTTTGAATAGAATAATTGGCGTCTGGTTAATGTTTTGTTTAAATATCTATGTCTAATATCGAAAGGCGTAATAAAATAGAATATATACCATCAATACCGCTACGATGTTTAAAATGTTGTTAATATCTGACACGTTTATTCATTAGCACATAGAATATATCTTCCTTGTTGATGAATATTTGTGTTATGTCAATATTAATTTTGGAATAATTCATTTACATAAAATTCCATTTTTTTAAAGAATAATCAAAAGTACACTTAAAGTACTCTTAGAACGATCATTTAAACTCTTGTTCATATCAGTTTGTGAGTATGACATCAGAAACTCGAAACTTTATTCATTTAAAATCTTCCATATGGCAATTAAACTGAATTGTGTATTTTCTTTTTTCTCATTTGATTTAAAATTGATAAAGAAAACCTCGAATTTGTAAACAAACAGGAACCACAATAATCAAAGAACAACAAAAAGTAGCATGTTTTCAGGGGGAATATGAGGTGATGTCAGGAAAAAAAAAAAGAGTGGTGGTTTCAATTGAAAGTCAATGCATTTAAATTAAATGAAGTAGTAATAATTCAAAAATAAAAAGGTAAAGTTTAGCCACACGATTCATTTTTCCTATACAAAATGAATTAAAGGTGTTCACACAAAATGGCCGCCAATAGATTTTATGTGAATCTTCATACTTTGTCCTCTGACTATAGATGATTGGTTTGTGTTATGAGTTTTTTAACGAAAACCTTGAATCTGTGCACTAACAAGAACAAAACATGACCACACAATAAACAGAGAACACAAAACCATCGTCAATGTACAGCACATGTTCCGATTTGGCTCATTAATTACCATGTATATGATGCCTTAATTCCCGTATATATATACCAGATGGAACTAGCCTTTGAACCTGTCCATTGTATGGTATAACTGTACCCGGGTCGGACTAAGCCTTTAAGTCAGGACCTTTCACCTTACATTAAGGATGCTATCATCTTTCACAAAACAAAGTAATTGGAGCTTGCTGCCTTGTTTCTCCTTAAAGGGGCAGTTCTATTGAGGTCCGCCGCTAATGGCTGAAATATTGCCCAAGCGGGGCCACACACCAACTCACTCTCTCTATTGAGGTTATTTTGGTTAAAATTAAGTTACATTTCCTTGTGTTTATCCGAAGATGAACTTAACCACTTGATTTTTAGATATAATGGTATTGACCGGAAAACTTTTTACAAATACATTATAATTCAGCTTCTAATAGAAGTGTCTCTTTAAGATCGTGGAATTCAAGAGTAGCATTGAATATGGTTGTTTATAATCATGCATATACAGTGGTTTCAGTCATTATGTAGAAAAAAACTACCATCTATGATATTGTTGATTTGACATACAATTTCATTTACAGCTAAAGTATAAAAACATTTTTGGCTACAAAATGAATTGGCTACAAAAAAAAGTATTTTAGTTTGAAATCCGTTGATTAATCTTAGTGATAATAATTGTTGTACTTCTTAAGTGTCATATATAATCTTTAAATAAATTTCGCAAGAAGCGAGTGTTAAAGAAATGAGTCAATTTATTAGCCAGATTAGTGTCTCGTCCTTTGTTTTTGGAATTTTATATTTAAACAAAAAGTCAAGGACCAACCAAATTAATAATATGAAGACATCGTATAGTTCAAATAATGAATTTGATATTGTATAGTGACGTGGCCCCTAACATTTTAAATGTTTTTCATTTCAAGATAAGCTAAACCGTTATTGATTATCACCTGTAAAAATAAAACATTTAGACTAACATTTAGTCTCAGAAGTATTTTTTCTATAGTGACAATAGTATTAAGCAAATCATGTATTTAACAAAATGGAGCCCAGAAGATCTAAAGTTGAGCAATCTAGACTTGCTATACTTTTCTAGATTTGGTTGGTCATCAATTAAATATTTTTGCTTTAGGGTCTGCATGACAGACTATAAAACATTTGGTTATCTCTTAAAGGGGCAGTAGCACGTTTTTTGACAATTTTATATTTTCAATTTTTCACTGATAACTATAAGTTAATGCTAAATGTATTACTTTGATAGTATCATAAATCTCATAACACAAACCAATCATCCGTAGTCAGAGAACAAAGTATGAGGATTCACATAAAATCCATTGGCAGCCATTTTTGTGTGAACACCTTTAAGTCATTGTGTGTAAGAAAAGGGAATTGCATGGCTAAATTTTACATTATATATTTGAATTATTACTTCTCCATTTCGTTTAAATGCATTGTCTTTCAATTGGAACGTGCTACTGCCCCTTTAAACACTTTTCTTTCTAAAAAGGTCTTTCGATTTACATCTTCAGACCAAAAGAAAAAAGAGTCCACGTGCCAGACCTCATTCGGTTGCAGGTCGGATATCAACACAAAGAAGAAGCTGATTTATTAGCAAAAACACCACCTTGTCGATGTTCTAACGTTCAAAGGCAAAGGTGCGAAACCAAGCCCGTGTTGGCTTTACATGTTCACCGGCCGCCATTAACGACGATGAAATTACAGACTATCGTCTGGTGATAATTACTAGTTGGATTCGAAAGCGTATTTCACCTGTCAAGAATACGATCCTAAAGGAGTGAACACATCTCTTGCCTTGAATGGTCTCCCCTTTCTCTGTCTTGGCGTCTGGTTTGACTTGTAACACAGAAGAGTTAGTTTTAGATGTGGAATTGTCCCGATTAGAGTCGAGACTGGCCGCTATGATGGCATTACTATTAATGAAAGAGTGTGTTTATTTTATAAAGATGAAATCGAAGAAGAATGCAATGTTTTGTATTCGTATGAAAGGTCGATTTTGTTGAGAAAATGTATAGCTGAGTGTGATAGTTTTGATGATATTAGTGATGTACAAAAGTTACAATTTATTTTATCCAGTCCAAATGTATGACAAAACCTGCCATTTTAATCTTTCTTAACGTCAATCTTATGTATATGATTCCTGATTTTAGGTAATAACTGTTAGCTTAGCTTGTTATAACAATTACGTTTACACTAAGCAACCATTTTGCTCCTTGTAAATATTTTAATGACGTTAGTCTCTCATAATCCCTTATAGGGGTCGTTCAAATGTTGTTGTTTTATCTGATGCATTGTATGTATTTTTTATGTTGATGTGAGACTTTAATAAACAATCTGTCTGTCTGTCATATTGTTTTCATTGAATGCTTCAATGTATCTCTTATAAAAGGGACAGTCCTATCGGGGTATTTTTGTGGAAACGAAATTCAAGAGGGCGCAGTGATGCATTCTATTCTGTGTTAAATTTATAAAAACTAAAATGTTACTCTTACTTACAAATATGAAAATAAGTATGAAATAATCATGTAATAATCATTTATTAGAACAAACTGGTAAGTACTCTTGAATTCCATAACAATACCCTTTAAAGGGGACACAAGAACGTTTTTCAAAAAAAGGGAATATCACAAAAACAAATATGAATACTACTGCAAAGGAATATTTTTACAAGCACCTATGTATATAGACTGCAATTAGATTATGTTTTGATTTGTTCACTTTTTCTGTTCAGTTCTTGTGAGTGCAATTGTTTCATTATGTACTGGTGCGGCATTGGTATAAGCAGAGCTTTTGCTTGTTTGCCAAACCAGATTTCTTCGGAAATAAAAATATGTTTAAACCATATGAATACTACCGATTGCAAAGCTTTTCACACTTGCAGCGTCTATGATTGATCACCTGCTGTGTTATTTGTTACCAACTGTTCGTTATTCTTAATCAATATGGAAATATCAATCAGCAAAAATGTTACCCCCAGTAGCATTATTCAACCGGGTTTTGTTACAACCATGTACTGATAAAGTGATTATGTATAAACTGGAATGTCCCTTTGAATTCGTTCCACTAAAAATACCTGGTGAAACTGTCCCTTTAAGTGCACTGAAGTACCTTAACTATTACTTGAATAAGGCTCCATCCGCTTCCCTACCCTCCTTTTTAATATATAAAATACATATTTCAGATTTTTCTGGGATCCGCCATTGGGCGTCTGGTAACATATAATATTAACCGGATTGACTTTGGTTTCTCGTTAACTAAAGGACTTCAGCGTAAGGAACATTAAACGTCTTGCTGAAAATGACTTGATAGTAAGAAGAGTAATGGAGAAACAGAAAGTTATACGTTTGATCTCTATAGAATATCAAGTTTAAAGATTCTTTCTTTAAAAAAGTTTTTTTTCTGATATTTGATACTGATTGTTAGTCCAGCATGGTTCCATCTGGTTTCAACGATATTCTTCAAGATGCAGCGTGTGTTAGATAATTAATGACATTCCTTATAGTCAGATCATGATGTACTGATCGACGTTGATATATCACTTTGGAAAAACTTTTAAGCGTCCAAATATTTTTTGTGTTAGTAATGATTATTTTTGGTTTTAAATGTTCGTTACAATATGTCACAATGTAACAAGTAAAAATCAAAATAAAATACATTTATCCATATTTATGTCATATATTGAGACTGTATATCACGAAATTGTTACATATTGACACTATTTACATTTTAGCAGCTCTCATCAAAATTACCGTTCATTTTATAATCATTTTACATTGGTTTGCCGCGGAAACGTTCCCTCGGAGCCAAAGTTTTGAGAAAGCTTTTTTTGTTAAGATCAATTACTATTACTATAAGTGTTAATCAAATAATTTCATTTACAAACTTATTATTTGAAATTATATGAATATCTAATCTTTTAAGTGATTATATGTTTTACTCTTCAACTTAATATAAGAATTAATATCGAAAGGCCATATGCGAAGAATAAGGAACTTTTCGATTCCTCATCGATACATTACCCTTATATATTCCTGTTTCTGATTACCCGGGTCCGGTTCTTCAAAGCGATATTAGAGCAACGATCCATCAAGTTAAAATACGGCGATAATGATCTCTTAGGGTTAAAACTCTTTAGTGAAACACCATCCAGAGCATTTAGCTGCGCGGTCTAGATACAAGAGAGATGTGGGTTCCAGATTGACGTGTGTTGGTAATTCAACAAGATGGTCCAACCCACCTCGCGGGAGTCCAGGTGGGTCCTTATTCCCTCCCCTCCCCTCCCCATGTAGGCCTACTGCTACGCCCCCCCCCCCCCCTCTTTCACGCTCCCCGAACCTGCTTGCACCTTCTCGCCCCCATCCTTATCTCTAATTTTATATACTTTTCTATTGTTTTCTATTTTTATTTTACCGGGTAAACCTCTGTAGTCAGTTGACAGGGCTTCCTCTACGTTACTTGATTTTGATCCAGAACATTATCCATACAGCTATTATAAATGTCCGGGTTTCCATTGACAAGCGGCGGTAAATCTTTTTTTTGAAAAAAAATATGATTCTATTTCTTCTAATAAGATACCATCATTTGATATTGCAATTTTGAATCTCAAAGTTGAAAGTTTTCATGTTTTTTTTGCCTCCATGTGATGTTACAAAAAATATGTTGTTTTTTGTATCGATAGAGGCACACTCTTATTTTTCCACTTTTTTTTCTTCAAAAATCTAACACCAATGGCATGTCATTGCATTCTCTCCCCACAGAGGCAACTCAGTCATACCTGAATTAGCCTCTGTTCTATTACGGCTAACATACGGGATAGAAAGGTAGAAATCTGATTGGAGGCAATCGAAGTTAGTTGTGCAATCAGCGACGCCGTTACAAAAGTGGTCATTCGCAAAAGTTCGGCTATTCCCGTGTGGATCCGCATCAAAGGGAGATAACTCTTTCTTCTACAAAACAATCGCTTTTAACCTTCGCATTGGTTTTTATTTGGTGAATTATTAAAATAAAATTAATCATAAAACGAAGAACAATTTACACAACTATAAAACAATATGTTTCTAATGAAAAACCCTATACATATCTGATTTTGAAATAGTTTCCCTCTCTGAGACTCACACTGTTAATGAAAAAGAAACCTAAAGGCATGATTCTTTTAAAAGTCACTGAGCGACCGTTGAGTATTCCCGAAGTCGTGGACATCCAAAAGGTGTTTTCATTGGCTGCAAATAAGGGAGATATCTCAAGTTACAACTTTTTGCCGCTAGGGCGATCTGCCGGAACCCCAGGATTTTGGCGTAATGGAACAGAGGCTAACTGGGGTATGACTGAGTTGCCTCTGTGGGGAGAGAATGATGTCATTGTAGCTTGTTACAATTGATACAGAACATAGTTGAATAAAAATGGAAAAAGGCATAAACTAAAATGGCAGAAATGTACTTTCGTTTTCGCTCATGCAGTCAGAGCTTTTCTAAATGGGAAAAATACGCCCTTTAGATGGCCCTTATTAGCATACCATGTGACATTCAAAATGGGTACCGTTTGCGAAAAGCTCAGAGCGAACATCATCGAGGACCTCACGATAGTAAAAATAAACTGTTGCTGGTAAAGGTAAGCATTTCGGTAGAGAGAGATTACTATATACCTATAGGAAACGGTGGAAATAAACCCAACACAATTGATTTTTAATTAGTTTTGATTATTCGTCTGTAGGGATCCTTTCCGTATTTCCCCTCATCCTTAAGTTCCCTTACCCCTAATCTGTCTACTCTCTTTTGAGTGGAACCATCCACGTGTTCAATAGCTGAAAAACACGTTAAACCCCAACTCACTCTCTTTTTCACTAGAAGGGAAAGTGAACGCAGGTCATGTTCAAGTGCGGATGTACAGGGGATGAGAATAAGCGAAAATAGATGAGCTGTTTATAAGATATAGGATATATTGTTCACAGTTTGGATTGAAAATAGAATCCCCCCCCCCCCCCCCCCCCCCCCCAAAGAAAAAAATACAAACCTTCGCCCCTATCAAGTTCCCTTATCTCTCTCCTTATTACTCATCCCTTCTATGTTTTTCATTTATTCCCATTTCCAGCTCTCATTTCTATGTAGAAAAACGCGTAAAACCCCAACTCACTCCACGTAGGCCAACTGTCCATCTTCCCCTTTGAACAGTCACAACCCTCCCCTTTCTTGCATTTCTCTTTTAAATTTTCCTCCCCTTCCGTATGTCTTATTCTGAAAGCCTCATCGCATTTCCCCAACACCCACACCCCTCCGCATCAGACTCTTCGAGCCGCTGTTAAAGTACGCTATTAACCATTTTAACCCATTTTGTCCTCCTGCTCCCCCCTTCCTTTCTCCCTCTTTTTCTCACTTGTTCAACATCCCCTCTTTCTCCCATTTTTTTCCATTTTCTATCCCCCTCTCTACGTAGATCAACTTTCACCCACCTTTTTCGGTTGGCCTCCTACTATGTAAGCCAACTCCCAATCCTCACTCCTGTACAGTCCCCTATCTCTACCAACCACTGCTAAACCTCTTAATGCCTTTTCTATACCATATCATGTTCTACAGTCTTTTCCTACCACCTCCTTTTTCCCTCTGATATCCACCCCCTCTTTCTCGCCCTCCCTTAAATAACCCATGCAAAGAGCCATATTTAAAGGATCCCGTTTCAAAGACGTGCATTTTCCAAAAATACCTCTTTTTGATTTAGGAGTAGGCTGATGCAGAAGTTAAGACCTTAACCTCCCACTTGCCGCAAACATATGTGGGCTTCTAAGGGGTTAATCTTAACATGCTGTCGGGGTCCGATTTTGCTCTTGGAGTTAATAATATCTGAAATGGCGGGGGTATGTTCAGGGGTTTAGAACAACGTTTTGGAAAGTATACAATACCAAATATTGATTTAGGGATGCCGTAACGAATACAAATAATAACGCGTACATGTATTTGACATAAATATTTTCAGTGATTTCTTTTTCTACAAAATCAAATGTTTTTTAAAAAGGGACTATGTCGTCAATCCATTGTGATGAACATATTATTTATGTTAATTTAAAAAGTTTTTGACATTAGAAATCAAACGTAGGTGGTATTTAATCATATATTTTCGATTTTTATTATAGGACCCGGGTAATAAGTTACAAATAACATAGAAGTTTTTGCAAAATATAAAAAAGTCGAATAATTTCAAAAACAAAAAAATTAGAACACAGAGGAATTGTATGTAAATTTCCATTATTTACAGACTTAAACATATCACAATTTACTCTAACACTGATTCAAGTACATATCATGATACAGTTGGGCGGGTGATTTTTTATGTTATAAAATATAATCTTGGTTATCTGTTTCAAACATCCATATGATACGGTTTTTGCATCGTATTCTGTACAGTCTCGCCTGCTGCCACAAGCTATAACGCCGGAGAGTCACGTGGGCGATTTTACTCATGTTGCACGCACTGCATGAGGTACATTGTCATGATTTGGTAATGCATACCAATCGCACGTGCATCAATGATGCAGACAAACAAATGCGTATGTTACTTTTGCCCTTATCTGGGTTGAATTAAATATTCAGGGTTTTTATGAGAATTTTGAAAAAACTTATTAAAACCTGACAAAAACGTATGGTTACAGATACCAATAATTGACACGTGCGATATGTCAGCTGATTACACTTGTTTCAACACATGGTTTATAATGGTTAGTGTCGCATTTCGTAGAAATCACGTTTGCGTTTGGTAGTACAATGATTTAATTTTAAACTGGTCGCAGGAATATACCGTAAGAGAGGGAAATTAAACAAACTTGATGCTAAAATTGGAAGTGATTTTACAAATCAAAAACCTCATTTAGGTTTTTAACAATTGCCCTTTAATTCAGGTACGATCTTTTGATAACAAATTGTTTATATGAAAGTGCATGACATTTCGGATCGTTATTTGTTTATATATGTATTTGTTAAGGAATCATAATTGAAGAACCAAAGAACGGAAACCTTTAGACTCACCTTTCTCGTCATGTATAGGAGTTTCGAAATGACAATTTCTTAACAGAGGTGTTCTTAAAGGGGCAGTAGCACGTTTTTTTGAAAATTTTATATCTTACATTTTTCACTGATAATTGTACTTAAATGCAAAATGTATTATATTGATAGTGTCAAAAATGTCATAACACAAATCAATCACCCATAGTCTATGGACAAAGTATAAAGAATCCATCCATTGGCTGCCATTTTTTGTGAACACCTTTATTCAATTTGTGTAAGAAAAATGAATCGTATGGCTATGATCTATGACATTGATATTTGATATGAATATGAGCAATGTAAATGTTTTGTTGGTTGTGTTTGAAAGAGTGACAACAGTTCATAAAAGATATCCGTTTCTTAAAGGGGCAGTAGCACGTTTTTTAAATTATTTTATATTTTAAATATTTCACTGATAATTGTTAGTTATTGCTAAATGTAATATTTTGACAGTTTCAAAAATATCATTACAAAAGCTAATCATCCATAGTCAGAGGACAAAGTTTGAATATTCACATAAAATCCATTTTGTGTGAACACCTTTAATTCATTTTTTGTAAGTTATAAATTATATATTATAAATATATTATATTACGTTATAAATTTGAATTATTACTGCTTCATTTATTTTAGATACGTTGTCTTTCAATTGGAACCATTAATTTTCCATTTTTCTGACATCACCTTATTTTCCCCTGAAAACGTGCTACTGCCCCTTTAAAAACTGTTTTAAAATTTATGGATTATGTTAGTTGGTATCTCAAGTCACGACTTCACCCTGTTTCAGTCGTAGTATTCATTCTAAGATTAAACAATCTCGTAATTTTGGTGACGCATCTTTTGTTCGTGTACAAATAAAATGTTTGCTTATTGGTGAACCCTCATTATTAATTCTTCAGTAAATATTTTAGGAGGGGGTAGGTGGGTCGAACATACTTATTATCATAATATCAATAAATAGAGGATACTAAACGACCTTCCATTTAATACTATTTTTATTAAACGAGTTAATGATTTTGTAAAAAACGAGCGAAAGCGAGTTTGATACCAAATCATTCACGATATAAAAAAAAAAAAAAAAAAAAAAATCAATCACGAGTTTAATAAAAATAGTATTAAATGGAAGGAAGTTTAGTATTCTGTTTATTACTTGCTCTAAAAATCACGCAAACTTGCCGACAATGTGCTGAAACTAACAGTTCCGCGACTCGGCACCCATTGTGACGAAGCGCTTACATTGTGACGTCAGTCACGTCACAACAGCTCACTTCTGTGGCGTCATACTTGCATTGTGATATTACACTAGTTTAATATTGACGTATAAATATAACACTGCGGTATCTTACATGGGCGTGTAATAATGGGTTTTTATTAGGCGCACATTTCAATTCACTAGTGCATTCTCTAGGCGCAACCATCATTATTACGCATTATCTAATCCATGCTGACATATTTGTCGCTAGAAGGTGACCATAAACAAGTCTTTACCAGGTACCAATTTCCTGCTGGGCGAACAGAGGCAGATATTGGGTGAGACCACATCTCTCAAATTGTGTCTCAGAGTATGACAGGGAATCAACCCTTCAAACTCTCAGTTTATTCAGCAATGAAAGGGAAACCCATTACCCAGCGAGCCGCGCCCGTTGTTGCTGAACTAAACTGAAAGCGATCAACTTAGCATTGTACAGAACATCCTGTCTCAGGGTAAAACGTATACGCTGACGCTCCACTTTCATACCCTGGGTGAAGACCCCACTGAAAGCTGCGCGCTGTGACCTCTGATCCAGCCAATGATATAGTTTTATCGCGATGGTTCGCGATAAAATTTCAGCCAATCACGGACCGCCTTTTAAACAACATTTGACTTACAGTCTTTGCAACAATATGATCTAGCTGATTCAAATGATATTCACATTTTGTTAAAATATTTGCGTTAATTTTGGAAATTCAGTATTGATTCACACACGTACCCCCATAAAAAATATTTTAACTCAAAAGCAAATTATCGTAAATAGATTAAAAAAGCAAATCATCGTAGATAGATTAAAACAACACAAAAGTTGATAGAAAGACATGTTCAATAGGACAATTGTTGAATAGTATGTTCATCAACAATATACAAAATAACGTTGTTTAAGAAACCATCTCTATTTAGATATTTCACGCTTCGTGGCAAGGGTGTAGAGAGGCCAACAACAAGGTAAGCAAGATGCACGTGCAATGTACATTTCACTGTTAAGGGGTGGTAGAAAAAGCATCACAAACTTTATACTTACATTTACATCTTAGGAAGGACCGATTTGTTTTCATTTCTTTTTTGCAATATTCATATTGATACGAGACAATTCGTTTTATATATATTAGGTGTCTATTCACTGGATATTGTTTTTGAAAAATTAATTTGATTTTAACCAATTTAGTTTTGATAAAACCCTTCTAATCTGCGCTACCGCAGCCAAGATGTTTTGTTTTTTAAATATCGTTTACAACTTTTGCTTGGTTAACACCACAATTACAGTATGTTTTGGAACATTATATGGAACATTATATAGAACGATCTTAAAACGTGAAATATTATAATCAAACAAATGATGTTTTTATTGACAACTTTTAATTTCGTTGACAAAAAAATGTAAAAATAATTGTCGGAGTTGATCTGTCGTTTGTATTAGCTTCAGTGTTGTCTTGAGTCATAAATGATCATTTGTTTTAAAGTTAGACAAAGCACAAAGGCGTTCTTTGCATTTTTGCTAATACCGACTCCCCTTTCAGACGCTGTCATTGGTTGAGTATTATTAGATAGTTCATAGGTCAGAGGTCACAGCGCGCGTCTTCACCCAGGGTATGAAAGTGGAGCGTTAGCGTATAAGTTTTACCCTGAGACAGGATGTGTACAGAACCAATCACAATCCAATGAAACATATCACCGGGGATATTATATTGGTAACTTTAGGAAATATCACAATGGCAATCGATCGGCTATCAAGCCATAAGCTTTATTAATTATGTTTAAATGATCTGAATCCATAAAAATCCCAAAAAATTAATAGTGTTTTTTTTTCTGGTAATGCAGAAAAATGAATGGCGGCAAGCCGATAAAACCCTCTCTTAAAGATTGATGTGTTATGTCGTCTTTTTGTTTCCAATAGCCACATGTTCTGTCACAAATCATTCAGTTAAAAAATATTTACAAATTCTCAAGTGCGACGTCAACTTGTGTAAGATCGCTCTCAGCGACGTTTATGTCGACGGTGAATGAACTGTTTTTCCTTGGCCCTGTGGCACTTATTTACTTTATTACAGCGTCGAGTTAAAGTCAGACCTCGCATAAAGCGGACAGAAAACAACTGACGTGTGTCCGTTTTAGAGGGTTGCTCGTAAATTAACTAATGGCGACACGGTTCATGTATATTAGCCACTTCATTTCATCTTAGCCACAGTACTTAAAACTCGTGTGTTTGTTAAACCGGATATTGCCACCCGCCCCGACAGACTTCGGCAGTTTTCGGAAACAGTCGGCTCTCGAGCCGTGTGCTTAAGGCACGTGCCTCTCGTGTTTAAATGTTGCGCTTTGCACGGGCTTAGCGATCCGGAAATCTTGGTATAGAAGTGGGGTGGTCTCGTTTGGTTTAAGAGCGAATTAATTGGCAATATTTTAAGTTTCTTTTATGTGTTTTTCTTTTCGGGTGGGCGCTTTAAAGACAAGAAACGATTACAGTGTTAAGATTAAACTACACGAGGTATGACTAAGTAGGATTGTGACACAATTATTACTGTGTTGGACACGAGGTTTAGAATTGTTCACATATTGAAAAGAATTAACACTTACATTTTTCAGTTTTCTGATATTACATGGCGGTATATACAAGGATAAATTTTGTTTCATTGTGACTTCTGTTGAAGAAATTATGCGTATCCTCTTGAGTCTTGAAAATCATCAATTATTTCTCGAAAATCAATATATATAGTTATTTGTGAAACAAAACAAAGCACAGATACGGATATATAAACTTTAAAATTTAACACGCTACATTATAGACCTTTAAATTATTGATAATAACCCGGAAATCAGCATGACACCGTTTATACTCTGTCATCTCTGTCAAGTTATGTTAGGGGAGTCAATTTGTAAAAGTGGCAATTGTATCATGGGGAATTACTCTAAAAGTTTACGCTTAAGGAAGGTTCAAGATTGACAGGAGTATTCCCCTTGACCATGCGCTGTTAGCATTGGGATGGAATTCAACAACTAAAAATAGAGCAAGAAAACAAAAAAAGAATTTTTCACATAATTTTTTTTTTCCACAGCCGTTATACATTGCTTTGATCTGTACTCTGTTTTCAGCCAATAAGTGTCCACTTAACTTCGAACTATTCTGCTAAATCTTTTTAAAAAACATTTAAATGGTGATAAGGATGAACTGCAGAAAAGCAATTAGTCGAAATTGCGAGGTCGAAGCTGAATGAGTCATTTTAGGCGATTTCCGCTTGCATGTTTATGACATACTATGACATCAATCAACGGATGACATCATACTACAGGTGCCATCTCAACTTCCAATAAGGTGTTTGTTATAACACGAGCAAAACTGTGACGTCAATCTGCCTCGTTTAAACTGTGAAGTCAATCTGCTTGTTTTAACACCAATAACTCTAAAACTATTTATGCTGACGTCAGCAGGAAACTTTGAGAAATTCACTGAAGGAAAACAGCGAACATTCATATTGAAAAGATAATAACCTTAAATTTTAAAGAAAATTTTCAAAGGACCAACTGAGCGTATTTGTGAAAAACAAAATTATGACCGTATTCACATAGTATATTTGTAAGCTTTTAACTATCCGTGAAAATAATATGTTCAGCAACGAGTTTTGAAGGGCCCGTTTTAGTAATAAATGAAAAGCGTAAGAACTCAAACACGCATTTCTCCAAGAAGGTTCAAGGTATTGCTTCGTCCTATTCTAACACAAGGGATCAAACAATTAAAGGGGAAGTAGCACATATTTTTTTAATTTTACATTTTCAAGTTTTCCCTGATAATTGTACGTTAATGCTAAATCTATTATTTTGATAGTGTCAAAAATTTCATCACATAAACCAATCATCCACAGTCAGGGGACAAGTTATGAGGTTTCACTTTAAGTCCATTGGCTGCCATTTTTATGTGAACACCTTTAATTCATTTTGTGTAAGAAAAGGAAATGGCTGAACATTACATTATATATTTGATTTATAACTGCTTTATTAGTTTTGATACATTGTCTTTCAATTGGAACTATTTATTTTCATTTTCCACGTGCTACTGCCCCTTTAAAGGCAAGATTACGTTTTTCTATTGTTAAACAAACAGTTTCGAGTTCTTTAAGATAAACAAGAGGATTTCCCGCAAACGAAAATCGATATACCAATTGAAAGACATAGTTTTTATTTAAAAGTGGTAGTTCACTAACAAACGTAACATGTTCAGTTCAGCTCGCAAATACATAACCCTATCACAAACTATAGGAGGCGTTAACACTAAAATCACCGCCAACAGTTTTCGCTTAATAAATTTTTCAACGACTTTGACGATAATCGGGAAAATGTGAAGAAATACATTTTGAAAAACCCGTACTACCATCTCTTTAGCCACACGTTAGTAGAACGGCTTCATTTGATTTCAAAACATTGTCGTGCAATTCGCAGCATTCATTTTCGGTTTTGTGAGATCACTATATTACCTTAGATTTGTTACCATCCCTTTAAAGAACAGAGATCAACGGCACCATACAGATTTCGCTCAACAAGCAAAAAGGCAATTAAACATGATGAACTTCCCCAATAAAGAAACCAGAGATCAATACAGGCAATATTGTCAAAGAAGGTCAGGAAACCAATCGGAGTACAAAAGAAAGAACAAATCAGTGCGCATGCGCAGAGCAGTTAGTTACGACAGTACGCAAACTTAAACTAGTGGCAATATCCGGTTGGTCGCCACACCGGAAGTTCAGAACACCCCCTAAAGATCCCAAACTTTAATATCTTCTTACGACTCTCGTTGCTTCACAGATAGAGGCCCTGGGGGAATATTAGCTCTGGACTAGAAGACGGTTCCTTGTTAAGAATGGTGTCTGAGAAAGACGATTGATTTAGAGAAAACGTTTAACTTGGCCTTGAATCGAAGTATGGGAAGTATTTTGCTTTATTATTTCCTTTGGTTCAGGTTTGATTTTGCTTTTGTTTATTTTTCTGTTTTATATGGTTTGTGTTTTTAAGACGGATGAAGACTTTAGATGATAAACTTGCTTTTATACATTCAAACTAGAATGAAGTTAATGTTAGTTGGCTCAGAAAAACCTTTCTGGCCCATAACATGGTTTTATTGATTTAATGGGTTTTTTATTTTGCATTGACTTTATGGAAATACGTTTTTGCTGTTAATCTTTTCAAGATTTTGATAATCATTATAAATGATTTTATTGAATGTCCTCAAATCTATTCCTAAACTTTTGAAAAATACCTCGTCATTATATAGCAAAGTTTTCTGAACTGATAACACCGTTTCATTGTCTTATTGAATAGTATTTATTTTATATCTCCTAATGTAAAGCAACTTAAATATGACCATATCAGTTATGTAACTTATCTGGATTGGGAAATGATGATATATGAGGTATGTAAAAACAGAAATTTTCCCCAAGAATTTCGAAATGAAAAAACATCAAAAACAAATAAAAAACCCATCTTTAAAAATCGTCACTTTCATTAAATTTTTCGTCTGGAATTTCTCAAAATCTTTAGTTGCTAGCAACTCGCACTTAACAAAAATTATTGTTTTTAGTGGATTTTAACTAAACAGTCAATGTTTAATTTGGCAAAAACCTTTGAGTGGAAAATCACATTTCTAGTATATTATTACTAGGAGAAATATATATGTTAATAATTATATTATGTAATTTTTAAAACTTAGATATTTGAATTGAAATTGAACATATCGGGTATTGCATCTTACGTGGGGAGAGTTTCAAATGTTAAGTTCTGGTTATTTGAACACGTCAAGTTTATTAAAAAAAATAAACAGACAAAGTTTTATTTCTATAATCGAATTAATGATTTATTTTTCCTATGGGTTCTTACGTGAATATTGATGATATCTTTCTAACCAGTTAAAGGGGCAGTAGCACGTTTTTAGGGGGAATATAAGGTGATGTCAGGAAAATGAAAATAAATGGTTTCAAATGAAAGACAATGTATTTAAACTAAATGGAGCAGTAATAATTCAAATATATAACGTAAGGTTTAGCCATGCGATTTCTTTTTCTTGCAAAAATGAATTAAAGGTGTTCACAAGAAAATGGCCGCCAATGGATTTTATGTGAATCCTCATACTTTGTCCTCTGACTATGGGTGATTGGCTTGTGTAATGTGATTGTTGACACTGTCAATATAATACATTAGGCATTTACTTACAATTATAAGTGAAATTTTTAAAATATAAAATTATCAAAAAACGTGCTACTGCCCCTTTAAGGTGCTCCACTTTATGTTCATAACCTTCATGCAGTATAGACTAAAATTTAGCAAATTATTACACTAGACAATATCATAAATATGATTTTATTTGATGAGACAGACACATCTAAATAACCGCATTAAAGGTTCAATTTTTATACACAGCTATCAAACAAGACAAAACGAGGAAAGAAAACCAACACTGTAAATCCAAAATTATAACCTTTAATCGAAACCAACAGAATGTGTAATTTGATGATGTAACAATAAAAAAAATACGATTATTAAAAAGAATGAGTCATGCATATCTCTGAACAGATTCAAATAAAATCTTAATTAAACATTTGTTTTTCTCATATTAATAAGAACTTTATTATTGCGATGTAAAGAATACTATACACGTGCGTTCAAAGCACGTGTCGAGAATTTAGGTCGATTTAGAGCGGGAGTTCTATCGAGTTATCTTATCGATACGAGGATATTAAATTTTTTTCTTATTTACTATTGATATATATGATTATACACAATCAGAATGTAACATATGCTTATATCTCGGCTGCTTAGATGTCACAATTTGAATAGATAGCATTGTTTTCAAAAGAACAATTTTGTCATTGAGAAATGAAGCCAGAAATGAAAAACTAGCTTTAAAAATACAAAGATTTGTCAACGTTGTTTTAAAATTTATTTTTGATTCAATCTGTACATGTATTGTGTACAATATAATTGTGTATATTGTGTATAATTGTGTACAATATGATATCATTATAGTGGTTTTAACCTCTAGTACTCACGGAAATAAAAATAAAATGCTTTGTGTCGATTATTTCTTTTTTTTGAACTAACTGGATATTTGTTTTCTAAATATTCATTCACAATGGTTTTGTTTCAAACAAATTTTGTAAAATCCTTCGAAATATATGAATTGACAGGAGAGAAAAATGTGTCATTTTCACGCCTCGAAATTATTTCAAAGTCGAAATGTATGTTTCTGATGCAAGCTATTATATGCAATTGATCTGCAATCTCAGCACTGTCCGTTCAAATACATTGTTTAATGTACAATAATTTAATATCTTATGTCCTCTTATATTCCTATCTTATATGATTTAAAAAACAAAATAGAAAAAAAACGAGGTTTCCTTTTTGTTTACAGACATAAACGCCTGTTACAAACTATTATTCTAACGAGTTCATTCATAATTTCTGTTGTTAATTGCAGAGTTGCTGTGGCAACGCACGTGCAACTGCAAATTCCGGTGAAAAGAGAGTTGCAGCGATGTAAGCTATAGCAGGTATCGAAATATATTGAAAATGTGCATATTTATGGCAGTTTTACTTGAACAAAGGCAATTTGAAGTATATTTTTGCAATGATTTCATAAGGCCTAGATGGGGGAAAATTCGTTATTTGAACATCTGTAAGAATTACTTACATTAGTCGAGTAATACAGAAATAAACGCCAAAACCCATTTTATTTCTATTTCCGTGAAGATTTAAAGGGGCAGTTGCACGTTTTTTGTTTTGTTTTTTAAATTTTCACTGATAATTGTAAATTAATGCTAAATGTATTATTTTGCCAGTGTCAAAAATCTCATTACACAAGCCAATCACCCATAGTCAGAGGACAAAGTTTGAAGATTCATATAAAATCCATTGGCGGCCATTTTATGTGAACACCTTTAATTCATTTCGTGTAAGAAAAGGGAATCTCATGGATAAACTTTACATTATATATCTGAATTATTACTTCTCCATTTAGTTTAAATAAATTGTCTATCAATTGGAACCATTTATTTTCATTTTCCCGACATCACCGTATATTCCCCCTTAAAACGTGCTACTGCCCCTTTAATGATAATTAATGATAATTATCATGGTAGACAGGAAGCCGGTAGATTTCCCTGTTTACATTTTGGGCATGAAGTAAACAGGACAAAAAAATAAGGGTTTTTTTTAAACAATTGAAACTATTGCTAACAAGGATGTATAATTTCATTAGCACAGTGGAAGAATGGTGGTCAAAGGAGTTCGAATATTACTAAATTCGTCGGTCCAGTAAATAGGTTTATGATGAACAATCTGTACCAATTTTATGTTTTTTCTCTCCAAATTGTAGATTCATTAAACAAAATAACACACTATAACACTATACACCTAGTAACCGGCATTCATGCTTTACTTAAAAGGCGCCACGTCTCCAGGAAGAGAAATAGTTTTACTATCATCCGATCATATACCAAAATAACATTTTTCCTCTGCAATATATTAAACTAAAGGGTACAATGTTTATTCAATTTGTTAATTTATTTCGAATGTAGAAAGCATATACAAATTTGGTATGCAAAGGTTATTCACCCAGGTAAAGATCAAAGGGACCGCGGTTGTTTTTCACCTGTGCAATACTCGTTATTTGAGGTAGGTGAATCAATGAGGCGCCACGTTAAGATAATAAAAAACAATGGCAAACATTTTCGATTGTATTTTGGTAGTCTTTGACGTCAGCCGATTTTCCCGGATTACCATAACGAGCAGGAACAGCGATCACGTCAGTTGTGTGTGCTTAAAAGAAAACGTATTGGTGATTATCTCAAAGATAAGCTAGGTTTCTCTAAGTGTAAGATTTATCGGTTTTGATTAGACGGTAAGTATCGGCTAATAGTTTACTTAAGAGGTGGAGGTATAGACGACTTAGTACATATTTATAACCAATAACATTATCAACGAACATCAATTTTAATTTAAAAAACAGAGGATTTCTTGAAAACTTTTTATGAATCACTGTTTGTGTTTCTCTATCAGATACAGTAGTTTGCAAAGGTGATTGAGGTATTTATAACAATAACATCATCACCGAACATCAATTTTCATTTAAAAAAAAGAGGATTTCTTGAAAACTTAAAAAAAAACTTTTATGAATCACTGTTTTAGTTTTTCTATGAGATACAGTAGTTTAGACAGGTGTAGGAGATATAGACAACTTTGTACATATTTAAACCAATGGCATTATCAATGTAATCATTTATTATTTTTAAAGAATGTATAAAACAAGATCTCTGGCTAACTCCTTTTACACCCTCATTTATCTTCGTTTGCCCCTGAAAAATATATTTGCAAACAACAGGAAGAATGGAGAAAATTTTTAAGAAATATAAAAATCGAAATGTCATTTTCATTCTTAATGCAGCATTGTTGCTGTTTTTAATACAAATTTTACTAAGGAGATGGAGGCAATTATAAAGACGACTACTTACGAATTGACAACCAAGTGAAAATCAATATAAATCAATTATAATTTTCTGCAATAAAAACAGTTTATGCAAACTTCCTGTTTAAAAAGACACATTACGAAGACAATTGATATATGTTTAAATGAAATTGATAATAGAACCTAATCATTTAGGCCTACATGTTGATGTAGTAACAATGTTTTTCTATCTTTTACAGGCAAATTAACGGTGGTCGAAAAGTTAAATTCTTCTCAAATCAATTCATTTCTTGCAATCTGTGTGTGTGAATACAACCAAACCTAACAATTTAGTTTGGCCAGAAAAAATATACTTGAAACATTTAAACATTTTGTAATAATGAGCATTGAAACCAATCAGTATGTAATGAACGCAAATAGCATATATATAATTTCAGATTGTTCATATGTGCTAAATTATTTATCCAGATTATTGTTATAAAAGCTTACTTGTTCATAAACGGCGACGCGACTATAACAATGTTACCTGTTACCAGTTGTTCAAATACGAAGGAATAAGCAGAATGGTAAACATTCATTGTAGGAACTATCTTTCTTATTATCAAGCACTAAACGACTAAATACCTGATACAACTGTCAATATCTAAAAATCATGCCCTTAAATATATAGTTAATTTAGGTATACTGTACATATCTTTCGCTTATGTGTGTACATGATTTACGTGTTTAAAGTGTTTGAAATTTACATCTTTACATGTATACCATATTTAATAATTATTCATATGTATAGATGTTGATTTATCTATGCTCATGTACCATAATGGTGGAATTGAGTGAATAAAAACCTTGAAACCTTGAACCTTGAACTTACTTTTCTTACTGCTTGTCCATTTGAAAAATAATGCGTTTTCCGTGTTTTGTTTAATCATATGTCAAAATCCTCTCATTTAACACATGTTTATGCAAATAAAATTTCAATTCCATCTCATTCACACCCTTATTAGTTATGGAATACTGTTAGGTGTCAAGTATATCAAGTATATCTGATAGGAAGAGAGGTCTAGTGACTAATATTTAGTCTGAGCCAAACATATATTTTTTTTACATTGAAATAAATTGAAATCATAAGAAACTTTGATATATGATTATTTTCAAGCCAGGTGCCGGCATTTTAAGACCTAGGATATTCCGTGTATTCAACTAGATATTCCGTGTATTCAACCAGATATTCCGTGTATTCAACTAGATATTCCGTGTATTCAACCAGATATTCCTTTTTTCAACCAGATATTACTTGAATTCAACCATATATTCCTTTTTATTCAACTATATATTCCTTTTATTCAACGAGATATACCTTGTATTCTACCACATCAGCACATTATTTACACCATTTCCAGTGATACATTGACAAGGGAGCCGAACCGTTTGGGACTATCCATGGCACGGTTAGACATAGTAAAACAAAACGTCCCAATATTATGGATCTTGAAAGTGACACTAAATGAAATCATTAAAGGAATCATGATGATTATTTTTTTTTAAATCGAAACATTAAGAACCAAATAACAAGCAAGATCAAAGTCATACTAAAATCCCATGTTAACTTTACGAAACCTCAACAAGAGGTACCACCCAAATATCCAACATTTAAGCATCATCGGGATCGTTATATGAAAATTACAAAACCTCAATATTTACAAGGTTTCTGTTAGCCTTAGACTTATATTTAGTCTCTGAATTTTTTTTAGTAAAAATCTTATTTTATTAAACTTTTAAAAGGAGCCTCAGACAAATGGAGATCTTCAGCCCAGATCTAGACTTGCTTCCATGGGGTGAATTATATGCTCAAGGGTCTGTGCGTAAGACTATGTTAGCCTTTGTTTGAGTATATATTTTTTCAGACCAAGTGATAGATATGCTGTAATTTCTGGTATGACTAGACGAGCATTTCCCTAAACTAGACAAGTGTCCTGGAGTGTTAGTGTGATAGCCGTCAGGTCCCAATACTGATCCGTTACTACGTAAATCTAATCACTCAGATTAGAAGCGGTGCAATAAATAATGTAATCGCTCAGATTAAGTTAGAATTACATCCTTCCAGAGCTTGCTTTCAGACTCTCCCTGAGTCATAAACCTGCCATACAGATTGTAAATTGCGTCGACCTAGTTTACAGTAACCGATGTGTCGTATACGACTTGCTAGTGTAATTGAATGAAACAGTTTTTAATGCTTATGAGGTACCGTTCTTTTTCATTTTTATTACTTATGAACGTAAAAATTACCTTTTTTGAGGTATCGAATCCAAACAATTTTACAAAGTTCCCAAATCAAGACTGCATAGAAGGCATATGTAAACTTTTCAAACCTCTCTTTTCTATTTGCTGCTAAAATATCAAGTTATCTCGTTCAATTTCAATTAATTTCCTTCATTTAATATTGATTTAAAAAATTAGATTGTTTATCAGCAGTTTCTGCAAAACATCGAACCAAAAAGTCGTGTGCGATTCTGTTTTCTGTGTGAGCAGGGTTCATAACGAAATTTCAATGACCGACAAATGCATTTCCTCGAATTCTGTTAACACTAAAATTATTAAGTCAATCAACCCACTGGCGCTTAACTTCAAATCGCATGCAATTTATCGTACGATTGTAAACGGGCCTCTAGATGGAGGTGTGGATGTCATCAACTCGCAGCTGATACAGATTCAATGAGTGACAGCTCGCATCAGCTGTAACAATGTCTAACCCTTGTCTGTCATATCGCACTGGTATCTAACATGTCAAAGGGCTCGCATTTCATTTCCTACAGGTATCGATAGGGTATCATGCGGTATCGTGTATGTATTAGTACGATACCCGCTATATCGTATAGGTATATATACATTATAACACAGTTTTCGAATATAGTTAACCAGTATATGCATGTGGATAGTGTCGCTTATTCTATCCAGTGTTCGGGGACCTTTTTTATTGAGATTAATTACTTGATTAAGTTAGGAATATTTGAATTTATATTAATATATATAAATAATATATAGATCATTATTCGGAAATTTGTCTTGTTTCTTATATACCTTATCGTTTGTCCAGTATATTTTCGCTGTAAGGAGTGATAATTGTTTACTGGCAATATTTATACATTTTGAGTATACGTATTTCTTGGATTCAATTTAAAACATTTTCAGGAAATGTCAGTTGTATCTAAGCCAAGTGAGATATGGCAAACTGACAATCATGTCGCTTAGCACATAGAAAGTGTGTAACTCTAAATACTTTCAATATATTCATCAGCAAAGAAATACTCAGAATATGTCAATGAACATAAAGGTAATACCGATTTCAAATACCGTTGTTTTTACAGCTACCTGTTTCTCTTTGACGATTTAAATTCTCCTACCGTAAATACCAATTTCAGAATTTCTACCAAGAATGCATGTAAAAACAATTATATTTCAGATGAAAATATATGTTTAATTAGCTTGAGTGCAATTGAAATTTACATTTAAAGGTAAGATTTCGCATACATGTATAGTTGAAGTTTCTTCCAATTTTGATTCCATGATTTTTTGGAATATCTGTAGATTTGCTTGTTAATAGCAAAAATCTTTAAATTCGATTTCGTTTTGAAAATTATTAAAATACTTACGTGATAAATAAAAAATAAGTGACAAAACTGTATATCACGCTATCCTTATGTAAGCCCTCATAAAGAAGGATTTTCATTTCAGATTCACACTTCAAAATTTGTTAAAAAATAGTCTTCCGTAAAATAATGATAATTACTTCAATATTTGAATATCATTGCGCCAATTTTCTTTTCCAAAATTGTTTGGTTCACTCTTCATCAATACATTTCTTAGTATATATAATTATTACTTATGCCAAGGTTTATAATTCGATGTTCACATTCCTGAGGATGATAGACAATGCATTCACGTAACAAAGCATATTGTACCATTACAATCACCGGAATTTATTGCGCAGTTGGACAAACGAGACATCATTAAAATCTTTATTCCTTTCTTTAGTAAACACGTTATGTAAAGGAACGTGTGTAGCAAGATGTTGCATTGAGTACATGTAAGTTTGTTCGCTTGGCGGATTTCTTACAAAGACTGAATATCAACTGGTTTTATTGCCAGGCAGTCGACAATGCCACCAAAGGTCAGTGCTGCAGTGGGGAATCGAATTTCTATTTGGGCCGTATTGGATGACATAATACCGGCGAGCGCGACAGGTGATGCCGTTATGATATGTCAATCATCGCGCACCTGTCAGCTTGAAATCTACAACTGAAATTGAAAAGGGTCCTGCTGATTTCGGAGAACATTTGTCTGATGTGTGTTTTGATGATAATAACAATACTAGTAGCAACAAGAATAATTACCGACGACGATGCCGATGACGACGATGATGGTTGTGACGATAATAATGACGATGACGATGACGATAATGATGACGAAGAAACGACAACGACGATGACGATAACGTCGATGATGTTGACCTCAACGCAGATGATAATAGATGATAATGAAGAAGTAATTATGGTAATAGCAATACTAGGGCAACGATGATAAAAAAACGACGATAATGATGATAACGACGATTGGCATAACGGTGAAACGATGATGCCAACGACGACGATGACGATAACGATATTCCGATGACGAACACGATGGCGACAACGACGATGCTGATGACGACGAGGATGACGATGACGATCGATGATTACGACACAGATGACACGGAGAAGAAGGAATCAACTGTCAACTCTACTGATGTCATGAAACACTTGGTTGACAATAAATATTGTGAACAATATAAAACATTTCAAATTCATTTCAGATTTCAAATCAATACAGATGATCCTTGCGAAAAACGTCATCTAATATCACAAGCTGTTAATCTATTCAATCGTTTATGTGTGGCCTCTGGTAAATCCTTACATTTTTAACACTGCTAGTGGTTAAACTTATTCTTTAAAGGGACAGTGGCACGTTTTTGAAACTTTTACATTTTCAAATTTTCATTGATAATTATACGTTAATGCTAAATGTATTAATTTGATAGTGTCAAAAATCTCGCTACACAAACCAATCCTCCATAGTCAGAGATCAAATTATAAAGATTCACATAAAGCCGATTTGCCGCGATTTTTGTGTGAACACCTTAAATTCATTTTATGTAAGAAAAGGAATCGCATGGCTGAACACACTTATATAGTTGATCTATTACTGATTCATTTAGTTTAAAAATTGTCTTTCGATTGGAACCATTTATTTTAATTTTCCTCCGTAACCTGATATTCCCCCTAAATACGTGCTACTTCCCCTTTAAAAGCGTTCTAATTCGTCGGTTAGCAGGAAAGAACGCCAGTTGTACCCTGTGTATGACGTATTTCACTTATTGGCAAAAGAAGATTTTCGAGTAACCACCTAACGGCATTAGACCAGGGATTCATTCGACTGCCGTCTTTGCATTTGTTATTTTTCGTAATATTTTTTTTTTAAACTTCTTCTGAAAAATCCTTTTCGTGTTATGGTGTACATTTGTATTGCAGAAAGGCATATGGAAACTAAAACTTCAAAATAAATTGTAATAAATATGAACATAATCACACAGGTTCTTTTTCATTTTTAATGTCCATTTTTTCGACATGAAAATGGAAAAGTATCATTTTGATAAAACGTTGTATTTTGAAAAATCCGATTTTGATGTTAAGAGAAAAATTAACTAATTAATCAATTAATTCGAAACTTAAAGTGACTTTATATAAATATACTTTTTTTATGTTAATTAGAAAATCTTGCATGTTAAAAGTTAACTATATACAGAACATCACATTTTATTATTTGTTAACAGCTAGCCATTATTAAGAGACTGTTGCTACTCATTTTATACATAAATTGAATAAAACAAATCAGAAACTTCCTGGGTCAATTGGAATATTAGCATACATTTCAATATCATATTGATAATATTGTATGAATTGTAAATTATCTGAAATATTGAAAACTAGACTGGTCCATTACTTATTTTTGTGTGAATATACCGTTTAGGAAACTGGTAGAGGAGAAACTAGCAACTTCTTTGTTGAACATTTTTCATCAACAAACATTAATTGAAGTATGTTTTTGGAAATGTTAGAAATGGATTTCAATGAAATAATTACAGTTCGTTTGAATATTACATAGTTACATTTTAAATACTTTAAATTTGAATCAATTGACGGATCAATTGAAAAAAACTCAGATGACACATGTATACAACATGGATGTTTTTCACGGTATCTAAACGAAGATTGAAATAAGCATGGATTCATTTTAATTATTTGAAAATATAAACTCAAGCAAAGTTATGAACTACCCTAAGATTCAATAGTAACATTAAGTTTTATTTCAATTATGATATGACATTTTTCATATTTGAATAATGAACATTACGTCTGCTCCAAATATTTTTATTAGTTAACAATGACATGTCATATCATATTTATTATGGAAATTCATATACCTCAACATGATGCTAAAATCATGATTTAAAATCAGTTTTTTATCATTCAATCTTATAAAAAGGTGCTTTAATTCTCATACAATTTATGATAAAAACTCACCCAAATATATTCTTGTCCATAATTATTATATTATGCATTTTCCTAAAATATATGCCGACGTACTGTTTACATGATGTTATCTCAACTGCGACTAACAGTGTCAACAAATTTGGAAACTGAAAAGCGAATTAAATTGACCTAACTTTGTTTCTAGTTATTTTATGTTAATGAAGTCGACGGGTAATTGTTTACGGACCAACTTCAATAAACATCAATTCGTCAAGTGACGACGTACCACCGAACACATGTCACGTGAAGTCAAAACATTTCTCTACGTCACTGTTTACTGTAAACAAAAGGAAATGCTTGGATAGACACCAATTTGCTTCATGAATATGCAAATATTCTAAACAGTCAACTTGTGTAAATACTGCAGGTAAGATCAAATGTCGTTTATCAAATTTGTCAAAACATTGGGTTTCTAATTAAAAAATACTTGATTTAATTGATCTAATATTTGTATACACATGTCTTATCTGATGCTTAGTGCATATGTACGGCTGCTTCACATTTTTTCAATCATTTGTTTTCTTATGATTTAGTGCAAATATTATGTCTTTGTCTTTCGTTTAATTTTGCTTTATTTCAGTTTTCGGGATAAATCTGGCAATCTGGCGATTTTTTTCCTTGCCTTAACCTTTTAGACAGCTTTACCCTCCAGTAATCACAGAACGTTATCTGCAAGTTTGAAATTAAATCAAAACCAACGTTATCAACGTTTCAAAAACGTTTTGATGTCGGCAACACATTTGTGAAACATGAGACTTAATACAATAGTTTGTCGTTTCTGAAATGGTTAAATAAAAGTTTTATCTTTCCTCATACGAATTAAACAGAAATTAATGATTAACAAATTTATATCAATAAATCATCCGTAAGTAATGTCTCATTATATACATTACAGTAAACGTAAGATGTTATATTTTTAAAATATCTTAAAGGGGCAGTAGCACGTTTTTTGATAATTTTATATTTTATTTTTTTCACTGATAATTGTAAGTTAATGTTAAATGTATTATTTTGACAGTGTCAAAAATCTCATCACACAAGTCAATCATCCATAGTCGGAGGACAAAGTATGAAGATTCACACAAAATCCATTGGCGGCCATTTTTTTGTGAACACCTTTAATTCATTTTGTGTAAGAAAAAGGAATGGCATTGCTAAACTGAACGTTACATATTTGAATTATTACTGCTCCATTTAGTTTAAATGCATTGTCTTTCATTTGGAAGCATTAATTTTCATTTTCATGACATCACCTTATATCCCCCCTAAAAACGTGCTACTGCCCCTTTAAATACATGTGGAACCTTATTAACACTTGACAAAACATGCATCGGTACGGGTACTTTTAGATAGAAGTTTCATTGATTGAAATATATTTTATTCATTCAAGAAAAGGATTGGACACAAGCCCTCTCCAGATATTTACAGCATGCATTTAAAACAATGTACAACAAGTGACAATCAGAAAGTTACAGGATATGTATAAGAGAATTCAGTAAAAACGGATAGTTTGAGAGATATAAAAGTGTATAGATTTGGAAACCTCATGATTTCGCTTCGTTCGTTTACAATCCTGAAAACAGTTAAAAATTAAAAAACAGTTCAGTTAGTGTTTTGTTGCTTAACAGACTCGATTCAATTTAATCCCATATTTTTCACTTTTCCCCTTGATTTGTATATTAACATGTGTGATTTTAAATATATCTTTAAAGTTAACTAATTGGTTAAACATTTATTGTTTTGTATTTCTTAACCATATAACGTAAAAGAGAGTTTATTTTCATGTCATTATTCTCCTGATGTTCATTTTTTCATAGTATTGGATGATTATACGTGTGTAATATCTTTAACAATTTGTGTTTTCTTCACATAAGGCAAAGCCCCAAAGGGGTTGGGCACTTTTCCACAAACTACAGAGCAAAGCGCGCCCCCTTTGTCAAAATACGTACATTATGAATAGAATTCATTGTTTTTGTGTCAGGCAAATGATTGTCAAACATAGCCAATTTGATCTAAAGGAATATATTTTGTTATAATGTGTCTCAAAAGCTTATAGAGGCTGTTTTTTTCACTGTTTTGTGATATTGTTTTGGCAATTTATGTACAAATGCAAAGCGTGAATAAATCAATTTTTTTCTTCTTCTGTAATTGCTTTTGGTATCTATGTCACAAATGCCCTTTCTGTATCACAACATCGTAATGGGTATCGTGAAATACATTGAAAATAATCAATCAAGTGAAACTTAAACTAATGTCAAATGTGTAAAGAAAAAATAAGGAACGGTAAACTACAGCTTGTATTTTGCAACAGCTGTTTTAGGACAGTAAGAAGGGTTTTTTCAGTGAAGGGGTTAATGTTTAATTTCTCATTTTCAACAAGCATAAGAACCGATCGAAGATGACTTCAAACAAAAATCTAAAATTTAAATCCACAACCAGCGTTTTTTTTAAATAGAAGCGGGGATCAACTGTGACCTCCACGCATACTTAACCAAGGAACTCTCAACTTCTCTTAGTCTTTCCTTCTTTGATAATGTTCTAGCCCCTTTATCCCTTGGTTTCGCCTGATGGGATGTCTACTCGCCAGTGAAACAGCGCACCTCCACCTGCGCATGTGACGTAATGGCGCGTGCTCGTTACATTAAAGCCTCGTTATGGATCAGTTATCCCTCGCCTGCGGCAAAACCCAACAATAACTTCTCCCTTGCTGGTAAAACTCCAAACAAGGCTTGGTGTTGTAAATTACAGTACTGGATTATCTTTAGATAAAAAGCCTGCGATAAAGGTGAAAGAGGGACAAGATGTTTTTCAGGAGTGATTAAATTTGTTTGATATTCAATGACCTTAATTGGTTTGCGTTGTTGAATTTATGAGTTTGGCTTAAATCGGCCACCCATCTTAACAATTGAGTTAATACACTAGACAACATTTGTTGAGTACAGCAAGTTGTAAAATCCTTATTGTGTCGCACGTGTGAGCTATGAGTTAATTACAGTAAATCCGGATATCTCTCACTGTGTTCGCTTCTCATTGATGTAAACATTTTCTGTAAATAGCAGTGGTTGCATGATTTTATTTTTAAAAAATGCATCAGTGTAATTCTTAAATCTTTTTAACATATGATCTATTTATGGTCTTATTTTATTGTGATTGTGTAATTCTTGTATTTATACTCTGATTCAGATTTTTTGGTCTTATGCAAGGAAATGTACTTTGTTCAATGATATTTTGCAAAGGTTGTTGGTGATGTCAGAGATTTAGCAACTTAGTGATCATCAAATTCTCAAAAATGATTTGATAACCAACTTCTTCATAATTCACATTGATCCCATTTGGCCAAGGGATCAATTTATTGATGGTCAATTTCTTAATCATTAACAAAGCCACGTTTCTGCAAGATTCCAGAAACATTTTGATTACAAACGGTTAAGAGTTAGGAACTTAAAGAACTGGTCATCCATAAAATGTCAATGTCTACCTAATTCTGCAACTCAAACAGTAAATACCTTACGGTAACGATACAATAGATTATCATACTACATTTTCAAACTCGAAAAAAATTCCCCTTTCTCTTAGTCGATTATGATAAGAACATATACACTTTACTTTGCTATTTTGTTTTCATTTTAAAACATTTAATTCTAAATTAATCATTTTTTTGGCAATGGGATGTATCTCGTATTTTAGGGGAGGAATTAAAGGTGTCTTAAAGCTTCATAATGATTTTCAGTTAAAAGGGAACAAGACAAGTACATGCTATCTTCGACGAACAATTGATAGCTGCAGATAATAAATTTTGAATTTATTTACCAAAGTAATGGTATTTGAACATAAAACTATATAAGATCATTTTGATATATATATTGAACAACATTAGTTAAGGACCGTCTAAATACTAGGTATGATTGCCAAAAATAGTTATTTATTGGAAATTTTAGATACTTCAAAATTAAAAATGATGGTGATCGCTCCTTATTTTGAATAACAATATCAGTTAAATCTTTATACTTATATTCAGTCTCTGAAAAATAATAACTTTCAAAAACAACTATTTTATTAAAGATAAGAAAGGAGCCTCGGATCTAGACTTGCTTTTATAGAGGTTTGTTAGGCAAAAATAATATTAACTACAGTTTGAGTGTAAGACTATTAAAACTTTAACGAACAACTTTATATTTGTGAAGATCGTCCATTGCTATAGAAGTTGTGTGCCAATCTTCCAAACCTTCGACCTGACTCCCCCTAACACTCATACCCCACTCTTTTGTGCTCCTCAGGCAGCTCGTACATATTTGACCTCTGACCTTTTAATCAAGCAAAGCGTTTCCTGGTGTCTATCTATGAAATGAAGTGCTGTATGATTGTCAACACTGCCCAAGTGCCTCCTATATCACTAATGGCGGCGATTGAAACTGAAAGATAACACTTCATTTTATGTGAATTGTACGTTTTTCACTATGTAAATATGTTTAACATAAGGAACATGAAAGCATTATATTGAATATCTATTTTTAGTTTGTTTTTTTTAAATTTGTTTTTGTTTGTTTTTGTTTTATTCAAGCCATTGTTCAATACATTTACATTAGCATGACATAGTAATAGCGACAGGTATTGAAATAATGGTCAATGGCTACGGTGTAAACAAAGAAAACGCATAGTATTGATAATGGTTACGGACCGAAAAACATACAAAAACATACAAAAAAAACCATACTAAAATCAATTAAAATATAAAACTGTATTTCACTTTGAACAGAAAACGAATGAAAAACGTTGAATCCCCATAGTGAATGAACTGTATGAACAACACACTTCCTTTCTGCATGTTCGAATGCCAGAAATGAAATATCACATCAAACCATTTATACGAAAGGATATCCTATTTCCCTTGAAATTACTCATTTCTATACCATTACTATATACCGTCATATTTACGTTTAGCATAAGCTCAAATTATCATTTTGGATTCGGGAAGACCCGTGAGTCGGTTTTTGCTGTCGATAAGCTCGTGTTCTCTATTCGATCCATTAGTTGTTATGGTTGTTGAGGTTGTTGAGGTTGATAAGGTTGCTGAGGTTGCTGAGGTTGCTGAGGTTGCTGGGGTTGCTGAAGTTTTTGAGGTTGCTGAACTTGCATTTGTTATGGTTGCCGGGTTTGCGTATAAGTTGCTGAGGTTGCTGAGGTTGTATAAGTTGTTGAGTGGCTGAGGTTGCTGGGGTTGCTGAAGTGTTTGAGGTTGCTGACATTGTTGAGGTTGCTGAAGTTGTTAAGGTTGCTGAGGTCGTATAGGTTGTTGAGGTTGTTGGGTTTAGTGAGGTTGTTGAGGTTGGTGCGGTTGGTGAGGTTAACACATAAAAATATGGGGCATTATATATTATTAGATATTGTATCAGGCAAAGCACGATTCGTTTATTGCAAACGCAACAACTTGAGCTATGAGATTTATAACACTATCATTCCAAAGACACCACATCAAATTCGCAATTATGAGTTGCAGAACACATGAGTACACAATATCTGTCTGTCTGACAAACGGATAGATGCACGGCAGATTCCCATTTTTCGTTTATAAAGGCATCATTATTATTCAAGGTATCTCAACAGTACCACAGAAGCAGTTTATTTGGCAATAAGTAAGAGACTTATTCCATATGTTCCTCTTTCTCGTTTGAAGACCAATAACCATGACCATCAACAAAGACTAACAAAGACACCATTCACGAGATGTCCAATAAAATGTTCGTCTATTCACCTAGCAGTACAACGTTATTACAGTATCATGAAATATCATCATGGGAATATATTTTGTTATTTTTTTCTGACCTTTCGAAGAATATGAAATTTTTAATTTTTAAAATGAACAGGAAAATAGTTCAAAATAGATTACATCAAATATATTATCATTTAGTTGCAACCATGTGTATCCAAATAAACAGGCATTAAGACAACACAACTTTATTGCCAATTCAGACATTTCATACGCATGCCATTCGCCCAAGGATTCGCATCGTCAATGAATTAAGGCAGATAATGTTTTATTCAAAATTTCACGTTTTCAAAATATTATCTGATGACCCCTTTTAATAAATCTATTCAGAGCTTCATTATGTTTTGACATTAAATAGAAAATACACCAAAAATATATCCCAAAAACAACCAGTGAAATTGAGAGCTTAATTTCCAAATAAATCGACTTAATACAGCATCTAGTATTACAAAACAATGATAATTACTGTACAAGAAGCATGTTGTCGAATTTACATGATGAATGCATTTCAAGACATGTTATATTATTCTATGGATTGTCTGGTAGTGCAGAACCTATACATATACCCCATGGTGTCGGTTTATGCATATATCTGTAACCAGCGGTTCCAAACGATTAGATTTCGTGTTAAACTGATGAAAACAGGTGTCGACGATGCTTCGAATTCAGGGTAATAAATCCCTACCACATATACCCCAACAAAGACGTCAACGTTGTGGCGAATCCCATGTCAAAGATTGGCTGCATGGTTCGCTGGCTTACTCTTATATTACAAAATATCAGTCTCGGTCCATTGCATAGATGAAAGTTCACATCTGCTTCACCAATTGACAAGGGAGATAATCTTATATGGCAACGCGCACGTGACACCGATCACGTGATAAAAATGTCACAGCGGGTGACACCAATGGCGGCTATACTTACATATTCATATTTTTACAGCGTGACACTTGTGACAGTAGATACAGGGGATTCGGTTTCATATCGGTTTAGATTGATTTTTATGAATTTTTTATTCTTATTTTTTATTTTGTGATTTGCAACCCGATCCTCATTGATTTTGTTACTTTTCGAAACATGTTTTCCATTTGAAAATGCCAGCTATACGATCGAGGTCAGTTTAACATACCCTCATGATTCACGATTGAACTGCAATGATTCTTTCTGTTAAGAAAAAAAACAGAAAAGACTATTTATCTTTATAGAGAGTCTCGTTTTTCGAGCAATTTAAATGGGCAATAGCACGTTTTTCGAGCAATTTAAAGGGACAGTAGCACGTTTAGGTGGGGGGGTTGAGGTGATGTCAGGGAAATGAAAATAAATAGTTCCAATAATTATTGAAAGACAATGTCTTTGAACTAAATGATGCCGTAAAAAATGAAATATACTATGTAACTTTATGCATGAGATTCCCTTTTCTTACACAAAATGAATTAAATGTGTGCACACAAAAATGGTCGCCAATGGATTGAATGTGATTCTTCTCTGACTATGGATAATGAGTTTTTGACATTATCAAAATAATACATATAGCATTAAAGGGGCAGTAGCACGTTTTTTGATAATTTTATAATTTGAATTTCTCACTGATAATTGTAAGTGAATGCTAAATGTATTATTTTGACAGTGTCAAAAATCTCATTACACAAGCCAATCATCCATTGTCAGAGGACAAAAAATGAAGATTCACATAAAATCCATTGGCGGCCATTTTTTTGTGAACACCTTTAATTCATTTTTTGTAAGAAAAGGAATCGCATGGCTAAACTTAACGTTATATATTGGAATTATTACTGCTCCATTTAGTTTAAATACATTGTCTCTCAATTGAAATCATTAATTTTCATTTTCCTTACATCACCCTATATTCCCCCTAAAAACGTGCTACTGCCCCTTTAACGTACAATTATCAGTGGAAAATTAATAATATAAAATTTTCAGGAAACGTGCTACTGCAACTTTTAAGACACCCACGTATTAACAAAACTCGGCACAGTGGGAAGTTTGAACCTTAAAGAACAAGAAAAGATAACTCTTAAATATATATATAAATAACCATTCTAAGAGAGAGAGACATATCTTTCTCCGATTCTATATTTACGCAAGCAAATAAAACGTTTAAACAATAAAATCACCCAATCAACAATTGTTACCGTTTTTTTTCAATTTCGAGAAGATGTAAGGTGAAGGTCGTCAGCACGGCCTGAAACGTTTCCTACGTGTGCGATAGGGTTTGTGGCTTGAATGCAAATTCGACTACATTGTTTTGTATGCCATGGCTTTTAACCAAATTTAATTCGACTAAAATCGTCTTATGACTTACATATGTCATGCAGTCTTTTTGTGTGAAATTTAAGTTGCTTTTAGACAAAATAAATCGCCTCGTTATAAATTCTTTCTAGATATTTCAAAATACGACATTAAACCTACAATAACAAACTTGTTATATTGCTCATTTCTGTACAATCAATGTCATTAACAATCTAGTTAAGACAAATTGTAATGACCGTAATAACATCTAGTGACCTATACACATATTCTGTGTCTCGCAAGCTCGTATATCAGCCAATCAAAAGAGAAATAGCCGAGCGCTTCGAATCGCTGGCCAATGCAACCTTTTTGAGCTATCTAGTCATTCTTTCCCCACAGAGATAGATCAAGTCATGGAATGTTGATGGAGCCTCTGTTTTTATTCGCCGAGTTTTGGTAGATTGGGAGATGCCTTATTTAAGGCAATTAAGTTAGTTGTGCATTCAAAATTAATCACTTTGGCTACTGAATCATACGAAAAGCGGTGTCATTTTCTAAAAAAATCAAAACGATTGTGGTGCAAGGAGAAACTGCTGGAACCAAAGAACTTGGGCTTTATGAAACCAGAGGCTCGATCAACACTTCATGACTTGATCTGCCTCTGTGGGGAGAAAATGCTGTTCTCATGCACTTTGATTAAAAAAACGACTGTAAACGGCGCTTTAATGTTTTCACGAAAGTCAATATGCAGAATATCCCGTTCTTGATTGTTACAAATCTGATTCTTGTCACCTATCAGTTCAAAATCCATCAAAGGTCAGTCGAGTACCTCACTCAGTTATTCTAAAGAATTTTTAAAGGACCATTTCAGCTTGTTTGAACTAGATTTAAAACTGTAAATCATAAGTATATTTCCGAGCAATTGAAAATCAGGGAGTCTATAACCCTGTAATGCAACTTCAGTGGAAGCTCTGGCGCTAAACATGGATGAACCCTACATTCATCTGTTACATTAGTTTAATTATATCCGCAGAATTTCTGCAATACCCTAACATCACGAATAGTGCTAGTCGAACCATTGTGTTATATTACCCATACGGGCGAGGATACACGAGTGGATATTTTTTTGATATCCGCACATGTGCTTTTTAGTGATTCTCAACGTTGATTGGTCGGTTCCTAAGAGAATGAAAGACGATTGGTCGACGGAACTATTTTCAAGTTTCATTGATAAATCGAACGTTTCGAACGTATGTCGATTAGGTTAAAAATAAAATCGTAGAACGATGAATATTACTGTACATCATATAACTTACAGGTTGATATTTAAACGCAGTATTATTTGAAACTGTTCATCTACGTGTTAAGTTTCATTGTGATCTCAAGATTGTGCTTTTTCCAAAGGTACGGTAAGCGCTGTCTGTTTGTAAACAAACATGGCTGCCATCGAAAATTCATGAAATCTATCCAAGCACAAGAATTTCACTGATCCATTAGTAATTATTAACACATAAAAACAACAGGGACTCAAATTCAATACATACATTCATGAAAGCAATAACTTTTACAAATCAACATACATAGTTGATCAGCCCTGGGAACAATCCTACCGTGATCATAGGCCGATTAGAGTTATCGTTCTTGACACTTGCTACGTACGTAAATGAAAGTAGATCTAACGTCGAAAGAAACAAATGTTGTTCAAACTTCAAATTATTTGATTATCCTGACATACAGACTTGTTTTGATGCATTCTTTGTAAGTTTCTCTTAAAGATATTGCCTTTTTTATCAAGAATTGTTTAAAAAAATTGACAGGTTTTTGACATTTTCGTTACAACATTGTGCAGTCAACAACACATCACAGTGGTAGTACGGCGTGACGATCGGCTGATTCAAATACTTATTATCTTTATCAAATAATGTTGTTTGTTAAGAGTTTTATGTGTGTAAATTTGTTCAATGTTGAAAAGTGTATTATATCATTCAGGGACATTGTTTTCGTCATTTTCGTATTGTTTTGAAACTGAACTAGATTCCGATGCGTTGTTGACTAATTCACTCTGGAGATGTTCGGTTGGACACGCGTATGAATACTGATCAGCTGATTGGTATCACTTACTACAGCATTACTACGATTTCTCAATCGCATCTTTTCAGTCGTTTTTTAATCATATTTCATTACAAATGGGTAATATATAGAATAACCAACTCGGTACGAGTGATTACGGGATATCTGCCCTCGTCAAAATAATGTTCAGTCGCTCGCCAAGGCTCGCGACTGAGAACATTATTTCGACTCGGGCAGATATCCCGTAATCACTCGTACCTCGTTGGTTATTCTCTAAATATCACAGCATTCGGTGTTCAGTTATCTCTTGCAAATAAGAATATTTATATCAAAGCATTCGGTGTTCAGTTATCATATGCAAATAAGAAAATTTATATCACAGCATTCGGTGTTCAGTTATCATATGCAAATAAGAATAATTATATTACAGCATTCGGTGTTCAGTTATCATATGCAAATATGAATATTTATATTACAGCATTCGGTGTTCAGTTATCATATGCAAATAAGAATATTTATATCACAGCATACCGTGTTCAGTTATCATATGCAAATATGAATATTTATATTACAGCATTCGATGTTCAGTTATCATATGCAAATAAGAATATTTATATTACAGTATTCGGTGTTCAGTTATCATATGCAAATATGAATATTTATATTACAGCATTCGATGTTCAGTTATCACCTGCAAATATGAACATTTATATCACAGCATACCGTGTTCAGTTATCCTCTGCAAATATGAAGATTAAATTACAGAAAACGGTGTTAATTTTCTAAAAGGAAGTCTTGAAAGATTATAAGGTCAAACATACGTATCACGATACTGTAAAGCGAATTGATCTTACCTAAAACTTGATGTCTGTTTATGACACATTTATAACATATAAGGAGATAACGTTGGATTACCAAAAATACCATGACTAATTTAATGTCTAGATAAAAAGAATAGCATAATTGGCTTATCTTTGAAAGGTTTAATAATAGGTAAATAAACATGTATCAATGAGAAACTCTTCTTAGCTCAATAATTGAAATTAAAAACAATATTTTTTTTAGATTTTTAGTTCTCTGTTATTTTTCACGATCGTAAGGCACAATATTGAAATGTTTGAGATAAATTGATTTAGATTACTATTTCAAGTGTGCCATTCTGATTTTGCCGTATCGTTTTGTATCTCATTACCAAACGTGTCTGTAAAAGATTTCTTTGAGTTTCGAACGTGTCCCATTTAGCGCAAAGAACACATTGCTATATAAACGAATGTATTATTATTATCATTATTAATTTTATTAGATTGCAATGGGCACCTACAACATTGATTCAAAGTCATATATGGTATATATTTTGAGATGAAATAGATATAGTTGAAAGAATGTTACAGCTATTTTATAATGTGTTGTTTGCTGATTCTAGAGAAGATGTTCTGGTGATCATATGCTTCGCCTTTGCTATTATATTTTATTCGTTGAAAATTGTTAAATTAATTCAAATCTAGTTTTGTTTTTATTTTTTTATCTCCTTTAGATAATACCGTTATTCGTTAAAACTTTAATATTTCGGATATTTTCAACTTGTAAAATATTATATTTTTCTTATAATCAAATGATATCGTCAAAAGTACTGAGTTTCCATTTCAGATTTATATAATTTTGTAAAAATCCCTGTGAAATCTAATTTCAAAATGAATTACTGACAGTTTTTTTTACAATTCTGACATTTTAAACCCAATGTTTGGACAGATATTGGATATAATATTTCCGAATTGGGCACTTATTTTATCTCACATAGCTAGGTTTAAACAGTTTACAATAAAATGTTTGGTCCAAGTTCACGTGTTGCTAAGGAACCTTGCTTGTTTGTGTAATAACAATTACTAAAACAGATAGCAATAAGAATGTGTGGGACCAAGTTCAGATGTTGCTTGTGATCATTAAAACGTAAATGTCTAACAGTTTTTGAAAATTGTACTTTGACATTTCATTTTTTAAATATTTATTAGTGGGCTGGTGAAAAAAAGTACAAAATTGGATTGAAAAATATTTTATTAGTTCATGTAAACTATAAAAAAACGTCTTTCCCTCTATCTGATTTGGTGAAGTTTCCCTACACATGTTTTAAGAATAAGCGTGTGTGAGAAGCGATATGTTGGAAGGATTTTAATCAAAGTTAATTTTTTGGAACATTATACAGCTGCATATCAAAAGTTTGTTCACCTGCTTGTGATCTTAGTGCAAATATCATGTAATTTAGGTTTCGTTTTGACTTTCATAAAATAACCCCAGGACCACTTACAGAAGATCATCTATTGTTCATGTGTAAAATAACCATTCCCAAACCATATTTCGGTATCGTTTTGTCATTGGTGCTGAATGTCGATATTTGGCATTGTTAGATAGACAGATGGGGTCATATTTGTGAAATTCGGATTTTCTTAAATTTTGATTAAAATCATCTATGTAAACTTTGTAGGGAAAAAATCAGCACAGTTATGAACACATATGAATAAGATCTAAAGCTGTTAATGACTTATGAAGGATTTTGTAGAGCAAAATTAAAATCAGTGTTTTCGAAATTTTGACCCCTGGTCACTTCATTGACCTGCCAAATTTTTTGCAGCTATCTGCTAGGTATGACATACAAATATGTCATCATAAACTGAATCTTAACTTATGCAGCGAAATTTCATCGTTATCGGTTTCGTTTTCACAATTATATGATGTCTCAAAGACGTTACAAATTACATGATATTTGCACTAGAATACGAAGGTAGGTGAACAAACTTAAGATACGCAGCTGTATTGTCATTTCACTGAATTCCTTCTGAATGATATTTTTAGAACAGCCAGGAATTCTTGTTAAAATTCTACATTCGATGACGTTTGGCTAACGAGTTTTCCCTACATCTCAAGAAGGAAATCTCCCAAAACTTCTACAAGCCCAAACTTCTACAGCCTAAAACATAGTTTATGGTCCACTACATTCATTAAAGGGGCAGTAGCACGTTTTTGATAATTTCATATTTTTAATTTTTCACTGATAATTGTGAGGTATTGCTAAATGTTTTATTTTGACAGTGTCAAAAATCTCATTACACAAGCCAATCATCCATAGTCAGAGGACAAAATATGAAGATTCACACAAAATCCATTGGCGGCCATTTTTTTTGAACACCTTTAATTCACTTTGTGTAAGAAAAAGGAATCACATGGCTAAACTTTACGTTATATATTTGGATTATTACTGATTTATTTCACGATGTGTTTTTTTTTGGGTGATATACTTTATTCTTAAATGGTTAAATCTTGAACAACTGAAATGTTTACCTCACTTACACTTTTTGAATGAAGTGTGAAATAATCATGTAAAATTCTTATATATTTGTTCTCCTGAATTTCGTTTTCAAAAAAATACCCCGATAGGCCTGTCCCTTTAAAATCCTGACCTTTAACTAAAGAACACTAAATTGAGTAATCCGACTTAATTGGCTTATGTTTTGACATGTAGAAGTTTTGGGATATAACCCTCGAGAAGCGTATCTTAAAGGGCTGTGGATTCTTGTGGATCCCAGATGCCAAACTTTATCAATAATGTCATTTGAGCTAGGAGTATCAACTGTTGCAAGAAATTATAGTTATAAAATTATAGTTGCAAAAGGGAGGTTTGAAATTTTTAATAAAAAAAACGGACAATAACGCGAAACGTATGAAACTTATCGAAAGCGGTGAGAATGACAGTAACGAATTGATAAAGTTTGATAGGTTATAAACTCTCAATATATTTTGGACCAGTGCAATTTGGTTCCGTGAAAATATATGACTGCTTTATGATTTTCTTTGAAAACAGTATTTGTGATATAATTACCATTTTTAGATTGATACGAGAGATTGTTTGAATTAAAGCTATGAATTATGCTTTTCACGTTTGTATCAAAGCAGAATGGTAGATGATGAAAACTCAGGGACAGTCTCTTTATAGACACTGAAGCAATTTGGGAAAAGAGGGCGTATCTCACATAAAGTAAAGATCATCTGCAAGGCAGCCTGTTTTAAACCAATAATAGAAGTAGAAACAATCTCAAATACTTAAAGAGTGTCCAACTAAATGGTTGCCGGCAGTTCTCACTAGATGCTTGAAAATCTCTTCTCCGACCACGGATGACCGGGTTAAGCTATGAGCTGTTGGCTCTCTTAAGATAAAACATTTTGCATTAGCTCATATTCTTGGGTAATATTTGGAGAAATGTGATACTGATAACGTCTACCATTATACATATTTAATTGGCCTTTTTTCTGTCGAGCGGATGCTCGTTAGACTTTAACCAAACATGCCTCAACTGTCTCATAGGGTTGGTTGCATTAAATGGGCAGTCCTATCGGGGTATTGTTTGTGGAAAGGAATAAGTTAGAAACAATCTAATAATCATTTCAAGTATAAACAGGGAAGTATTCTTGAAATTTCACAAAAATACCCCTATAGATCTGTCCCTTTAAAGGACCACAATATATATTCAAATCATAACATTTGATAACGACAAATTCAGCTATCTACAAATAAAATCAAAACTTTCAATAACTATTAATCATACTTTATTGATAATGCATTGTATGTTGTAGCAAATCTTGAAAACAAGCTATCGGATTAAAATCGTATTTACGTACGTGAATTGGATTCAAAATATTCTTCTTTAAACAAAAAAAGTTGTACTGTGACGTTTGCAAAAGAATGACGTCATGCGATGCAGTGTGGGGGTACAATTCATAAGAAGATTATTTACGATTATGAAATAAAACATTTCACATTTGTCATCATTTGTCAAATATCTTGTGTTTTTTGAAAATCTTAACCTAAGAGATACACACGGCATTCCTAAGAATGCTTGGTGAATTTTGCTTTTGACGGGACATTATTTATGTCTTTAGCTAACAGGAACGTTGTATAATGTTAAAGATACATGTATACCATCATCTTCTTATAAATAAGATTGGTTAACTAGTTTAATTTGAGGAAACGTAAGGAATAAATATACCAATATTTTACATCTTTTGTCTTTCATGATACATCAATCATGAATATATTTTCGACTAAATTTAATTTCGTTAAATTTGATTACAAATATGTCTAAAAAAACTGAGAAAACTATGATTTCATATGAAAAAGTTATGCAATAATGCCAATAACTGGCTATTTTCAATGAAAATAAATGCATCACATCTTAGTTACTACAGCGTCTTCCTTGGTTTTGTGTCTTCTCTTTCAACGTCAAAGAACCTGCCAAATACCCCGACCTTTGACCTAGCTAACCCCCAAACCCCCTTCAATAAATCCACTTCTTCATCTGTTGCCCTCGCTCCCTCCCCTTTTGACTCCCAACTGACTCTTAACCATTTCGTCCCAGCAGCCTCTATTCCATCCTCCTTAATGTTTAACCCCTCCTTTGCCGCGGTCCAACTTAGGGGCCAGGTATCAATATCGTGACATCGAGAGAGTTAAGTCTTCTTTTCGCCCCACGCCAGTATCAACCTCTTCAGCTAAGCCCTCTATAACCCGGCTCTTGTTCCCCCCTCTCCTTTACGTTAGCTTTCAACACGAACTAATGCTATCGTTAGCTTGAGGACCAAATCGCTCCCACCCGAACTCTCAAGTAGAGGACTGAGCTAGAGACGAGAGAAGCGCCCGAGAGCAGACAAGCGACGTCGAGGGAGGAACGGACAATGCCCGTACCGTGCACATGCTCGCTAGGTCAGGGAGGTTTTATTATTCCGCGGGCTTTGTCAAGCGCCACGTGCTGTGCGCAGTCAGCATTTGAGCAGTCCCCCATAGCAGTTGCGATAAATCATGGCAGTTTAGAAGTTGACATCCACCTTCGGTTCTCCCTCCCCCTCTTTTGTCTCCCACCCTCGGGCTGAAGGTACCACTTAGCATTGTGCACGCGTGCAAGACCATCGGAGACGGTTGTTACAACACCGTTACAAAGACGGCGGAATCCAGCGGGTTAACAACGACTGAACGATACGGGGTTTTGCATACTAGATGTCGTATGCACGGCTTAAAAGATGGATTCTGATTACTAAACAGTGTCATGACCCAGCTTAGGTTTTATAGTTTTTATTTTCTGTTGGTTTGTCATATTTGCACAAAGAATTAATTGATTGTGATTTTAATGTCATGCTCCACACCAAAATACAAAGTCAGAAAAAAAACACTTGACACATGTGCTGCGCACATAAAGGTATATCAATTCATCAATTCAGCGGCAGTTACAAGCATTGTTTTCTGTTCCTGTTATTTAAGGCTCTATGTTGTAAGCAATCACCTCACGTGTACATCAAGCGACGATATGGAAATATCACACAGACGAAACATCATTGCAACATTATTTTCATACTATCATCGACATTTAGTTATAATGTACTTTTCATAGGCATAGAAACAGGGGGTCAAGGGGCAGCTTTTTCACAAGCTGAATTTTCTAGGCAATAAATCTGGGTATAATAACACATATTTGAGTTGAAGCCCATGTTATTACAGACGGGAAAGCTTTTTGGAACTCAAAATCGAAGTAACAGCACCTTAGAACCCTGCTTATCCGGTTTTCTGTTGTGTTTCACTATCTTCGGAATCGGCGGATATCGAAATATAGATCGTTTGCAAAAAAACTAAGCATAAGATACCATGACGTCTAAATTAACCTATCGCCAGACGAGAGATAACCACGCCCCTTGAAATAAAGGGAGGTAACTCTTGTTATGTCCGACAAACAAAGGCACGTTGTCACTGACGCGAGCGTAACGGACAATGGTATTCCGTTTGTAATAACTGCCTAATTATAGATTGCAGAACAAAATAACCAATTGAAAAAGTTTCTGTGTGGTTCATTATCCTAATTTCAATAATTTTCAAACACATTTGACGAATATATATTTTGTGTGCAACAGAAAACAAATGCGGAAGTGCCGATTATGTGGTATGACGGACATAAGAAATCACGAAGATTTATAGGAAAAAATGACATATCTGATCATATAAATAAAAAATCTCTTATATGTTTTGATGAACCAATCCATTACGCTTTTGTAAATTCATATATAGTATATGTACCACACTCCTCCGACCCCCGACCCCGGCGCCCCCTCAAGATAATAAACAAAAACAATAACAAAAAGTGCAGATGCTGCTTAATATTGTTTCCGGGATGCGTACTATATATAATGTCAATTACGACAACAGAAACAACTACGTTTATTCCTTGTTATAATTGATTTTTACGCAATAACATCAACAGTTCATGTTGATTTTTGAAAACCTATATATTGTAAGGAGATTGTCAAAATCCATACTGTCCAAATATATAGTTAATGGTGACAATCATCTATTTACAAATATTTCATATAGACTTAACGGCAAAGTAACTTAAAAACGACGAAGGGGCCTTCCATAATAGTAATATTCATTTTAACAGGAAGACTAAAAATATTTTTTATATTTCATAATTTTCATTAGCCACTTAACGGCCCCGAAACTCAGGGGCCGTTAAGTGGCTAAATTTTCATTGCTGTGGACTAGTGTAGATACTTTATATCCTTTTCTTTTCTCCTTATTTTATAGAAATAAAACTTTAAAGAAATAACCTTATACAATGTTCAGTTTTGAATCCTTTTGTAATCTTATTCAAACAAAAATATTTCCTTCAATGATTTTTTTCATCAATTATTTACTTTTATTCATGGATATATGACAAGAATTTAAGGTCAAATGTGTAGTGAATTGAAGTCGTATGTTGAATGTTTGTAAGGAGTAAATGCACTGAAAGAAGAAAACAGTATCCTGCATTGTCAATAGAAGTAAGCAAATTTGAAATCATACTGCACTCATATTATATAACAGTGGATTTTGTCATGAATGCTTCGATCAGCAACATGTCAAAACTTAAAAACAAAGCTAGGTTAATCAGATATTGGGAAAGACAGCTTTGACAATGACCTATTACAGACTTTATATAAATGTTCTGCATATGAAATTGGCCATTGCCCTTATATCAATAGTAAGCTTCAAAATGTAAAGGATCAGTTTTTCATCAATTTTCAATTTCCCAATCCTTGTAAAAATGCCAATTAATCAAAAATTTCAAATGAATTATTGATTTCCCTCCTAGAAAATATGAACACTTTTCAATTAAAAAGATTAGCTTTGTTTATAAATTCTAAATGACATGATCACTCACTTGAATATTGTTTGAAGGCAATATTATTGAAGATTTGTGAAACATACTAAACAATTTTAGCAATATTTGATAATAAGCACAGTAATGGTTTTGTTAAATTATGCATACATAGTAGGCCTATCTGTGGATTTATTGTCCAAAAGAGTAATAAGCATATAACTCTGATACTTTTTAATTTGATGATATCTTAAGATTTTGAAATACAATATATATATTGAAACTATTTGCCTATTGTTCCAAACAACATAAATGTATAATAATCAAACTATTGAAAATTATATCATATGTTGATGACAATATTTCTTTTATTCTTAATTTTAACATTGCATTTAGAGTTAATTTTCTATCAAATATAATCTTATGTAAATCCTTGATAAAAAGTGCTAGCACTAGTTTTCAATGTGAGATCTTTTAAGACCTTAATTAATAATTATTCATTCATTTACAATATATATATATTTCCATTTAATACCAATTTTTGAGCGATAATTTTATGTTGTCCGTGCTAATGTTGTAATTACATAGTTCATATGATAATTCACGATGTCTGATAATTATATACACGAAACTATTCAAACGACAAATAACCAAATAAAGTTTTGCTTGAAATATACTGTGTGTTTTGAAAATGCAGTATTTCATGGTTGTTTATGCCTTCAATGAAAATCAAACATGAACTTAGAGAATGCAAAATATGTCTACAAAATGCCCCAAAATGAATTAACAGCAACAGTCATAAATACTTACGATACCCTTTGTTCATATTTTATTCATAAGTATGTTGTAAAGAAATGGAAAATTAATTCTTGGTCCGTCACCGCTTCGAGTTTTCCCGTTTCAACGTCTATTTGCACTATGTGATACAACCTCTTCCGAAGATGACACATGTTAGCATCTTTATCTGGGTTTTACGACGGTACTCAAGAAACCAGTTGCACAAGTCTTGTGTCCAAAAAGCATTTTCTGACATCGGATGCAGAGGAAATCAAACAAGGAAGTAAAACACGATTCTTTGTTTGACGGACAAAATGGCGTCGGCAACGAGGCCAATGGCGCAGTGAATATATGACGCTCTATGATTGGTCGGAAAATATATTTGATTGACAGGTGGCGATAGGTTAATTGGATGGTTACTAAGAAAGATTACATGGTTATCACAATACATGTAGATGGTACACAAATCATGACAAATCATTGAAAATTATGGTATAGAAAACATGACATGTTATAACAAATCACAGTTGGTGGCATAGAAATTCCGAACGATAGTTAAAAATTCATTATAGAAGGATTAAAAAGTGGTACTTTTTTGTACCCAAATCGCTACTGATGGCATAAGTACAACGGAAGATGGTATGAAACCAAGAACAATGGTGTGTAATCACGAACGATGATATCAAATCCAGATCGAGTGTATGGAGACCATTGGTGGTGATGTAGTAAGCACGATAGATGAAGCAAACTCTAGAAGAAGAAAAAGAAGAAGAAGAAGAAGAAGAAGAAGAAGAAGAAGAGGAAGAAAGATGAGAAGAAGAGGAAAATGAAGAATAAGGAGAAGGAGAGGAAGAAGAAAAAGAAGATGAAGAAGAAGAGGAAGAGGAAGAAGAAGGAGAAGGGAAGAAGAAGATTAAGGAGGAGAAAAAGAAAAGGAAGAAGGGAAAGGATAAGAAAGAGAAGAAAATGAAGAAGAAGAAGAAGGAGATAAAGATGGAGCAGAAGCAGAAGAAAAAGGAGAAGAGAAGAAGAAGAAGATTAAGGAGGAGAAGAAGAAGAAGAAGAAGAAGGAGGAGAATAAGGAGAAGGAGGAGCAGAAGAGGGAGAGGAAGAAGATGGCATGGAACGATGAATAATATTTTGAAATTACAGATGAGTAAAAATCACATCGGTGGTAAAAACACGAAGGGAGGTACTGAAATTACGGTAGATAGTATGAAAATTGGAATAGATTGACTAAATCTTCATCTATATATCAACCTAAATAAATGAACAGGTTTTTATATCCAGTCATACAGTATTAAAAAATATGTAACTGTCAATCGAAATTTATTTAGATTTTCTACATATGAAAGACTTAAAGCACAATAGCATATAAATATTCACATTATTATCATCATTATTATTTATCACTTTCATTCACCATAAACACAATTATCGATCAAACATCGATTGACGACAATTGAATATATTTATCATCATTGAATGTGTGTTCTTTCCTTACTATAGTTTATTAATCAACTGATGATAAAATCTTACTTACTCAAACCCAGCTAACTCTAAAATCTTATAACTTCGAGATAACTTGATTGGTGCATCTGCATAAAGATCTACCGTGAAAAGGGAAGCGAAGTTTGTTTATAAAATTCCTACATACCCATTCACCATTTACCAACCCATTTACTCCACGCCTCATAAACATATTATCTTGTTGATGTAAACTCAATTTGGTAATGTGCAAGAAAGCAAACTCTAGAAGAAGACAACAACGAGGAAAAGAAGAAGGGAAAGAAAAGATGAAGAATAAGGAAATGAGGAAAAGGAGAAGAAGAAGAAGGAGGACAATAAGAGGAAGAGAAGGAAGAAGACGGAGAAGAAAATCCAACTTCTAGAATGCCACTCAAACAGTAGGATCAAGTTGCTAACTTACATGTGTATGTTTACAGCGAACTCTAGAAGAAGAAGAAGAAGGAGAAGAAGAAGAAATAGGAGGAGGAGGAGGAGAAGAAGAGAGAAGAAGAAATGTTGAAAAAGAAGAAGAAGTTGATGATGATGAGGAGAAGAAGAAGATGTAAGGAGGAACAAGAAGAACAAAAAGGAGAAGAAGAAGGGGGAGAAGAAAAGAAGAAAAGAAAGGAAGAACAACAACAGGGGAGATATGGAGAATAAGAAGTGGAAATGAACTCATTTTTTTATTTCCATATGTGTTGATGCTAACCTTCCATAAAGTGACATAGTTTACCGCAATTGCAAAACATAAGCAATTATAAAGACCGAAACTTATATAGTAATAAACTTGGTGGTGACAACATCAGTATGAATGGTACATAAAAAGCTTAAGGTGGTATAGTTCAACTTAGTGTTCAAAACTAGCAGGATGTGGGTTAAAAGTATCATATGTTTGCTCGGAAACGGAAAAATGCTAATGATAAATTAATTAAGTTGATTATCATTTTTTTTAAATCTCATCTAAATTACGAAATCCAGAATAGTCATTACGAAAAGGTTATCATGGCTGATTAACGATATTAATAAAGTGTAAAAACATAATCATTGTATACACTTAATCATCGTAAAATATCTGAACGAAAATCATGAATGAATACATACTATGTCAATTTCATTTATATATTATAAAGTTGCAATTAAGAGGTTTATTTTGGTTTATCTTGATTTTCAAATATTGATCATGTATTTCAAGAGTAAAATATACAGTCATCGGATATTACCGATTCTGAATCCGCTGTCAAACAAGAACAAGTTATTACAGGATATGATTAACACCGGTCTATGATTGATATTAACAAAAACTAACTTTATCGTCAGAAGCAAAACACATTATCAATCTTTCTCGTGTCGTCATCAACATTCGTGTGAACAGACAATAATTTTTGATCAGCTGAAGGATGCGACACCGATTTGCCGGTACCGGATCAAATAAGCTCGTATTTCCAACACTTTCTCGAGTTTGTGTTTTCTGCTGTGTTAAGCCCGTCGTGCGACCCTCATTATCAGAGTCCCGCCCCTTTTTAACGACATACAATGCCAAAGCTGAGGCTCAGAGTGGGCGGAGCCTATGAGACATTGAAACAAGTTCTCAACGCTGATTGGTTTAAAATTCAAAAGGGCGTAGCTACTTTTATGATTGACAGTCCCACGGGAGTGATCATTGTGGCGATCTTGATCGGTAGACAGAGCTGTCAACGGGTAACAGAGAAGATTGTGAATTGCGGGTGTCATTGATAACATTGGTCAGTGCTGGTCAATCTCTCTTGACCACAAGCTGCGGATTTACTCTCCACATTGCCGGACCCTACCTGATATACGGGTAAGCTCTCATACAGCGCGTGCCTCCTTGTTGGGTAGGATTCGCTTTTCACCTGGCGGGTTGAATATTTCACTTCCGTTAGGTATGTTGTTGAATTCACTCTATGTTCAGTGAGAACGACGCTATTTTGGTGTTTGTTCAGTTTTTGTTTTATAATACGTTCCTGTTTTGAAAGATTTGGAATGTGTCATTTTTACCATTTATAGAACGTTATGTGTTGATATGAAACATACAGGGTAATTTTACGTTAGGTAGAAGTGTCTGTTATGAATTAGGCAAAGTGTAGAATGTAAATAACTAACCAAGATGTAATACTGTCATATTGTCAATCTGATCATCAATGTGTGATTTATGACACATTAAGAACATGTGTTAAAAATTGGGAAATATAGATAAGATTTAAAAACTGAAAAATCTGGAAGAGTGACATATGTAAAATAATATAGCATATAAACACCATTATTACACTTGTAGTGCACTTACAGTGCCCGATTTTATCATGAAAATCATTCAAGCATACCATATTTGGTGATAGATTAGTTTCGCAAAATGTTATGCATAACAAAAAGGCAAAAGCATATATGCAAGGAAATGATTTCTGAAGTAAAATGTACACAATAAACAAATATTCCAATGTCGATACTTGAAATAGATATTGTAGGTAAAATACATTTATTTAGCTAAACATTAAATGGTTCAACCATTAATTATGATCAAATCATATTTCGCTTTCAATCATTATGAAAGATACATATACTTGACCATATATCATAATATTTCACCTGATATATGTAGGCTTATAACATTGCAAATGGCAGTTTGTAGTAACTGGTCATTTAAAAACAAATTCTATTATAACAAACAATCTACATGTTTCAAAATATTTAAGTGTCATTTTCAACAATTCTTTTCTTACCTAATGGTAGTCATTGAATTTTACATTGATATCATTTTAGTTACTTACTAGGATATGGCGAGTGGTAACATTCCCCTTTATGATAAGCATTTTCATGATAACAGTATGTGTATTTATTACTTATAGATTAACTTTTTCATTCAAATAAGATCCTATTTTTGATGGATTGTTTTAATTGTTTGTAAACGTTGTAGTTATATTCTATATAAAGTAATGGACAGGAAAACATATCTAGAATATCTTACTACACATGATCAAAACTGTTAAATGATAAATTATAATCATAAAAAATTTCCAATTTATTAAGCATGAAGTATTGTTGATTCGGTTTATTCGGGAGTGTTAACATCAATTATAAATCGCTTTAATAACATTTATTGATATTTAGCAGGTTTCTTAAACAGTAAATTGTTTCATAGCTTTTATGTGATATTATGATGTTTTCTACATTGTAACTTCATTAACTGTATCTCGCCGTGTGCATTTTAAATAAAGGTGAAAATTACATACTATGTATAAACCAGAGTGAATACGGTGATCTACCTGTAAATACCTTCTATATATAATAATAACAAATATGGATGTAGAGCAAAATGGAGTATAAGTTACTGATTAACATGAAATAAACAGTAGAGCATATTTGGTTCAACAAAGTGTCTAAATATAACCAAAACGTTTGTTTCAGTATAGTTAACGTTTCTTATATATTCATAAGTCGTATAAACGTGCATATTTTATGCTTTTATCATAAATTTTACCATCTTAACTTAAAGAAAGGAATCGGAAAAAGAACATATGTTATTAGTTCTTAATTATGACATATAGTAGATATAATGACCCCTTTATCATAGCCGTTTCTTTCAATAATGTGATCACTTTCATTACCTTTTACAAAAATATCAAAATACTCTTATATCTCTATTATTTAGCTTTCATAAATATTTAAGTCTATTCAAATTATTATTCGGGTATTTTACTGTAACATGTAGATACCTCGCTGTTTGTTTCGTTCCCACCATCTTCTCATTGAAAAACGTGATAAGCTGTCAATGCACAATCGGAAAACAATAAAGTTTTAAAGTGTTTTGGATGTATGGACAAATATCAGTTAAGTCCACAAACTTTCATCTATATCAGATGTTACGTTATATCAAACACAGATTTGCAAGTTTTTTTAATATGATAAATCGTATCAAAAGCACCTTCTCTCATTTCTCTGTCCATCCCCTTACATTTCTCTCTTTCAATTTTTCTCATGCTCTCTCTATCTCATTATATCCCATTCATTGAAAAATCTTTTTGAAACCGTAATATAAGTTAAATCCAGAGCGCAAATATCCTATATGACCTTATCAATAAGTTACATAATATCATTTCTCCATAAATTTGGGGCATTTCTCTGTCTCTTCTCGCATTCTCTCTCTATCTCATTCCCTTCTAATCATTAACAATCAGAAATGTAGTTTCCAAGAAAATGTTATGTTGATAATCCTTTTGTATTTGGCGATTAGAACTCAATGGAACTGTATACATAATTGATCGCGCCTGACTGATATAATTATGTACAATTTCACACTCCAAGTTTCTCTATACATGCATGCATTTCTCCGCTCTAATAGATTCTGATATCTGTTCATTCTTTTTGTTGTATGTTTCAAACTTTTGCAAAGTTACTTTTCGGGATGAATATGTCTCTTAAATAATCAAATATAATTTCTTAAATTTGAATTTTGACCATTTTGTCTAATCACGTATGACTTGGTATAAGAATCATTTCATATACATAAATTACCATGGTTTGTCAGTTGAAGATTTGTTATAGTATATAATTTTCATTTCGATAATTGATATGAACAGAGTATCTTGTCTCAATAAGGTTAATAAACTAAACGTATTTCTGAAAATTGACACGCTTTTTTAACACCGTAATATTACTTTAACTAAAATATCAAGATGCAAATATCCTATATAACCTCATCATAAGTAAAATAAAACTTTTAAATCATTTCTCCAAAAAATAGGTGAAATTAGAATATAAAATGATAAATACTATATAAGGCATCCGAAAATAATGATTTATGGTATTCGGTAACAATGTCATATTTTTATTTCCAATTTAGCCACTGACCTTTGTATTTACCCGATTGAACATGCAAGGTTCTTATGTTTACCGTACATACATCACTCTTTCTAGTTTTCCTTTGAAATGGCCGTTTTATGATAGGATTGGACTATAACTCTTGTAGATAAACAGCCTATATTTTCTTTGTTATGCTTGTGAACAGTTTGGGCCTCTTTATCTCCCATAAAACAATACACTAGATCAGGAATTCCCTTTCCAAATATTGGCGGAAATATTTGGATTCTTTCAAACTTCTACAAGATGAAATACAAATGACAGGGTGTACATTTAGACCAGAACAATATTGTATGTCGTTAAGTCTTAAGCCGTAAGGTTTCATTGCAACTCGAAGACGAAATGGTTTTGCTGGAAGCTCTCCTTCAAATATGCTTAATAAGTATAATTCTCTTTAAAACAACGTTAAAATTCAATGAAGTATTTTTTTCAATTAATATCGTTCAAATGAAGGTTAGTACAAATTGAATGTGCCTGTAGCATACTGAATACATACTGAATATACCACAAGATTTGGATTTACTAGAGAATAATGTTCTTCCATGCAGCGTTCAAATTCAGGAGCTGAATTCAATTAATATATTTTAAATGAAGACATGTATGGGTGGATCTCTTTAACAAATGTGTTTTAGATACACCAAGTCGATGGTCACTTACCCAAGAGAAATGAATTCCTCAATATGATTTCCATCCAGCCTTGTAGATTTTTGTCAGGGAACAATTTTTTTTTGTGAACGAACTAACAATTTTAATCTTACGTGGTACCTTCAAGACATTGATGATAAATTGTTTCCGGAAATTGTAATGTACTATCGAAATCCAACAGTACTTTCGAGACATCGAATATGAATTGTTTCCAGAAAATTGCATTTAAGAGTAAACAGTATCAGTCTAATTCCTCTAGATTAAGCGATATTGCCACATTTAGTTTAACATTTAAAAAACTATTAAGACATCTGTTATTAGTCAGAATTTTAAAATAATTTCAATCTCTCGAATTATTTTCATTGATATTGATTCTACCTTCCTTTTTCTGAACACCTGGCGTACACGTTTCATGGATACATCTTACCCCTTCGTCGGTGATGCCACTCGTTATTTATAAGCATTTCATATGTTCACACAATAGTTCTAACAATGATGAAGATATTAAAAGGAATTCTTTTAAACTTCTTTACCATATAATAATCAAACTCATAGAGGAAGAATACTTAACCAAAGAGTCGTTAGCGGAAACCCTCTCTATCAATTCGACCATAAATCAAAGAGTTCATTTAACAATAAAGCCGAATCCAATCCCATTTGTAAGGAATTAATTCGCTTTCATTCATGAATGAATACGGTATGGTACGTATCAAATAGCGCTTAGATGTAAAACCTGTTGCCCCCATCATCACTTTGTACCACTGATAATAGATTGGGTTAATTATGAAGATTCGTTGACATATTGTAATTAATCTGTCAATGTAAGCCATTATATAATTATTTACCATTGAGTAGAATTTAAACTTTGAGAAATTTGTAAGTATCCCTTCATTGAGAAAGAAATTCAAAATGATTTGATTTTTAATCGATGAACAATGCTTTCATTTTCAAAATCCCCACGTAATTTTAAATGGTTTGAATTATGTTAGGATACATGTAAAACAATCTATCATGCACGGGATAAATGTTACAGTATACGTTGTATGGTTAGTACGATTTTTGTTTAAATTTGTGTCGAGAAATTATTTGGTAAAAATTAAACAACGAAACGTGTTTACAGATATTTCATCGTTAACTGATTCCCAATTCCTTACTTGAATAATTTAGTATACGTTGATATTTTCTATTGAAGAAATTATATATATAATTGTATATTTGAAAGTGGTATCAATTATATAACAAAGGTTCATATCCATAGAAAACTTTCGATGAAATCACACTATTACAGGTAAATATTTATCCTACGAGTGATAAGTTAAGAGGGATTTTAAATGACATGTACCTAACACTATTTGCACAAATATTTATTAGACATTGTTTAAGATCCGTAGACATATTTATTCATTTAACAGAAATGTGCAAACAAGTGCTTGAATGAGTTAGCTATAGTCATCGTGTTTTTGAAATACAAACTACCCTTATCAATAAAGGAGAAAGTTTAATTATCATAGGTTCAAAGTGTTGACATTTAACAGATTTGATTTGATTGTTTTAATTGTCACCCCATTCACAGGTAATATGATTAAAATGGAACCGTTACAAAGAAACCGTCTCTGAATATTGGACTTTGTTAACTATCCTTTTAATATAAAAAAGTAAGGGATTTTCAAATTTGAATCGATCAAGTCAAATTTTGTATTTCTAAAGGAGCAGTGTCACTTTTTTTCTGAAGTGTATTTCTTTAAATTCTCCCAAAAAGGTTGACGGCAAATGCATTATCTTAAAATGGTGAATCATATACTGGACAATGCTTATTCGTATAAGAAATTATCGGGACTACAAAACCTGTGGGTTTGAAGTGGTAGAGGAGTTGATTCGCGGAGCCTAACCTTAATGATACGTTTATTCTAGAACTGCTACTTTTGATTTTGAAATATTGTTTTGAAATTGTTAACGTTTAATTTAATTTTCGTGAGATCAATTAAAACCGTTCTACTGCCCCTTCAAAGAGTAATTCAATGTCTTTATCGTTCTAATGCCCAATAGTCACGTTTACGAAGTTGGGCTCATGGGTTATAATCATTGAGTGTACAGTTGTATCATTTAGTAGTGTTTTGAAAAAAGAAAGTAATTACATTATCATTGTTAAATTTACATTTCAATTACATAAACCACGATGGCAAATCTTTATTTAATCACATGGTTTTATATCTGTTATATACAGAAAGTAGATAAGAATTTATGTATAAACTTTTGAATGCATATGGACTATTACCTTTTTTTTAAAAAACTAATGAATGCACATGCATAGTTCGTAACCTTCATGATAAACTTAAAAATTGTAACCAGGTAAAGGAAATTGATAGCTAAGACACCTATTTTATGTTGTATTGAGTGAATACATTCAACGACGTTAATACAATTTATTATTATTTCATTTGATACATTTTTAGCTAGAAAAATGTGAATAATTATATGTGATATACTCATGTTTATATGCATTAACAATTGGTATTTCAAATGAGGAAACAGTGTCTAATTTGAAATCGGCCATCAACTCTGAGACAGAAGCTCTGTGATGCATCACCATATCAGTTTCGTTAAAATGTTGTGTAGTAAGTTATCTTTAGTCTGCAGTGACATGTATCGATATATACTCCTGCAGCTGTAGAGTAGATCATTAATTGAGAGCGAAAAGAGTATTACGGAGTGTATTTGCTAGATGTCTAAATTTGTGTACGGTGTGAATTATACACAATAAGTTGAAATATCTACTTTAATAAATAATACAAGAATAAAATTGCGTAATGAGCATACTCTTTTATCGAATGTAAACATTTGGTAAATCTGTACTCATTTTGCTTAAACCTCATGTTCTCTCCCTATCAATCACTTATACCATATATCGCCTACACACATTTCGCCTACAATGTAAGGAAGTTACTGTATGGTAATAAGGTACATGTTATGATATTTACTTTACATATCTTTCGACCATTAGAAACTACAACCGAATTTATATGATGGAATAATATGTTATGTCAATTTAATGTTAAGGTACCCCTGGTTAAGAGAGTCATGGCTTTTTTAGTGTCATTTTAGAAGTTTGGCATTGGAGGGCAGGAGTGGAGAAAGAGACCGTAATTATGGATAAACAACATTTCTGTTCTGTGAGCCGACTTTTCGACATAGATCTTAATATTGTTCTCAAGCAAGTGAAAACTTGTTGTCTTGTTGACTATGCAGCAAATATCCAAAGGCATAAAGGTTCATTTATTCATGGCATGTTTTACCATTTTTTTGGAATTTCTGGATTTGATTTTAAGATATTTTGTATTGCATATACCCTTTGTGGCATTTCAAATATTTACCAGGTCCAAACATTTGTTCTTATGCCCACTTAAAGGGGCAGTAGCACGTTTTTTGATAATTTTAAATTTCAAATATTTCACTTAAATTTGTAAGTTAATGCTAAATGTATTATATTGACAGTGTCAACAATCTCGTTACACTAGCCAATCATCCATAGTCAGAGGACAAAGTATGAGGATTCCTATCAAATCCACTGGCGGCCATTTTTTGTGAACAACTTTAATTCATTTTGTGTGAGAAAAAGGAATCGCATGGCTAAACTTTACGTTATATGTTTGAATTATTACTTCTTCATTTAGTTTAAATACATTGTCTTTCAATTTGAACCGTTTATTTTCATTTTCCTGACATCACCTTATACTCCCCCAAGAAACGTGCTACTGCCCCTTTAAAGTGATGCATCCATCTTTCTACTTACTGAATTTGCCTACACAAGTCATTTTTTTTCAGATGTTTGAAATCCCTTTTTGTAGTGTTGACGTGGTTTTTGCAGTGAAATATTGACTTTGTTGCATTTTACGTTTCATATTTGAATTTTGATATGACAATCTGTAGATTTATACTTATCTAGGATTTTTTTTTCATCTAAGAGAGTTTCTTAATAAAATGATAAACGTTCAATATAAAAAATTTAAAAACATTAAACAGTTCTTGTTTGGTTACCTTGACGACTTTGCTTTATCAAGTCCCTCTGATTATTATTAACATTATCGTAAACAGGTGTCTTTTCAATCACGTTGAGAAAAGAAAAATGTTTAATAATCATACCCTTGGAACACAATAATGAATTAGAAGTATGATTTAAGGATGTATCAGTTTGTCTGAAACATTGCAATTACCATTTGTTGATATGTCACGCATATTTATTAAATTGGTTATTTGATAAATCGTATCATCTTTACTAATGTTTATTGGTTTTTTTCTATCAACAGACTGCGTTTACTTTTGCGGCTCTCGCATGAAGGTTTGTGATTGGATGGATGCTGGCTGTGACGTCACACAGTTGATATCTGAGAACCATTGTTCATCAATATCTGGTAGGTGATATTAAATTATCATTCATCAATCAATGTTTTCCTTGATATTGGGAGTCTTCATAGGTCACGAAAACCATAATACACGTTGCATATTTATACAAACATATACAGTTTAAATTTGAAGAGGAAATCTTCAGATTTAATCATTTAAAACGTGCTTTTGAAAACATTATCTTCTCGCCTTACGTACGAAGAAAAGATCGAAGAGTAATTGTAAATATTCTTATCTTAATTAAAAATTTTTTTTGCAATTTTATTATTAATCATAGAATTATATTCAAGATGATTGGTAATAAACAATGGTTAATAAGATTTTATCAATCATTTAAAAGTTTCAAATAACTTCTTAAACTGGCTTAGAAGATATATGTTTATTCAAACAATTAAACACAATATTGTCTTGACATGCTTGGCATTGACGTTTTTCCTTGAAAGCTTAGAGGGAAATTATAAAACAAATATATATCAAGTTGTATAAAATCATGATATCAAGGTATTTATAGTGTCGTTATATTTAAGTTATTCAATTCCCCAACATTAAAATTTCAATGATATGGGATTAGAGGAAACCAATAAATTCAAACTTTTAATATAAATTTGTCATAAATATATAAATATTAAATATCTTGCTCATATCTCACTTCATAACTTATATCTTACTGGTTTGATTAAGTTTAGTGATTCCAACCTTGAGTTAGAATCTTTCATAATTTTGACGTGCACGATTTATTATAAACAGGATATAAATTTAAAAGGCACTGTCAGTTTTAAATCAAATGTTTAAATAATACCTATGTAATATATTTTCTTCTGAGGGTATTCATCGTATTGCAATTACTGAAAACTGATTGCTATATAGAGCGTTGACGAAGGATTATAAACTTTAAATACAGAATGTACTTCATTTCGTTGAGATGAACTAATGTTTTGTGTATGTGTTTAACTGCAATGTTTATTCCTTTTATTTAGTTGTCTAAAGCTAGAAGATGGCAGAATGAGAGAGTGAGTGAGACGTAATAATAGAAGAATGAGATAGGGTATGAATGATCAGGGGTTAACAATAAAATATTAAGAAAACATTACCAAAACCAAAGAAAATATACTAGATATCTAAAAGAACAAAGAGTCAAATATACCAAAGGTAACCACAAAACATAGCGATTAACGATCAAACAATAACTTTTTATAAAATAAACACCTACTGATAATCTAAAATATTTCATTACAAATTAAGATATAAAATAAAAGGACAGATCGAGTCGCTGTAGGGAGCTTGCAGATCCAAGCACTGCCGAAGAGTTTGATGAGATTTACAGTCTCACGACCGGACTATCTCGAGTTATGACTCTGCAAAGCAGCTACTTGAGAGTTATATTCAGACTCCATCTGTCCGGAAATTCCACAGATATGGTAACAATGCTGCAATCAGGTGTGCAGTGGTTACCACAGAGTTGGTCGCAAGTTGTCGTGGACGCTGAGCCCCCCCCCCCTTTTGCCGAGATACCTTTGCCGCCCTCACCCTCCCCCACAACCTCTTCGTTTTAACAGATCAGCCTATAAGTTTTGGTACCCTGCTCCCGCTCAGCATGGTCTTTTCTTCTACACATCATAGAGGCTTGCACACCAAGAACCATGCTGAGATTGCAAGAGCATACAGTGAACCAGATTATACTTCACGAGCTACATGACGTTATATACCAGCACCAACCCTTATATCACCGTATAGTTTCTTCCCTTTACCTTTCCTTTTGAAAAAGAGTGACTTGATATTATGATTCCAATACTTCCGATCAATATGGAGAGGTCGACCTTCTCTTAATCTACCGATTTCTCCTTGACCCCCGTCCTTTTTTCTTTAAATATATCCTCGATCTTCCCTCTTGACCATATTCTCCACCATAACTTCGCATTTCAGTTAATACTATACAATAACCTCACCACCTTCCCTTCCCTATCCCTCTTACCCACACTCTAGAGATACTCTACAATCCATTTGACCTTTCAAGCTCCTTACCCTCAAAATAACATCCCAGCAACCCCCCCCCCCCCCCCCCACTTCCTTATCCATACCTACCCGACCCTAATCAAAGTGTAGCCAGACCTCAATCAAAATATTGACAGATCCAAATCAAAGTGTAGTCAGACCCCCAATCAAGGTGAAGTTAGACCTCAATCAAAGTGTAGTCAGACCCAAATCAACATGGTTCAGACCCCATACCAAAGTGTAGTAAACCTCAAGTCAAAGTGAAGTAAGACCCTAATCAATGTGTAGCTAGACCCAATCGAAGTGTAGTCAGACCCTAATCAAGGTATAGTCTCCAGAGATACCCTGAATCAAGACACGTCTTTCTCTTCCATTGGAGTCACGGAGACCCAGTTTGTAGTCACCGAGTACGTTCTGTGTAGTGTTCTAGGAGTGCCTTGGTTACCATTCCTGATAGTGCTAGTCTGGTTGCTAGGTTGACTGGATCCTGAGTTTGCACTGCAGTGGGAGAGACATGTGGGCCAGACACAAACAAACTCATTATTTTTCAGTATCTTTCGTTTGCCTTCAAAACGATGACTTGGAATTGCTTGATTATGAGCGTCTCTACTCTGAAATTCCTTGATAAATTACACAACAATCGGATGTTTACCGTTGTGCAAAGTAGTTTCGGTGATCTGATAACTGAAAAATATATGGGTTTTTTTTAAAGATAATTTGTAATATGTCACTTGTTGTCAACGTAGTGTCATGATGACAGTGGGTATATTTTCCCAAAAAATATGTCCCGTCTTTAAACAGGGTTGGTACGCTGTACAGTTGTATTGGTCGTGTGACATAGACTGACAATGGTTAATGCTCTTATATCGGTTAAATCAAAGCTTTCCTGATGCTATTAGCTTCGCTTTGAATATAATTATATTTTGACTTATATATAGACTGAATATAAGGATCACAATCTTAAACCTAGGACCAAAATTGTGAGATATGTCTGCAAGGCATCAATGTATTGGGACACGAAGTGATGCTTTGGTAGAAATCGAGATCACCTCAGAAGTATTTGTAGGAAAGGTCTGCTGTCCGTTCTGTCCGGCATGGGTAGTGAAAGGAGACAAACGTTTGTACATCATTGCTAGGTAAAGTTATGTTATGGCATGAATTAAGACGAACCCTTGATACAAATTCGTTCCCTTCTTCAAGCATTTATTTTGAGAACAATGCTAGAGCCAAGCGTTTTAGGACATATGCATTTATGCAATCACCTTGGTTATGTCACTTCCACTTTAACCAGAATGCACGTCAAGGCTTGACGTAGATCTTGTCAGGAAAAGATAATTGCTGGTTCGAAAGAATGCTATCAAATGATATCCTTTCCATTGGTAGAATACCCTACTTAATGCATTTTGAGAACCATCATATATTCCAATGCAGAAACCCCTGGTAAGGAGGCACGTATTTGTAATTGATGCCTTCAAATGAATCCATGAAACCTTGACGTTAACGTTGACATGCATTTTGGTATCGAAGAAAATAAATTAAAATGTATTCCCCTCCTATCTATCATACTTATATTTCAATATCTGCGACTTCAATATGAAGCCATGGAGCCACCAATACCATTCCATGGCGTCTCCAGGCACTTCACCATATGGTGGTGGAGGAACGGTATCTCGTCATTGACAGGTCATCCATCAGCGCTATACGGCACCCAGCAGAGTTCATACATCATCTAGTCAATGATTCATCACTGATATATACATATATAGTGCTAAAAGCAATGTGTCTGAAATTAACACTTTTTCTTTCAAAAGTATGTTACGTTTACTATTGCTACTTTCTTTCTGGGCTTACGCCTCTGATTATTGTTGTTGCTTATATTCAATGAACATTTCACTTATAATGATATTTCATATTGCAACTATTCTACTTCTGTTGCAACTAATACGTCTTCTTCCAACCTACTACTTAATCTGCTGCTTCTGCTGCCTCTGCTGCTTCTACTGACTCTAATGCTACCACTGCTACTACTACTGCTGCTGCTACTACAACTACTTCTACAGCTATCACTACCACTACCACTACCACTACAACGTTAACATAATTTACATAATAAGAGTCTTTTAAAGGTAATTAAAAAGTGAAAGGAACTCTAAATTCTTAAATTCGTTAGCTCTTTGGCGAGTAAGAATAGTGACTCCTATGTTGATTTTGATTTGAAATTGATGAATCCAATTAGATAAAGTCAAGGACATACATGTAGTAAGAGCATTTTAAGACAGGAAAATTGTGAAATGAACTCTTAATTCTAAAACTTGTTAGCTCTTTGGTGAGTAAGAATTGTGGCTACTTTGTTGATTCTGATTTGATAGGATGAATTCAATTACAGATAGGTCCTTATATAGTAAGAGTCTTTTAACACAGGGAAATAGTGAAATGGACTCTTAATTCTTAAATTTGTTTGCTCTTTAGCGAGTAAGAAGGTTGCTATGTTGATTCTGATTTAAAATTGGTGAATCCAATTACAGATAGTTCCTTATATAGTAAGAGTCTTTTGAGACAATGAAGCAGTGAAATGGACTCTTAATTCTTGAATTTGCTAGCTCTTTAGCGAGTAAGAATTGTGGCTACTTTGTTGATCTCGGTGTCATTAGACCTCTTGAAGCTCCTACAACCTTCCAAGGAGCTGCATGATACTGCATGTGTTATCGAAGTCCGATAGCGCTATTGATACACTAACTTCCGCAATGGACTTCCCTCGTTAGGAGAGTTTTAGAACCAACCGGCCAACTTCACGTCTAAGAAAGATATATGACCGTAGTTTATTTGCCCAGATAAAGTGACCATGGCTAAATTGTGAAGGCCTTTAACGGACGATTGGACTTCAATGATCCGTCTAATGGTTCAATAAAGGAAGGGTCTCTTGAATGAATTTGGAAGTCTTTAAATTTCACAGACTTTGAGCTCTTGCTTGTGAGAAATCGATCTGGTAATTGCGTTATGATTTGTTCACCCTTGTTTCCTGGTTATACGTGTTGTTTGGTTATTCTCTATTTTTGTTTTATTTAGATAAAACCTAGATGTTGTTAAGGTTGTTTTTAGGTAAAAGGTGTGTTTGTAAGAAATGATTGTCTGGTTATCATCGTGTTATAATTTACTTTTAGCTGTTTTATTCTCAGTTCTCAATAACCTGTGCACATTATTTATAAAAAATAATTAAAAAAATTCAGCAACCGATCTAAAACCAAATTTCGAAATTTTGCATTTGGATAGATTTTTTTGCGTGACTTTGTGCATATTTTTAATTTTGTTGCCTTTTTCAAATAACATATCCCAGATATTTTTATTTTTTCATTTTCATATTTTGTCTTAGTTTTATGTTCTTCTCAGGGTCACGCCGTCTTCAGAATCGTGACTTCGTGCACATATTTTCGATTTTGTTGCATTTAATTTAATTTTTTTATATCACCTGTTTTAGATAAATACGCACGCGTTCCAATTTTAACCTAATATGATCGATGATGACTTCATCCTTGCATGTGAAACTGTATATGTTTCTTCACAGTGTTAAGTCTTAGTCATATACGTGACAAAAACATAGTACGCGATACCATTCTCTATCTCTTGTTTGCACCAGATGTGAAGGAAGTTATTAACACATTCATTTCCCTTCGTATCTACATTATTGTCTCGAAAAATCATTTGACTTAAATGAAATCAATGAGACGAGGGGTCTTTTCATTTCCGCATGTAAGTTATTCATACCTTTCAATTACTATATAGAATTGCTACAATTAATTACATTTATATGACACAATTTATTTGTTTATTTGTGAATTTGTATAATTCTTTGGTACGGATTCATGGTGCTTGATATAATGATCATTCATTTGGATTAAAGCCGTGTTAATTAAACAAAATTAATTTACCTTTGCGGTCTATTCAATATGGCATTAGGATAAACACAATTATTTTTGGATATTATATATGAAGAAAAGTAAGTCGAATTATATTATATCTTAAATGTCCAATTTAGACACAAGTTATGATACAGATCTTTGGTTACACATATAGTCTCTAAAGACACTCTCTTTCTTTTTCTTTCGCTCTGTTTTTCGATCTCAAACTCACATTTTATCTGATACTCTCCTCCTCTTACAACCTCCTCACATCTTCTCTCCATCCATCTTTAGCTATCTTCCACCCCCCTCTCTCTCTCTCGCTCTCTCTCTATCTCGCTCTCTACCCTCCCTCTTTCCATTTTACCCTGGCTCTATTTTTCTTTCACTCCTTCTCTCACTTTGAACATATGCACTCTGTACCTATACCTCGTTCACTTCCTCTCTCTATCCCTCTATCTCTTTCTGCTTGCTATTTGTCCCTTTATCTGCCCCTCACTCATTCTCTCTATCGCTTTATTTTGCTAATACAACTCTATATCTGTTTATCACTTTCTCTCTCTTAGTTACTATCACTCTTTCTCTTTTTTCACAACGTTCACTCTCTATATATCTCTACTTTCTCTATCCCTCTATCCTTCTATCTCTTTCTCCTTGCTATTTGTCCCTTTATCTGCCCCTCACTCATTCTCTCTATCGCTTTATTTTGCTAATACAGCTCTATCTGTTTATCACTTTCTCTCTCTTAGTTACTATCACTCTTTCTCTTTCTTCACAACGTTCACTCTCTATATACCTCTACTTTCTCTATCACTCCTTCCCTCTATCTCTCTTCACACTGTCCTCCAGACTGTCTCTCTCTATCCTTCTATCTCTTTCTCCTTGCTTTTGGTCCATTTATCTCCCCCTCATTCATTCTCTCTATCCCTCTATTTTGCTCACACAGCTTTATCTATGTCTGTCACTTTCTCTCTCTTATTGACTATAACTCTATGTCTTTCTTCACAACGTTTTCTCTCTTTATCTCTCCTCTTCCTCTATCACTCCTTCCCTCTATCTCTCTTCACACTGTCCTCCAGACTGTCTCCCTCTATCCCTCTATCCCTCTATCCCTCTATCCCTCTCTACCTCTATCCCTCTATCCCTCTATCCCTCTATCCCTCTATCCCTCTCTACCTCTATCCCTCTATCCCTCTATCCCTCTATCCCTCTATCCCTCTCTACCTCTATCCCTCTATCTCTCTCTCTCTACCTCTCAATACAAACTTTTCCCCCTCTCTTCTTTCCCTCTCTCTACACATCACAGACTGTGTCTGTCAACTCGTCGACTCAAAGCACTCGATACACCTGGACACCCCTACCCCCTAAACCCTCTTCTGTCCCCAATGCCTGTCACTCAACTATGGGGGCGAAGTGACCACCCTGTGAAAAATCGCTTTTCAATCACTCTGCACAAAGACCTTTGTTTGCATTGCTAAGGCTATTGGGCGTTGCTGAATGGCCCGAAAGCTTGGAATCATTGTTTTCCACAAGGGTTTTCAGCTATTCGAGGAATCAAAGAGCTGCTTCTGTCATGTCTGTGTATATCAATCTTAGATTAAGGCTAGCCCCCGCCACCTGTAGTTGGGAAGAGAATAGATTTCCTTTAGTCCCCCTCCCTCGTGCTTCGTGCTTAACGCTGCCAAAGCTCACACCAAGTCCCCAAACAGCGCATTCAATATTTGTGTTTGCTCACCGAGTTTACATATCTCCCTTCTGCATTGACGTTTCGGTTCTGAACGTCATGAGATTCGAACCCCGACCTCACCAGGGGATTATTAATGTATCACAATACTGAGGAGCTATCTGTTTGCTTAGTATTTAGCAGCGTGTGTGTCAATCCATCTTCAAAGAGCCTCCGACTTTGGGGGAGATATTTAGTTATAATACAATTATGCTTTTCCAAAAAGTATAATTTCCAACGTAAACACAACTGTCAAGATAGGTGTGAATGGTGTGTGAGAGAGAGAATAGGTCCCATCGGAACCCTCATTTTTAACCCAGCTTTGAGTGCACAGACCCCTTCTTTTTGGCCTTACATTCTCAGATATATAAGAAAAAGTTAAGATATGCTATAGTTGCAAAGATGAGCATTTTCCAATACGTTACTTAATCTAACCATAGCAATGAATGCACCGTGTGAACTCAACGATATACACAATCAGTCAAGCGTGACTGTTCGCTCGAATGAATAGATTGCAGTTGGAGGCGAGTCGTTGTATTGTGGAAAGCTGACAGTCCTTGTGATGAATGTGAAATTGATAATGTTTTTGTTGGTATTTTTAAAAAGACCAAATGTGACACTTCTGGGTGCATCGATAAGAAATGTTCTAAGTTATTTCTGAAACTATTTACACTTACTCAATAGTTTAAACGCAAAAGTAATGTATTTTGATAGATTTGAAGGGCTAAGTGCTATAACACTTTTTTTGTGCATTGTTACAAATATACAAACTACTTGTTTTTTTGTCTTAATTTCAATTGTTTTCTTGTGATATATAAACAGTCTATATGTGAAATTTCTTTTGCATGAATAATAACTTGTAAAAACCGTCGGTGCATATTATTGCTATGTAGCTATATTTTAAGAAGAGAACAGCATTTCAATAACTATTAATGTTTGAACTTATTACCCATAAGGTAAGCCTCAATATCATGAAGATATATGAAAGTTTGATTAAAACAAGTTACTAAATAGAGTTTTAAAAAGCTTGTTATGAAGATGAAAAATGAAATAAAGTTATCATTATTATTATAAAAGATGTCACAGTACTAATGCAATGCGGCAATTGTCGAAAACATGACCCCTTCAATGTTTTAAATTTAGAATATCTGTTAAAAAATGTAAACCGTTTCACTTGATAATAATTGTTAATTCATTCATTCTTATATGATAATGCAGGGATTAAGACACGTTGAAATTGTGGTACATTTAAATATTTTACACACATCTGAAAATCGATATACAATTTCAAGATTTACCTGTTTTCATAGTATTACAATTCATTTGATTTACGGAGGTTATTTTCCCATTTTCTTCAAAATTCAAGAATGAAGAAAATTGAAAAAATTATTTTACAAAAATATGGGTACTAAAACGTCTCCTTGACATAATCAACAGAGGTAAGGAAACTGTTTCCGTTGCCATGGAGTTATTCACAACAAAACAAGTTTTATCACACCATATATCCCCAAAAACAATTGATAATAACTTTAGATTTCTTTGTCTTTGGCAGGGTTTAGTTTTTTTCGGTCTACTTAGTATTAATCATCATGACTAACGCTTATATAAAAAAAAATCACAGGAATACATTTTAGTAAGAGCCCTAAATAAAATTACCGGGGGTAATTAAAATTAATTTCATTAATTTCTTCTTTGACTCGTCTTTTCAAAATTCAAGATTGGAATCGTTGTTTCGTTCATATATATATGTTTTATGTTCTCTTTGAAAGTTGTCACTGAAATGTTAAAAATATTTAAATTATTTAATTTTCTAAAAATGTAAACATTTATCTTTGGGATTTTATTGATATAGATACATTGTTTGCGATCAGAATACTCAAATTCCTTTTAATTGAATAGTTTCTTCAATTCAGTTTGTAATAAAAAAAATAATTAATTATATGAAAATCACCAAAATACGTTATTTTTCTAAACAACAGTAAAGATTTTATTTATAATTAATGGTAAATAGTTTGATACGTTATTATGAAAACATATTTGAATTAAAATCATTTCTATAGTGAAAAGATGGTCAAATAAATATCATATTAGAATGTCAAAGTGCTCAAGGATGAGAAATTTAGATTTTGTTATTTTGTTTTACAAGAAGTAATTGTCATACACAATTTTTTTAAATAAAAATGTTATATGAATTACTTACATGTATGATGAATGTGGAACCAAACACTCAAAGTTCCACATACGATCAATGTCAATATCTAAATATGTATATTTAACATTTATTATGATGAAGTGATTTTCTATTCTTACGAAAATGGATTTTCAGAATTTCTATATATTCATAGATTGATTGTATGTTTTGTTTTGCAAATATTAATATTCCATTGAAACTTTAATTTTCAATTCAAGTTTCTTTCTATAGTATAAATCTATCCGTAATAAACCTTGATAATTGTTCTTTATGATAATTGGTTTCCTATTACGTTATTCACTCATACTTTTCATTCTATAAACCTAAGAGGTTAAAACATTTTAAATTGTTTGTAAACTTGTTTTGATCACTTTATAGCACGTTAAGGAATTTTAGAAATGATTTGTAGTATTTTTATTTTATTCTTATGGAAATCTAAGTGATTTATTCATAAAAAGAGTGAAAAACAGAGAGGCAAAACTGCAGATACAGAACAACTACACACAGATAATGACGTACATGTACAGACAGGGTGAGAACATCAGACAGGAACATACAGAGGATATAGTTCTCTTCTTCTTATCGTTGACTTCTTCCTTCCAGACGGAATCCCATACATACAAATAATGACGTACAGACAGAGACAGGGTGAGAACATCAGACAGGAACATACAGAGGATGAAGTTCTTTTCTTCTTATCGTTGACTTCTTCCTTCCAGACGGAATCCCATACATACAAATAATGACGTACAGACAGAGACAGGGTGAGAACATCAGACAGGAACATACAGGGGATATAGTTCTCTTCTTCCTACCGTTGACTTCTTCCTTCCAGACGGAATGCCAACATATAACATACAGATAATGACGTACAGACAGAAACAGGGTGAGATTACCAGACAGTAACATACATACAGAGGATATAGTTCTCTTCTTCTAACAGTTCCCTCCTTTCTTCAAGACGGAATGCCAACATATAAACATACAGATAATGACGTACAGACAGACAGTAACACAGAGAACACAGATCTCTTCTTCTAACTGTTCCCTCCTTCCTTCCAGATAGAATCCAATACATGCAGACAGATAATGACGTACATACAGAGACAGATAATGACGTACAGACAGACAGTAACATACAGAGGATATATTTCTCCTCTTCTAATTGTTCACTCCTTCCTTCCAGACGGAATGCCAACATATATACATACAGAAAATGACGTACATACAGAAACACACAGAGAACACAGATCTCTTCTTCTAACTGTTCCCTCCTTCCTTCCAGACGGAATGCCAACACAGACAGTAGCTCACAAGGAGGTGTGCTCAGGGTGTCAGTGTTCTATTGAAGATCGCTTCCTGCTCAAGGTTATGGAGAACTCCTGGCACGAACATTGTCTCCAGTGCGCCATATGTCAGATTCCTCTCACAGGCTCGTGCTTCGCGAGGGACAGGAAACTATACTGCAAGACAGACTACGAAAAGTAAGTAAAAATTGTGAATTATAAAACTTATCAGTACATAATAGTAGGTTTAGAATTTTAAGCGTCAATTATATATTACAAAGAGCAAAATAATTGCTTAAAATAAGTGTGCAATGATACAATAAATTCATTGAGCTAAAATTAGGAATTATATACATAAGATATAAAAGAATAAAATGGCAGGTTTTGGCAGCACTGAACATTTATTTGGCTGGATTAACTAAACTGTTACCTTTGATATACATGTACATCTCAAGTGACAAGAACTTGGAATGATTCACAGTGCATGGGTTGTACAACCCCAAGGGAGTTGAGATTATAATGACGATATGTGTTGTCCTATGGTTGAGGGAAAACAACATTTGAGCTGGGTATTGGTGGTTTACAAATGACTTTGATTAAAATATTATATTTATTATATTTATTATATTTATTATATTTATTATATTTATTATATTTATTATATTTATTATATTCAACATACAAACTTCAACTCTTAGCCTCATCATACCATCAAATTACAAGGAAAGCATAGACGTACTTAATTTAAGAATATAGATAGAGTTTTATGCCTGTCATAGGATGAAACGCATATCATATCTTATACGACATGGTTATAACAACACAAGACCGACATTAAGTGATTATTCAAAAATGTTGTAAATTACGGACTGATGAAAATTTTTCATTACGCAATAGTATGTACGTTTTAATGGGGTTAAGAATATATTAACACAAATATATAACTTTCCCTTGTATATCACAGAATAACTCATTTCATATCAACTATTATCATCGGTGTGGTAATAAACAACTATTGAAAAATAAGCAATGTTATGATACCTAATTTCATGCCAGTATAACTGCAATTAATATATTCATTTCAAACATAAAAAAATAAATGTTCATTCAGCAATACATAACTGCACATCAAAATAAGAGTCAACTTAATTTGTTCATATGGTTGAAACCGTTAACGAGGAGTCCTCGTGAAAAGAAAAGGCAATAAAAACAAAAACAGGTGAATAATGTAGATAAATTGAAGTATTGTGTCCTTAAATGTCATCAATTTAAATAAATTATTGTGTTCATATGACTTATGAAACAACAAAAGTCTTAACAAATAAAACAGGTGAATAATGTAGATAAATTGAAGTATTGTGTCCTAAGAGGTCATCAATTTAAATAACTTATTTTGTTCATATGATTGATGAACATCAAAATAACATAAAAGGTGAATAATGTAGATAAATTGAAGTATTGTGTCCTAAAAGGTCATCAATTTAAATAACTTATTTTGTTCGTTTGACTGATGAAAACAACAACAGTTTGAACAAACATAACAGGTGAATACTGTAGATAAATAGAAGTATTGTGTCCTAAAAGGTCATCAATTTAAATAACTTATTTTGTTCATTTGACTGATGAAAACAACAACAGTTTGAACAAACATAACAGGCGAATAATGTAGATAAATTGAAGTATTGTGTCCTAAAAGGTCATCAATTTAAATAACTTATTTTGTTCATTTGACTGATGAAAACAACAACAGTTTGAACAAACATAACAGGTGAATAATGTAGATAAATAGAAGTATTGTGTCCTAAGAGGTCATCAATTTAAATAACTTATTTTGTTCATATGATTGATGAACATCAAAATAACATAAAAGGTGAATAATGTAGATAGATTGAAGTATTGTGTCCTAAAAGGTCATCAATTTAAATAACTTATTTTGTTCGTTTGACCGATGAAACAACAAAAGTCTGAACAAACATAACAGTTGAATACTGTAGATAAATTAAAGTATTATGTCCTAAAAGGTCATCAATTTAAATAACTTATTTTGTTCATTTGACTGATGAAAACAACAACAGTTTGAACAAACATAACAGTTGAATACTGTAGATAAATAGAAGTATTGTGTCCTAAAAGGTCATCAATTTAAATAACTTATTTTGTTCATTTGACTGATGAAAACAACAACAGTTTGAACAAACATAACAGTTGAATACTGTAGATAAAAAGAAGTATTGTGTCCTAAAAGGTCATCAATTTAAATAACTTATTTTGTTCATTTGACTGATGAAAACAACAACAGTTTGAACAAACATAACAGGTGAATAATGTAGATAAATAGAAGTATTGTGTCCTAAAAGGTCATCAATTTAAATAACTTATTTTGTTCATTTGACTGATGAAAACAACAACAGTTTGAACAAACATAACAGGTGAATAATGTAGATAAATAGAAGTATTGTGTCCTAAGAGGTCATCAATTTAAATAACTTATTTTGTTCATATGATTGATGAACATCAAAATAACATAAAAGGTGAATAATGTAGATAGATTGAAGTATTGTGTCCTAAAAGGTCATCAATTTAAATAACTTATTTTGTTCGTTTGACCGATGAAACAACAAAAGTCTGAACAAACATAACAGTTGAATACTGTAGATAAATTAAAGTATTATGTCCTAAAAGGTCATCAATTTAAATAACTTATTTTGTTCATTTGACTGATGAAAACAACAACAGTTTGAACAAACATAACAGTTGAATACTGTAGATAAATAGAAGTATTGTGTCCTAAAAGGTCATCAATTTAAATAACTTATTTTGTTCATTTGACTGATGAAAACAACAACAGTTTGAACAAACATAACAGTTGAATACTGTAGATAAAAAGAAGTATTGTGTCCTAAAAGGTCATCAATTTAAATAACTTATTTTGTTCATTTGACTGATGAAAACAACAACAGTTTGAACAAACATAACAGGTGAATAATGTAGATAAATAGAAGTATTGTGTCCTAAAAGGTCATCAATTTAAATAACTTATTTTGTTCATTTGACTGATGAAAACAACAACAGTTTGAACAAACATAACAGGTGAATAATGTTGATAAATTGATGAAGCATTGTGCCCTAAAATGTAATAAATTTTCTAAATTCGATATTATTATTGGCAGATTTCTCTCTGTATATTAAATTTGAACACATGTTACAGTATCTATAGGTGTTCCTCCCCGGCGTTATATGATGCTGATAAACATGTTTGTTATTATATTCCTGGAGACGAACTCTCATAAAGGTGTTATTAATATAGCAATACAATATACAATCAATGCTGGTGCCGATATTAAAACACGTGGTCACGTGGTTTATCATATTTAGTAGTTCGAAATGTTACATTAATTAAACCGTTTGATATACCATTATTTATAAAATCTACACTCCAGATTTAATAAATGTTTATGAAAATAATTATATTATTTGTATAGGAAATCGGAACACGACTCTGATGCACATTACTTCCATATGCTCACATATGAAAACATAATTCATAAAATGATAAATTCTGATATTGAAAGAAGTAAGGGCATGTGAATATTTATAAATTGATAAAATATTATCGCCAGTTCTGATTGATTCTGTTTGTTTTACAAGTCATACAGATTGACTTGTAGCAATAACAAACATGATTCACATTAAAAAGTGTAATAAGGGAGAAATAGTGTTGGCAAAATTCAATATAAGGAAATGAAATCCGAATCATGTTTTGATAAGATAGAATGTTTACAAACATAAAACATAATTGATAAAAGATTGCATACTCTTAAGTGTTCATACGTGTCTTGTACTTACGCGATTCTTAATATTATATGAACTTGTGATTTATTGTTTTCCATGCCATGTTCTGTCTTTCATCTTTTAAAAGTTTAAGGTTCGCAAGATATCACAAAATTACCAACCTTTAAAATAATTAGCGTTGTTACGAATCTTTTTAAAATTAGGACTGAAGGGGAAACAATAATTTAGTTAAGTATCGAAATTTTACACGTAAAAATTACACATTTGCAGCTGTTAATAGGTATGATCATTTGAATTTTTTCGATGGTTCTTATTAACGTAATTGATATCGCCCCTTGAAATGATCAATATAATAAGTACTTATTGCCTATCCATTACGGTTACCCAGAACTCTTGTAATCACCTATCGAATTATAAATAGTGGTCGGGCAGTAGTTTCCAATAACGTCACCTTTAAACAGACAGTGGATTCCAATAACGTTACCTCTAACCCTTGTAATCACCCAAAACATTGTAACAAGTTGTGGGATAGTAGTTTCCGATAAGTGGGGATCTAACGGTGCAATAAATACTATTCCCCTGTCCGCAGCTATCCGATTAGATTCTTAATTACAGACACGAACTCCACATCCCGCGGAGGAGAAGCTGTCTTCTCGCCATTTTCTTAGCCAACTCTTGCTCCCAAGTACTCGTTTTGGCGATCGTGCCAATGACTTAATTGTAATAATGAGACCGTTTAGCCCACCCGCTCCCCAGGATACCGGCCATCTCGTTTTGTCTTTATGGGACGATTTCATCCATTTGAGTCACTGATTTACACATTTGGCAGTTTCAATATGGCGAGAAGTTTCTCGCAGACGACAGTAGTTTGTATGATGTAATGGCGGACAGGGGATACCCAAGAGATTAATTTGGTCACGTTGAAAACAAATAACCCCAAGGATGCGGCCCCGAGTTTGTGTTGACGTGTTATTAATTACTGCACGTGCGCTGGGCTTCAAAGAGCCGGCAAATTCGATAACAAAAGATGGAACGAAAGATGTCGTCTGCTGCAAACTCCGAATCGCGATCTGAGATTCGCTTTCAATAAAGACGTGGTATTTACATCGTCAGTTCGATGTCTGCGAGCTTGTGTCTCTTAGCCAAACTAACTTCATTTCTTTTGTTGCCAGAATGATAACAAATTGGTTCACACCAAACCATATTGGATTCGGAATATTAACCGATGGACCGCGCGCCATTGGCCTTGACACACCAAATTCAAAAAAATTCAGCATGGCAGTTCGGTCTTGGAATTTGTTTGCGTTTGATATGTTTCGGTCAGACATTAGAGATTATAACAAATTCTTCTTAATCTTTAGTGTAAATTCTGTTTTTTTATTGTAAGTTACATAAAGCATTATAGGCTACCAGCAGAAATTCTGCCAAAACTGTTTTCGAAAACACAGGCCTAAATTGAATTGTTCTTTTCATTTTTTAATCATCCGTCCCCAGTTTAACAATAAACAATATCATTCAATCATATCCCTTCTTATTCCAAACAATCCTTTTTTACCCAATCCGATTCCTTCACAGGTAACGAAAGAAATAACCATGATAGTAAATTTGAACTATAGGTACTTTTAGGATTAAACTGACAATATAAGTTATTATTACATTTTCTCTTTTACCTATATCATTGTACTCTTGAAAGGGAAACGCTCAAACATATGTAAAGTAAACACAAAATAACAACATAAAAATGAATGCCATTCAAGAAGTGACAAAAAAATTGAGTATGAAATAAATTGTAAAAATATCACCAGTAACTCGAAGTAATAAAAAATCTTATTCACTTCGGATCGAGGAAATATTTTAATAAACTCCCCCTCCTACCCTTCGCCCCCTCTCTGTAACGCTACAATCCCCACACCTTTATGGCCCCATTAAGGGTTAAGGACAGTGAGACAGGTGAATGATTATTTATCATCATTTTATACAGAGAGGAAGGGATCGATAGCGGCTCCTTGCTTTCCATTGCAAATATCTGAGCCTTCAACTGCGGGAAATGTTTCTGATTTTTTTTCCACACATCGTTTTGGATTTATGTAGTGGCAAATGGCCGATTTGTTACCAACCACATGTCGCTAGACGTTTTTTTCCAAGCTTCTTTGAAATTTTAATAAACTGATTGATGTGGATTTTACAAATTCTGAATTTACAAAGCCACTGTATCATTATGCAGTAAAGTTTGAACCACACGCTAAACGATTATTGATTGGCTTGCTCCATGAAAGAACACTAGTCTCAAGTCTTTAATTAACTTCAAAATTCTATAATACACCTGAAAATGTGCTATTTAAATTCTGAACAAGAACGTTGCTTTGACAAGCAACCGAGAAGATGATAGTTATGTGTCAAGTTGGACTGACACCTACACAAAAACATGTTAAGATTAACCTTAGATCAGTTTCCTATGTTCAGCACAACCCCTCACATAGGCCGGGATTAACGGTTCAGGGTGGAAAGTAAATAGGAGTAGTCTCCCTTAGTGAGGGAACGGTCATTAGTCAAAGGGGGATATAGTAAGATTTATTCGACTTATAGCGGATTTAAAAGTGCTGTTTTATCAATGCTTGTCCTCAAAAATGCTGTATTTTTCTTGCCGGTTGATAACCTTTTGGCAATGGCTATTTATAAACGCCGAGTGTCACTTGTCAACATTAGTTTCACATGTCAGGGTAGATTTCAGTGTTAGGCACGCTCCAAGTTGTTCTCAACACATTGGCATAACGTTAGCAGTACACAGGCAAGCCACAGCCAATGCCCCCTGTTGTAACGTTGTCACAGTTGCTCGCACTTGCAAGCCATAACGTTATCAGTGACAAGCGCCGTTAAGCATATCACGGGTTGGCATCGCTCGGGCCCTTTAACCCGCTTGATACCATCGGCTGTTTTCTGGTCGACGGTTGCTGCTACAAGGCGATGCTCTCTTTGTTGAGCTCTCTGCTGCGTGTATAACTCCCGCTGCGCGATAACCACACTAGCGATATGCACCGTGCCGTTATAGCCTATATCTCCCTCGTACCGTATCGGGTGGTGTTATAAAAGTGTCTAGAACTGATCTGCTTTGCAACGCGGCGCTGCATCTCCTTATGTTGACTGTCTGTTATTTGTTTCTGGTAGTGCTAAAACTGTAATGTTACCAAAATGGGCGTTCATCCACGTGCCAGACTTGCTTGACGGCCTATCGCTCGCACCTGTCGTGTGTTTCATTTCGGAAAAAGCAGACGACATATTGACATCCGGAATGTTGAAACAGAACATGCACGTGTTCCAATATTAGAGACCTTCGGGTTTGAAATAACCAAAACTATTCAATATCTTTTGAACTTTTTGCACTGAGTTATTGGTTGATTGATCACGTGTTTATGTTTGATGTAATTAATGAGTGCAGACGTCAACAATATAGCCACATGAAGGCGAATAAATAGAAGATTCGTAAAAATATAACAGAATATTTGACTTTAAACCGGCAGACGATTTTCAAAACAAATTGTCTGTAATAATCCCTGAAACGTCGTCGAAATCCCGCCCGCATCGAAACTTGACCAAAACAGACGACATCATTCACAGCAAGAGTCATGAAAAGCTCGTGCTTCTCGTTTACTTCTAACTTCACGTGCAGCACGTGCAAAAGTCAGGGAAGGGGCAGGATGAGTAATCTCCTTTGAACCCTCATTAATCGTGTTGTCGTCAAGGGCAAGCCGAGGTTCTGAAGTGGACCGCAAAGTTTGCAAACAACTACTCGCTCGGGGTATATCCAGAAGGGACGATATCACGTTGGCTCAGCGACCTAAATCATTATCCTGTTCCTTGGGTTGAGACTCTAGCGAGGTGCACGTGTCATCTATTATAGCAGTATCTGAAACCGATCATCCAAAACTTTAATTGGCATATCTCAGAACTTGATCATTGAAATGCAGTTGAGTACATGAAGGCATTTTGATTGTAAGATATAATAGTGAATTTGTATTTAAGCAACTTTCTTTATTTCAATTATTTCTTGTTGCAAATTTACCTTCATTATATGTATTTGATTAAAGATATGAGATTTAGACAAGCATTTGAAGGAATTTTTATATTTGTTTTCTTTGAATCAAATATTTCAGTATGTGATTCTTAAGTTCAAATTCATAACAGCTCCCGCCAAATTTTTAAATTGAATATCAATAACCAATCAATTTTAGTGTTTAATTGCCAGTTAACTCATTTTGTATTAGATCAGATCTCATTTCATTTAGAAGAAGCCTGGGGGACTAGCGAGTCTCGTTTCTTACACCACATCCTTTAAATACTCGCTCCTAACACTACATCCCGTAGCCCAAGGGAGCAGTCGTTGGGCGGTTCATGTTTCCAAGCGTCTTCTAGCTTTGTGTGTGTGTTTATGCCCAATTAACTTCCTATCTGTCCCCTGTCTTCAGCCGCTATTGTGTGGCAGTTTAATCATTAATCTCCGATTTTACGATGTTAGCAACATCTTCCAAGGGACTGATTTCTGCTTCGAGACTTTGACAGGCGGCGGCTTGACGTACTCTTCCCCATAAAATGAACAATATCGGGAAATAAAGTCTCTTGTTTACAGCAAAAGAGGTTATGTATACAGAGAGGCCTATGAAAAGAAGAACATAGAAAGAAAATAATGTAATTATTTATCATTTTTTCTAAGAAAGAAATTGTCTTGGGTTTTGTCAGCAAAAGAAAGTAATGTTTCATTTTTTATCGTCCAATTAATTTAGAAGAAACATTAGAAGAAAAACAATTCTTTAGTCATATAAGATAGACAAACTAGTTTCAAAACGATTTTTGAGAAAACTCATCTTGAGTTTTTTTACAATGCCAGCCTTTGTAAATAACGAAACTAGAAAAAAGTTGTCAATGTATCTTTGATTCTGTAATCCGTATGGAAGTAAATACTAACAGATCCTAATCGTTCTTACATTCGATTAATAAAACGCTGCATTTTTATCATACTTGACATTTTTCTGTTAATATAGTTTCTGCAAGATATGTTTGAGAAATGGAAAAGACGCTTAAACAGTTAATAAGTGAGTGATCTACAAAATAATCCAAATATAATTATACAATTTTTTGCTTAAACAAATAATAATGGTACAACATCGTTTAATCTGTTAAAAAACTTGCCCCAAAAATCAAATATCACATAATTGAATTTTTTACATAATTCATTTAAAAGTTATGTGTTACCTTTAAGAATAATTAATTAAAGGTATTCAATATCTAACACTTAGAACCCTCATCTTTATCAGTTCTTTCTTTCCCTTTATTAATACATATCGATTATCATTTAGGTACGGATTTGCTCTGCTTTTGTGAAAATTTAATAAAGCCTTGTTATCGTAGAGTCTGAGTTTGTTATCTGGCCAGTCTTCGGTTGCACTTTGATTTTATTGAATATTCCCCGACAACGGCGATGCTATATTGAAAAGTTCGAGTCACTAACATCTCTACTGGACAATGTTACTCAGGGGAAATCTGACCTGAAACTAATTTCTTAAATTTTATATTTTTCCAAATTTTTAAATTTCGAGAAGAGATTGTACTAAATTACACTTCAAAGTTGTTGAGTTGTTTATAAGGTACTTGGAATAAAACATTTCAAAATTTGAAAATATGTTCGGTTTTGAGATTTTGAAAGTATTCCATAACACTCAAAGGGGTTTAAGTCGTTTGAAGATTTTGAGACAAAAATGTACTAAATTACACTTCAAAAGTACTTTAAATACTCTTTAGAAAGTACTTGGAAGTAATTTATAAAACAATTTAAGATTCGAAATGGTGACTGGAATGGTCATTAAAAAGAATTAAAGTTGTTTTAAAATGGATAAAAAGTAAATGGTTTTAGTTTTGATTCGAGTCTAAACATTTTTACTTTTTAATAACAACTAAAGCAACAGCTATCTAAACGTCGTTAGAGGTAATATGGAATAATTTCTAATAAGGATGAATTTAATTAAAATTTAAGTTAAGTATCGAAATTTTACACGTAAAAATTACACATTTGCAGCTGTTAATAGGTATGATCATTTGAATTTTTTCGATGGTTCTTATTAACGTAATTGATATCGCCCCTTGAAATGATCAATATAATAAGTACTTATTGCCTATCCATTACGGTTACCCAGAACTCTTGTAATCACCTATCGAATTATAAATAGTGGTCGGGCAGTAGTTTCCAATAACGTCACCTTTAAACAGACAGTGGATTCCAATAACGTTACCTCTAACCCTTGTAATCACCCAAAACATTGTAACAAGTTGTGGGATAGTAGTTTCCGATAAGTGGGGATCTAACGGTGCAATAAATACTATTCCCCTGTCCGCAGCTATCCGATTAGATTCTTAATTACAGACACGAACTCCACATCCCGCGGAGGAGAAGCTGTCTTCTCGCCATTTTCTTAGCCAACTCTTGCTCCCAAGTACTCGTTTTGGCGATCGTGCCAATGACTTAATTGTAATAATGAGACCGTTTAGCCCACCCGCTCCCCAGGATACCGGCCATCTCGTTTTGTCTTTATGGGACGATTTCATCCATTTGAGTCACTGATTTACACATTTGGCAGTTTCAATATGGCGAGAAGTTTCTCGCAGACGACAGTAGTTTGTATGATGTAATGGCGGACAGGGGATACCCAAGAGATTAATTTGGTCACGTTGAAAACAAATAACCCCAAGGATGCGGCCCCGAGTTTGTGTTGACGTGTTATTAATTACTGCACGTGCGCTGGGCTTCAAAGAGCCGGCAAATTCGATAACAAAAGATGGAACGAAAGATGTCGTCTGCTGCAAACTCCGAATCGCGATCTGAGATTCGCTTTCAATAAAGACGTGGTATTTACATCGTCAGTTCGATGTCTGCGAGCTTGTGTCTCTTAGCCAAACTAACTTCATTTCTTTTGTTGCCAGAATGATAACAAATTGGTTCACACCAAACCATATTGGATTCGGAATATTAACCGATGGACCGCGCGCCATTGGCCTTGACACACCAAATTCAAAAAAATTCAGCATGGCAGTTCGGTCTTGGAATTTGTTTGCGTTTGATATGTTTCGGTCAGACATTAGAGATTATAACAAATTCTTCTTAATCTTTAGTGTAAATTCTGTTTTTTTATTGTAAGTTACATAAAGCATTATAGGCTACCAGCAGAAATTCTGCCAAAACTGTTTTCGAAAACACAGGCCTAAATTGAATTGTTCTTTTCATTTTTTAATCATCCGTCCCCAGTTTAACAATAAACAATATCATTCAATCATATCCCTTCTTATTCCAAACAATCCTTTTTTACCCAATCCGATTCCTTCACAGGTAACGAAAGAAATAACCATGATAGTAAATTTGAACTATAGGTACTTTTAGGATTAAACTGACAATATAAGTTATTATTACATTTTCTCTTTTACCTATATCATTGTACTCTTGAAAGGGAAACGCTCAAACATATGTAAAGTAAACACAAAATAACAACATAAAAATGAATGCCATTCAAGAAGTGACAAAAAAATTGAGTATGAAATAAATTGTAAAAATATCACCAGTAACTCGAAGTAATAAAAAATCTTATTCACTTCGGATCGAGGAAATATTTTAATAAACTCCCCCTCCTACCCTTCGCCCCCTCTCTGTAACGCTACAATCCCCACACCTTTATGGCCCCATTAAGGGTTAAGGACAGTGAGACAGGTGAATGATTATTTATCATCATTTTATACAGAGAGGAAGGGATCGATAGCGGCTCCTTGCTTTCCATTGCAAATATCTGAGCCTTCAACTGCGGGAAATGTTTCTGATTTTTTTTCCACACATCGTTTTGGATTTATGTAGTGGCAAATGGCCGATTTGTTACCAACCACATGTCGCTAGACGTTTTTTTCCAAGCTTCTTTGAAATTTTAATAAACTGATTGATGTGGATTTTACAAATTCTGAATTTACAAAGCCACTGTATCATTATGCAGTAAAGTTTGAACCACACGCTAAACGATTATTGATTGGCTTGCTCCATGAAAGAACACTAGTCTCAAGTCTTTAATTAACTTCAAAATTCTATAATACACCTGAAAATGTGCTATTTAAATTCTGAACAAGAACGTTGCTTTGACAAGCAACCGAGAAGATGATAGTTATGTGTCAAGTTGGACTGACACCTACACAAAAACATGTTAAGATTAACCTTAGATCAGTTTCCTATGTTCAGCACAACCCCTCACATAGGCCGGGATTAACGGTTCAGGGTGGAAAGTAAATAGGAGTAGTCTCCCTTAGTGAGGGAACGGTCATTAGTCAAAGGGGGATATAGTAAGATTTATTCGACTTATAGCGGATTTAAAAGTGCTGTTTTATCAATGCTTGTCCTCAAAAATGCTGTATTTTTCTTGCCGGTTGATAACCTTTTGGCAATGGCTATTTATAAACGCCGAGTGTCACTTGTCAACATTAGTTTCACATGTCAGGGTAGATTTCAGTGTTAGGCACGCTCCAAGTTGTTCTCAACACATTGGCATAACGTTAGCAGTACACAGGCAAGCCACAGCCAATGCCCCCTGTTGTAACGTTGTCACAGTTGCTCGCACTTGCAAGCCATAACGTTATCAGTGACAAGCGCCGTTAAGCATATCACGGGTTGGCATCGCTCGGGCCCTTTAACCCGCTTGATACCATCGGCTGTTTTCTGGTCGACGGTTGCTGCTACAAGGCGATGCTCTCTTTGTTGAGCTCTCTGCTGCGTGTATAACTCCCGCTGCGCGATAACCACACTAGCGATATGCACCGTGCCGTTATAGCCTATATCTCCCTCGTACCGTATCGGGTGGTGTTATAAAAGTGTCTAGAACTGATCTGCTTTGCAACGCGGCGCTGCATCTCCTTATGTTGACTGTCTGTTATTTGTTTCTGGTAGTGCTAAAACTGTAATGTTACCAAAATGGGCGTTCATCCACGTGCCAGACTTGCTTGACGGCCTATCGCTCGCACCTGTCGTGTGTTTCATTTCGGAAAAAGCAGACGACATATTGACATCCGGAATGTTGAAACAGAACATGCACGTGTTCCAATATTAGAGACCTTCGGGTTTGAAATAACCAAAACTATTCAATATCTTTTGAACTTTTTGCACTGAGTTATTGGTTGATTGATCACGTGTTTATGTTTGATGTAATTAATGAGTGCAGACGTCAACAATATAGCCACATGAAGGCGAATAAATAGAAGATTCGTAAAAATATAACAGAATATTTGACTTTAAACCGGCAGACGATTTTCAAAACAAATTGTCTGTAATAATCCCTGAAACGTCGTCGAAATCCCGCCCGCATCGAAACTTGACCAAAACAGACGACATCATTCACAGCAAGAGTCATGAAAAGCTCGTGCTTCTCGTTTACTTCTAACTTCACGTGCAGCACGTGCAAAAGTCAGGGAAGGGGCAGGATGAGTAATCTCCTTTGAACCCTCATTAATCGTGTTGTCGTCAAGGGCAAGCCGAGGTTCTGAAGTGGACCGCAAAGTTTGCAAACAACTACTCGCTCGGGGTATATCCAGAAGGGACGATATCACGTTGGCTCAGCGACCTAAATCATTATCCTGTTCCTTGGGTTGAGACTCTAGCGAGGTGCACGTGTCATCTATTATAGCAGTATCTGAAACCGATCATCCAAAACTTTAATTGGCATATCTCAGAACTTGATCATTGAAATGCAGTTGAGTACATGAAGGCATTTTGATTGTAAGATATAATAGTGAATTTGTATTTAAGCAACTTTCTTTATTTCAATTATTTCTTGTTGCAAATTTACCTTCATTATATGTATTTGATTAAAGATATGAGATTTAGACAAGCATTTGAAGGAATTTTTATATTTGTTTTCTTTGAATCAAATATTTCAGTATGTGATTCTTAAGTTCAAATTCATAACAGCTCCCGCCAAATTTTTAAATTGAATATCAATAACCAATCAATTTTAGTGTTTAATTGCCAGTTAACTCATTTTGTATTAGATCAGATCTCATTTCATTTAGAAGAAGCCTGGGGGACTAGCGAGTCTCGTTTCTTACACCACATCCTTTAAATACTCGCTCCTAACACTACATCCCGTAGCCCAAGGGAGCAGTCGTTGGGCGGTTCATGTTTCCAAGCGTCTTCTAGCTTTGTGTGTGTGTTTATGCCCAATTAACTTCCTATCTGTCCCCTGTCTTCAGCCGCTATTGTGTGGCAGTTTAATCATTAATCTCCGATTTTACGATGTTAGCAACATCTTCCAAGGGACTGATTTCTGCTTCGAGACTTTGACAGGCGGCGGCTTGACGTACTCTTCCCCATAAAATGAACAATATCGGGAAATAAAGTCTCTTGTTTACAGCAAAAGAGGTTATGTATACAGAGAGGCCTATGAAAAGAAGAACATAGAAAGAAAATAATGTAATTATTTATCATTTTTTCTAAGAAAGAAATTGTCTTGGGTTTTGTCAGCAAAAGAAAGTAATGTTTCATTTTTTATCGTCCAATTAATTTAGAAGAAACATTAGAAGAAAAACAATTCTTTAGTCATATAAGATAGACAAACTAGTTTCAAAACGATTTTTGAGAAAACTCATCTTGAGTTTTTTTACAATGCCAGCCTTTGTAAATAACGAAACTAGAAAAAAGTTGTCAATGTATCTTTGATTCTGTAATCCGTATGGAAGTAAATACTAACAGATCCTAATCGTTCTTACATTCGATTAATAAAACGCTGCATTTTTATCATACTTGACATTTTTCTGTTAATATAGTTTCTGCAAGATATGTTTGAGAAATGGAAAAGACGCTTAAACAGTTAATAAGTGAGTGATCTACAAAATAATCCAAATATAATTATACAATTTTTTGCTTAAACAAATAATAATGGTACAACATCGTTTAATCTGTTAAAAAACTTGCCCCAAAAATCAAATATCACATAATTGAATTTTTTACATAATTCATTTAAAAGTTATGTGTTACCTTTAAGAATAATTAATTAAAGGTATTCAATATCTAACACTTAGAACCCTCATCTTTATCAGTTCTTTCTTTCCCTTTATTAATACATATCGATTATCATTTAGGTACGGATTTGCTCTGCTTTTGTGAAAATTTAATAAAGCCTTGTTATCGTAGAGTCTGAGTTTGTTATCTGGCCAGTCTTCGGTTGCACTTTGATTTTATTGAATATTCCCCGACAACGGCGATGCTATATTGAAAAGTTCGAGTCACTAACATCTCTACTGGACAATGTTACTCAGGGGAAATCTGACCTGAAACTAATTTCTTAAATTTTATATTTTTCCAAATTTTTAAATTTCGAGAAGAGATTGTACTAAATTACACTTCAAAGTTGTTGAGTTGTTTATAAGGTACTTGGAATAAAACATTTCAAAATTTGAAAATATGTTCGGTTTTGAGATTTTGAAAGTATTCCATAACACTCAAAGGGGTTTAAGTCGTTTGAAGATTTTGAGACAAAAATGTACTAAATTACACTTCAAAAGTACTTTAAATACTCTTTAGAAAGTACTTGGAAGTAATTTATAAAACAATTTAAGATTCGAAATGGTGACTGGAATGGTCATTAAAAAGAATTAAAGTTGTTTTAAAATGGATAAAAAGTAAATGGTTTTAGTTTTGATTCGAGTCTAAACATTTTTACTTTTTAATAACAACTAAAGCAACAGCTATCTAAACGTCGTTAGAGGTAATATGGAATAATTTCTAATAAGGATGAATTTAATTAAAATTCGAAATTTTAACTCAAACGAAATTGTTCAAAGAAATAGAGTGTTAAGGGTGTTTTAACAACAGAGGATGAAGTCGGAATATGTAATTTGAATGTAGTATATGTAAATATGTAGTTTGAAATACAACATAGCTGTCCTTAGGTTAAAGTATCAAAAAGATGAAGAAGAATCATTATTACATACAATGGTACTGCAAAATTATAACTCAATGAACAATTGTTTGAAGTCATAATGGACTCCGTTATAGGTGTCAAAAAGATTGTGTTCTGTATCGACAAGTAGCTATAATTACAAAAACCAAATTGCATTTAGAGAAAAGTCGACATGGAAAACAATTGCAAGTGCTTGAAATAAGTGAGTGATAGAAGTATAAGTCGATTAAATTAACACTTTACGATTTTTAAAGGTGAAATGGTGTTTTGAGGTTTTGACAACACGAAAAATCAAAATGCAATTATAATATATTGTTTTATTATAAAATGAATATTTTATCGAAATAATATTTTGAGATATTGATGTATATAAAGTTTTTCGTATTGTAACTTTAACTGAAGAATGTTTTAAGAAGTTGCATAAAAGCACGCCTTCAGTTCTTTTTGATGTTTTTAAGGTAATGACAATAAGAGATATTAATTTCGTTCAGAGGAGTAATTTACTGAATTTCAGTTAAAGCAACTAACTTGTTTAATTGAAGATCGCGTCATTGCAAGCGACAATAACGTTATTGAAAACAAATTATTGTTGAAAAACAGTTTGTTATCGATCGAAACTAGAATGTAAAATAAAACAGTTTAATTACATTTAAAAAATAAAAATCTTCAAGAATCGGTGTCGTCGTTTTTAGTGTTTATTGACGTCCTTAGTTATGATAACAAATCATATTATAGAAGAAATTCTGTAAGATTCGTTGTAAAATAAACGTCTAATTTGCATTCAAAGAAAAAGGGTGAATATATACGTCGCCGAATTTACTGTAAGCGTCTTTTACCATAATTAGAACAGAAGATTTTCAAGATAAACTTTTGACCGGATCAAAACGTTGTTAAAAATAATACACATGATTTGCGTTCACAGAAAATACGTACGTATGAAGTGTTTCGCGTCTATATAGTGAATGATAATTAGGAAATTAAATATAAAATTATTTTAGAATAGGAAATTTAGTTGAAGAACATAAAGCAAATTCGAGGAAAATTTGATTTAAAGAAAGGGGAATTGTTTAAGAACCGGTGTCGTTTAAAGTGTTTTAAGTTAATGTTAGCGAGATATTTTAGACAAAATTCAATTCCAAAATATGATTTATGAAGAAAACTAGCACCGACTAACTTTTAAAGTTAAGAAAATATTCTAGTATCGGTGCCGCAGTGAAGGTGATAAGCACCTTCTTGGGTTGATATCAAGAGATCGGAGAGAGGAAATTCAAAATTAAGTTGGAGAAAAATACAACTAAATTACATTTAAAGATAAGAAAATATTCTAGTATCGGTGCCGCAATGAAGGTGATAAGCAACGTCTTGTGTTGATAATCTAGAGATCGGAGAGATGAAATTCAAAATTAAGTTGGAGAATAATACAACTAAATTACATTTAAAGAGTAGAAATCGTTCAAGTATCGATGTCATTATATTAAGCGTGAAGTTTCGTTTTTGGTAAACCATAACAAGATAGTAAAGTTGAAATTCGAAATTTCGTTCAAGAATTGTACAACTATATTACTTTCAAACTAAAAGCGTTCAAATATCGGTGTCGGTTTTGTAATTGGTAAGCGGCGTCTTACGTTCATGATGAAAAGAGATGCCAAATATTGAATTTGGTTGAGAAGAAAGAAAAGAAATGTTCGAGTATCGGTGTCGTAGTTTGAAGTGGTGAAAGTCTCATAAAATTAATGATAACGAGAGACATTGGAGACTTCGGGTCACTAAAGTCTCATCGCCTGTATTGCATTCTCGCCTAGGAGATCGGGTTCTGTCACATTAAGAATTGTAATTACACCGTATCCAATACGTCTCCTTTAGTTAGATGGCTTTCAAGATCAATAAATATCAGGGTTTTCGGCGTAATTAGAAGTATTGTATTAAGGTGTTGGTGTGTATGTGGGAATCTTGTAGCATCAAAATGAAATGTTGAGCTGAGATGATTTTGGTTAGCATTATATTAATGATTATGTGTTACGGCATATCATGTTTTAACTCATCACTTTGTGCTAAATTGAAATTATCTTTGGAATATCGGGGCTTTATTTTAATATCCAAAATGAAACATTGGATTTGATTATTATTGTTTTTATAATATCATTCGTAAGTGGGTTGTTTTCATGTATGTTATCATAATTGACGGTATAGCATGTTATATATTGATTTGGTTGTTTGGTCATTTTGGCTTCTCGTTGAAATCTTGACAAAGTTTACATGAAAACAGAAATGACATTAAGTAAGTTAGTAAAGTGAATATTAACAATTACCACCTTTTTTTATTACCAATATCATAACACTAAATTACCCAACATTCAATAGATGACAAATGCTAGCTAATCTGTAAACTCGTGAATTCCTCACTTGAGAAAGTAGATCAATAAGGTAAAAAAGGCTACATAATTTATCTGCAACCGTTATGAAAAGAAGGTGGGGTAAGCGATAACCCTGTCTAAGTACCAACCATTTAAATTTCAACTTCAGAGTCAAGGTTCAAAAGAAAAGTTTACAGGGACATGACTCACAGTAATAATTCAACAAACTATAAACAATATCATCTCAATAATTCACAAACACAGCCCTCAATATAACATCAAAAGAAATTCTGATTCATCTGGTCGTTACGTAAAAGTCGAATGTTAGAATATAAATATTTATTTCTCTTGTAACTACAGTGATTTTTTACCAAACTTCAAGTGCTTGGTTGTATTGTCTTGTCTCGCTGGATACAAATTGCCACTTGTTGTTCAAATGTATGATTCAATTACCGTGATGTATACGTCTACACGAAGACTGATAAGCCGCTGAAGACACACCGTGTTAGCGGGGTCCCGCAATATAGTCCCCTAACCTCAAACACAATGCTTTTGATTGGAGCACCCGTCTTAAACACTTCCTCGGCTGATTTATGACTGACTGATCCCTCGATCTTATGAAGTCGTTAGTGACAGAGACCCTTTTTCAAGTCCTCGCTTCACAGTATGATCAGTCTAATATCGTTTCGGCAGCCTACTTGGAGAGGTACTCTTGTCCAACAGGTTAAAGTGTGAGGCAAGTCTAATTGAAAGTAAAAAGGCTGTAGATCAGAGAGTCTACTTAATGCTCTAAGAACCCTTTAGTGTTACCTTGTACTCTGGTAACTCTTCTTCAAATCTTCAAGTATGTTGTTCATGGCTGTGTAACAAATGTTGTAAATACTTATAAGTAACGCGAAAGTAAGTAAGTGTGAACGTCTTGAGAGTAATTGTGATGGTTTGATTTTTGGGGATTGAAACACGGGTTGTCGTATCTATAGATGGATATAAATATTCTGAAGCATGAGGTTTATTCAGTTTAACGACGAATATGCAAAAGATTGATCCGGAGTTTTAATTTGGTCAAAGAACCTCGCCTTGCACTGTCAAATCGTCTTCCAGAGGGAGAAAAGATAATTTGTCTGAACTTCAATGAGATGCATCGCTTTTAACATAAGTCAACTCCCGTTTCGACAGTTTCATTTCAGTTTGAATTTCATTTCGTCATCTCGTGTGATGTAATAAAGCCGTAAACAACAACTTAGCTATGAACTTTTCTCATACATGGCTTAAACTTCCATTTTACTTCAACGTATCCAAAAAATGTTGCACAACACCCTTTGGAAACTCATACTATTCAAATGCAAACGATCGGAATGGGGATATTCCACCCTCTACCAATTAAAATTCAACGTAAACAATCACCGATACCAAAATGTAGCCCTTACATCCCATATGTTCATTTTTTTAGAATAGAACAATTAATTCCGAATTATAAAGCAATTGGTAAAATATGAATATCTTGGCACCACAAAAGCATTAACCTTATATCATTAAGTTAATCGATTTTGCGCAAACGCCCAAAACAAAATTCACCGAATTTTTTGTATAGCGTACTACCTTCTATCTGAATAAATCGTTGCAAAAAATGCAAAGATCTAAAAAAAAATTAAATAAATTCAACGATGTGCATAAAAATCCTCAGATACCCCTAAAATAAAATTCACCCCAGTTCGTAAGGGCGTACCACTTCTACAGCGCTATAGACGAAAACAACAAAGGCAGGGATCAGTGTTTGGAAGCTTTGAAGTGTGGAACCCTCCTCACATCAACTACCTAACAACGAGCCCAGCCCCTGAAAGTTTATGGCCTAGTCTATAAGACTTAAAACTTTTACTTTGAAGCTGTACAGCCTTAACCCTCTACGAGCCGCGGGTACAAGCATCGGCTCCAGAGCTGTGTGATCTAGCGCGTACACCAAAGATTCCATGATTTATGGACCAAAATACGTTTGGTTTACCAAAGCTGATTCACACAAGATAGATGCAGCTTCAAACGGGTCGTGTTTGAAGACAAATATGGCGAGAAGGAGAGGGTGTAGAGAGTTTGATCTCGTGTAAATATGGGAGGAATTTACACGTCCAGATGTTGCTTTTAACTCGGAAGAATTATGTCCCGATAAAAATACCTTCGAGTAGGTACGTTTTTCCTCATATCGTGAACTTTGGTTATGAAAATGCAACTATTTATGTCAATAATTGTACAGTTTCGGGTTAGACAGTGCTTACCAGTAGAATGACCCTAACTCACTGATCGTGATAAGACACGGGTTTACCATGCGTTGTTACTTTGCATGAACGTTTATATATATTTGGTTATCTCTAGTTTTGGTATAAAAGGTCACGATTTATATGAAATGTGGGTTATACCCAAATTCAATGGCTCCTGAAATCTAAATTTCAAAGATTCTTAAAGATATACGAACCCTTAAACGCTATCAAAAATATCAATTTTGATATTTCCAATATGTATGTTCCGCCTTTGGTATGATGAACGATATATCAATTTATGAATGATTAACATCTAACATGCTTGAAAGGTCAGCACGCGCTGGATGATCATTATCATAACCGCTGATGACCACTTGGACAGGTGCTAATTGGCCACGGACCAGCTCACCTGTCAACATCAGCGTCTCACCTGATCAGGTGACCTTGAGTTATCGTTCTTGGGTCAAACCGGTGACCATGAGTTATCGTTCTTGGGTCAACATGAACACCGCATCTCGAAATTCAACGTTATGCGACATCTCGTTAATTTCATAAAGACCAGGGCTGATACAAGGTTGGATGGTTTGAACTGTCATACCAGTGTCACACCTAACTACCGTTTCTCGTAATTCAACGTTTTACGAGATCTCGTTTGGTGTCTTTCAGCAACGGTACCACCGGTTCCTTTAGTTGAGAACCCGGATGTGATATCTGTCATATCTTTATCATGTCGTGCCTCATAATTTACTTTGATTTGAAATGTCGTCTGCTCGGTGAAATGATAGTGACGGTTCCTAAACGTCGTCTGCTACCATCTTAAATGTCCCCCCGTTTTCCGTAAGCTTGATCCATAAGCCCTGACGCGTGCCATCTCGCATGACAGTCAATCTTAAGATTTTATTACCTCAAATCGGTATTTACCTTTTGAATTCAAAACGGTGATTATGTGTGATTGATGCTAGTCATTTGTCGACATAATCCATGCACACGTGTCTGCATCTTGAAAAGTGAGATGAAGACATAATGGTAAATGGCTTTATATATCAAAGGTATAAACTACCACACTGTATTCCCCTACGACAGTTTAAGTTACCTTAAGAAAAACTCTTTTAGAATTGTAATTATTCTTATACATTTGTGAAACCAGAATAAATACATATCGTCAGAATCAGTTCAGCAGCCATGGCATCTAATTTTTGCCTTAAGGTGATTATTTTATTTGAATAATGATAATCATAAAAAAAACCAGTCATTCGTAATAATTACATGTGATAGAAACAGTAGTTAAGCACACAGTCGTTATTCCTAAAAATCGATATTATTGCAGTCATCCATATTTTCAAATAATTTTGCATCGAACGCTTTTCAAGGTTAATTTTCGAAGCTATAGAGACTATTCAAATCACTTGAACATATACCGTTATGGAGGTGATCAATGTGAGGATCTTATTAGGTGATATAGATTCAACGAAAGAGGCCTAATATAAAATTAACAGCTCGATCGGCTCGAAAGGTGAATTTGATGCAAATATTTGCAAAAGAGGCCTCGTTCATCATCATTGCAATGGCAGCGCCCTGTAAGAAATCAAACGCTTTGACGGAAGCCATCAGAAACTGAATGCTTAATACGTTCGTAAAACTAACAAGCAAAATGAGGAGACAACAGATCCTTTGTCCCTCACCTCACAATATATAGAACCCATGGGAGCAAACCGTATGCTGGAAGCCAATAACCGTGAACCCTAACTCGCTTAATGACATCACATTGACAAAGCTCGCACAATAACCCAGAACCCTTGAGAGCGCCGGGAATATTTTGTTAGAAGTCTAAATAAAATTCAAATGACCCCTGGATGCTATTGTCTTTCGGGTCAGGATGGTCTCCCTTTGAAGGGGCGACAACTCCTGGCGAGCTTCCCACATCAGTCTCGCAGAACAGTGGAATGGTTGACAGTTCTGACAGTTCCTTCAGAAAGCCAATAAGCCGGCACTTCCGTCAAGGAGATCCAATGAATGGTCCCTCCCCATCCTCCTTTGACCACGATGATCTATATTTGTTATGGTCAAGGATTCTGTTATCTGTCGCTGACCGCTTTGGCTATTTTGAGTTATAACTTGGTTCTTCTTGTATATTTCTGTGATGAAAGTTGAAGTTGAAGGTACATGTTTGTTCTAACTGATGACTTTTGATTATTCTGTGAGAAAAATATCAGAACTGAAGTTATGACTTAGTTCATTTATTAAATTTCTGATACGAAACTCGTAGTTGAAGGTACATGCTTGTTTAGGCTAACTGGTGACTTTTGATTATTATTATTATATTTGAAAAATATCAGAACTGAAGATGATGTGATGGTGGTAATGAGAGTAATGATGATAATGCATATAAGTTTTACGATGGCGCTGTTTGTGTTGTCAGTGATGACGACATCGCTATATATTTTCTTAACATTGAAATATTCTCGAACCTTGCAAGGAGGTCTTTATGATGGGAGATGGAGATTCGGAGGGGGGGATGTTGGCACAATGAAGATATCCAATTCATGACTGGTAGGGAAAACGAGGTAGGGGGAGCTGTTGCGGACGTAGATGATGAAACACGCTATCATAATGCTTTACAAGACAGACTCATCAGTGGAGGGGGCTGCCCTTTGAAGTGCGGAGCAATATCTCCGTGGGGTGGGTTTGTTTTGAACACAGCTGTATATACAGAAGAGGGGACTACACTGCCAACACGGCAAGACGTACATCTATACACGCTAAATATTTGTTTAAGTAAATTCTTACTCGCTGAAATCTAATAAAGCGGACACAACTCTGTGAAGAAAGTCATGTACTAAGCACATTAGCATATATTAGAATATTGCAGTACCCGGACACTATCACTTACAGGAAATATGCATTTCAAAGACCTCGCTCTTCTTTTGTATTTTTTGTCTTTTATTCTGCATTAATTCCAGTCCACATAAAGGTTTCACTGTAGGATCGTATTTGCATGAAGAATTTCACTGAGAGAAATGAACTAAAGACATCAGTCTATTTTGCTTCCATGGGATAAAAGCGGCGTAGTGAATTCGCCGTGAAATATGCGTGAAAAATTGTATTGATGTAAAAGGCAGGCAGAGAATGGGTGTTGTGTTGGGGTTTGCGGTCTACAGTCACTGTTTGTGAGAGACGCTCATATGCAGGTGCGCGTTTAAACATCGGGGGTGGTTCACTCTCTGCTCGCTTCTGAAAAGCCAGATTAGCCATAGTGCGAAGGGAATGAGGAGGTTACTGGGGTCACGCCCTGCGTTAGGGTGAAAAGAATACCCGATCGCGAGAAGGGGACAGCACCCGTTCATGCAGTCACATCTCCGGGGGAGGGGGGTAGGGAGAGGGGTTAAGGAAGAGGACTGTTGGGGTTTTCTATTTTGATACATTAACTTTAGAATGATTGGGGGAGGGGGAAGGGAGGGGGTCAAGGGAAAGTCACTTTTGCATGTCAGCAGGAAGAGGAAGAAAAGTGACTTAGGCTTTTTAGAGAATTTTACCCGGCAAAAGAGTCACTTCGAATTGAACGGGGTAAAAGCCAGGTATAAGGTGAACTCCACCAGGGTTGGGAATGGAGGGTAGGCTGTAAGGAGAAGTAGGAGTGTTTTAAGAGGAGAACACACGTCCATATCGTCACTTTCAACTGAGGCAAGGAGGGGTATGATAACCTCTCATAAGGGTGGGAGAGGGAGAAGGGTGGATTGAAGAGAATACCCCTTCAATAGGAGCAGAGGGGTAGAATGGGTAGAATCTCTTGTCACTTACATCTCATAGGGGTTAGACGTCAAGGATATGGTAACATCTACCAGGGTAGGAGAGAGAGGGGGAGAGAGAGAGGGGGAGGGGGTGGCAGTAGAGGAAACACCACTACGTCCGATTCCACGTCAAAAGGAATATTACAAAGCCACTATGAATGGTATCGATACAATCATAATGGTGTATTTTCTCTATTGAGGTTCGTGTCCTTAAGCCGACAATGAGGGCCCACAACACAAACCGTGTAACCGGCGCATTTCCCCTTCTACTTGCTTCGCTCCCTCTGCCCTGGTGGGGAATAATCCCCATTGTATGACGTCTTGCGGGGAACATTCAAACAGCATATTCCACTGAACAGGACGATCTCATTCTTCCCCTTTAAGAACTGTCTGAAAGGATCCACACACGACGCTGGACGATTTATGCGTTTGCATAGTACATGTCCTGTGATTTATTTGTTCGGATCGTCTCCATATACCCAAAGTGGACTTGAGTACCGCTTTATAGACAAGCTTTTCAGTTTTTATAGTCCTATGGAGGGCCCGCTACAAAAAGGGTTTACATATTTCGAGCTTACTAAATACACATTAAAACCAGCGGGGCCAATGAAACCAAAGCTATGCGTTCCCACCTCGGCAAAATCTCTTGTAAAAATTGACGTAAAATAAGTAAGAGTCTTTGCGGGTATGTATAATATTGACTCTAAGTTTCAGGGCTCTAAGGAAAATATTACCAAATAAAGTTCAAAGCAACTCGACCATAAAAGTTTCATAGAAAATTTGTCAATAGAAGTAAAGAGTATTTACAAAACCCTTCACATTTCGGGATCAGCACACAAAGTACGATATGCGACTCCGATTGTAAATTTTTCATATCATTTTCTACCCTGCACTGAAAACTTTTTGAAACATGTTGCTATCTTTTTAAGTCTTTATTTAGTGTTTATTGTAATTATAAATATTTGATCGGTTTGAAAATTTGAAACTTGAAAGGATTGACGCCCTTTCAAATCTACTGTCAATATTTATGCACTCTTAAAAACCCTTCACGCGGAATCAAACTTAAGATTAAAAAGATTCAAATGTGGTGTAAATATCTTTTAAGATATGCTTGAAAACATCAAGTAAAGGAATGGCCCTTTCCCGCTCTGAATTACTGTTTTTGTTACATAAATGGAGAAAGTTTTTAACATGTAAATGTTTTACTTGACACCTCACAAGTGCTTAACATTTAGTGAATATAAATTAGTTACGGTTAATGGTAGCGTGGAAGTTACTTATTGTATATATTTATATATTTTACCTACCTCAAACCAAATTTTTCATTAAATATATTCATTAGGTAATGAAATTTCAGTGTATGAAGTTTTAACTTTGAACATTTTAAATGTGTATTTTGCTTAGCAAAATGACACAATGATGATGTTTGGTTTGTTCAGAACATATAAGTAAAGTTTGATTAGCATAATGTACGGAATTTCTTCTCTGAAAAATAAGTGTAAAGGGGACTTGTTCTTCGTGAGCCAATATTGGAAAAAATTCGTCTTTTTAAAAAGGTTCGAACCATATTGTGCTTTATTCACAATACATTACATTAATAAATCTACAGCGTTATTAAATTACTAGTTCATTTTCGTACTCTTTTCAAAGAAAAATATAAATTTAAAAAGCTCACAGAGGTCTTTAAGAATTTACGTCAGTAATTGGATGATATATTGTTAACTGTATATTGTATTGTATATTATTAGCTTTCATTTAGAAAATATTTCAACTTATCAAAATAACTCCATTCCTGGCATAATTGTGTCAATTGCTTATATGCCCTTCAACTACTAATTAAATATGATATATATAAAAAATTGTGCAGGATGTTTTTATAACAGTTTCTGTTTGATTTAATTGATTTATCATACACCTTGTACATTTTTCTGAAATCCAAAAAAATAAAGTTATGAATTTGTAAATAAACAAGGTTTATCCAAGCACAAACTTAGTAGATTGAACGTATGGTTTACATATATCTGTTATATGTCACTGTTGATATCGCGTCTATCTGAGGGCTGTCACCTGTCCGTATATAAAAGTAGTTGTATCGAATATATGACATGTGAAACTCAATACAACAGTGTGATGTATTATCTTGACGCGGTCCGGTCTGTATGATAATTGAGCTCGCTGTATAGGTGTTATAAAATATATTCATTTTGTTAAAATATTTTTATTGAAATTTAATGTAATTCATGTATTCCCTTTATTTTTCAAAATTGTATCAAATGAGATATTTCTTTAAAAATTTATTTTTACTTTAATCAAATTTCTACTTCTATTGTTCTTATTCTATGTTTATCGTCTTGGTTCATTTAAAATAATTTTAGTTTTGACAATAATTTATAAAACATCGCAAGAAATTATATCAAAATCGGGTTAACTTTGAAAAGTTGTTTTTGATATATAATAATCACTGTAAAATCTCCCTATCTTCTTGATAACTTTAAAACATTTATTTTAATACTTAGACATAAATAAAATATTAGAGACCTAGTCAGAACAGAATTATTGCATCTTGAATATTCCTTTTCCAAGCACCTAAGGACAAAATTCCAAAAATGGTTTCAAGTTAATGAAAAGTTTTTCTTTCATGAACCGATTTTTTAAAGAGAATTATCGAAAATCGATTAACTAGTCGCTTGATTGAGTACAATCAAAGGAAAGAAATGGTTAAACTTTATTACCTTTTTATTCACAATCAATGCAAAAATTAACCGTAAACTGTTAACTAAACCATACCATAAATTACAATACCAAATCATAAAGTTGAATTTTATCAAAGGAAATATTATCGCATGAAGGAGGATATAGGGTGGTTCAACATGTCATAAAAACAAACTTTATTCTGTGAATAAAACCACGAAATAAATACATCAATCGTTCATAAGGGTTGCTTTAAAGGTGTGAAACGTGTTCATAACGCCATATGGAAATATAAAAGTGAAGAATTCAATAAGCATTAGCACAAAGTAACGGTGATAAAATTTATTGGGCGAATTCTCTTGATTGAAGCCGGTTACAGAACCGTTTTGTCTTGAAGCATAACATGACAATTTATACAAAGCTAGCCCTTGTATGGAACCGCTTTGAAGGGAGCCAGCTCTTGGAAATAATGGTCCTATATTCTTGGAATTAATGTCTCTATGGGTAGTTGATGAGTGCAGGTGTTGAAAGACAATGATGGCGGCTCTTCTCTGGAATGCAGCGTTTGACAGTGCGATAAATCCACCATTGTCATGCTAATACCCGCGCGTGGATCGGGGCCTCCTATTTGAAACTGCACATTGAAATAACGAGAACTCTCAAAAGGCCAAGAGATTTTTAAAAGGCCGTGTTTTTACGAGTTACAAGACAGAGACGATGCTCTGACTCTGGAATTGTTAAAGACACCGAAATCAACTCCTCTGTAAGCAGATGTAGTCAAGCATAACAGATTCCTAATTAGCGTGTTAGCCAAATGAATGGTTTCGTTTGACATCCACGTCTCTGTAAATAAACAGGAAGACGGCGAGAAAGAAGAAATAAACTGTAATGTTCTCCAGTTTGGATTCTGAGATGCCTCAGACAGGGGCGCTGTTTCCCTCAGTGTTCATTGATTGCTTCAACACATCTGTGGAAGCAAGCTAATTGTGTCTTTCTTGTGCACTTAGTATTTGCATAATTGTACTGGGGCTGATATCGAACTGGTGTAGAGCCACTGTTGTCAATGAAAACATACGGAAAGGATTAACAACTGAGCCGCAAGGACAAGTTGTCTCTCAATCGACGTTTATTCACTCTCAGCTTGTCTCCAAACCGACGTTTATTCTCTCAGACAATCTGTGTAACAACTTTTGACCACAGTACACCATTTGTGCACTCCCCAAATGTAAAAGCCATGTGGGGCTTAATCCCTTATTGTTTTTGCATTAACTGAAACCTTCTCTGGCGACAAGAAGAGCCGAGCTCCAATGGTGCTGTAGAAACAATATGTTCGGCGGCGTGTCCTGTGTAATCCAGTAACTGAATGCACAATACATAACACGGACACACATCATTGTTCACTTTGTGGGGGAAATTGTTTACACTTTCGAGAGTTCATCGAGTACAAACAAGCTTTATATGTTGCTAAGAGCTTAGAATTATTTCCTGGCTGAACCTTAGCATATATTCGATATTTGAACCAGATTTGAAAGCTGATGCACACGATTGTAAATAACGTAAATGTGTGTAAATTTGACTGGATGCTTATACGTCGCTTTAATGCATTATCTGTCAAAATATCACTTTTGAAGTTTCCGTTTTAGAGATTTAATCAATCAGAATAACAGATCATATGTCACGATCTTTACTCCTACTCATCATCATATTTAATAAGTGTCCTAAAGAAGCGTGTTTATGTTTTCATGTGTGTTTACATAGATATGTATTTTTGTAACATCACATGAAAATGGAATTTTATGTTTATTGATTTTTTTATGTTAGGTCGAATATATTAATCTACACAAATGCAATGTTTTAGTTTAATATCGAGATTTAATAAAACTGTTTTTTTTATTAGTTCTTCTTGTGTGTGATAATATCAATTATGTTTAGGATAACCAAACATGGATAATATAGTGAATTGGTCGAATCAATTCTAAGATCTACTACAGAAATGAACCAAACTGTTAAAACAATTATTAAATTTAGATTTTAGATACAATGGTGAAACATATTTAAATTAAAAACATTAAATGATACCGAAATTACAATATGAACTTACAGGAACTGGATATATGTTGTTTATGTTTTTATCAAATAATTCTCAAGTACAAACCTAATTTCCATTGAAAAAAAACACTTACACTATTAACCCTTATGACGCCAGAATGTCATTACGGGTCCTTGGATACAAGAAGAAGACAAGGCGTGTTTATTGCAGTTTAATACTTCCCACTAACAAGGTAACCGTTTGATGTTCATCGCTCTTCTATTTGACGTTCACACATATACAGGTATTGTCCGTGCACCTGTGTGATGTAATAAAATCCCAAGACCCAAGTCGGGTAGTCTCTAAAATCTGTTTATGTGTTTACGCATGTGTCATACTCAGAGTCGAGTTTTCTTTGAAGTCGAGGATCAGCTCTGATGTTGTATCTTAACGGGAAATGTAAGAGACAGGCAGTAGCCCGCCAACAAGCAAGGGAGTTGCTCTTAAGATATTTATGATATACAAACGTCAAGGCCCCGCTCTGCATATGATTTAATGGAAAGAAGCTCTCGCGTCTCCCTGATACCATGTTTGCAGGGTTTTGCCATTGCGTTTGATAGGTGTGGGATCGCTGATAAGTTGGGGGCAGAGCGCCCTCTAGGATGAGGGGGATGGGAGGGACACAAAAGGGGGATAAGAAATGTGGGAACAAGTCCCTCTTTCAAGTGCCTCGGCTTACCGGCTCGGCTAATCGTCGTTTGAAGCTGTAGAGGCTAAAGGATGTATTTCACGCTTGCTGATAGAAGGGTGGTTTATTATGGAAAGTTGTAAGGGTCAAAATGGTTTTTAGATAAATTAACATGCGTTGAAATCGATGTTTTGAATTTATATTTGGGTTTTAACGTTGTTCTTGTAAGAAGTCACGTGTTTAATAACTGAAATATTGTTCAAAACACCAATTCACTCACTCATTTGTCAGAAATCGTGTTTAGATACTAAAACCAACATTCGAGAGGATGAGTTTGTTTTTTGTTTCAGTCATTTTTTCAATATCAGGTTAGGATGTCAGTTTCACCTTTCCTGTCGTTAACCCCAGTGTTGTTCACACAGATTTTAAATTTTGTTGACTGTAACACCGGAAGCTGTTTCACTACTCTTGTGTTGCCATATTCTTGTTTCAATGGTTTTCTACTGAACCTCCGGATCTTTTTATTACTGGTCAGTTCAGTTTTAATAAATAAACGTCCGTTTGAGATTAATCACACCTATGTTTTAATTCGAAAATAAACAAAAACAATATGCAGAAGTATAACATGATTATACTGTGAGTCTTTTCAATTAGGGACTGTATCTATTGGAACCCTGGACTTTTAACCATTTAACATGAGATTCATAAAACAAAATTACATATGAAGTGCATTTTTAAAATGTATTTCTACAATATGACTATTATCATATCATTTCGACAAAAATTGTTTCACCAAGCCAGATTTTTCTATATATTTTGCAGCACCATTTTTCTGAATTTTGACTTTTTATTTGAACACAAAAACATGCATGTAGAAATTGATTTAATAGTTTTACTTTATAAAATTACTAGTTTTCGTATTGGTACATTGGATATTAGAAAATATATTTTTGATACAACCAACACATGTGTAATTTCCTAACTTCAAGTTTAATGCATATATTTTCTCAGTCACACAATCTAAAACGTTAAGGATATCAAAGCAAGTTAATCAAAATTCCCAAATCAAACGTCTTTTTGCCTGAAAACCAAGGCAATATTTCAAAGTTTGACATGATGAAATGCAGTCTTTGCTAGGATCAACCAAACGATCTGTAAAATCTTTCCTTCTAAAACCACGGATGAAGAACATATGTTCTCTCTGGAATGCAATTTTACCAATTAGTGAATACCGATTAACTTCTCATCGACGAAATTAATACAAAACTATTTCAAAACATTGCCTACCTAAATTTGGTTGTTTGCTTAACATATGCGAAAACCAATAATAAACACCCACGAAATGCCCAATTTCTTTGAATTACGAGATTTCCTTGTTCTACGTTATTAATGAGAGAGATTATTGCCAACAGGGTTCCAGAAATAGGTCAAAGTTCATGGATGGAAGACCAAGATTAATAAAGCAGCCTCAAGAACATAGGAACATGGTGAAAAGAAGATTTAATAATTTGCACTGTGCACATAACTTGAATTCCGCCTCATTAACTGCCATTCTCATAACTGTAGGAAAGCAAGGACACATAAAACCCCTTGGACTTGTGTGCCACGTTATTAGTTTAAACACACCCTTTCTCTTCCGTCATTTATTATACCCACAGTCTATGGTTTAGCCACGGTTACTGCCATTCCGTCGCCTAGTTGGTCACCGTTAGGGATCGAGAATTAATAACTCGGCGAGTTGCAATATTCCAGCGCGATGCGACGTCAGAAAACTTGACATTTCCCCCCATCTGTGAAAATTTTATTTCGCTGAAAAACTCCCTCTCAATATTGGATCTTTCTGATAAGGGCTCGGCGTAACGGGAGTTAATAAACGCGCTTACTGGCGACGCTGATACCACATTGTTTTCCTTGAGATTTGATTAAATTCAATCTTCTGTCTTTATGAAAGCCATGGTAACGTTAGAGTATTAGGTTTCCTTCGATCAAACTTGTAGATCAAGAAATTTTAGCTTGATTTAAATTGAAATTTTTGGTGGTGTAGGTTTCACTTGAATCTGATACATACTTTAATAACTTTGACAATTTCGATTACTTTTAAACCATTTGTCCGAAATTTGAAAAAAATACGTTTACGAAGTATTTGTCAGAATATTTTAAAGATTTTAAAATACAGGTTTGATTTCATTCGGTTCATTTTCAGAAATATTCTCAACAAGTTACTGAAGCAATATGTTTAATACCCAAGTCTACAAGTCTAGGCTATAATATTATATAATCTATAAATTCTAAAAAAATTAAAATGTTTCAGATTTTGAATTTTCCTTTTAATTTTAGTAAATGAGAAGCAAAAGATTGATGTAATTATTTTTTTCTTGTACTAATTCTACCTCAGCAAACCTTAAAAAACAAATATGTCCATGCAAAAATTTACAGACAAAGGGAAATTATCAAGTAAAATGACATACATTAGTAGTGTCAAGTTTGACGTGAAATGATAATATCAATGCAAATGTTTTATTTAAAAGGAATAGTATATTCTTTACTTTATCTAAAACGGTTATCCTTTTTTTTCATGTTAATGAGGAATTTTAGTTTCGTTCGCCTGTTAAGCTTTATTACTTGTTTCGATAAGTAGCTTTCATATAAAAAGTAACATTTGAAATATCCAAAACACTTCCACCCGTTTAGGAAAACCTTTAAAATATCATCGCACTCCATAGAGCCCTGTACGTACTATTGGCCCCGTATTCTGTGATCGATGCGTTTGACATACCTGATAATCTTGTCACTTTGACACATGTAGATTGACACACAGAATCACAGATAGGTTGTGTACTTGATCTGGACTCGACAAACTCCAGGATACAGAATCACAGATGGTTGTCTATCATCTGAATTGATGCATGTATACATCATCTATATTGATATGTATGTTGATATGTCATGCATTTATGCATGCATGGCTCATCAATGAGAATGCATAAGTATAATGTTTTAGAATCACCGATATAATTACCAAGATTCAGAAAAGTCATTTTATGGTGTTTTGTTATTTTGACTCCTACGTTGCAAAATAACCCGGTATCATAAGATAAATACTCTACTTAACCATATGCCCAAACATAACCATCTTTCCTTGATAAGGGCATTGTTCATCCCCATTGTCAGTGAAGGTTGCGCTACGTATATAGAAATCTCTGATTCAAAGATAATTGAAAAACTGAAGAAGATTCATTTAAGCAATTTGTATCTTTAAATCGTACGTTGCAAAATGACCCCTGCTTACTGTTTGATAAATTGATAATATCAACGGCCTATACCATTTGTCCAGACAGTACCGTATTCCATTGACAGAAGTATTGTTCATCTCTATTATCAGTGAAGGTGGAGTTACGTAAATATGAGTTTCTGACTTTTTCAAAATGTAAAATGTTAGATTAATTCAATTATAGTCAATTGATAACATCAACGTGTACCACCAGACAGTACAATCTTCCCTTGACAGAATCATTGTAGAAGTATCTAGAAATCTCTGATTCAGAGATACATGTAATTGAAAAGATGAAGAAAATTCATAGTATACAATTTGAAACTTCGACTCGTACATGTACGTTAAATAAAGTAATAATATCATCGGGCTCTGCTATTTGTCCAGAAAATACCATCTTCCCTTGACAGAAGCATTGTCAGTGAAGGGGGAGTTACGTAAATAAGAATATATGACTTTTGCAAATATAAAGTGTTAGATTAATTTATATATAATCAAGTAATATCAACGGGTACCACCAGACAGTACCATCTTCCCTTGACAGAAGCAGTGTTCATCCCTACTGTAAGTGAAGGTGGAGTTATGTAAATAAGAATCTCTGACTTTTGCAAAATGCGAAGTGTTGGATCTATAATTTATAATTAATTGATAATATCAACGTGTACCACCAGACAGTACAATCTTCCCTTGACATAATCATTGTAGAAGTATCTAGAAATCTCTGAGTAAGAGATACATATAACTTAAAAGATAAAGAAAATCCATATTATGCAATTTGTAACTTTGCAAAATAACCATGTTAGATAAATTCATAACATCAACGGGTTCTGACATTTGTCCAGAAAGTACCATCTTCCCTTCACAGAAGCATTGTCAGCGAAGGGGGACTTACGTAAATAAGAATCTATGACAAATTATAAAGTGTTAGATTAATTTATATATAATTAATTAATATCAACGGATACCACCAGACAGTAGCACCTTCCCTTGACAGAAGCAGTGTTCATCTCTATTGTGTGTAAAGGTGGTGCTACATATATAGATATCTCTGTCTTGACGATGTAAGGGTGCTATACAAACAGGGCCGTGACTTCTCGCTCTGCAGATAGCCTTCATACCTCCTCTGTCACGTTGTACGCGGTGACGAATACCCCTCCTGCAATATCCTGGAATGTTTGGGAAGGATTTGTCATTTATATCTGCCACATCATATCATATCTGGCTTACTGGTTTGAACGTCAGGGAATATTTCAATGCTTCTTCTAACTCTAATGATTAATGGCTACCTCTATTGGCTTTAGTCATACAGCCTTCCAGCAAACTTTTATTTCAGAGCTAAAACTTATGGTGTCCCTCACTTTGTCAAATTTCATTTTGACAGGCTGATTTTTCTGTTGGTTGTTTGGAGAACTGACATCGTCAGGTGGTTTGATGTTTTTGATTATTAATATAGGTTTTATTGTGGAAGATGCTTTTCCTTTTGTGACAGATATTAGTTCGTTGGTGTCAAATTGTTGGGTTGGTATAAGCAGTGATGTTCTATCGATTATCATGTCTAGTGAAATCTTAACAAATCATCTGCGTCGAGAAAATGATTATAGCTAATTTTGAGAAAGTATTAGAAGATATAAGGTTTATAACTAATATGCAAAATTAATTAGTTAGTGTCATAATTTTTAAAAATAATGTAGCATAACGAATAATATCTATATAAGTACGTTTTTGGTCAACTGTGATCATAGATACCCTTAAATATTACATTGGAACAAATATGCAAATAATGGATTCTTTGAAGTAAAAACGTTCCTACCTAATAAGAAATGTTTGATTCAATGTTTATTGGCTAACTCATTCTATTTCTACCCATACAGTTTATTTCTTGTTAATGTATGCATTTCCTCATATGAAGGTAAATATTTTATGGTTTCTAAGAAAATATTTCATTTGAGTTTTGTTTTAAAATAAGAAAATATTTTCCAAGTGTAACTTTTAAGTCACAGTTACTTATAAAATCCACATAAATGTTTTCTTGTAACATTAATGTATTATTCTTTGATAGATAGGGGCTACCGTTTAAGTTTGTCATAAGAATCATTTTCACTTTTCACTTCAAGTAAGTCTATTCATTAGCCATTTTTCTTAGTAACTAATATTATTTTAAACTTGCAAATATTTTGCATTTAACATTCCGAATATGCACACTCTATTATTTTGAACCACACAAAAACCGTGGTGTCATAAAGCTTTAAGGTTATACACGTATTTAGTCTTCGTTCCACTTCTTAAACATTAAAATCAATAATATATTCCATTATAATTTAAGAAATTATCATTTTTTTCTGATATTTCAACTTTTCTTGTATCACTTGCTCCGAACTTATACTCCGAATCATTTGATAAAACCTTTGTTCCTCAAGAATAAATAGTAATTTAAATTATTTTTCAACTACATAAAATTTAAAAACCATTTCTTATTCTAAACACTCCGAACTTAACCTTATTAGATGGAAGTTACAGTTATTCTTTAATAACAATAATTTTGTACCACACATAAACTGTGTTTCCTTGTGTATTTCATAAATTTCAGTTAACATCTCAACCAATCTGTAAATACCAATAACTATTTTCTCTCGTAAATATTCATCGATGTTCCACATTCACACCTGTAAGGTATTCACACCTGAGCGTTAAACTCATCAATACCTGGATACAAACAAGGCTACGCTTCTGTTCACTAATGCAATAGAGGAAATTTACCTGTTATTTGTTCCGTTATGAGATATGCATATTATCAGTTTTAATGAGAAAATTAAGGGGAGATAACTCGCTAATGAATTGCACCGAGTTGGATGCAGGGCATTGATTATTTGCAGGTGTACGACAGGTATGATAATGCAATTGTAGGTGACTTAGTACACAGGTAGAGATATATTGAATTTGGTTTTGTGAGAACAATTTACACCGTTTCTGTCTACTCGTTGCTAGAATATAAAGTCCCGTTTTCATAGAGTGTTTATTTCAACTGTAATTAGCGCTCTCTTGTATCCATGTATTCACACTTAGTAAGAAGAATACCCCAGACCACGTGACCTTGTAAGAGGAAATTAATATTCTTGTAGTTATTACAGACAAATAAAGTTTTTCTTTTGAAAGACGGAGATGAATTTGTTTCTATGTTTGAGTTGAATGGATTTTCTCAATGCTCAAAATCGTAACAGGATATGAAAATGAAATAAAGGAAGTTACAGAATATTTCGTTTTGAATAAGTAGAGTTTAAAGAGACCTTATACATAATTCACTGGATATCTATAGTCTTGCAGGCATGTCCAAATAAATATTACAAAGTAAAAATTAAGCGATTTGAGTTTTAAAAATATATTAATAACTTAATGAAAAAATAATTACAAGAATGTTCTATATAAACCAAAGTGTAGTTTTGACTATCTTCCATTGCAACCAAAATATATAAAAACAATATATTTAAAGAATTAATCTTCCCTTGCAAAATGTTCAGTTCAAAGTTCACAGGTTTCTATAAAGAATCCATCTTCCCTCCCTAAATTTCACTTTAAAGTTTACAGGTTTCTATACAGAATCCTTCTTTCCTTGCAAAATGTTCAGTTCAAGGTTTAAAGGTTTCTTTGTATAATCCACCTTCCCTTGCAGGATTATCAGATGAAAGATTACATCTACATGCAAACATATCAGCCTTTGCAGAATGTTTAGTTCCAGTTATATTTGTTTTCTATCCATCTTCTCTTGTAAAACCTTTGATTCCAAAATTACAGGAATCTATACGGAATCCATGTCTCTGTTTGGTGATTACCGTCATATTTGTTTTTATACAGAGACCATCTTCCCTTACAGATTAGTCATTTTTAACCATATATGTTTCTATACAGAATACATCTTGACCTTACAGATTGGCATTTCCAATCACATGTGTTTTTTTTTATACAGAATCCACCTTCCCTTACAAAATGTTCAGTTCCAATCATATTTATATATATTTCAAGGCCATATTCCCTTACAGATTGGTCATTTCTAATCATATATGTTTCTATACAGACTCCATCTTAACTTCATTGAGAGGTATTTTAGAAGTTGGAATGACAATAATGCAGAGGAATATATGGGTGACAACTTATTTGTTCATCGTATGCGACGTTTCGACAGAGAGAGAGAGGACTCTGCTTGAGAACGACACAAGACTCTGTGTCGAAACGTCGCATACAATGAACAAAGAAGTTGTCATCCATATATTCCTCTGCATTAGAATCCATCTTCCCTCACAGTTCTATAAAGTCAACCTTCACTTACAGATTCGCCAATCATATTTGTTTTCTATAAAGTCAATCTTCCCTCACAGTTCTATATAGTAAATCTTCCCTTGCAGGATGTTCGGTGCCAAGTGTAACGGGTGTCTGCAGACTATTCCTGCAAACGAGCTGGTGATGAGAGCTCTCGGTTATGTGTACCATCTTCCTTGCTTCGTGTGCGTCATGTGTGGTCATCAACTCCAGAAGGGGGACCAGTTCGTGGTCAAGGATGGTCAGCTCTTCTGTAGGCTGGACTTTGAGAAGGAGTTTAGTATGATGCCTCTCAGCCCGAAAAGTGAGTGTGAGTTGACCTTTTTGTATTTTTTATCTTTTGGATTTTTTTTTATAAACCTTTGACTATGGGTATATACGCTATTTGGTTTTATGAATTAGTTAAAAGTAGAAATTTTGAATTAAAGTTTGATTATAACAAAATAATAAAGAGACCTTTTGTAATCTTTTATTTACGCCATTGGTTTATGTAGACATAAATCCGTTTAAGTGAATATGGACAGTTTGGAACAATTTTCTTCTTCCTTGTATTGGTACCATTACCAATAGTCGCAAAAGTTCAAATATATTTTCTCTGAACTTTTTCTGCATCATGTTCTTTGTATGTTGATATTTTTCCGAAGTTACTTCGTCCCCCGTTTTTCTCATGTTTATATTTTACTTGACTTTTAGTTCGTTCTCCGTCACCAGTGCCTTCAGTTCAGGATCCATTCTTTCTTTACATTTCTTCCGCTATTTCTTCATATCCCACCTTCCGTTCCACATTCCATTCTCTACATTGATCCATATTTCTCCTGCAGGTGACACAAGCGACTGCGGGTTTGATGATGATCTCCACGACACCCCAAATAAGGGCCCCAAGAGACCTCGCACAATCCTTACAACCAGCCAGAGACGAAAGTTCAAACAGTCATTCGAGATTAACCCCAAACCTTGTCGAAAGGTAAGTTCAAACAGTAATTCATGATTTTCTATAAACATAGTTGTAGTTCATACAGTAACTATAATTTACTACAAACATAGTTGTAAAGAAAGTTTAAACAATCATTCGAGATCAACCCTAAACCCCAAAAAAATTTGAAATGTGATACTGCCCCTTTAAATATTTTCGTTAATTTTGTCGGTTTCACATTGAACACTCCACCACTTTGCACATTTGACGAAAAAGCAAGAACATGTGCATATGCATGCACTCATGCACATGCACACATATAAGATACCAATCAATCTGTTACTGGATCCATATCATATCAGTACAAAAAAACACGTGACGTCAATGAAAACAATACACTATTGCTAAGAATATCGCTTTCTTTATATAAAGCCAGACATAAAAAACTTACCAGTCGCCGTGTAACATAAACAGTATTGTTAGTTTCGCTTTAAGCAACAGCTTGACGGGCGTTGTAGCGTGTTATTTCGATCTTAGAAGTTTTTCTCCATATTCGCAATGTTTTCTGGTGACTAGACATTGGAAATATGAACAAGCATGTTAAGAAATACATTTCAAACTATGTTTGCTCATTAGCTTAAACGTTAGAGATTAACTAGTATAAGTGCCAGAGCTTGCGCGGTGATGAAGTAGGCTCGGTGGTTATTTTGTGTAAACGGTAAAAATGGAATTTATGTCTCTTAACATTCAGTTTGATGTTTATGATAATGTTATAAGGCCACATGATAATATTTAATCCATGCCGTTAGATGATATAGTCTGAATAGCGAAATCTGTGAAAGTTTAAGAAAAAGACTTTGGAAATAATTTGGAAATAATCTAGTTACTTGGTTTTGATATAGGACCTTTTATTCAACTGTAGGGACTCCTGGTTGTATTATCATTATTATCATTATTAAAATTGTTATCATTATCATGACAGGTGCGGGAATCGCTGGCGGCCGAAACTGGTTTAAGCGTGAGAGTGGTTCAAGTCTGGTTCCAGAATCAAAGAGCAAAGGTTACTATTCCCATAACAATAAATGTATTTAAAAAAAATTGATTACGATGTTTCTGATTTGACGCCATCAAAGCTTTTCTTTTATCACAAAATTAATGTGTTATTTTGGAAAATGTTGAGCACTTATAACTCATTTATTTAAGAACGAGTAAAATGTAGCATTGAAGACTTGACAATACAAAAAAACTTGTCATATCTAAGAACATATTTTCTAAAATTGAAGTTTGATAATTTGTTTTCGTCCACTTTCTGATTTTGATGATTCACTGAAAAAAGAGTTTACTGATTTTCAAATTTCAGACACGGTAATATTTAACTTGATTATTTCAAAAATATATTATCACATAAATCATGTTTGATACTAGATTTGTTTCTTTTATTTTGTGATGTTAATTATCAATGTATTTCATAGGAAATAAAATCAAATTGCACTTATGTTTAAAAAATTTATTTAAATGTCATCCATTCATTTCCAGGTGAAGAAGATTGCTCGAAAACAGAATATGGAAAATAATAACAACACAAACGGAGACGGCAAAAAATCACAAAAATCTCAGAAAAGGAAAAAGTCTGATGACGATAGCGATTCATCAGGTGAATATTCCGGTACAGAAACTTAAACTTTATTTCTTTTATATTTTACGTTTCATTTTTCACATAATGTGTAAAAGAATCTTAAAAATTATAACATACACTAAACACACGAAGTTTTGGACAACATAAAGTTACAATATTTTAGTTGTTTATGAATCAGTGAATGGACTTTCGAATGCCTTAATATTTCAATTTTAGTTGGTCCTTAGAATGATTGTTGAGTGTGCATTTATCAACATTATTGATCTGTAATTTGCAATAGCTGCATTTTCAGTTTATCATATTTTTATATTAATGCGACCGCCAATTCCTCAAATGTCATTTTTCTTATTTTTGTTGTCATTTTGTTTCTCTAGATGGCGGTTTGAACCCAGATAGCGATGAGAGTGTTTTAGCAAGTGAGTATTGAAATATCATATCTATATTCATCGTGTAAATATTTTTAAAGTCCTGCTATATGTCAAGTTCCAAATTTTATCATTCAAATATTTCGTGTCTTACTTAAAGATTTATTGCTTAGCATGTACACTTTATCATTGTAAACAATTACTTCATCTATTCATTCGAATTTTCGATTTTCCTCTCTAAAAAAAGGTTCATTCATATGAATATGTTTGTAAATGTGCTTATTATACGTTATTAGTAAATTTTAACTTTAAAAATTCATCATCTAAATATTCCATCATACTTACATATTAGTTGCTTAACATACACACTTTATCATTGTTTAAAGTTAGTTCATCTATTTGTTTAATTTTTCGGGCAATGTTATAAAAGATATTACTAAGTACTACAAAAAACACACTTTTTAAACTCCAGATTTGAAACCAAAATTTAAGATGCACATGGGTTATTGTAATAATGCTAAGATGTATATAAGCAAATACATTTTTTAATAATGATAACATTGAGAAGTACAAAATGTTTATGTACAACAGTGATGATTTCAGACTTACCACCTATGGCGGACAGTCAGGGCTATAACGGTCAGTCCAGACCTTTTGACCACCCCAGTCACCAAGGTTAGTACAGTTATTGAGTTTTCACATTGAACTGATAACTAAAGAGATTACTAAGACGACTTCCATGTAATGTCTTATCAAAAAATAAAACGAGCGAAAATATTTTGATGACGTTTCTGTTGTATTCTGACCAATCCTGGAAAAGAGTTGATTTTACAGTTGTTTACTTAACTATAGACATATGCAGATTGTATATAACAAAACAAGCATTGGTCATATTCCTCATGAACTCAACCAAAAACTCCCTTGTGTTTCCTCATTACGACCTAATGTTCATTAAAAGAACCTAGTAGATGCCCTTTTGTCCCATGGATCATTAATTGAAACTAGTAGATGCTCTGTGGTTCCATGGATCATTAAACGAACCTAATAGATGCCCTTTTGTTCCGTTGATCATTAAATGAACCTAGTATATTGCCCTTTTGTTACATGGATCATTAAATGAACCTAGTATATTGCCCTTTTGTTACATGGATCATTAAATGAACCTAGTAGATACCCTTTTGTTACATGGGTTACTTAATGAGCCTAGTAGATGCCCTGTCGTTACATGGATCATTGAATGAACCTAGTAAATGCCCTTTTGTTCCATGGATTATTGAATGAACCTAGTAGATGCCCTTTTGTCATGGGTCATTAAATGAACCTAGTAGATGCTCTTTTGTTCCATTGATCATTGAATGAACCTAGTAGATGCCCTTTTGTCATGGATAAATAAACGAACCTAGTAGATGCCCTTTTGTTCCGTAGATCATTAAATGAACCTAGTAGATGCCCTTCTGTTCCGTAGATCATTAAATGAACCTAGTAGATGCCCTTCTGTTCCGTAGATCATTAAATGAACCTAGTAGATGCCCTTCTGTTCCGTAGATCATTAAATGAACCTAGTAGATGCCCTTTTGTTCCGTAGATCATTAAATGAACCTAGTAGATGCCCTTCTGTTCCATTGATAAAAAACAAACCTAGTAGATGCTCTTTTGTTTCGTAGATCATTAAATGAACCTAGTAGATGCCCTTTTGTTCCGTAGATCATTAAATGAACCTAGTAGATGCCCTTCTGTTCCATTGATAAAAAACAAACCTAGTAGATGCTCTTTTGTTTCGTTGATCATTAAATGAACCCAGTAGATGCCTTGTGTCATGAGTAAATACACGAACCTAGTAGACGCTCTTTTGTTCCGTTGATAATTAAATGAACCTAGTAGACGCCCTCTTGTCATGGGTCATTAAATGAACCTAGTAGATGCCCTGTTGTTCCGTTGATCATTATATGAACTTAGTAGATGCCCTTACATTCCATAATTATCTCCTTCAATGCTTCGAAGATATTTTATCAACAACAATTCTTCTTCTTTCTCAGGTAACATGTTCACTGTACAAGGGCTACCAGAAAGCATGTACCCAGAGACCCCCATGCCGATGGAAGAAGGGGTGGAATCAATAGACCAGATGCTGATGAACGACGGGGCCTCCCACCCTCATATTACCCCAACAGGGCCTCTAATCAACCCCATCGACAAACTATATTCAATGCAGAACTCTTACTTTAGTGCCGAGTAAGTCACGTGATCTGTGACAGGGGCCGTATTAAAATCTGTGGGGGTCGTATCAACAATGACTATGTGTTCCTTACGTGGATACCGGAGTGGCGTATTTTCGGAATGACGTAGTTCTCGAGTGACGTTTTCCTGGAATGACGTTAATCTGGAATGACGTAGTACTGGAGTGACGTAGTTCTGGATGACGTTTTTCTGGAGTGCAGTATTTCTAAAGTGACGTGTTTCCTGGATTGTACAGTTGTTTTTGGTGTATAAAATATGGATTTATTTATTACTGTGTATACGGTACTGGAGAACAAAAGACGCTGCATTGATTGTGCATTTATCAAAATTTAAAAATGTATAGTGTTTGTCGATGCATAGATGATTTAAAGGTGTCGAACAATTTGTTTCAAAATGGTATCTTTGCCATTTCACTGTCGATGTAAATTTCACAGGCGTTTGTAATATTTTTGCTTGATCTGTGACAAACTAAGTTCTGGTGTTTAAAGCTATGATATATGACGTCATTCTTTTCGCAAAGAAACATATTTAAACTTCAACATCTTTCAGATTATTTAATGCCTTATTTTTTTAACATCAATTTTCCTGACCTGAATCCGCATGTCTATTTAGTACAAATCAACATAGTGGTACACAATTGTTAACGTTAACATTTGGAAGAAATCCAATGATCCAAATGGATCAATTATTTATACAATTACACAATTTGTTTGAACAAATGTCAATTGACTTTGTACTTGGTACAAAACTTGAACAAAGTTTGTTTACCTTTATAAGGAAAGGTATGATGATTGTATTTCAGCCTCTATCATCCTTATACTCTGTTAACAGATGTTTCAACTATATGTATATGTATGAATTGTTTAGATATTTAATATTCATAACAACTATCTGGTAAAAAAATCTTCCGTTGGCGTTAAAACAACAAAATTTCCATAAAATGAAATGAAAGTCGACATGTCATTGTATTGAACTTAATTAATCCACGATAACACTAAGGTTATTCAAATTTAAAATCGTATTTTGCATATACAACCTTCTAATAAGTAAAACCCAGTTGATGAACATATGATATCAACACTTTGTTAAAACGATTCAACTGAGGCGTATTGAAATAAAGTACGATTACATTTATCAAGACATCAAACCCTAACTTATGATATTCCAAACTAGTATTTAATTATTTATTACATGATACATTTAGTGCTATCTATAACGAAACCTAGACTTTGACAGTGCTTGTATTCATTGCAGGTCGCTTACGTTACAACTTTCTCCTTCTTTGTAACCTTGTGTATGTTGTCACATTTTCTCGACCATAGCGGGAAGAGGGTTAAGTATTTATATATAAGTCGTGCAATACACACAACATTCGAATGTAAATATTTTATGTAAATGTCGTAACTTTGAATGTTTCACCACTTTTTACCAAAGATAATATGTATTTGTTTATTGAAACCCTTTTCCAAAGTTTCAGAACAATTATGTATTTGTTTATGATATTTTAGAAATTTCATTAAAGGTTATGAACTAGTGTACACTATTTAATAATATTTTAGAGAGTGTGAATTTAATACGAGCTTTCAGTGACTTTTTGACATTTTTAGTGAAGTAACGCAGTTTAAGGAACTCTTCAACATTGAATATTAAAAAAATTAACTTACTGTACTTTTACAAACGTTTTGATACCATTCTCCTCAAGGTAAAGGTAAAATGTAGCTATATTGAGATTCACTTCAAGATATTTTCACGGCAGTTATATTAAATGGCGTCTTTAACACGCAAGGCAGTAACCAATTTACGACTCAAAAACCAATAATTTACGAAAATTCTTGTTTTACTTATCTTTACATAGCAGTGTTGAGGAGTCCCTTTCATTGTCTTAACGTTTCATAATAACTGCACTAAATGGCTTACTAATTTTGCATAATGAGAAAATGACATTGTTCCGATCTTTGCCAGTGTACATCCTATTTATTGTATTGTTACATTCTTCCCGTGTTTATTTGTTACTGTTTCGTATACATAGTGTTTTATTTATTTCACAGCTGTTCTGTGTACATTTCACACGGGGACGGACTGAACCTGACCATATCATGCTGTAAGAGAGAGAGACACGAAAACCTTAGATTTCAAAGATAATAGATTCGTCGAAATATAAATAAGTTACCAAATCATAAGGATTCAATATCGCGAACGAGCTATTCTGTTATGGTTTAGTTTTACGCTGTTTTCAGTAAAGTTTTTAATAAGTAAATTATCACAATCAAAAGTGTGCTATTTTGTCACAATTTTGTGTATAACCGTCACTATCACTAGAGCAAAATAGAAGTCAATTTATTCCGTAAATCAGTAATGAAAACTTCCCCCGGGAACTTCATTCAATTTATTTCGCGATTCAGCAAGTCAAACAGAGAAAAAAGACTGAAAAGCTTGAAACTAAATGTTCACTCAAAGCCAATTATTTAAAACATCCTCATCCAAGGGTCGTTGCTTATAATATTAGATAATCATTTAAGTTATATCCTAATCTAACCTAAAGCCACAAAGACGTATTAATAATGATGGTTCGAGTGTCTCTCCCTGTCGCACACAAACGAGTCTTGAATGTATAAATTTTAATTTTACAAGACGAAGGTACAGCAATCGATTACAATTTTGAATTACTGTAGACGTTGCTACCAATGTCTAGATGGAGTGAGTGAGTGAGTCATTATCTGGTGTTTATTTAATGTCGCTCTAAGTGAATGAATAAAAACCTCAGCAATCAAAAACAATCCGTTTGTCGTCTTTCTCTAAACCTCAGCAATCATGTACAACCTGTTTGTTGTCTTTCTCTAAAGCTAAGCAATCATGTACAACCTTCTTGTTTGTTTTCAAAACTTTAGAAATCAGGTACATCCTTGTCTTTTAAAAACCTTAGCAATCGCGTACAACGTTCTTGTTATCTTTACATAACCTCAGCAATCATGTACAACCTTCTTGTTATCTTTCTCTAAACCTCAGCAATCAAAAACAACTCGTTTGTTGTTTTTCTCTTAATCAGCAGTCACGTACATCCTTGTTGTCTTTTAAAGACCTTAGCAATCGCGTACAACCTTCATGTTGTCTTTCTTAAAACCTCAGCAATCAGGTACATCCTTTTTGTTGTCTTTTAAAAACCTTAGCAATCATGTACAACTCTTTGTGTTGTCTTTCTCAATACCTCAGCAATCAAGAACAACCCGTTTGTTGTCTTTCTCTAAAGCTAAGCAATCATAAACAACCTTTTTGTTGTCTTTCTAAAACATTAGCAATCAGGTACATCCTTTTTGTTGTCTTTTAAAAACCTCCGCAATCAGGTACAACCTTCTTATCTTTTCATAACCTCTGCAATCATGTACAACTCTTTCTGTTGTCTTTTTAAAAAAATCTACACCTGCCAGTTTACAATATAATTCTATCAAATGCAGATTAATAAATATTGATATTTTGATCGATTTACTTGGTATAGTAAAGGTATAGGAAGTTAAGGATAATAAGTTTAGTTATGCCCGGCTTAGCTCATTCCCTTTCTCAACCATTTGAAGATGTTCGCACTTAATTATGTTACCAGATAAACAACATCTTGTGGCAAGTTATTTTACGACTACAGATAACTGTATTGAATGAGATGTTGCAATCTCAAGGAAATATATTTTTATTAAACTAAAATTTAATGGTAAAACATGTAAAAACTTTGCTCCAGTTCCTTTAACAAGAGGTTGGCCTCGACCAAGGTTAGCTCCTATCTCCATTGCTTTTAAGTTTGGGTTTGACACATTGGAAAATCTTGCAAAATCTTCCAGATTTGCTGCAACATTAAATTCATGTGAACAGAACAGACAAGTTCCAACACTTTGTAAGCTTTTATTCAGCACAACATCACATCAAATGCAGTTTGAATAAATTAAAAGGTGTACTGCAGATTTTAAACAGTTTGACAAGCTGGTTACACTGGAGCAAATATCATCGTAGTTGACAATCCAATCCATAAAACATTAACTGAAGAAATTATTGTTTGAATTGAAATATAATGTTTTACTATTTATGACTGCTTTGGAATTGAAACATAATGTTTTTTTAGTAAGTATCTTAATATAAGTTATCAAGATCATAAATTTTATCATAAAATATAAATGTAAAATTTAGTGAATCGTTTAACAAAGTAACCAAGAACACAACAAGAGTGGCAAATACCTCTGTTGGATTATGCAATCCATCTTATCTCAAGAAAAACTTCTATCAAAATTAAAGGGTGCCACTACACAATGACAAGTGGGCATAGCAAGGTCAAATGATTTATAGTCTCTTATTTCTTTCAATATAAAAATTATTTGTTAAATTTGTTGTTCAGAAACATTCAGTTATTTGTAAAGAGCGTTTTTGCATTAAGTACATTACATTTTCACTTTTTTTCCCCTTAGTTAATTGCTTTAAAATTTTAGTGTCATATCATGTTCTTCCAAAATCTGCCAAAATATTTCAATATTCCAAGCTTTACAATAAATTTCAAATAATCTGATACAACATTTAATACATGAGGCATAGACCAAGATATTAACAAATCCTTATATTAAACTTCCAAGAGTTCATTACCTTTATCCAAAACAATTTTTTTTATTTTGGTTCATCCAATAAAAAGAAAAAAACAACACTCTTATTCATAACAATTACAATGTTTTTAAAAGGTTGCAAAGTATTGTTGGAATCAATTTTGATTTTGAAATATTTTTCATTCTGAAGTATATATTTTACCTTTGAAATTCAACAAAGTTCAATAATGAATCCATTAAGCACTAGCCAAGGTACTTAAATTTATAACTTCTTTTTATTATCTTATTTCTCTCAATATTACCGTATTCACTTATTGTCCTTAATTATTTTTTTCGTGAGATACTCCGAGTTACAACATTGAAACACTAAGCAGAGAGCTTTTAAAGCTTTTAGAGCTTTTAGAGCTTGTATGCTTGCAGCAAACACTGTGATAACCAGCTATATTGTTGTGACAGTACTGAGGCAGTCTTCTATAGTCTGCAGACTAAGTGGAATGGCAGCTCGACTAGGGTAGAGAGCCCAACAGTTCCTTCAGGAAATCTTCTGGCTTAGGGACATCTTCCAACAGACCTATAACACAAAAAAATCTTTTATTGAACATTTCTGTAAAGACTTCATGTGTTTTTTTTAAAGAAAAGGTATCTTGTTGAGTTTTGGCATTCAAGATATTTTCATTGAAATTGACATTAAAGATTCTCTCATATGAACTCTTATAAAGTAATCACAATGAACACACTGGAATCAAGCGATTGTTCATGGAAAATGTATAATAGTAATGATAAAAGCAACACTTTACACTTAGTAAAAATACATAGGAAATTGGGGTTGTGCTTAGGTACCCGACAGTCACAATGCAGCGCCAGTTTATGAGTTGTTCTGACTTTACAATGCTGAGTGTCAATCAAGACAGCAACAACTCCAATCTTATGACACAATAGGGAATCAAACCCCAGTCTTCCAGGTGACGTGCAGACACCCTACCAACTGAGCTACATCCCAGGTATACAACGATAAAATTGACGACTTCTCCTGCGTGTCATAACTTGGGCCAGTCAATTTAACAAATTGAATCCTTGCTTCAATTCATTGACATCTTTTGTATGGCAGCTCTTCGATGCACTGCACCTGATCTTGGTACTCTAATCAGAAATACCCTAGAGTTTGCTTATTCATAGCTTGTGATGGAAGCACAGCAAGGCTTAAGTGATTAAGACTGGAAGGGGTTATTTCTTGTGGGGAAGACCTCTTACAAATCTCACCTTCTTATCTTTATCGTATCTTACAAATAAATAACAATCTACATAGCAAAATCACTTGTGTTATTCATGGGCCTATGAATACATGAGAGAGTAATGAACTCACCAGTGACATCACAGAACTCTGCAAAGGATTCACACGGCAGCATCTCATCCTCGTAGAAGCGGATGATTCGGTCACAGTTGTCGAGGACCACCTTGTCGTTGTGCCGCAGATACTCCGCCAGACGGTTGCTCCACGTTCCCTCGCTTCCCTGGCTCACCTTCTGTAATTGTGGAAGAGGGAGTCAGATTTACAGTGTTATAGGGATACACAAACATTTGACCCTCGGTGGTGCCTATCCTCCTTTTGATCATGTATTGACATAATGCAAAAATAGAGTATTTAATATTTTTTTACAAATTAAGTTTGCATATCGAAGTTCTTTCATGCTTTGAACTGAACTGTTTATATTCCTTTTCATAACCTTGAAGTAACAGTAGTTTGTTTGGACTAATAATTTATATAAGCAGCCAATTATATTGTGCCTATGCAATGAGGTAAATTCTGGAAGCTGGAACTATTTGTGGTACTGTATAGAATTTGGATGTCAACTTATGCTACACCCCTCAAAACTCATCAACCTCTTTCATATTTTACAATGGACTTTTAATTGTGCCTATAAAAGTTCCTTTTAATCATGCAATACATTAGTACTTATCAAATCCAGGATTTTGCATGCTATTTTGACTATAAGAAGAGCGGTTATGAGCTATACCGGAACATATTTGCACTGCATTGACAACAGAAGTTCACACTTTGCTTACAGTCTTCTGTAAAATCATGTTAAGTGCTAAGTAAGTTTTTTTATATTTACAGACTTTCAATAAAATTGAATGTGTATATTATGTAATTTCTGTATTGCAATATACTGATATACCAATAACACTGTTCATCCTTATGAACTAACATTTAAGTTTGATGTGTGCTAGGCCAAATTTAGACAGCAAACAACAAAACAAATGAGGCTTTTAGGTGAGGTGAGGTGACATGAGGTTTAATGCTGCTTTCAAGAATATTTCACTTATATCACGGCTGCTAGTATTATTGCAGGGAGAAAGCCCGCAACACTATTGTGGCTATGTATTGCAATGAAACCTGTAAGCATCGGTTTGAACTAGCGAACAAAGGGTGGAACTGCTCTGATATTCAGTGTAGCAGTGCACCTAAACATGCGTGTAAAATCCAGGTGGAGACACCAAAGATTTGTGACCTGGGCTTTACACTGTGTTGTGTCCTTGGGCAAGGCTATTTATCCACATTGCACTCAGTCTACCCAGCTGTACAATTGGGTACCTGAATACAGGAAGTACGGACCTATGTGGTCACGCGAAACGCTTAGTTGCGGCTTTGAAAGTACAATTCCTTCAGGGTGATAATGTACAGCCAATGAGCAGTGCTTGCACTGGATATTAGGCTTAACAAGATGTGTTTGTGAAACACAAATGCCCCCGGATGCATCCTGCTCGCTGTGTCAAGGTCAAGGTCACAAGGTCAAATGTCATGGTGTCATCTGAAAGGTCTCATCACAAGGGATCCATATGTCCAGTATCAAAGACCTAGCTCTGACCAATCAAAAGTTATGACCAAGGTTAAAAATTTTTTGGACAAACTGACAGACGGACAGGTGAAAAACAATATACCCCCGGAATCTCCGATTCGGGGGCATAAAAATTGTCATTATTATTCTCTATAGCAGATAAAGTTGCCGAGCACTTGGCAGGATTTGAACCCAGACCTCTCTTGATCCAAAGCAGACACACCAACCACTGTGCTATCCCGCACCCAAAACAAATGAGGATACTTCTAATGGCAGAGCAAGTTATGCAATTCCCTGTCTAGGAGCAAGGGCTATATGAGAAATCTCATATTATGCAACTACATTACATTATCACAACGCTTAGGTATATCCACAAAATTTATTTCAATGCTCCTAAAAGCTGTTAATAGCTTCAAAATCCTATAGGCCCCCAAGTAGAGATCTATTTTGAGTCTCATTTTGACAAAATCTGGGTGTTTTGGATTTGCATTATATACCTTAATACCTGTATCACTTGTCATAAAGTTTAAATTCATATCCTAAATACGGAGGTTACAGTGAAAGTATGATCAGAATCAAATACCGGTAAAACAATTGATCCCCCTTGAAGAATTGCTCAATTTTTAAACCAACCCAGATGAATATTTACAGAAGACCACAGACCCTTCTTTATATTATAGCAGAGAGAAGATCAACAGTTTGTTCCCCAAGCAAAACAATAATCCTTAACTAGCTGAACTACTAAACATGGACATTTACACAGTAATCTCAAAACAGCAGAGAGAAGGTATAAAACAGCCTTTCAGATAACAAAACATAAATGACTGATAGACATGGTGATGTAAGAGCTAAAATATGTGTATAAATAATAACCATTGGGGATTATTTTGTTTTAACTTGTGACCCGTGACCTGTGGCGTGGTTGGCGGAGCGATACAACAAGGTCCTGCCCGTGTGACCCCGGTCTCACTCAGTCGACAAAGCACGAGCCACGACCACCCTCCCATCCAGCTTTTTTATTGTGATATTTTAAACTGTTTTAATTGATTGTATATTATTATTATTATTATCTTTAAATATGTGTAACTAACTTTCGTCAGCAATAAACTGACCTTTCCCCCAACACTCTGTTATTTTTTTGAATCTTATGGATCGATGAGTTAAAACCTTAATATAAGTTCAATTTTAATCAGAAACACATATTTTTCTGAGTGACAAATCTCAATACTGCCGGGAAAGATTAAAAGTTTGTTGTCCCAACACACAAAATCTCCTTCTACTAGTCTTGTTAACCATCTTGCTAGAACTATCAACTTACATCAGCAAACTGAGCAACATTCAAAAGTAATTAACCTGGAATCAAACTTAAACATTTCTTCAGCTATACTGAGTCACATATTTCCTCAGTGACTAATCTCACTACAGCAGGTAGAAAGTCAAAGTCTGTCGCTCAAACACGACAATCTCCAGGACTGGCCCGGCAACATGCGTGGGTGTGACACCTCGACAAAAACTTCTCCAAGTACCGATCATAACTAAGTTGTCATACGACACAAATATGACATGCCGGAGGGGCCCTATCAATCTCCCGCCTGTCGAATACACGGGAATCCGCACAAATCCGTCCCCGACAATCCTAAGTACAAATCCACACCGCGGACTTACAAATGATCAACAGGTGTAGGAGAGACTCAGGGTTCCACTGTCGGCTTGTTACCTACTGCCGAGGGTGATTAGCGGAGAATTACCCGATTAGTGTTAGCATAATCCGGCCCCTCTCTCCCAGAGAGCTGTGTGCGCAACCCTTCGAGATTTCTGGGATGTTGAGTATACAACAATAGTAGATATGGGAGTCCCTCCCTTTCCCTATCACAAAGCTAGTGGCCGACGGTCTCGGCAGGAAATTTCTGTCTCCCTGCCATGATAAATATGACTCTGTGCTTGTACACGAAGCTGTTATCTGCTTGAGGGTTAAGGGATCGAGGTAGTATTAACGTCATTGTCATCAGCAGAGATGAAGAACCGAGGTGTCACCTGTTCTGATGACCAATTTGATGATATTACATCTAGATATTGAATTTGCCTCAGTTCTTTTCATAATGTACCTTTCTGGATTACTGTCAGAGGTGAATTACTTCTGGAATTTATTGTATCAAAAACCAATTTTACATAAAGATACTTATCTACCGTAGATCATAATTAAGAAAAACCACTATGGACAATCTTTTTCCATCAGAATTATTTTGTCAATATCTTTTGAAATTTCTTGATAAATACACTTCTGCCTTATTCAAAAGTTGGTTAAAATCAATTATTTATTAAACTAAAGAACATTTTCTTCAATAACATCTAATAACAAAAACATATAAACATCTCTAAAAAGTATTTCTTTTACCTAATATTGTCTATTCTAAATAAAAATAAATTTAATGTATAATGTAATGTAATCATTATCAGTCGATCTTTTTTATCAGCATAAATAAAGTCTTTACTACTTCGTATCAAAATCTGCCAAATTTTGTTTGACAAAATTGTAGCCAGGCACATTTTGTCTAAGTTAAAGTTCTCATATTTTTCTACCCACTATCTAAACGCAGATATCCCCTGCTAAGACAAAAGGTTTCAAATAAACAATTTTAGTCAGGCAGACAGTAAAGTTGTTTTGAGAGTCACCGCTGACGTAGATTAGTACACAATGTTTGTTTTACTCGCTCCCTATGTTACGTTTCATGATTTAACACAACTATAAGTCAGGCGTCTGATTCTGGCTGACGCCAAACAGAGTTTATGCAGAAACCTTGATTTATCTGAATACGTTAGTCGGGAGTTAGATAAACCACTTGATGATTTAAATGAACCTTTTTTAGTTCAGTTTGCAGAAACATGCATAACCATATAAATGGCTATTTTTTTTAATCTAGCCATTTGCAATATTTTAATTGTTATATAATTTCAGTTACATAAATGAAGTCATGACCTTTTCATATTCATGTTTAACAATAGCCGGGAATTATTGGAGAAAAGCAATCAACACAATTTTGCTGTTTGCATTTATTATATGGTTCTAATCAATTGTGTTATAAGCACAATTTAAAACTTTACGTCATATACCAGAAATTATTGAAGAATTCTTTGGAAATAAAAACTACTATAATAGAACTTCCTTAAAGCATTCTGTGAAACAAAGCTCATTCAAAAGTCAACAACCAAGGAAGCTTTACTTTCCTTTAATAACAAAGTGAAATACTCTTGAAAGCGGCGATAAACCCCATCTCACCTCACCTCACCTCACCTTTAATAACAGTTCCTTATACAAGTTGGACGATCACAGCAAACTCATATACAACCAAACAAAAGTAACAATTGATACTTCAATGGCGCCTTTTCCACACCTTAAGACACAACCATTCCAAACAAAAACGCCTCATAAAATTCTCAACACCGCAACTCTACCACAACCATACCAAGATGAGGTGAGGTGATCTGGGGTTTATTGCCGCTTTCAAGAGTACTTCACTTATATCGCGGCTGCTAGGAGAAGGGAGAAAGCCCCCAACACTATTGTGGCTATGCGTTGCGGTGAAACCTGCTAGCATCGGCTGGAACTAGCGAACCATGGGTGGTACCATACTAAAGACAGCTCTAGCAGTTATGACAAAGTAGATAGTGGGATGCCAGAAATCAAATATTGATAGGATTTTATTTACTTTAATAAAAGAAATGAAAACAAGCCAACACAAACCAACTCCACCACAACCATACCAAAGTCAGGTCCCACATCAAGACAGGACAAGAGTACACAGTAGGACAGTGGGATGCCAGAAGAGCCGAGAGAGTCCTATTGTATCTATGTAGAGCTGTGTAGTGGTGTAAACCACAGGCTTAGACAAGTGTGATGTTTGTGTTCTTCTTATGTAAACATTGATCCTCAAGGCAAACAATGATTAGATATGATTTGTAACCGACTTAACATTTCCCTCCAATCGTCAGGTGCAGGATCTTTCACTAATAACATCAACATCATGTCTGCAATCGTGTTCCCCACAGCTTTAAAGAGGCAGTAGTACGTTTTTAGGAGGAATATATGGTGACGTCAGGTAAATGAAAATTAATGGTTCCAATTAAAAGACAATGTATTTAAACTAAATGAAGCAGTAATAATTCAAATAAGTAATGTCAAGTTATTCCTTTTTCTAACACAAACTGAACTAAAGGTGTTCACACAAAATGGCCGCCAATGGATTTTATATGAATCTTTATACTCTGTCCTCTATGGATGATTGGCTTGTTTAATGAGATTTTTGACACTATCAAAATAATACATTTAGTACTAACAACCAATTATCAATAAAAAATTTGAAATATAAAATTTTAAAAAAACGTGCTAATGCCCCTTTAAAGTCTTAATGATTGAGTAACTTCTGACCTATCTGCAAGGTTGTGATCATGTTTACATGTATGTATGTCTGAGATTAGCGGACTGCCGATAACGCTAATCCACACATCTGTGTACACATGTACTCCAACCCTCAACCACCCAGTATTGATTGCAATGTCTAAGTGATAGACCCTTAGACTTCAAAGGTTTAAACACGCTTTGGTTTATCATTTGGAAACATGATTTCAACTGTTGTTTATTGAGCATAATGATGCTTATTTTCTATTTACTTAAAACTATGACTTCTATTTTCAAACAATCTTAACTTTTATCAATTGTGCATAATGACGGTTAGTTTTAGTGATATACTTTTAGAAATACCGGTGTAAAGTCTGAAAATATACCCCCCTTCAAAGTATACCCGGGTAGATTCTGGAGTCTTCCCAGAATCTACCCCCTCTTCCCAAAATCTACCCCGGGGGTAGATTCTGGCAACTAGATTTTGGGAAGAGGGGGTAGATTCTGGGAAGACTCCAGAATCTACCCAGGTATACTTTGAAGGGGGGGTATAATCTGGAAGCTTACACCGGTGGAAAGAAAATCAAATGTCAAAGTGGCAGACTATTAAATTTCAATGTTTAAGCAGACCTTTGTTTATCAATTCGGATTCACAATTGTTACTGTCAATTGTTATGCATATTAATGTTAGAGGTACAGACAGAAAAATTGAAACATCTTAGTGATAAATATTTAGACTCTGACTTTCAAAGAAAGCTTTGTTTATCGTCCATTATTTTGGTCAAAATGATCATTCTTAGCAAAAATCAAATTTAAGATTTACAGGTAGACAGAAAAGGCTTCAGTTGTAATACATGATTGCCGTCTTAGAGAAAGAACTTTTTTATTACTTGTGATTTTCAACGGAAAGATAAAACATATATTGATATACCGCATTAAACAAATTCAAGATTGTACAACAATATTAATCAAACATCCCGAATATTTCGAAATTTATCATTTGATACTGATACCTGCATGTTATTTCGTCAATTTGCCGAATTTTTATACTTGATACTCTGATAAATAAATATTTGAAAAGAGGACTTAACTTTTATATTGAGTACCTTCAGGTGATTCTTTTCAGATATCTCAAACCAGATAGAACAAGTGTCCCCGCCGCTTGGATATTGCGATAGAATTGTCACAATAAGCAATGCTATTTTCCCATTGACAATAAGTGCAATGGTTCAAGAGATTTAAAAGTGGTCAAATTGCCTTGTGACCTTGGAAATAAGTGACTGCTGTCTGCGTAATTCCCCAATGTAGGCTCTGACCAAATTTGAAGACATTTGGTGCAATGGTTTAGGAGATTTTAAGTAAACAAGAGCTGCAAGAGTGGCCAAAGTAGTGACCTAGAAATTAAGGTCTAGATCACCCAAAGTGACTGGTGTCTGCGTTATCCCTCGAAGGGTGTGACCAAATTTGAGGATATTTCATGAATCGCTTCATAAGATATAAGATGTTTCAAAAGTGTTCAAAGAACTGTCGTGACCTTGAAAGTTAAGGTCAAGGTCATCAAAAGTATCTGCGTAGTTCCACAATATAGGCTGTGACTAAATTTGAAGCCATTTTGTTAAACAGTTTAAGAAATATTGTATTAACAAGAATTTCAAAAGTGGCCGAGGTGCTGTAGTGACCTTGAAAATAATATCAAGGTCACCCGCAGTAACTTGTGTCTGCATAATTCCCCAAGGTAGGCTGTGATCAAATTTGAAGACATTGGGAGCAACGGTTTATGAGCTATCGCATGAACAAGTGTTTCAAGAGTGGTCAAAGTGCCTTTGTGACCTTGAAAACAAAAAAAGGTCACCAAAAGTGACTGGTGTCTGCGTAATCTCCCAAGTGAGGCTGCGACCAAATTTGAAGACATTGGGTGAAATGGTTCATGAGCTATCCCATAACAAGGATCCGGACGTACGGACGGACGCCGCTGAATACAATGTCCCCCGTTCCACGTTGTGGCGGGGGACAATTAGGCAGGCAAGTTTATTACTGCTAACAATATGGACATTTGCAAAGGAAACAAAAGGCAAGAAGGCCATCTGGGGAAGATGTGAGGAATTTACTTGAATAGCCTTTGAGAGAAAGAGAAAAAGACGAGGGTATAGAAACATACCTTGAATATCTTGTCGTACATGCTGATGAGGAAGCCGAAGAAGATGAGAGCATTTTTGTAGACTCCGTAATCCTTCGGGGACTTCTCAGTAATGGGTACACTGCAAGAGCAGAGAACAAACATGACATCATCATAAAATTTGGTATATTAAAGGGGAACTAAAATTTTACATCAAAATGTCAATTTAACAAATCTCTAAATTTTGTTTTCTCTTATCTGAGTTAACTGTAATGTTCATGACATGACAATCTTTATTTCACTTTGAGGGGTGTTGAGATGAATGAGCAACAGGTTGTAACAAGAAGTTGATCAATATGGAAGATCACTTGCTTGACAACGAGGAACCAACAACAACATTAGGATCAAACATCTCTTTCACAGAATAAAGCAGTTGATTATCCATAAAATAATCTTCCTTCTTGATCATTGCACCAACCTCTAGAATGTCAATTAAAGAAGTAACAAGAATCCATAGAATTTTTTTAAATAAGAACCAATTTCCAATAACAGCCATTCGAAAAAAAGTTGGTATAAAATTATTCATACATATATACATGAAAAGGATATCAAACCACAATCTTGAAACTCTCTTCTTCAAACATCAAATTTAGAAATGTCTACTCACATTTTTGCTCCGACCTGACAGACACTGCGGACATGAGCCAGCACAAGGATCCTCTGGAGGTACTTGACTCGGTTCTGTTGCCACTTCTCCGGGGAATGGACCAGGATTGACAGGACCGGGAAATACAGCGGGCCATCAGCCTGTAGGAGCACAAATAAACTACAATCATGAAAACTATAGCATGAGGTGAGATGAGCTGATGTGATTTGGGGTTTAACACTATTTTCAAGAGTATTTCACTTATATTGCAGCTGCTAGTATTATTGCAGGGAGAAAGCCTGCAATTACCATTTTAGCATTGGCAGCGAACATGGAAAATTCGAAAATCAGTGTAGCATCCAATCCTTACTGCATGAAGAACAGTTTTCTACTGCAGACAAAGTAGCTAAGGTCCTAGCGGGACTGAACCCCAGACCTCTTGATCTGAAGCAGAAAACGCTAACCACTGCCCTATCCCTCCCTCCCATAGCATGAGAAAGATCAACTGATTCTTTTGATGAAGGTGCTGAAAGGACACCAATTGTACAAGTGTTTGACACACAAACTTCTCTTTTTACTTTGTTGATGGCCTTTTCATTTCTACAATCATGGAGGCTATAATGCCAAGAGTCATTGTGTGGAGTAAGAGCTATTACTGTTCAAACAATTGCAGTCAATTACGAAATGATTTTGCTTTCTTTGTGGAAATTCTGATTTGATGAGAGATGATTTCATACATTTTGTTGCTGTCATACATCTATCTATTTTTCAGCCATCTAAAATAGTTCAGTACAAATACAGGGGCCCCGTCAACTACATTTACATTCATAATGTGTTTACCTCAAAGGAGTTCTCCACCCATTTGTCTTTAGGGAGTTCGAGGAAGGTCTGTACACTCTTCTCATCCCTCGTCATGGAGCGCGTCCTGTAAGGGGAATACATTGATTGATAGATGATAGGAAAATTGAGGAGTGATCACAATTGATGGTTATCAAGATTGGCTACAAGGGTAGTCATATCAAGGTTCATATTTTTCATATGATGCACTAGGACAACATATCACTTTTTCATTGCGACGTCACGTTATGAACAATTCTTTGATGTCATGGTTCGCCTATGATGTCACAATCTATATAGGCCGACGGTCTTAAGGATTACAGTAATAAATAGAATATTTTATTCGTGCCTAGATATCGGTATATCCCTCGCTCTCGCTCAAGAAATACAAGTTTTTAAGCACTTGTGTCGTAAACATAGTATGTCATTGACACTCATATAAATAGAGGATACTCTAGTTAATGATTTTGTATAAAACGAGTGAAAGCGATACCAACTCATTCACGAGATTAATAAAAATAGAACTAAATGGAAGAGAGTTTAGTATTCTTTAGTATTCTAACTTGCCCTAAAAATCAAACATGATTGACGATGTGTTGGCGAAACTAAAATTTTCGTGACTCGGCAACCATTGTGACGGCGTGCCTACACTGTGACGCCACAACAACACACTTCTATGACGTCATACTTGCATTGTGTTATTACACTAGTTTAATATTGCCGTATAAATATTACACTGCGATATCTTACATGGACGAGTAATAATATCCTCTATTACTCACGTGTTGACGACGTAGAGAGCCATGTGTATCATGTAGGGTACGAGGTGCATGTTGCTCTGTCTGCCGCCCCCGCCACTCTCGTCACTGAAGGATTTCTCCTGTGCAAAGCGCAGCAGCAGCAGCTTCATGTCGTGGACAGTGTACAGGTGACTGGGGTCTCGGATACCAGTACACTCCTGCAGGTAGTTGTTGTGTCTGCAACCAGAAGACATTTTGTTTAACCCGCACTCCTTCATATAGGATGAAGATTTTCTATTGCTCTTGTGAGGCAGAGCAGACCTTATTTAAGCTGACACACTGAGGACACATATGAGGATCTATTGTTTATATGGCTGGGTCTGTTTGCTGACAATATCCTTTTTTCAATCGCAACAGGATAATGGTCAAGCATTACTGTATCAGTGTTATAGATTTCAGTCCATAGCCATGTGTAGAGTGATACTTAAAATATGTGACAGTTCCAAACGCTTTATCAGGAATTAAAAGGATACACTGATGTTTTGATGAGTAGATTTATGTTAAAGAAACTATCCTCTGAAAGATCTTTCAAATTTGTTATAACTATCCCTTTTCTCTAACGGAAAGGTATCTTTATGACATTATCCTTATTTAGAAATACTCATTTAGATCAGAAATTAAAATTAGATTATGAAGAAATAGGCTAGTTCTTCAAAAGCAAATGGTGGAGTACCAAATATGTGCTGTACCTGAATTTGTGACATCTACACATACCATGTGAAATTTTACTTAAAACATTGATTTTTTTCTTGAGAAAAACAGCATCACACACTAAAATCATTCCCTGGTCTTATGTAACCAATTTAGACTGTTATGTTATGGTAAGATTGTCTTAGAATAAAGGTAATGTGTTTTGTGTAACATATCTTGTAATTTGTAACAAAATAGGCGAGATAGGTTCAAACAGATTTTAATGAGATTGTCAATCAATATTTCACTTACCTGGCAAGACAGGTAGCGAAGACGGACTCCTGGACCTGCGGCCCCCACATGGGGAGGAGACCATTACACTTGGTGTTGGCGTTCTGTAGAGCGGCACTCTCCCACTCCTCGCGACCTCGAGCATGTCTGGGGAGAGAAAGAAGAAATTGTGTTGTCAAACTTATTCAGGAAACCAGGATTCTTTGTACTACAATATTAACCTAATTCCCCTTTGATAAGTGGATGATTTCTTTCACTTGATGTGTTATAGTTTCAAAACTCTGACACAGGGGCATTGAGTAATAACTGAAACTTCTTGACCAACTATACTATTGGGTTGAGAACTGTAAAACTAAATGAAATATACTATTAAAACAACAATTAATCTAGTCGTAGACTTCTTTCTTGATTAACCATATTAATCACATTTTCCTAAAATTTTGAATAATCATGTTTATAAAAATTTGGCTAAAATTCCATATTTCAATAGTTTCATTAAATTTCATTATAAAAAAATGGCTGAAGGTATAAGAAAGAACCAGATATTTTATGACTGATGAACTTCCTCATTTTCATTTTTTTTTACTTCTGAATTATTTTCACAAGCCAAAATGCATTCCTGCAACATGAATTTCTATGATTTTGTAACTTTCTGCCATGTTGAAACCGCTCTTATGCAAGTGACCATGCACATACAAAGAAGACAAGATAAACCTTTGACAGAGAAGGATCCAAACATTATAAACAGGTGTACACCCGAGGAAGGCGAAGGGGAGGGGGTGGATGGAGAATTGTCAAATCCTTGGAAGGAACCCCCGAAAAACCCTTCCCCAGGATGTCACTTAAGAACAGAAACATTTAAAATTTCCCAAATATTTGCCCATGTGCCTTTAAGACTGCTCCTATGCAAGTGACAAAGAAGACCAGATACACCTAGAAATGGGTACTCAAGTGGTACTGTGAGTGTCTGTGCCAACTGCACCGAGCCCAGTGGTAGACTGTCCCCATCACAATGGTCTATACAGACAGCTGTATTCAGGTGTACATCGAGCACAATGGGGTTAACGTATACAAAGCAAGTGACCTGGAACTGGGAATCATTCGGTGCAGGCTCTATACACAAAACTTTCACCTCTATACCTTTCTGTGTCATGCCTTTATGGGGCACAGATCAGCATATTTTCGATTTTTGGGGCAAAATTTAAGTTTGATTTTTCATGATAATTTCTGTTTGATTTTTCATAATAATTTCTGTTTTTCATAAAATTTTGACATTACACTGTCACTTTTTATTTCTGTATTGTGTTTTCCAAGTGTAAAATTTTAGAGGATCTTAGATATTATGAAGGTTAAAATCTAGGTATCTACTGCCAATTAAAACCATAGAACAATGCTGATAACAGAAAAACAATAAATTTAGTTTCAATGGTGGATATTAAAGAATAAATTAAATGTCTTGTGAATCCCCCCCCCCCAATTATGAGATATTCCATAAAAAATATTAAGAGATTGAAAATCCATCATAATTCTATGGTTACTCTAGAAATGTAGTGGAGGTCATCAGAGTGATTAATTGTTTGTGTATTTTCCTTTGTCGGCAATAAATAAACTTTACTTTGAGTGCAACAGTTCTAAGCAATATTGTCTAAGTGGTTCGTTGACCTTTATAAAATGTAACAATAACCAAATGCATTATTCCTCAATGTATTTTGTGACCAAATTTGAAGACATTGAGGGCAATATTTCATGAGATATCGTATGTAAACAAGAGTTTCAAAAGTGGTCAAAGTGAGGTGGTGACATTGAAAATAAATTCAAGGTCATCAAAAGAAACTGGTATTCATATTATCCCCCAATGTAAGCTGTGACCAAATTTGAAGACATTACAAAAGTTTCAAAATAAGCCAAAATGCCATGGTGTCCTTGAAAATATGCTTATGGTCACCAAAAATAATTGGTGTCTGCATAACGCCCTATTGAAGACTGACCAAATCTGAAGACAATGGGTTCAACAGTGGAAAGTGAATGAGTGAGTTATTGTTTTACGCTGCATGGGCAATATTTCAGCCATTAGCAGCATGGCAACAGTTTATAAGATATTGTGTTAACAAGAGTTTCAAAGGTGATCCAAGTGCCATGGTGACCTTGAAAATAAGGCCCAGGTCACTCAAAGTGACTGGTGTCTCGGTAATCCCCCAATGAAGACTGTTACCTTGAAAGTAAGGTCAAGGTCACACACATGACTGGCATCTGCGTAATCCCCCAAAGAAGACTCAATTTTGAGATCAAATTCGATGACATTGGGTGCAACGGTTCATGAGGTATGGCATTAACAAGAATCCAGTCAGAAGGACGGACAGACAGATGCTGCTGAGTTCATAGACAACAAATGGTAATCTTAAAGCAACCTATACAGGTAATTGAATATTAATGTATATTAACTAATGACTCAAATACACCTTTTAGCTCTCATGACATTCATTGTATCCTTTCAGATGGAAACAAGCGGACATGGTCATCAATATCCTCCGCAAAATTAGTTTTCACTAAAGCTCCCACCATTTTCCTACATGGGCCATTTCTCTGTAATATGTAATTGCATAAATCTCAACTGAGTCCAAAAACACGTAATTGCACCGTTTTGATTTTTAACTCCATCATGGTATTGAGTTTGTTTATAAAATTCTCAAATTGTGTAAAAGTAACTTCTCCTCACCTGACGGCTGCTGCGTGACACTCAACATGGATGACGTTGAAGTGAGAGACGGTCGTGTACCCAACAGACTTCCTCGACTTGTTCTCACTCTCGTCCAGGTTGGTCCTCTTGGTGAATGTGTAGACAGCAAGAACCTGCATGATTAGAGACAATGTTTTATCAAATGCTAAGCGGTGAGAGACTGAGTTTTCTCAGTTGGTAAAAGAGTTCTCGCCACGAGGTTTGTTATCACTTTTTTTAAATATCACAGAGGGGATGACGTCATGTGAACAATGGTTTGACATCACTTCTACAATCAATGTGACGTCATCGCTGTTGCTATGTACCATGCAACAATGGTATGACGTCACCAGAAAACTCTCGAGTCAAGACCTTTTGGACGTAAATAACCACATTTCCAACCACAGAGGTGAAAATACTGACTCTACCCCGTCACTTGATGAGAGATAAGTGATATCAAACTCAAAAGATATCCTCTATAACACGTACTGATCTTGATAAATGAATAAAGTTCTGAGCTTGTCAGGGCTCACTGAAACTACTCTTCTTCAATTACAATTTAACTTCAACATGATGGTTGTGGTTTATCATTACTAAAGTTAGAGTGAGAAATGCATGAAATTAAGGCAATTGGTAGAATGTGTCAAACACCTCAATATGATTATTAACATTGTATCCTTTAACCTACAGTGACTGACCCATTTTTTAGAGCTGCTTTGGCTACTTCCCTTTATCACTATCACCTTAAAGAGACACAGAGTATGTCTATAGGATCACATGTCAAATTTTGAAATCGATGTTATTACATCAGGAACTACAAACTGTTACTGAAAATAACAAGTTAAAGGTCAATCAGTACATTACAGTCAGCTCTCGTTAATCCGACCATCATGGTTGCAGAGAAATATGTCGGATTAACGAGAATGTCGGATTAACAAATCTGATCGAAAATAATTGACTCGATGTTTACGATGTTTACACGCTTAGCGGGCGTTGTACTCGTGACAGACATTGTGTCGTGATGAATACTCAGGTCAGTTGTAAACATTTTATACACATCGATCTATTGTTAGTTGTTAATTAAATCGTCTCAATTAATTATTGTGTGTTTCTAAACAACAAGTGTGATCTTCACCGGCATCATTAACAAGCAGCCAGTATAGCCCACGCTAATTACCACTCGAGTGTTACTGTTTATTCACAGTCGGATAATCCGACCGGCCAAGTTGATTGTCGGATTAACGAATGCTTTTACAGTGTATTTGCATCAATCGGTTGCTAGATTGGTCTGTCGGAGTCGGAATGCGAGAATGTCGGATTAACAAAAGTAATTATCACTGTTTTAAATGGTTCCCTAATTTTTTTTCGGATTAACGTGATTGTCGGATTAACGAGTGTCGGATTAACGAGAACTGACTGTAGAGCGAAAATACGGCCATTTAAAGTGGGGATTTTGATAGAAAACCGGACAATGTGGCTTGAGTGGCGCTCGCAAATTTGCCAAACGTAATTTTGAAACCTTGTCATAAGCTGACAAGAAGATATATTTGATTCGATAGTGTTTATTAGTTATTGTAACTAGGTAGAATAATTGGAAGCATAATTTCGAATTTTAAACGTATTTGAAATGTTTTCTTGATTTTTCCATTTTTAGAGATATTATGCATAAATGGATATATTTGCAAGTCCAGTGATGAGATATGAACTTCAATCAGCATATTAGATATTTTGTAGCTTACCAAAACCAAATAAAATTTTAAGAAAGATACTCTGTGTCACTTTAAACTATATTTATAAGACAGTGTGCCCACCTTCTGAGGCTGGTAGCGGTACCCTTCCCGACAGATACAGCAGGTGAGTCCCGTCTCCTTAATCTACAGATATCTAAGCTATACAGTAAGACAGTGTGCCCACCTTCTGAGGCTGGTAGCGGTACCCTTCCCGACAGATACAGCAGGTGAGTCCCGTCTCCTTAATCTACAGATATCTAAGCTATACAGTAAGACAGTGTGCCCACCTTCTGAGGCTGGTAGCGGTACCCTTCCCGACAGATACAGCAGGTGAGTCCCGTCTCCTTAATCTACAGATATCTAAGCTATACAGTAAGACAGTGTGCCCACCTTCTGAGGCTGGTAGCGGTACCCTTCCCGACAGATACAGCAGGTGAGTCCCGTCTCCTTAATCTACAGATATCTAAGCTATACAGTAAGACAGTGTGCCCACCTTCTGAGGCTGGTAGCGGTACCCTTCCCGACAGATACAGCAGGTGAGTCCCGTCTCCTTAATCTACAGATATCTAAGCTATACAGTAAGACAGTGTGCCCACCTTCTGAGGCTGGTAGCGGTACCCTTCCCGACAGATACAGCAGGTGAGTCCCGTCTCCTTAATCTACAGATATCTAAGCTATACAGTAAGACAGTGTGCCCACCTTCTGAGGCTGGTAGCGGTACCCTTCCCGACAGATACAGCAGGTGAGTCCCGTCTCCTCCTTCAAGTCCTCCATCTGCTTCAACACTGTGCTCTTCACCGTCACCTGACCCTTCTCGTTAGTCTGCAGCAATCAGGTCACACAGGTGAGACAATGAGTATGTATATAAAAATGGCCTTATATCATCAGAACATAACTTGTTAGATAAATATCATAAATGGTTTTTATGGGATCATGTATGGCAGCGGATAACTATGCAGGAATTCTTTTAAATTTTATGTCAATTGAATCATTTTTTCTAAAATTGAATGTCAATATTATCAGGACAAAAATCTTGGTGAAGTATAAAACATTTAATACCTTACTTCCTTGCATACAACCCTCAAGTTTTACTTTGTTCAACATACCATATCCTGTTAGGTTATGCCCATGTAATATTCAAAGCCAAATTTGTTTTCCAGAAATTAGGATAACTATTGACTCTTTTACAACTCCATTATTTTGCAACAGATTTAACATTTGTTTAACAAAATGTTCTATTTTGGCTCAAAGAAAAAGAACTATACTGTTTTTTCTACTTACAGTCATTCCAAGAGCTCCAAGATGTTTCTTCCTGACCGCCATAGCAAGTCTCTTCTTCTCAGCCTTCGTCTGCTGACGGATCTCCTCAATCTGAGACAAGTATCGTCATATTGGTTCGGGTTCACAAAGTTAAAGAATAACTAACTAAAATATCTGTTTTACAAACAATCCACAGTGAAGAAATTAAAAATTTATCGCAAAGAAGTTATAATACAACTTTTGATTTCTTCAACATACTTATAAGGGACTGTTCATTTACTAAATGTCAATTAACGACATTGATAGAAAAACTATACACTACAGTCAAAGATATCATTGTAATGAAGAAAAAGACACAAATGTTCAGTAAAATGTCCATTATTCAAAATAACAATTACTAGTACAGAACTGCGATTTCTTCTTCCTTTTCTGCTATAAGTCAAACTGTTCAAGACTTTTGGGAAACATTGTCACAAAGCGAATTATTCACACACTTGGATCGAGTCAGCTTATACAATCATGATACACTGTCTGGATCAGAGTAACAAGGGTCGATTACAACAATGCCTGAGCCTAATCTGTGTTCCTACCTTCCTTGCAGCCGACTCGTTACTCTTGAGGGCATCCAGTAGGTTCTCGGCCAGAGTGCCGATATGTTTGTCTGAGGAAACCTGCTCAAGCTTGTGTAAGATAGGGATGCAGTTCTCTGCTATCAGGTCCTGTGGGCATGGATAGAAGCAAAGGTATAAAAATAGAGCCATTGGCTCTGTAGCTCATCAGGCTGTATATTTGATTTTGCTTTAGGGTGTGGCCAATGTGTTTCCCCTCTTAGTAGGGGCTACAGGGTCACAAAATCTACAATTTATAATCCTCACTAGTCAAGGAGTCTGTACACTTAGTCTAAGGTTTCTAGGCCTAATGCTTCTAGAGAAGACGATGAAAATAGGTTTTTAGGGCGTGGCCCCTGAGGCCCTTATTAGGGGTCACAGGGCCACCAAAGTTACAATTTATAATCCTCACTAGTCAAGGAGTCTGTACACAAAGTTTCAGCTTTCTAGGCCTTATTGTTCTGGAGAAGTAGATGAACAAATATTTTTAGAGCGTGGCCCCTGTGGCCCTTATTAGGGGCCACAGGGCCACCAAAGCTACAATTTCTAATCCTCACTAGTCAAGGAGTCTGTACACCAAGTTTAAGCTTTCTAGGCCTTATGGTTCTGGAGAAGAAGATGAAAATAGGTTTTAAGGGCTTGGTCCCTGTGGCCCTTATTAGGGGTCACAGGGCCACTGAAGCTACAATTTATAATCCTCACTAGTCAAGGAGTCTGTACACAAAGTTTCAGCTTTCTAGGCCTTATTGTTCTGGAGAAGAAGATGAAAATAGCTTTTTAGGGCGTGGCCCCTGTGGCCCTTATTAGGGGCCACAGGGCCACCAAAGCTACAATTTTTAATCCTCACTAGTCAAGGAGTCTGTACACCAAGTTTAAGTTTTCTAGGCCTTATGGTTCTGGAGAAGAAGTCGAAATTCCACAAAGTTTACGGACGGATGGACGGACGGACGGACGGACGGACGCCGGACACCATGCCATGCCATAAGCCCATCGGGCCTTACAGGCCAGATGAGCTAAAAAAAGACTCCATATGATGATGTATTTCTGACATTTTTTATTAGAAGATGTTTTTAGATCTGAAGGTCTTTGATGCACCAAATGTGTCATAAAGTTATTTGATTAAGTTTGATATAAATTTTCTCTTTTCCTGGGAATCGAAAATTTTCAATCAGAAGGTTTCCCTTCCACAAGGTCTGAACACAGCTCACCTACTTGCATGTTTTATGTAATCAGTTTAGCGCAGAAAACCCAGTCATCAGTGATCAAATCACACTGTTATGTTTAGATAACGTTTATTGGCAATCATGTATGAAACAAATGATACACTGGAGTGACTTGCCCCAAGCTACTGATACCAAACACTTTCGTCAGAGTCCTTGCAATTGGCTAGATAAGCTTACAGAACATGTGATAATTGGTGGTGTTGTCAGACCATGATGGAGAGAAAACCCTGGCTGGACTGAGTTTGAACCCTGATAATCAATATCTCTACCATCTTCTTCTTCAGAGAACGGTCAATTTTAAAGAGATCGTCATTTGAGGAGTATTTGTTTATAAAAATAACAGGAGACCTACCTGTGTAGGTTTATGTTTGGTACACAGCCCGGTGAGGAGTCGGAGTGTGTAGCTGAGGGAGGGTTTGCTGATGAACTCCTTCCACATCTCGGAGTCAGTCCTGTAACATTCAACATTTCATCTGCTCAATCTATCAACCATTCTCAATTTATGATTTCTCTTATCCTTAAAAGATTATTGGTTGTTTCTTTAGAAATACACCAACTGTAAACACCTGTATCATTGTTATGTTATGGACAAATCTGAAAGCATTAAAAAGACTGTTAGAAATACAATCCATTTGGATAGTGATGAAATGTTCAATTTCTTACATATTTTGAATCATATTTTGGATCAAAGTTAAATGTTCCAACAACTTACGCGAGGAGAGTCTTGATGGCTGGAGCATGCATGAGGATGTAGTCGACCGAGCTCTGGACCACTCCGTCCTGGAGAATCAGGTTCTTCAGTCTGATGCCGTTAGCGTTGCTCTGAAACACAAAAGAAGAAAATATACCTTATCAATAAACTGCTTATGTGTTAATGTGTTAAATATCAAATGCACTGCTCGAGTGAACCACTGAATTGCATCTTCAATCATTCCAGTATTGTCACAACCCTATTTTAACAGTGCATGAGGATAAAGGAATCAAATCCACTCGGTCATATCTTTTTCTTATTTGTCATCAGTAACATCCATTGCACTACACAAAGTAAAATAGAGCCATTAGCTCTCTAGCTCATCAGGCTTTACATTTGATTTTGCTTTAGGGTGTGGCAAATGTGGTTCCCCCTTAGTAAGGGCCACAGGGTTACAAAATCTACAATTATTAATCATCATTAGTCAAGGAGTTTGTACAAAAAGTTACAACTTTCTAGGCATATGCTTCTGGAGAAGAAGATAAAGTTTTTAGGGTGTGGCCTTATGGTTCTGGAGAAGAAATGAAAATAGGTTGTAAGTGTGTGGCCTCTGTGACCCTTATTAAGGGCCAAAGGGTCACCAAAGCTACAATTTATAATACTCACTAGCCATGGAGGCCAGATGAGCTAAAAAGTCTATCGAAGGGTCACTCACCTCTATCCCACTGGCGATGACACAGAAACAGTCCAGATGTACTTGTTCATCCTGGCTGTGCTCAAAGTCAAACCTACAAGATGACGTTAGAATTAGTACATCATACTTAACTCTTAACTCTTGCCAAGGTGTTTCACCCTCAATAGACAAAACAGTGGAAAATCGTGTAAACGTAGAATTTAAGAGAGGGTCCTATTGTTTAAACAAATCTTGTGACATTTCTGTTTACCAGCAATAATAGTAGTTTATTATATGATTGAGGGTGAGATACTCTGTTCTATCAGTGAAATAAACCCTCTATCTGGCTACATTGGGATAAACTTTATCACCACTCCAGTGACGTCAAGTTCAAGAGTTTGATGTCATGTAACAATGGTCTGACGTCATGAATTCTCATATGATGTCACACTGTTACCGCGGTGACGGGTTCTTCCAAACGGCCGTTCAACATGAAATTGGCCTTTTTTGACGTTATTATAAGGATTTCATCATATAATAAATAGAATATCGGTCAATTCTGGACAAATACCATGTTTACCCCATCTCGTGAGATAGAAAAGTTAAATATTTTCACTTGCGGCTTACTTATATAAACTTACTACCACATTTGATGTGATAAACATGGTATTAGTCAAGAAAAGACAGATATCCTCTATACACGGTGTACTCACTTGTTGAAGTCGAGGTACTGCTTGAAGTGGTTGAGGAGGGCCAGCATCTTGTCGTCCTCCCCGAAGGCCAGGAAGGGGATGAGTCTCATGAGGGCCTGCAGCACCGTGCTGTTAGCTCGTACAAACGGGGAGTTGATCCGACCCAGCAGCATCATCAGCTGATCCTTGTCTCCACACAGCTTGGAGAACTCCTGCACGAGGCGACAAATATTCATCATTGCATGGCATCGACATTTGATAGTAAAAAAGAGACAGGGCTCAGGAAAGGCAGGGGCTATTGGTCATTTTGCACATTGTATGAAAAAAGTGCCCATTAAATTTTGAAATTTTCTTATGATATAAGGGCCATGACCCATTAAAAATTCAGAAAATTGCTAATTTAGCATTTTTAGCAATGCTAAAAATCCTGAAAATGGCCCATTGTCAAAGATGTAATGCCAAATCCTTGTGAGAGCTTATATCTTCAAATTTTCCTCAATAGAAGAAAATATCAAGTATTAACTGGAGGATCCAGAACCATGCATTATTGTAATAGCTGCTTGCTGAACTTATTCTGCTAAACTTCATAAGCTGAATGTCGGAACCTGTCTGGTTTGATCGAGATTGATTGTGTCCACACATTCCTTTTTAAGTTTTCAGCAGCACTAATTGATTGTATACATCACAAACTCAGTTTAACAGTAATGACTATATATTTTGAACATTTTCCCGACTTAAGATATAAGAACATACAGATCTTACAGTCAATTTGTATAGTATACTAGAAGAATATCATAGTGCACAACAAAATGATGAAGGACTGCGCTTACTGTGTATTTTTCTGGGGGTTGTTGACTGGCCTCGAGGAGAATGACCTCCATAATCTGCAGCACCTGTTCCGTGATGGTTTGTCCCTTGGTTGCACTCACTCCCGCCTCCTGCTCACTCCACAGGGCCTGTAGTACAGAGTAGAAAATATGAATTTTTCAACCAAAAAATTCATTTTGATTATTTTTTTCCTTGAACTAAATTTATTCACAGAGAGGATTTTTGCTAACCTCCTGTGCACTGAAAAGCGCAGGTAGTTCAGAGCAGAAATAACATTTTTCCAAATTGTTCAATTTTTATTTGGTCTTGGAACTTAATCTATTGACAGTGAAGGTTAACCTCTTGGGCACTCTCATGTCCATCATGAAGAAGAAGGCTTTGTTCAACTTGATCATTTCAGTTGTTGAACTAGATCAATTAACTGGAATTTTTTTTTAATATAACCATTGGTGATGAGAGCTAGGGATATTTGTTTTAGCAACGTTTTATCTTACAATGATCTATAGACTAAATATAATGTTTTTGAGTATTCACATTGAACAAGTATTCGAGAAACTTGGGATGGCCCTTTAGGATTACATGAATGCCTATCTGTTGAGCCATATGGTATCACATACAAGTTAGACAGATAATAACTTAACAGCTACAAATTTGTGTTTCCTATAAATGTTAATCAAATAACAACAGGTTCACTATCATAGCATCATATGACTCCACTTGAGTAATGAAGGACTGTACATACCAGGTTGAGCGCCCCCAGCATGATGTTGATGGTGTTGAGTTCAGGCTTGATGAGCTCCTGTCTGTTCACCTTCACATTGACCGCAAACCCGAACAGTTTGAGCAGCACCACCATCAGCTGCTTGCCTAGCACCAGGTCCTTCACAGAGGGCAGTCTGCAATATATATACGTTGAATAGTGTCAGAATGACCGTTTTGTACAATAATCAGTATCTGCAGTCTTATCCTGACTAATCAAAATTGGATGTGAGTTCTTGAGGCTAGAGTGAGGATAGAGGGCAGTCTGGAAAATACATACATTGAATAGAGTCAGAAGTATCTGTTTTTGTATCTGCAGGCTTATCCTGACTAGTCAAATAGATTTGATTTCTTGAGACTACTTTTTGTAAATGTATTGCTAGCTTAGTAGGTCCTTCACAGAGGGCAGTCTGGAATATACATACATTGAATAGAGTCAGAAGTATAAGTATTTGTATCTTATCCCTACTAGTCAAATAGATGTGATTTCTTAAAGGCTACTTTTGGGTGAATCTATTGCTAGCCATGTAGGTTCTTTACTGAGGGCAGTTTGTGATATAACATGTGTAAGGCTTGCATCTTTTCTGTGTTGTATCTTCAGCATTTTCCTGATAAACTTATCAAAGGGTTTGATCTCGATCTCTGAGACCACTGATTTGGCAATTGTTTCACTAAAACTGTGGCTTACCCTGTAGGTTCTTTACCTAGGTCTTTGTTACACAAAAATGTCTAAGGTCATAAGCACTTTTCAGTGTCTTACTTAGTCCTGGTAAATCAAACAATTTTCTTAGGCATTAGATTTAAGACCATGTCAGGGCAACTGATTCAACAAGATATTTACTTCGGAAATTGTAGCTGTAGACAAGATTTCAGGCATGTTGAGGTAATGGTTTTATAGAAAAGTTTTGAAAATGCCTAATGTATACTGACCTCTCCAGCATGACCTCCAGACCTCCGTTCTCCTTCAAGACAGCGGCCATCTTAAACACCTCCTCCTTGTCTATATCCTCCTCTGTACAGATAAGATGAATAACACATCAAATGTAAGACATACATGTTAGCATCCTTGATAACTCTGTGATTAAGAATTACCAGAATGATCGGCAGAACTACACTGGATCTTTGAACTGAAAACGATAGCTCCATATGGCATCAATGACAAGATATAGCCCTGCTCTATTCCCCACCACCCTCTTTTCAAGCTTCTGTGGTTAGATAATTCTCCATTTATTCCTTGGATTCAATGTAGGTTTGACTGTATCTTATTACCTCCCTTCTTAGCTGCTACCTTTTCTCAGTTAACTTTAACTTAAGTTATAATCATTGGAAATAAAATACCTCAACATTGACCATACTCTACCCTGTGTTCAGTAATGCACAGTCTGCATTCAGCATGTTGTGCAGAACCATCCTAATAAAATGTTATGTTTGTAGGCATTATGCAGGTTCTGATAATGCTCTTTTATATGACAATGTACTCTTGAAAAAAATATAATAATTGGAAATATTCAAATTGGATATCTGCAAACACAATTGTAAAATTTCCAATTTGATCTGAAATCTTTTTAATTCTCAAAATTAAACAGGACTAGCTAATGTCAATTGAATTAAACGTAAAGTGATCGTCAAGATCATCTGTCACAAACCTGAACTGTTATCGAAGGAGTTGACCATGTCCTCTGTGGCATCACCCAGGAGACCTCGCATTCTGTAGATGATTGGCATCGGCTCGCCCTGGTATATTGAGCACAAGTCAAATATTACTCAAGAGTAGAAGGGGGACTTTAAAATAACAAATACTCTGTAATAACAGGTATCAATGTAGAAAGTGAAGGTAACATTTACTTTTTACTTTCTCATAACCTAGCTAGGTGTCCACTTTGGTGCAATGCTACACTGAATGTCAGCAAAGTACCATCCATTGTTTGCTAGTTCCAGCCAATGCTTGCACGTTTCACTGCAATGTAGCCACAATGGTGTTGTAGGCTTTTTACTTGATATATTTTGAGCAGGTAAAAACAATAATTCAATGGTTTTACATATACCAACCTCTCCATGTTCGGGGAGCCAAACCTTCTTGTAAACCTCTTTTACCGGTAGATCGAGACTGATGATTTTTTTGTTCACTAGCAGCTGGGAAAAGAACAACAGTTTCAGTAAGATTTTGGTGTAGCAGAGGGGAAAGTTTTATTGTCTTCAGTATTAACACACATGTCCAAACTGATTTTGTTCATAACCAACTTGAGAATCTTGGCAGAGTTTGATAATTATGATAACCTTTTCTGTGCAAATGCTCTTAGCAGATACCATGCATTTGTTCTATCTTGTTTCTATGTTGGCGTCAAGCATGGAAGCAACCACTCTCCTCTTATGATACCATTGTGACCTGAACCCAAGCCACCATGGTGATAAGTTGAAACGCTACTAAGACACATTACTGTGAAATCGAAGACTTAAAATTGAAATAAGTTGTTTTTAAATCTCCTAGAATTGAAAGTCAAAGAAGTGGTAAGAATAGATTTACCTCCATGCCAGTGTCATCTTCAAGCAAGGCAACAAGCTCACAATCTGAAAAGGAAAGGGAAATATATATAGCACAAGAGGTTACACTTATGCTTACTGCCACAGAATTGAGCTGCTGTTAAACATAGAGATTATTACCCGAGGAAGTGTGTCATATGACTTTTACGAAACGAGTGTGAATTTTTGTATTACCCGAGCGAGAGCGAGCGAGGGTTATACACAAATTTGCACGAGTTTAGTAAAAGTCATATGACACACTTCTGAGGGTAATAATTTCTTTATTACCGATTTTATTCCATTTTACCATCGTAGAAATGTCCAAGAAACGGACCGCTTCCCTTGCGACGGTCGGCTACAGTGACGTCACGAACAATGGTGTAATGATGTCACATGCAAAAAAATATGGGAACTCGCGCTACAACAATCGTTGCTAGGCAAAAGTGAAATGTGCACTAGTGCTCATATTGACAAGCAGCTGACATGGTCGAGCTCTATACCCCGCAAATTGCATAATATGTATAGGTTTTCCTTATCATATTGCTGATTAATTTTTGTCGCACAAAATAACACAATTTTTCCAGGATATGAAAGAAACTATTCTAATAAAAAAACTAAATCTTACCAACTTTATGTTCACTGTTGGGCATAATTCGAGTTAACTGACAAAATTACAATCAAACGAATGAATTTATGTATTATGTATTTGGACCTCCAAGATCAATTTGATCATATTTAAACAAACATATTTTCAAATCTGTTCTTCATGACACACCAACATATGATTTTGTATCTCCATAACAAATTTGATTAAGATGTGATGATTAGTTTAGTTGTGAGATAGACAGGACTTGTAACAGATTTCTAACAGAGTTATCATTTTTTGCCAAAAAAGGCAAATTGTTATAAAAATATTTTCAAAATTGTTCTTCATGACACGACTTCAGATGATTATGTATCTTCATATCAAATTTTATCAATATGTGATGATTAGTTTAGAAGTTATGAGCCGGACAGGACTTGTAACAGTTTTCCAACAGTGACCCCATTTTTTGCCAAAAAAGGCAAAATATTATAAAAATATTTTCAAAATTGTTCTTCATGACACATCTTCATATGATTATGTATCTTCATATCAAATTTTATCAATATGTGATGATTATTTAGAAGTTGTGAGCCGGACAGGACTTGTAACAGATTTCTTACAAAATTATCCACTTTTTCTCCAAAATCCTAATATTTTATGTAGATTTTCAGAAAATTGTTTCTCATGTCACATTATTACATGTTTCTTCATGTCCATGACGAATTTGAATTGAAATGGTTGATTAGTTAGAAAGTTATGAGCCGGACACAAAGTGTAACGGACGGACGGACGGTACCCATTTTAATACCCCCCGCAACTTCGTTGTTGAGGGGGATAAAAATATGTCACTACTTATGTTCAACCGTATGGGTAATAAACACACTTACTACCGGTAGCTTTAATTAAGAAATAGACCTCTTGTGTTATAATTTTTGTAATCTTCTCTATGCATGAAACCTATGGGAAAATGGATTCAAAAAAGGTAAAATTAGATTTAACAATAATTGTTTGAACTTAGATTCTATAATAAAATGAACAAAACTTGATCTTTATTGTAACCAAACATTTCATATATACATGCAAATGCAAAAACAGAAAACCACATATAAACGGCCTAAAATCGGTTCATCAAGACACATATGATGTCAGTAAACAGATCCTCTATACGGAATGTAGATATGAAAAATTCATTTCCTTTTGGTCCTCTTGCCACAGCCTTTTTACATAAATTACCTCTTATTGTCCTGTTGGTTTGCAATTTTGTCGCATTGGATTGAGAATGTATACCATGTTACTACCCATGTCAATTTGATATAATGTACTTCATGTTGAAAAGATTTTTGTGGAATAACTATGTACACGTATGGTACCCCAAAAAAGAAATAAAGTGATAAAAAAAAAATTAAAATGAACAAAGCAAATACAAGGACTATCAAATGTCATGGTAGAATAATGATTATTTGTATGTCATCAAAATCATAATATTACATGCTTTTGGTGTATAGCAAAATGTGTTCCTACCTTGACAGATTTTGTTTTTGATGTCTCTCATTAGAGGACCCATGCCCGGCTCGTTGGAGCTGTATGGATTTCCCAGCATCCTCCCCTGCAGGAAGTCTTCCTGCTGCGGATCTTTCTCCAGGATCATGAAGAACTCTGCTACATCATTCTCTTCCTGCAATACAATCAATCATCATTTATGATTTTGTGAAGTTTGGGTGAAAAATTCTATCATAATCTGCTACTAAAACTGTTATGAGATGAAGTGAAGATGATTCCAAACATACACATTTTCTATTGAGAATTTTTCATCAAGTTTTTCTATCAAAAATGACAGATGGAACTGTATTAGGGATATATTTGAGTGAAACCTAAAAGGTTTGACTTCCTGGTACAGACTATGTTTGATCTAAATTTATTCTACTGTGTACATTAAACTCATTGATTGAAATCACTAAGAGAAAAAGAGTAAAATAACTAGATTAGCGTTTGCGGGATACCGCAAAAGCAGAGCAGCCCCGGAACTTGGGGTTTCGCCTTACCCTGTTCCGCCTTTTACAGGCCTCACCAAATTGGGAATTTTCTCGTGACCTTGACCTTTGACACTCAAGGTCACACAATCAATGAACACATTTCATTGAGTATAACATTATTGTAATGAAATAAAGTGTTAAAAATTAAATTAATCCATTTTCTCCATATATGTTGACCTTGCTGTGACCTTGACCTTCGACAGTTCGTACCAAAAACTTTTTGAAAATTTTGTACTTCTCAAGAGATAATATATACAAAATCTAAACTTCATAGCACAAAAAGTTATTGTGTTTACAAGGAATTGCAATAACTCATATCTCATGACCTTGACCTTTGACCTTCAAGGTCACACAATAGTTGAACACTTTTTATTGAGTATAACAATCATGTATTGATTAAAAGTGCTCATAGTTGAAATAAATCATTTTCGCTAAAACATGCTTACGTCATGAACTTGCTGCGACCTTGACCTTTGACGGATTGTAGCCAAAACCTTTTCAAAATTTTTTACTTTTCCAAGGATGATATATACCAAGTTAGAGCTTCATAGCACAAAAACTTTTCAAGTTAACGTGTTAACAAAGAATTTTGCGGTGATTTTATTACTCGTGACCTTGACCTTTGACCTTGAAAGTGAACATGTCATAATGATTCCCTGTTAGTATTAACATTTAGACATGTTCATGAGTTCTGAAAAGCTAAATGGGATAAAGTTATACCCAAATTTAGTGCATTTTGTAATTACTCATATCTCATGACCTTGACCTTTGACCTTCAAGGTCACACAATCATTGAACACTTTTTATTGAGTATAACAATCATGTATTGATTAAAAGTGTTCATAGTTAAAATAAAGCATTTTCGCTAAAACATGCTTACGTCATGACCTTGCTGTGACCTTGACCTTTGACGGATTGTAGCCAAAACCTTTTAAAAAAATTGTACTTTTCCAAGGATGATATATACCAAGTTAGAGCTTCATAGCACAAAAACTTTTCAAGTTATCGCGTTTACAAGGAATTCTTAGAGTGAATACATATCTCGTGACCTTGACCTTTGACCTTGAAAGTGAACAAGTCAAAATCGTTCCCCCGAGGTATGAGTAGTAAGGTATGAATAAGAGTTCTGGAAAGCTTAGTGCAAAAAAGTTATAGCTAGTAGTACGAGTGCGGCGGCGATGGAAACTTCACAAAAACTGATGGCAGCCCCGTCTTTAGACAGGGCTGCTAATAATGCCTTTTTTCAAATACATATAATGTCTAACAGGCAATTTTTCAAATCATACTCATATCTATACTCAAGAAAGCGAGTAAATGTGATCCACAATAAATCCCTCTTACTATCATCATTCTTCATTGATTAGCATTCTAGAATTTGGATTGATGAAAAATATAGACTTTTTCATTGATATACTTCTATATCTGAATAGGTTATGTGTGGATATTGATTTTCAAGTTTTAAGTTCGTCTAATGTCAACTCACAGGGAAGATGATGCTGCAGAGTCTCTCGAAGATGAATACAGGTGACCTGTTGTCCTTCAGTGGGTATTTCTTCACTGTCTGTACACACACAGACATGAACTCCTTCGTCTCACTGTCGGTGCCTGATAAATACAAAACAGAAATTCAGAGGTAGTGCTGCTGGTGACTGATGTCGAGGGAAGGTGTTGTGTTGTGATTTGAGCCCATTATCACAAAAAGAATTGCATTTATGTAAAGTCAGTTTTAAAATATCATCGGGCAAAAAATATCTGGTTAAAATTGTAAGTGTTTTGTCAACTATGAAACCCCTCAAGCTTGTACTACACCAAGTAACAAACCAGCACTTAACCTAAACTTATCTAACTACATATGATGCTGTTCTCTTCTGCAAAATAGTTGTCTTACCCCAAACATACCCTTTATCAACATTTCATTAAATATCTCAACAATTTCCAAATGATCTCTCTCTACTTTTGGAACTGTCTAGCTCCTGAAGAGTTCCCACCAAGTGAGTTCTCTGAAGAAACAGCAACTTCTTCAGTGTCTATTCAATGACCATACATCTTCTTATAGACGTAAGTCACCTATTCCCTATTCACATGGACAAGATGCACTCCAATAGAGTTTCTACCTGTTGTGAGTTCCTCCAAGAGTTCCAGCAGTTTCTCCTGGGTCTCATCGATGAGCTTGGTGCGCTGGACCACCAGCTTCCTCAGTGCCAGGTATCCGTTGAGGATGTAGCCCACCAGCCGGTTCTTGTAGTGCTGCTTCAGACTCTCCTGCTCCACAAACGTTGACAGAAGTTCTGCAAGTAGGAGATATTATATTTCTGAGACATTTTTCAAATCAGGACAAAGAAAATATATTATGACATAATGATTGAAATCTACATCACTGGCAATTTCTTTTCGGTCTTCTAGTAACATTTGACGTCAGTGTCACTTTAGAAGGAACAAATCAGGCGTCAATCATCAGTTCTTTCAAAACTAGACTTGTATTCTTAAGGCACCAGTGGAACATGAGAAGTTTGGATAGTAGAACCTTTTAAAGTGATTTTTTTTATTAGCTGTTACTTAAATCTAACATTCATTTATGAAATAAAATGAATGTACCAAACAGAACAGAAGATACAAATGTCCAAATCTATCGCAAGCCTTCACAATGACAAATTTTCCAACTGGCCTTTCTTCAGCCGATTGTAGATTCTCTTCAAATTTTAGCTTGATGTTTCAAGACCACTTGAAATTTGTCGCTATCTTATTCAGTGTATTAGAGCAAACTGACCTGTGAGAGACTTGAGAGCAAAGCCCTGGGCCAGGTCGGAGCTGAGAGTCGTCTCCTCAAGGTACTCCAGATGTTCCACCTCCTGTAGTCAGATAGCAAGATCTTGGATAACAACTTCTTTATTGTGAACAGACACTGTGCTACTGAGTATTACCAACTCTTTCAACATTATGTTAAGAATTTAGATTGAAATGTCAAGGTTGCCAACTATTAACAGGAGATTGTGTTAAGAAATCAACTTGTTTCTAAGACAACACAATATTGATTGGTAATGATAACCTCTTGAAATTCACAAAACGTAAAGATATAAGAACTGATGTCAATCATATGTTATGAACAAGGCTAAGTTATTTTCTATTGTAATTATCTATAGTAATCTGTATATCTAATCTGCGTGCAAGCAGGGTCTAGTGAAGAGTTGAAGATGACTCTACCTTGGTGATGAGGTCTCCGAGATGGAAGAGAACTCCCTTGATGGCTAGGTAGAACTTCCAGTGGTCCGGTATGATGAGTCTTTTGTAGAGAGACAGGAACTCACTGGCACACTCGCCACTCTTCCCCACCTCGTCCAGGCATCTGGAATATAACAATTATCTTATGAAGGATTTCCATATAACAAAACTTGAATAACAACGTTAAAGTTTCTTACATTTCCTTGTTTTTTTACTTATGACACAGGAATGACAATTTTCAAGCATGATATCCAGTGCTAGGATTCCTCATAGCCAGAAGTAGATCATAACCCTGAAGGAATTGTACTTTCTACACAGCTACTTTACATATTTACTGCTGCAAGAACTTAATGCAATGTTGATGAAGTGTCTTGCCAAAGGTACCGGTAATAACACAGCATTAAGGCCAGGACCATTTTTTTCAATGCTCTCTCATTCTCAACAACTTTGCACACTTATTCTGCTCACTAAAACAAGCCAAAAGTGAGCGCGGCTCACATACCCCGGCCTGTAGTTTATCGCCTTTCTTTGATGAAAATAGTGAAAAGTCATATGTTCTGATAAGTCCTAGGATTGTTACTGTATCTTTCCATCACATGATATAGAAAATAACATTAAAATTTAATTTGTCTGAATAGGTGTGAACTGGTATAACTATGATAATAAATGTTTTTCAACAAACTCTCACCTTCCATTCAGTTCCATGTAGGTCAATTTATATTCCAATATATGTATTCTTTGCAGTGGTATCAACATTCTAATATATACATGTATTCTTTGCAGTGGTAACAACATCAGTCATGTTCTATGTTCATACAGTGTCCATATGAGTATCACAATAGTTCACAATCCCTTTCTTTTGGTTACTTCCCAAAAAATAACTTGAAGGCAAAACAGTCACATTTACAATGTTTATACGGTATGTGTTTGTCATTAGGAAATATATTTACAAGCTTGATCCTCAACCTACTGTTTTCGGACTGTTTTGGTTCAAAATTTCAAAAATTATTTGAACTTTGGAATTAAAACCCCTAAAAGGCACAACAGCATCATATAGGTTACTGCCATACCAAGTTTGAAAATTCCAAGTGGTATAGTTTTTAAATTATGATCCGGAAACGACATCTGACCGTTTTTGGTCAAAATTTCAGAATTATATGAACGTTGGAGGTGAAACCCCTAAAAGGCACAACAGCATCATGTAGGCTACTGCCATACCAAATTTGAAGTTTCCAAGTGGTATAATTTTTTCATCATGCTCCGGAAACGAGACAAAGTCCAGAAATCGGATGGTTTTTGGTCAAAATTTCAAAAATTATTTGAACCATTGAGATGAAACCCCTAAAGGCACAACAGCATCATATAGGCTACTGCCATACCAAATTTGAAGTTTGTTAGTGGTATATTTTTAGAGTAATGCTCCGGAAACGATTTTGGACGGACGGACGCCGTCACGGACACATGGAGCGCTATATACCCCCGACTACGTCGTGGCGGGGGTATAATAATATAACACACCGAATAACATTCAACCAATTACTCATGAATATAAGAATTGCAATCCCCTTATCTCTTGATCGTCTTGAGGGTACCTGTGTTATGACCTACATGCCACTGCAGGCTTAAATAATAGAACAAAAGCACTATTACACCAACTAAAGCATATACAAATAAAGAGATACAAAAGTATTTGTCCCCTCACCCTGTGATCATGTCCATGACCTCCTTGCGTCTGGAGGGGACCTGTGCAATGGCCTCTATGATGCTGCAGGCCGTCTGTCTGGCTGATCTGGAGGAAGGAGAGAACATGGCTTGTTGAAGCCAGGTGTTCTGGGTCAGCTTGAGAGTGATGGCGGGAGTGCGCCACATCTTCTGCTGCCAGCGAGTCCCGTACTTCTCCATTAGATAGCGAGCTCTCACGTCCTTCTTCTCCTCCTCCTTCTTGGTCTCGGCCTCCTCGACTGCCCCTGTAGGAGGAAGAGAAGAGGAATAAGGGGCGAGAGAAGCAGAATACAATGATAATACAGTGTATGAAACAAGCCAGAAAATTAGCCAGCCCAAGTATTTTGAAGATTTTAATGGTGAGAGAAAGCCTAAATGTAACCAGCCCAGACCAAAAGTAACCTGGTACCTGGCCCGTAGATGGGCTTTATTTCGTAAATTGAATTGATAAAAATATCAACATTAACCTATCTAAATACCTTTGTGGACAATAATAAATGCACAATTGTTAAGTAGATGAAAATGTCACAAGTGAAACATTTCTTGATGAACTGTTAACTTCACCGTCATGCATTGAACCCTTCCCTTGTCTAAGGTTGTTGCCATAGCTACCAAAGCACTGAGATTTACAGAAAGAGATGAAGACATCCACGCAAAGGTTGTAAGGCGCACCTCTGCCATCAAGCATTGAACTCTTCCCTTAACTAAGGTTGTTGCCAAAGCTACTAAAGCACAAAGAATACAGAAAGAGATGAAGATATTTGTGAAATGATTGTAAGGCGCACCTCTACGAGGCAGTCTCTTCTTCCACTGTGTGTAGGAGTAGCGCGGGTCTCCAGACAGCCACTGCTTGACGTCCATGTGGAACTTGGCTGGGAGGAGATTCTCACTGATCTCGGACTCTCCCTCCTCCTGCAGGCAACATTATATTCAAAATACTTAAGATATTGCTGATAAATGATCTTCAACATTTTCCTTATCTATATCATGCCTTATTTATATATCACAGTTTTTTAGCTGTGAAATAATTTTAAGTGTGTTATTTTTTGGATCACACTTTCTGCAAAAAGTTCAAAACAATGTGTACACTTTCCAGTCACAACCACTTGGAGTGAAGAACACCACAAGCACTAACCGCTTCAAGAGCTTTACCATTCAACCACCTGGTCTTTACATTAGAAACGTCAAACATGGGAAACTTATATAACATGAAAGAATATGATTCAGCACATATAACAAATATTCAGATATGCTGAGGATAAAGTGACTCATTAATGGCCTGCAATTTTCACACTTGCAAAAAAAGACAAAAATAAATCTTGAACTTCTGTTTTTGATCAAATCTGCATGATGAAAGTGAAATGTCATACCTTTTTCTTGAAGATGACACCATCGTTCTTGACAAGACTCTGCAGTATACGCAGACAGGGCAGGGTGATACTCTCCATAATGGTGGGACTCTTGATGTGCATCCCCATCAGGAACAGTCGCATCACTAGCAGACGAAAGAAGGACATCTTATTGACATTCTCAATGTTTTGCATTCTTCAGAATAGTTTCAGTGAATTTATTTAGATCTTACTCAAACAAACCTGTATAGGTTTCAGATTCTTTGAAGGGGATCCTACTTGGGATACGGCCACCCGCCCTCCTTAATCAGTCTGCATTGTTAGATTGATAAGTGGTTAGATTAGAGTTATCTCCCCCTGGTGTCATGGCGACGACCAGGGATGGGCCTCTGTACCAGGTGGTAAGACCTACGAAAACACATTTTCCAAATGTTGTTTTTGTGTATATATTTTATTAAAAAAGTTGTCACAACCTGTCATATAGCAAAAAATACAGATTTTTATGCAATAGTACCCCAAGGAGGATACCCTTCTGAAAAAGAATGTGTCTGTCAAAAATGAAGAGAGTGAAAGGGAACTCACCACAGCGTACTCTCTGTTCCCAGCAAGAGTCGTCCTGGTTGAGAGACGAGGCCAGCAGAAGTATCTCATGTCGGACCGACGAGCCCTGGAGCAAACAAGATGTCAATAATTTCCATACAGTTGGATAGAACTGGCAATGAATAAGGGAATATATCTCTTGAACCATGTTTTCATAGCAAATCTTTCTTTTTAAAGTCTGAATGAGTTAAAATTCTAAGGATTTTTTCAACTTCTTTATTACAAGGGTGCGACGTTTCGGTGTAGATACTAACACTGTTTTCATGCATATGATACTGGCCATGATGATGGGGAATTATATCTACATAAATCTTCAACTTACAACCTAGAACACCTTTAATAGAAATCACAAAGGTCAAGGATAGTTTCTAAAGGTCAATTCATAATTCTATCTTCACTTACTGACAAACGCATCAACTTCATGATGAAATAAATATTTTCAGGCTACAAATGATCCGAGTTCAGAAGATTTGATTTACTAAATTCTTTATTTATATTAATGCTCAACCTACCAGATCTGGGTTGGACTGATGTCCCTTGATGGCGGCAGTGATTCTGGTCATGATGAGGTTGTTCATCTCCTCCGTGCCTCGACGGTTGTCTTTAGTCAGGAGACAGAGCAGAGATCGCACCTCATTACGTACTGGGAGAGTTCCGTGTCTTAGATTGTAGTCTATCAGCTGCTGGATCATACCCTGTGGAGATGAAACATTTATTTGATTATTCTGTCCTTCCCTCCATGTTAAATTTTCTTTAAAGAAAAGGAAGAAGCAAAACTTGTTGCTGTCGGGCAGAGAGTCCATAACAGAAAGATTTACACTAATATCATCCAACTTTCATTATAAATGAAAAGTAAATTAGAATCTTTACTTGCAAGTGTATCAAATGAATGGGAACAAAATGACTGTACTGAAGCAATAGTTTCTATTGCACAATGAGAAAAATATGCCTTTTTTTCACTTTAAGGATAATAAAACATTTGTGAAAATATTTGGATTGTTGATAATGATGGCATCATAAAGCGAGAAGAAAACCCAATTTTCTGCATTACCTGACTACAGAGTATCTGCCTCATGTTTCCATTGGTGACGAGGGCTCTTAGCAGGGTGATGCAGTGTTCTACAGCAGAACTGGCACATCCGTAGCAGTTGGTTGGTCGGGGTCTGGAGGAAGAGGCAAAATAAGAGGCTATGTGATGTGAGTATTTCATTATATCATGGCAGCTAGTATTATTGCAGGGAGAAAAACTGCAAAACTAATGTGACCATGCATTGCATAAGCTGTTACTAACAAACCTTGGATGGTTATACTGTGTGGAAACTGTGTAGCATTGCCTCCAAGAAATAAGATCAAACACCATCATTGAAGTAGTGAGTTATCATTTTGTAATATTTCAGCTATAGGCGGTTAATGTTATTGTTGATTCGGGTGCTTACCATGGATGTAAATCCTATTCTAGGGCAATCAAATCTAAGAGGGATTTCACTCTTTTTAAAGGGAATTACTAAAAAAATCATTCAAAAGGGAGGTTGAACCCTAGACCCCCTTCTTTGATCCACCTGGAGGCATTTGCAAATCTAAGGACATGCCAATGATTTTTCATCTATATTCATCAACTCACACTTCCTTCTCCCTGCGTGGAGCCACTGACATGCAGGACTCAACCTCCTTAGCCTTGGAGTCCTGCCTGCCGAGGAACATCTCCTGCCCCTTCACTGCCACTGCCTCTCTCTGCTGTCTGTCGTACTCTACCAGCTCTCGTCGACACGCCAACACTTTCTGTACATCAATCAGGGAGAAATTTCAACAATGGCATTCAGTTTGAAACATCATTTTTAGACATGAGTCAGAAAAATATGATTTCCTTTGCTTTAATAATAATAATAATATACAAAATTTGTATAGCGCCCTATATGGCTTAACAAAAAGCCACTCTAAGGCGCTTCACAGTGAATAAGCCTTCTTGTACAGATGAGTCTTTACGCCCTTTTTGAATGCGGCATATGATTCAGAGTCTCTGATTGTGGTTGGTAGATTGTTCCAAACAGATGAAGCTATTTTGTCAAAGCGCCTGTCGCCATATTTGACAGTTCTGGTTTTTGGTACGGTGATGAGCGAAGCTGTTTGGGAACGGAGGGTTCGTGATGGTTGGTATGGGGTGATGAGCTCCTGGAGGTAACTTGGACCTGTGCCGTGCAGTACCTTGTATGTATGTGTCAGGATTTTGTGCTGACATCTCATGTGTACTGGCAACCAATGTAAGTCCATCATAATTGGTGTGATATGGTTTCTTTTCCTTGATCTTGTTATCAGCCGCGCAGCGCAGTTCTGCACTCTCTGGAGGCAAGATTGGAGCGACTGGGGCAGTCCACACAGGAGGGCATTTCCGTAGTCCAGGCGTGAAATTACGAGGGATTGTACCATTATTTTGCAGCTTTCAAGATGTATATATCCTTATTAGCTACAAAGGCAGTCATATCGAGGTTTATTTCTATCATATGATACCCTAGGGCTATTCCATCAATGCTGAGAAGTAGGTTATGAGTGTTTCTCTAATTTTGGGACTAAGGTAATAAAGAGAATATCATATTCGTCCTATGATATACTATGTTTACCACATTCATGCCTAAATATCAGTATAGCCCTTGCTCTCGCTCAGAAAATACTAATATTAGCCACTCGTTTCATAAACATAGTATTTCATGGACACTCATATAATATCCTCTATTTATCTACCATGAGCTATGATCTTGTTTGTCATACTCAACTAGCTCTCGCCGACAAGCCATAACTGTGAAATATTCATATTTTGGGAAAAAGGCATGCATTTTGTCCAAAGTGAAGACAAATGTAAGAATAATCTGTGATTTCCTTTGCTTTGAAAGTGTACATCTAGCACAGGATACATGGTTCAAGTACCTGAATGATCTTGCTGAGTTCATCGAAGGATGTCTTGCACTCCACACAGTACTTCTGGGCCAGCATCTGTATAGCCTTGTTCACACTGCTGGCCGGCACTCCTCCACTGCTGCCACTTGTCGGCACCTCCTGGCATTAGCAGAGGAGAATAAAAACATATATCCTATCTCTATTCATGTCATTCTGGGTATATTTCGATAAAGGCCCTTTAGAGGTTACGAATTGGCCAGAATAATCACTGTTCGTAATGATAAATTTTGGCAAAGGGATGTCTGCAAGTGTAAGAAGAAGGGAAAAATAATATCCTATATACTTCTGCAAGGGAAATGAGCTTGTAAATGAGACATGTGTGAACATGGTAAGATGAGTACTTAACAACTAATAGGTTGCCGACGTACCCCGACCCTGTCCATGTTGTGTTCAGTGACCTGAATGAGCAGATTCTCCAGCAGAGGGCGGTGGGACTGAAGAGTCTTGTAGATCTTGTCAGCTTTCTCTAGCAGCGAGTTGATTGTGGTGATCGCCTGAGTGGAATGATTTCAAAATGTAGTTAATCCATTTACAACGTGCCGTTTTTCTTTGAAAGGCATTTGAGAATTAAGAATATCAAAAAGAAATATCTTTGGAAAAAAAATTAGAAAATTGTTAAAAGTATTCTTTGAACAAATTATATGAGTACAATCCAATAAGATAATAATTTTTTTCCAATAATAAAGCAATAGTAAAAGGAATAAAGCTTGAGGTCATGAAGAAAAAATAATGACTAAGCAAACAGCGCAAATTAAATTAATTTAGTTAAAATAAGGAAAAATATTGAAATTATTATTGATGAAAAATACGACCTTTTTTATCTACTGAGGTAATTGTGGGATATGTATTGCTTCGAATACCAGTATTTTTATTGTGTTACAACAAGTGTGCAGAAATGGAACATACATGGACGTAAAAAAGTTTGAAAATTTTATAACACGCTGAAATCAAAAGACTTGTTATGGATTCCTTGAGTGACATTTTAGCAACCGATCAATCATAAAAGCTCAAACCAGACTTCTAATAGTTACCTTTTTGCGATCATCCTCGCTCTCTATTGGGTCAACAGCACAGCAGGGTTTAGCAGTGAGAGTAAACTCAAACTTGGCATACTTGCAGAACCCACACGCATTGCAGAGAAACGGGTCCTTCTCATCATAGTTGATGGCTCTGTGGAACGATGGAAATCATAGTCAATGACAGATATTTTTATCTCATGTGATGGCAATCATATGGGGTTAATAAATTTTATACGACCTAGGGCAAAATATCTCTGTCATGGTGATGTAACCTCATGAACAATTTACATGATATCAATTTTTGTCTATATAACAAGACACCAGGGCAAAACTTGGTGTCAAAATATACATTAATTTTCATTAGAGGTAAGACCTGACCTCAGACAATTTCTCAATGGAACACTATTTTGGCTGCCAAAACATAGACAAAACCTACTGTCAAAAAATTATTTAAGATGGTAAGGCTTGAGCTAAAAAAAAAAGAGCCATTGGCTTTCTAGCTCATCAGGCTTCATATAAATTTTGCTTTAGGGTATGGTAAATGTGATTCCCCCCTTATTAGGGGCATCAGGGTCACCAAATGTAGAATCCTCCTTATCTAACTTAGGAGTCTGTACACAAAGTTACAGCTTTCCATGGGTTTCCAGTTGAACTAAAAATTTCTCATCATCCACAATTTTGGCTGAAGAAACATACCTGCACTTGTGACACTGGAAGACATTCTCCCCACAGTTGCCACACACTCCAGGGTTGGCCGGGACTGAGGCGCTGCACCTCGGGCACTGGAGGGTTTCAGCTGTAGCTTGTAGGTTGTCGAAGAAGTCTGCATACTCTATCATCAGGTTGCATGCCACAATAGGTATCGGGAATTCAACCTGTTTGGAGTAAAAGGAAAGCAAATAACAGATAATGAACATACAGTCGTAACGGCGCTTTCCACGGTGAGGGTGCGGTTGTGATACAGAGTGTGTTAACTAGATCCACTAAAGGATGCTGGATAGTAGACAAATGAAAAACCATTAGGTAAAGTATCAAAGGGGGTTACCCCTTTTTATAGATTATGAACATGTTTAAGTTGATATTAATTCCAAATATTTCACAGAGACCATCTGTTCTTTATCATCATCCTGTTTTGTCAAAAGGATTGGAAAATCAACCTAAAAGCAGTGAAAGGAAATCACATGATCAATGTTTTGAGATAATAGTTATTCACAGCTATATACATTTCAGACATTCATAAGTTCTCTCAAATAGGGACTGCAAATATTGCAAAATGAAGTTATTTCAATGGCTTATTATTGTTTTGAGGCAAATTGTTTCAAGACAATCAGGAGATAATTAAAGCCTAACATAGACACAAATTTTACAACTTCAGGGCCAAATATTGTGTTACAAAAAAACAGGGTGTGTTTGTTGTCAATTTAGAAAAAAAACCCACATGATTGACACAAATGGATGTAAACATGATATCAGTTTCCTACAGCTCAACTAAGTTCAAAGTCAGAGTGGATTGATCGCAGACAATTATTCATCCATTCTAAATCTTTTGGTACATACCTTCACATCTGTTTGTCCAGCTGTCAGTGTCACTTTCTTAGCTTTGTGCCATAAACCAGGTCTGAAAGTATAACATGAGATATAATGTAAACCATGATTTTTACAGATGGAAATAAACTTCTGACAAAACAATTATAAGCTGGTCAAATAATAAAGATAAGAACTTGAAATAGGAAAACTAGATTTCATGAGGTGCTTAAGTCCTGTCATCAAAAGGCCTGGTAGGGTTAAAAACATGCATTGACTGGATAAACAGATGTTGGCAGTGATCAAGAAGAGGGCAAAATATCAACAACACATTGAGTAAGCTGCCCGAGCATCAGGAGGATGGATTTATCCCCCTCTTGAAATAGGAAATTCAGTCAAGGGCTATAGAACAAGACTAAGAACTAATCTGCAGTGAATTCCCATCACTGCAACTGAGACTATTTTCTATAAACTAGACCATAAAATAGAAAGAATAATAAGAGAAAGCTTTGATGCCTAGTTACCTGTTCTTGAGTTCCACCACTGCTTGTACCGATCTGTTGTTGTAGTAGATGTTCAAACTACGCACCTGAAAGATATGTTGAAAACAGATAATGGAAAGAACTACTTTTGGAGTTAACTCTTTTGTATTAAGTGAGTGAGATGGAACCTTACACTACTTAGGCAGTTCATCAGCGGCGGTAAGATCAAATTTGTTGAGTTCAGTTTTTTACTACATGAATGACTTTACCATAGCAATAGTCAAGAGAGGTGACATCTTCAATTTCTTACCATCTTTGTCCTCTTGAGGTCGCTGATGCGTAGAGATATCTTCGAGATGTTGTGGCTCCCCACCAGTTTCACAATATGTGTGGTGGTCGTGAATTTGGAGTCGACTTTGATGGCTGAAAGCTTCAGGCTCTGTGGAGATGAGAAATCAAAATAGTTTTTTAAGTCTTGAATGAGCATGGTATATGAAGCAACATGATTTCTATTATCATTCTATGGGATATACAAGTCCAAATGTCAAGTCAATAAACCAAATGTCCTGTAATCACAAAATTGTGCAGAATACTCATGTCAATGCTGTATCCTAGATGGGCAAATAATTTGATACTGTATTTTCCACTTTAAATATAAATTTTTCACTATTTCAGAAAGTTGTATTGAAGGATTATTATGAAAGATCTTAACTTGGTTTCAGATTGTTTTGGAGCAGAACTGTATCATTCGGTAGTCCAGGGTTTGATTCCTCACATGTCATACCAAAAATATTACAAGAAAGAACCCTTGAACTGGCACTGCACTGCACTCTGGTGTCAAAACACCTTTTTCTTACTATACATTCGGTTGAGGACAAAAGTACTTTTATTCATTGTACAAATAACAATTTTTATTTATTATATATATATATTGTTGATGTTTGGTATCTACTCACAGCATATGGGACCTCCGGGTTGTTGCACACCAGACAGGGATCACTCTCCAGGTAGTAGCCGTCAAAGTCTACCAGCCCTTGTAGCATGCTGAAGTAAAAAGAGCAATTTTTCATTTATTTTTTAAGAGTATTATTTATTATATCTTTACTCATCAAATTAACTCTTTACAAAGTAACTCAGCCAAGACAACAACTCACTTGTAGATGGTAGCATTAGGATGGTTTGACAGGACCTGGTTCTCATCTCTCAGAACTGAGACAGCCTTCTCCAGGTACTCTCTCACCTGCGATAATGATAATTATGCACCATGTTATTCTTTAATAATATTGTGTCATCATCATTGTATGTGCAATGCTGCATAATGTTTTGTCCAGCACCTTGCTTAAGGATGATTCTGTGATAAACTATTTGGTATAACAATTAAAAGTTAATTTGAACATTAAAACATCAGAAAGTTTCATAATCTTTTATAAACTTTTAAAAAAATCAAAAACAAGGGGATGAACATTTTGAGCCCATGATAAGCCAGTGAATGCTGTAGTTCTGAAAAAAAAATCACACTTCAGTCTCTTTTATCCAACTACTTTAAAATAACCTTCCTGAATTAATGAAAGTTCAACTTAAATGAATACAAATATAAAAAGAACAAGAGAAAAAAATGCTTCCAAAGAGTTTGCATACTTTTCAGCCTTTTTTTTTTTAGTACAAAGTTTCTGAGGAGGATGAGGATTTGACAAATATGCACACATAAAAATAAACAATAAATAGAACTGAAGAATTTATCAAAGTGATTAAACAGAGTCTGCCTACCCTTCTGTCTGGTAGGACAGGAGTCTTGAGTACAAAGTTCCCAAGGTAGTTGACAATTGGCAAACAACAACAGATAAAACTAAAGAATGTACCGAAGTGATTTAACAGAGTAGCTTACCCTTCTGTCTGGTAGGTCAGGAGTCTTGAGTACAAAGTTCCCAAGGTAGTTGACAATTGGCAAACAACAACAGATAAAACTCAAGAATGTACCCAAGTGATTTAACAGAGTATGCTTACCCTTCTATCTGGTAGGTCCGGAGTCTTGAGTACAAAGTATCCGAGGAGATCCACAAACTGAGCTGCCTTCCTCCCGTACACCGGCAGCTCCGTCCACAGCTCCCACATGATGCCCAGAAGGCTCTCCTGCTCCTCTATTGTCGTGTTCCTGTCGACAAATAATATCAAACTTTCTAAATGATGTATCTTCTATTCTGAAATGGCTGTTTTTCAGCACTCGTATGTAATATAATAACAACATTCACCAAAAGTGACTGGTGTCTGGATATCTCCACATGTAGCTATAGGCTGTTACTTTGCATGTAACGGTTCATGAGATACAATCTCTGGAATATATGTCCCCCGTTCTGTGTTGCAACGGTGGACAATAATCACTATTTTAACTGATTAACAACTGTTCTTACCAAATCTGGCATGTAAATGCTAGGTTATATCCCATTCCACCTGGTACTATTTAAATTTTTAAAAAACGGCTGTTCTACAGGAATGTTTTGATACAAACAACAATAACATGATCAAACTATCGGAGAAAAAATTCTACTCCAAAACATTGTGATTTTTGTCATAATGAAGTTGGCATCCAAATAATTCTGTTTTCTTACATATTCTAACATTTCTTACATTCTTACATATGCTACTTCTTCAAGACATACAGAGAGGGATTAAAGTAACAAATATTGAAATAACATGCATCATCTTGAGGATCATCTCTTGTACAAGAATAATGATGACAAACAAAGAGGTGTTTGTAACAAATATTGAAATGACCACAGACCTGTATATCTGCAGTACGAGACTGTGAGCCAGCCACCGGTTGCCACTGGAGTTCGACTCCAGCAGGAAGGTCCTGATGAACTTGATGAAGAGTCCACGGTCCAGGACTCGGTTCAGAAGCTTCACCAGGCCAATACACAGAGTCTCGTCAAACTTCTGGCACTCCTCGCACTCCGCTGAAGACAAACAACATGTTATCTTCTTTATATGAATAAATGATTGACAATTTCAACTTCACTTCACACTGAAGAAGGCTGAAGAGCCAAAACATATATTAGTGAATTGATTTATAAGACACAGATATCTCTCATTTCAGTTAAGTCTTCATCTTGGCTCACACTTCTAACCAAGCCTTGGATTTAACCACTGCATCCTTAAGTCGATGCAAGAGATATCTAGCTAATAACATCACAATAATCAGTGATAAATCTACAAACATGAACTGCTGATTTCAGGGACTTGCTGCCACAAGGTCTCGTGAGTCGTGAGAGATTCAGGTGAGTCCCTCAATAAGTAAGAGGATAGTTTCAGAAAACTTTTTAGCATCCAAGTAATCATAATTAATTTTTTCATGGGTAGCTATCCAAATTGTTTAGTACTTGCAGGACTCTGGGGTAAATTTATCACTGGATAATACTGAATGTTGCGTAGAGAGTTGATCAACAATTTTAAAGGTGTATTCCTAAGGACAAATAGCTTGATGTCCCTTGAGGTTTACAAACATTCCTACATGGTCTTCAAGTTGATAAATATGCTCACCTTCCTCGGCCTTGTTCTTATTCTTGTCCTTCTTGTGTTTGACGGGGGATGTGGTTGAGCTAGACGATGTACTAGCGGCATTCTGGGAGGTGCTAGGCTTCACCCCACATAGAGCACACTGCAGCAGCTGTAGCAGCGTCGGCGCCACCCCCTCGTCCAGGGAGATACTCGCCTTCACCAGGAATGGTAGGGTGTCTAGAAAGTTGGAAACATAGTAATATTATTTTTCAATTTGTACATAGGAATTTATAAATCTAGAAACTTTTCAAATTATTATTCAGTTTTTTTATTCTTAGCCTCTGATTTGAAACTAAAAAGCATATATTTTATACTATTGGTTAAAAAAATATATTAAAGAGCTTAAGTTCATAATCCATGAATGACAATGAGAATAAGTGATTAAAAAACTAGTCAATGTCAGAGGATGTGACACGTTTGTATTAATGTATCTCCTTACCTTGAGCCTGTTCACAGTATGTCTGCCAGTTGAATGGTCTTGAGGAGGCAATTTCACAGCAGATCTTTAAATGTTCAATCTGAAAATGTCATAAGAATCTAAATCAGAATGTGATATAGAGTGCATAATTCATTTTTCCTCCCAAAACCTCTTCAACATACTGCACATAATCTTAATCAAGCAAGAATGCCCATGTGGTTACCTTCAAAATGCAGATGAGCACAAATGTAATGCAGCAAGACTATGTAAGTGATGAGGATTTGCGCAAGGTAACTTTTCTATGAAACTAAGTGTCAACAACCCACTATGGTTAGGAGAGCATTGTAGGGGAGAATCAGTCTGATTAAAATCGACCGTGCTCCGAGGAATAAAATATAAAAAATATTGTCTCTATCGGGGCTCGAAGCATTCGGGATATCCTCTCCGTCTCGGTCTGAATGCACCCACCTCTATCGCGTGTTGCTATAACCAGTTTAGCGCAGACAAACCCAGTCGTAAGCTATCCAATCACACCCTTGTTTTTAACTAGCGTTTAGCGGCGATTATGTCTAACAAATGATACACTGGAGTTACCTGCCCCTAGTATGATATCGAAGCTTTTACTGCGCTCCTTTCGATTGGCTAGATGAGCTTGTGTCAGAACATGCGGGTAATAGGGGTGCCTTCAGACTGTGAATGAGAGGAAAGCCGGGCTGGGTTAGGTTCATACCACTATCAAGAGGTTATTACATGACAGTTTTCCTTTCGTCGGTCATATCAAGCCGAGACAGCCATATCAGCCCGAGGGCCGAAGGCCAGAGGGCTGATATGGCGGTCGAGGGTTGATGTGACCGGCGAAAGGAAAACTGTCATATCATAACATTTTTATCATATACTACATCTGTAACTGTTTAAAAGGGACGAAACACATGAACAAAATGCCTACAAATTATGTTGTATCCGTTTCATTTCCCCGGTCCCGCCATGACCTTATTTTCTTAACCTCTTCCAAATCAAATTCCGGGCAAACACAATCATTTTCTCCAATAATAATTGTCATCAAACGACAAAAAAACCTGACAAAAATGCTATAAACATGTAATGGGTTCTGTATTTCGATGTGTTTGGGAGCATGCGTGAATTGATTGCATAACTTGCCTACTAGCCGGGCAATACGGCTGATATGGATTTTTGGCCCTAGGGCTGATATTGCTGATATGAATTTGCAGCCCGGGTGGGCAATATGGGCGGAAGTTGTTGACAGGTATCGTATGTGCAAAGCGCTCCATATTATAGATAGGTATATGATAAAGTACTTTAATACTCATAGGCTTAGAAATAAGTAGTGAGCACATGTGCACATATCACTTTTGCCTAGCAATAACTGCTGAAGTGCGACTCCCCATATATTTACGTCAATGATGTCATAAAACCATCATTCGTGACCTCTCACTCGGTCAGCACAAAACTTTACACTTGTTTCGTAAAAGTGATATCACACACTTCCACAGGTAATAATTTCTATGTAGTATCCAAGTTTTAATAACTCACCATGGTAAGAAGAGTATCATAGGGCAGAATGACCCCGTGAGGTATGATCTCCGCTCCGACATCCAGCCCCCCCTTCTCACAGATCTCGACCACAGACTGTAGGTTACTCTCGATGGCGTGCATGTCTCTCAGCTGTCGGTACTTGTCCTTGGAGCCGCAGATAAACAGCAGCAGCTGCAACAAGAGAAAGAAGCGGCCATTCTATAGTGTTCGGACATTTCTATCCCTAACCAACTGGTTTGTTTGATATTTCAATGGGTGGTCAATGAATTTAAAGATGAGTTTTTTCTATTTGCTGACGTTTCCTAGGCAGCCATTTTTACTATAGATCGTAAGGGCCTACAATCAGTTTTTACTACTGTTATAGATTTACGATATTGTTTTGGAAGAGGGATGCTACTTATGACAATTGTAGGGATACAAACATATTGAATCGCCAAGGAATGTCTACTCAAATGTTGTTCCATAAAAAGTAGTACGTGAAAAATGCCTCTTTGACAGGGCTCATATTCAACAAAGTTGAGATGAAGTGTTTTTGATCAAGTTTTGATGATTGACAGCTGATTGATATTGTACACTAGGCTCACCTTCCTGGCTTGTCTTTTCACAAATGGTGTCTGTTGCGTCATCATATACTGAAAGTGAAATTGAATACGTTTATATAGTCCCATATCTATTTATTTGATGGATTAATTCATTCTACTATTTGAAAAGCACCAATATTCAGCTTAGAAGGTGCTTCTCAAAAGTGCTTTGAGCTATCCCCTCATCAGATGTCTTCAACTCCCTGAGGATCATACAACACATGCAGCTGTGAAGCACACTGAGTTCATGTCACTTTCAATCCTTATGCGGAATGAATTACCACATAATTGTTAATATACTTTATTTGTTATGACTTTTAAATACTTTTTAATCATTTAAAAATGCTTTATATTTTTTTTTACCTAAAAATCCACCAGATGAGTGAGTGAGTTAATGCTTAACGCCGTTTGAGCAATATTTCAGCCATTAGCGGCGAGCCCACCAGATGAAGAGTAAGCATACAGAGAAATGTTTCTCACCTCTGACAGGACGGAGTGCCACTGCGGTTCAAACGATGCTTTCGGAACATTCTGCACGGTGTCAGCAATCTTCTTCAACTGGAAACAAAACCACAATCTTGTAATTTGACAGATTTTGCTTTGAATGTGGATTCTTTACCTCAAACATTTGAATGTAAGCAAATAAACATTTTCTCATTCACAGAAACTTTTTCATCACACCTCATTTAGTTCAAATGAAATCCCCAAAAACATGGTTAAAAAGGAACAAACTCACAACAATCAGATTTTGAATCACTTTTTCAAATGTGATAAAAACTTACAATCAAAAGCAAGTATATGATAAAAATGCAGAAGAATATATGGATGACAACTTCTCAAGCAGTTCTCTTTCTCCTTGAGAGTGACACAAGAATCTGTGTGGAAACGTCTCATTCAACGAACAAAGAAGTTGTCATCCATAATTATATTCCTCTGCATTATTGTCATTCCAACTTCTAAAATGCCTCTCAAAGAAAAATATAATAATCAATATTCTACATTAAAAGTGAGTTTCTTCAAAATCTGATAGCTTCAGAGTATCAAAGATACAGAAGATAGAGGTGAATCAGATGTTTACCTGGTACGGCAGCCTCAGGACCATCTCAGTGAGCAGTTGAGGGTAGTCCTCGAAGACATCGTTAGCGTGACCTTTGACATATTGCCGCAGGAAGAAGGGGGACATGTCAGGGGGTGGGGAGTTCGGGTGTGGCTTCAACAGCTGTCCGGGGGTGCTTGAACCCTCCTCCTGTCATTGAAACATTAGATCATTAAAGAAATCATGATGAAACATAACAGAGATATTACATTCCATCACTTGATCAAAGCAAATATATGCTAATTCCTCTCAATCAGCACTCGCCTTATTGTCCTTTTGACTTCTCTTCAATTGTAAAAACACTTTATACATAAACCTATTTATTGACCAAAAAATGTCTTACAAATGAACATAGGGTCTCAAATTTGTCAGCATTTGCCAGATAACGGTGCTAGTATTTACACTGAAATGCACACTTTTTTGCATGGGAGCCACAGGCCCAAAAAGAATTTTCAAATTTACCATAAAGAGTTCTTATTCTCATTATTCAGATAAACCATGAGTCACCGACCTCTGGAGTGGAGTAGTTCTTCCAGTAAGGCAGAAGGTTCTTGAGCACCTGCAGACAGTACTCTATAGCTCCAGTGGACAGCAGGGAGCTGGCTGTGCTGTTACTCACGAAGGATAGGCACTGAAAACAAACAAACTGTGTTTGTGAAACACCGATGTTCCAAGGTCATGAGGTCAAAAGTTATGACCTCAACTGAAAGGTCTTATCATGATAGATGCACATGTGAAATATCAAAGGTCTACCCCAAAGCAATCAAAAGTTATGAGCAAGGTTAAAGTTTTCTGTGACAGACAGACAGACAGACAGGGCAAAAACAATGTAACTCAGGAATCTCCAGGGAAATAAAATAAATATAACACATTTTACAATTCATCTCAAATAAATATCTCTATCCATTCAAAATCAAGTTAGTAGCTCAAGGTCAAAATAATCCAACTAATTATCTATGGATTATAATTTGGTTTTCTCTGGTCATTGTCTGATTTAGTCCAGCAACTATTAGACTGACCATTAGTTAGTGGTGCATAATTCTCTCCAGAATTGACTCACCTCACTGGAAGGTTTGGTCCCAGCTCTGGTCCTAGACAAGAGAACACTGAGGAGTCTCAGCAGGATCAGCTTCACCTCAAACTGCTTCGTCCTCCCTTCAATGTTCTCCAGACCCTGTAACATGGAGATTACAATCAGTTGTCAAGTCTCTGTGGCCAAGTGGATAAGGTGTTGGGACAGACAGTGCTAGTGATTTGTCCAATAAGGGATTACCTCAAACGTAACATAGCAGGTAATGCATGTGATACAAATTGCAAATGTATTATTGGAAGATGTCGTCAAACTAGTTTCTGAATATGACACATTGTACATATCATCTTTCATCATTCAATCACTATGCACCAAAACAATCTTCTTAAATAAAAATGTTAAGGACAGAATAACAATTTAGCCTAATCAATAATTGGCTATAAGTGGCCTTATCAATAATTGGCTTACCGTATATTACAATGTATAAGGCGAGTTATTTATACCAGAAATTGAGGGGTCAAGGAGGGGGGTCGACTTATGTACAAGGTCTATGTTTCAGACACTGAAATTCTGAGGTTGGGTGACGATCTGCCGGCCGAGCGGGACGAACAGACAAGATTCAAACCGAAAGCTTTGATGTCAACTCATTGCCAAAATAACGAAATAAAATTATGTTTATAATTATTACATAGCTTTAATGTTTTTATTACTATTTATATTACTAGAAAATAATAATAATTCAATGAAATACAGACAGAAATATACATACCGTAACAAATACCAAACAGTCAACTCCATGCTTATCGATTGACTCATTGCCAAAATAACGAAATAAAATTATGTTTATAATTATAACATAGCTTTAATGTTTTTATTACGATTTATATTAAAAGAAAATAATAATAATTCAATGAAATACAGACAGAAATAGACATACCGTAACAAATACCTAACAGTCAACTCGTTAGCGATGTTTACACCGGAAACAAAATGCACAAGTTAACATCGATGTCATTTCTTGAAAAATAAAAATACATTGTCCTGTTGTTGTTTTTAATGACTATATACATTGTCAATTAATAAAAATAAAATAATATATTGTTTTTGAATATTCATGCATCATTAACGTACTGTTAAATTTCAGCAGAAATCACGATGTATGTGGCTTCACCAGCTGTTCACTTGCATCAGCCATCGGGAATTAAAATATTTGATTCCCAAAATATAATCAAGAACTATCGCTTTATAAGCTTGTTATCCATTCTAAATGTTTAATATGTCATATTTCCAAACTTATTTATCATATTTAATCAAAGTTCAAAGATATCTTTGTCAAATATACTTTCGCGAAAGCACGTTGTTTTACTGTACTTGGAATCTCAATCGTAATTTCTTGACGAAAAATAACATTATTAATATTCTTTCGTGCTCATTATCATAATATTTGTAAGTTTTTCTTCGAATTTTATATACATAAATATTTCAATTAACTGCATGTTGTTTTGGAAAATGTAATATATCGAAAATGTTAAACAAATATTTGAATATTTGGACATTTAATATTGTATCGACAATATGTTGTCGTGAATTTATTACAACCACGTTTCAGTTTCACACATCGTTTTCAAATCGACTTGCTGATTGGTTGACCTACATTTCTGGGCCAATGAAAATGCTTGTAACAAATATCTCTCTACCAGTAAACGCATGCAGCAAAAGCTGTCGACTGATTATTCACGTTCGTTTTTCATGAGAATAATATTATGTAATCTGATTAAAACAAACAACAAACAATGTAAGTTAGCATTTGCAATTTCTTTTATCATTCTTTTTAATAATATACGTCTGGAAAAAGTGTCATTTGATGTTTATGAAGACCTGAACAACAGTCAAAAGTATCGATGTCAATTTTCAATGCAACTCACATGATGAAGGATTTTCTTGGTTGGGGTCACTCGCGGCTAATTGGGGGATCGCCTTATGTACGAGGTATATGATTTTGACAGCAATTTGGGGGGCTGGGAAAGGGGGTCGCCTTATGTACGAGGTCGCCCTGTACATTGTAATATACGGTATATAGTGACTCAGTTAAAAATAATTAATCTTATTATGAATATTTGTCAACAGGTTTTACATCATAAGGTCGTGTACAATATCCAACATTTGTGTCTATAAAGCTGTCTTCCTAAGCCATTGCAATTACAGGTGCATATTTCAGCCTCTCCTTCAATCAGAGAGGTGAGTGTCGTACCTGTCCGGAGAGGTCAAGTTCCTGAAGGATGACGGTCAGTAGGTTGTCCAGAGCTGCTCGGTCCTTCTCCTCCTCGTTATCAAGGTCAGAGGTCAACATCAGCAGCACCTGGACAGGTGAAAAAGGATATCAATCAACAAAGAAGGTAAAAGTACATTCAGGGTTTCCTCTGTCAAAGGGAGCAAACCAATAGGTTGCCAATAGTGGCTGAACTGCAAAACCATTGGTTAGAGTTAATGACATTTGTCCATATTGTTTGTACCTGCATGAAGGGTATAGCTCTGACTCCTCCGACGTCTCTGATCTGAGGCAGATACTGAAGCAGTCTCTCCAGGAGCTGTAGGCGCAGACTGTGCAGTCTAGGATACAAGAAACTTCATATAAGGTCAACCATAAAGCAAATACTGCCGCATATTATGGTCTGACAATTCAAAGATGTTCTACTAACTTCTACAAATCTTTATTTAATGTAATCCTCTGCATTTACCTGAAAGAAAGTAGACTCAGGGCCGAGCTATAATAGCTGATCAACTGCCCTTCTAACACATTTTCAGTCACAACCTAATTTTCCCTTTGCGTTTTACTCGACATCAGTCTTAAAGAATTTCCATTAAGGATCAAGCTAAACCGCTGAATACCTTGAAATTATTATCTCTCTGTAAACTAATAGCTTTGTTCTACAAAATCTGCAGCAACATTCTGAACATCAGTCATCAAAAATGTCAATTTAATTAGTAAGAACCTAAAACAGCTCAATTTTTGGTAATATCTATCTACCAACCTGCAACTGGCGTCATACTCTGCATCAGTTTCAATGACGTCCACCTCATGATGCATGGAGCCTGTTGGTCCTCCTACACTGCTGGTCTCGCTGCGGGCTGTCGTACCTCCCTCGGGTACAGAGTAGCCATAGGCACTGCTGCGTCCACTCACTGCAACATCGGGCATAACTTTAAAGATAAAGCTCTCGGGCAGGCAGTAATGATATTCAAAGGCTCAATGTGATTTACATAATTCTTATATCATACCATATTCGTCATACTAGATAACAATGAATAATTGTTTTCAAATACCATCCTGGATCATGTTCTCAGGGCTTCAGTCTTGTAATGCTTTATATGGATGTTTGACGATGACAACATTCCGATAAGGTATATCTTACTGCATTGAAACAGGATTAATGAAGAAATATTGGGTAGTAAATGACCAAAATATTTTTTTAATATCTTTTAACTCAAAACACAACACCGCCTACGTAGGCAACATCAAAACATTTTCTGAGTCATTATGTTGATCTGTAGAAATTTCAAATCGCAGGGTAATAAATCAGAAAGTCAGAACAAAACTGATAACCGACCTGAGACAGAATCCACAGCACTGCCCCCACTCTCTGACCCAGCACTTCCCGGCTGCTCGGCGGGTGATGTACGCAGCGTCGACCCTTCTGTTGCTGCGTTACTTCCAACCTCATCGTCACTCCCGGGAGCAGAGGCTGTTGTGTCGGATAGAGGACCCTCCTCGATAGATGATGCACTCTGTTCATAGAACACATATTGTACCCAGAAAGATTACAAGATATGATTAAGATCAGCATGGAGCCTGGTAACTTTTGCTCTTGGAAAGTGTCTCTTCAGTGTCTATCAGTAATTGTTCCAACTAAGTCACAAAGCAAAACTTTTGCGAAATGGTTTGAAAAAGAGACAAGTCACTGATATTTTGGTGATTTTTTTGGTTTGTTAAGTCAGTTACCTTTGATTTACAAATTATTTAATATCAAGCTTGGTTGGATTTCAAGTTTATTTCACACACTTGAAAATAAAAATCTAATCTCAGGCAAATTCACCATGGCTCACTAAATTGCACACTGTTTATGTGCTTTTTCATTGATAGCAAATTAGTTTTCAAAATTAAAGATAATGAAATATCCTCCTTCATTTCCATGAAACACTGTCTGCAAATGGTAAACAAGAGTCATCAGAAGATGACATGTCCCACCGGTTCCACATGATCGTAAGATGTAAACCTTTGAAAGATTATTGTAAATTTTTCAAGCAAGGTTCATAATAGTATAAGCTAATATATATGAAAGGAAACCTTTCATGAACAGAGTCCAAATAAGAGCCGTTTCCATGGAAATAATAAAAAATAAAATTTTCAGAAATGTGAAAATATCAAAAGGCACCACTTCAGTAGGTGGGCAGTAACCAGTGTATAAAGTAGATTGGAAATCTAGCCTGTCCTGAAAATTCATTGGTCAATTCCTTTGGGAAATTTAATAAAAAAATTGAAAAGTTACCAGTCCTGACCAAAAAGTAACCAGTCCTGGCAAAAAGTAGCCAGTTCAAGGACTGGCTGACGGGCAATATGTTAAACACTGCAGTAACAAATGTAAAGTTTAAGAAAGATATGTGGACCGGTTTTATATATATATATGAAACGAAACATTTCATGAACAGAGTCCAAATAAGAGCCGTTTCCATGGAAATAATAAAAAATAAAATTTTCAGAAATGTGAAAATATCAAAAGGCACCACTTCAGTAGGTGGGCAATACACATGTAAAGTTTCAGAAAGATATGTGGACCGTTTTTTTAGTTCTGCTCCGGAAACGAAATGATTACGGACGGACTTACAGACGGACGGACGGACGGACATACAGACGGACAGGGCGATGACTACATCCCACGGTATTACAACCATGAACTAAAACATTAAGACCGTAACAGATTCACTTGACATGACACACAAGGTAATCCTGATCTCAAAAACGATGATCAAATCAAGTAAAACAACAATCCATTGAAATAAAAATAGAGCCATTGGCTCTGTAGCTCATCAGGCATCATATCAAGTTTGCTTTATACAGGCCAGATGAGCTAAAAATTAAACTGTTACCTATTGCAAGAAAACCTATAAAAAAAATTCAAAACAAATGTAACGATTACTGAATAATTTTCCTTACCCAAATGATTTATTATTATTCAACACTTTCTAGATCGCCAATAATAGACAGTGAAAGAAGTCCACACTAAAATATCCAAGGAGATATAAATTTGCCATAGACTCATCTAATGGAGAAAAATAGGTTTTTAAGATTGTGACCCCTGTGACCCTATTTGGGGTCATGGGGTCACGAAACCTACAGTATAGAATCCCAATTGGCCAAGGAGTCTTCATGCAGTCTTTCAGCTCAATAGACCTTTTGGAACTGAAGATGATGATGAAAAAAATTTTTTAAGGTTGTGACCCCTGTTACCCTAATTGGGGTCATTGGGTAACAAAATCTACAATTTAGAATCCCCATTGGCCAAGGAGTCTGCACATATAGTTTAAGCTCTCTAGACCTTTTGGAACTTGAAACTTGAAATAGGTTTATAAGGTTATGACCCCTGTGACCCTATTTGGGGTCACAGAGTCACCAAAGTTACAAATTAGAATCCCCATTGTCCAAGGAGTCTGCACATATCATTTTTAACTCTCTACTCCTTTTGCAACTAGAGAAGAAGATGAGAATTGGTTTTTAAGGTTGTGACCCCTGTGACCCTATTTGGGGTCATGGGGTCACAAAATCTACAATTAATAATCCCCATTGGCCAAGGAGTCTGCACATATCATTTTTAACTCTCTAGCCCTTTTAGAACTGAAGAAGAAGAGGAAAATAGGTTTTTAAGGTTGTGACCCCTGTGACCCTATTTGGGGTCATGGGGTCATGAAATCTACAATTAAGAATCCCCATTGGCCAAGGAGTCTGCACATATCATTTTTAACTCTCTACTCCTTTTGGAACTGGAGAAGAAGAGGAAAATAGGTTTTTAAGGTTGTGACCCCTGTGACCCTATTTGGGGTCATGGGGTCACGAAATCTACAATTAAGAATCCCCATTGGCCAAGGAGTCTGCACATATCATTTTTAACTCTCTACTCCTTTTGGAACTGGAGAAGAAGATGAAAATAGGTTTTTAAAGTTGTGACCCCTGTGACCCTATTTGGGGTCACAGGGCCACCAAAGCTACAATTTATAATCCTCACTAGACAAGGAGTCTGTACACAAAGTTTCAGCTTTCTAGGCCTTATGGTTCTGGAGAAGAAGTCGAAATTCCACAAAGTTTACGGACGGACGGATGGACGGACGGACGGATGGACGGACGGACGCCGGACACCATGCCATGCCATAAGCCCATCGGGCCTTACAGGCCAGATGAGCTAAAAATTCTAACGGAAAAGAAATGTGAACTGTTGCAGGTGAAATGTCAACTAACCTGTCCCTGTCTAGCCAGACCAAGACTCTGTAGACTGAGGCCCCCAGCAACGCCACCCTACACAAACAGAGGTATCAGTTATACTCAAATATATGGATTCTTTGTTATCAACAGAAACTTACAGGGCACTAGCACATTTTAGATCATTTATTTCTTCAAATCCTCTGCATTAGATATAGAAGTTGATGTCAAATGTATTATCTTCAGTAGGTCAAAGATCCCATACAGCAAGTAGTTGTAGGGAAATTAAATTATCATTTGAAACCTGCTGGGGGCCATTTAAGTGTGAACACCTTTTAGTCATTCAAGATAAGGAAATAGATTTAAGTAACTAAGCAAATCAACGTTTGTTTTAGAACTTCTTTTATTAAAGATGTCTTGAAATTGGTAGGACTTGTATTAATTTTTGCAAGATCCCTTTGTTATCTAAAAAGATGTGGTACTGATCTTTAAGATAATAATAATAATAATTAACACACAGTGCAGCGCCAGTTACTGCGTTGTTCTGCCTTAGAATGCTGAGTGTCAAGCAAGACAGCAACAGCTCCTATCTTTTAACGTCTTTAGGTATGACGCGACCGGGAATCGAACCCCGGTCTTCCAGGTGACGAGCGGACACTCTAAAACTGAGCTACAACCCTGAGATGCAAATTTAGGTTCAGTTCAGTAATTTAAGTTATAAATCTGACCTGCTCCTGGAGACTGAGAGCTATAGCCAGTTCCACCATGGCCTCGTCATCAGCGTCTGCAGGCAGCTCAAAGTTGCGGTCAAACCCGTACAGGGCCTCCAGGCCAGACAAATGGTTTCCCTGGGCGTTCCCTTCTCCTGGCTCCAGGACCATTGGCTCGTTGCTCTCCTGTAATAGAGATAAATAGTGTCATTTAATGCTCTTGTTTGAAATAGATCAGTTGTTTATCCTCCTTCTCACTCATTAAAAAAGGACAATAAGACAGAGTATTTTATTTTACAAGATTAACTTTGAAATGACATCGATGATTGTGTAATGTACATCCAGTGTAAACATCGACTCGCTTGACTCGTTGGGCTGGCAGATACCCCTCACTTGGCTGCTATTTTTTTTGTCTAAAACGTAGACCTTATGTATTCGGCGACCCCCTTTTTTGACTCCCCAATTTCTGGTATAAAAAACTCGCCTTATATATTGAAATATGCGGTAGGTGAACAGTTCTTTCATATGAATATAACATGCACAAAGTACTCCATAATAGTACAAGAAGGCATCCTTTTCAATTTCTGTTCTGCGCCGTGATGATTTATTAGTTACTTGTTTGTTTTATAACTTACAAAATGGAATCAATTACCCCTCTCTGACCCTGATGCACCCCTTGTTTTAAAGCTCTTTTCAGAAGGTTGAAATATCTAATAAAATCTAAATAAGTGAGTGAGTGAGTTATTGTTTTACTCCGCATGGGCAATATTTTCAGCCATTAGCCGAGTTGAAATTAGTGTAAATCTCCAACTCACTACAACATCAAACTGATCGTCTCCCTCCGGGTCCTGATCTTGATGCTCCACATGGTTGTTGATCTGAGCCTCCACTGGAGGGGGCGTGTCAGGCTTGTCAGGTTTGTCATCATCGTCGTCATCGTCTCCACCACCACCTCCTGCAATTCAAGGGGAATAAGAACAGAATTAGTTTATGTCCTGTACTGAATGTTGCATGGAATAGGTACAAATACATTTTCATGAGATCTGTCAACTAATTGGAGATGTATTCCTTCAATGCAGTCTAACCACCCTATATCTTTTTCCTGGATTCCTTTTACTTCTTTTTACCCTCTCTTTCAATTAGTTTATAATAAACAATATATGTTGTGTTGTTGTACTTTTCAATCATCCAATAATAAGTGAATGAGTCTTAAATCACCAATACAGAGAATGATGAGATGCACTGTGATGTGCCCCACCCCAGCTCTTATTCCGACGGAACTGCAAGCATTATGTCTCCAGTTAAGCTTTGCGAGGCACATAACAACCTCCGTCACTAGACCAAAGGAAAGTTACTGGAAATCCAAAATGTCATTCCACAAAATTGTCACTAAAATGGCACTTTTTATTGTGTTTCTCTATTTATGTCTTGTACAATTCACCTTTTGCTGTGCAAAGGAGCACTACAATTGAGGATCATAAAACAATTTAAGGTAATAAATCAACATCCAAGATGATAGAAGAAGTTGTTACAATCCAAATGTAGTATATGTATACATACCTGGAGAGCTGCATCGAGGAGGAGAGGGGATGAACACTCGTCGCCGTCTGTGGCGAGGTCTCAAAGCTCGGATCAGCGCTTGTCGACATGCAAAACTAACAACTGGATCCTGGAGGAAGGTGGATACAAAATCATTAAAAGATCATACACATCATCTAAACAGCAAGATTTGTGCAACAACATAACAAAGAAGTGTGTTGATACAAAACTTTATTGGAGCAAACATGTAGAAACATATTTATGGAGGCTGACTAAGATGAAAAATAAAGTCATGAGTGGCCATGATGACCTTAAGCTAAACAAGATGTGTTTGTGAAACACGAATGCCCCCGGATGCATCCTGCTCGCTGTGTCAAGGTCAAGGTCACAAGGTCAAATGTCATGGTGTCATCTGAAAGGCCTCATCACAAGGGATCCATATGTCAAGTATCAAAGAGCTAGCTCTGACCAATCAAAAGTTATGACCAAGGTTAAAGTTTTAAATGCTAGCTGTGTCAAGGTCAAGGTCACAAGGTCAAATGTCATGGTGTCATCTGAAAGGTCTCATCACAAGGGATCCATATGTCAAGTATCAAAGAGCTAACTCTGACCAATCAAAAGTTATGACCAAGGTTAAAGTTTTTGTGGACAAACGGACAGACGGACGGACGGACGGAAAAGGTCAAATATCATGGTGTCATCTGAAAGGTCTCATCACAAGGGATATACATGTCAAGTATCAAAGACCTAGCACTGACAGTATAAAAACTATAGCCAAGGTTAAAGTTTTCGGAAAAGGCTCGCTGTGTCAAGGTCAAGGTCACAAGGTCAAATGTCATGGTGTCATCTGAAAGGTCTCATCACAAGGGATCCATATGTCAAGTATCAAAGACCTAGCTCTGACCAATCAAAAGTTATGACCAAGGTTAAAGTTTTTGTGGACAAACGGACAGACAGACGGACGGACGGACAGACGGACAGGTGAAAAACAATATACCCCCGGAATCTCCGATTCGGGGGCATAAAAATGGAATGAATATGCCTTACTGGGTTATAACATTTATTAAGCTTTATAAAAACAATGTTTCCTCTCATACTCCGAGCCATAAACATCCCAATGCAGTGATGAATTTACCTCCAAGTCCTGCATCTAATACTTGTTGGACCCATAGAAATCAAATATGTGAGTCACAGGACGAAAATCTTTTTATGTTACTATTTCCTACTTATTTAAGGTCTCAAATAAATCAGCTCAGCCTTACAAGAGCTTGTGGTAGCGAGTCCCTAAACTCAGCAGATCATATTTGCAGATCGATCACTGCAAAGAAGGAAGAACTTTTTGCTACCCTGTGTAAAGTTATCCTTGAATAGATTCAAAAGAAGAAGGGGGATGCGACTCCAAACACATAAGAAACACATTCAGAAAGACAAAAGGGCAAAAACTTACTTGAGAGAGCAGCATCTTGACATAGTGCTTGGTTGCCAGGTTGACGGACTCCGGGTCACACACTGTGAATGCGTGGATGATCTCTACCACCGCCCCAACAGTTGCATCTACATGCGCCAGACCTGTAATGAAGCAGTGAATTAAAACCAGTTCTATCTGCATAGTATTTGTGAAAATGAATTTCAAAGGGAAATTCTTGTAAGCATATATTCATCAAATCATGATTTAAACTCAAAAGAACGATAAACTCTGAAAGAAGTTCAGTAGCAATTCAGAAAGAACCTTGTGATCAGCAAAATTGTAAAATACTTTTTTGATCTTTTGTATGTATAAAGAGAATTGGTTCTTCTAGTTTCAAGGGGGAACCAATAATTGGAGTTTCTGGCACTTTTGGATAAAAACATTTATTTTTACTAATTTCACAAACATATACATTATATAATTGACTGATCAATGCCTTAATATTGTTCATGAAAAGGTTTTCAAAGATAATATCGCAATAAAAACATCACTTATCATTTTGATAAAACTAAATTAAATTTTCAAACGACCAACCAGAACATTTTAAACTGGATTGCTCAATAATCATTTATCACTCAAAATGGGCTAAGTAATGTTTGACAACAAACATTTCAAATGAATTTATCGCCCTCACCTGGTAAGCAGACCGGAGCCAGCATGGAGTTGTTTGGTTTGGAGGAGTGAAGTTTCCACAGAGCCTGTATAAGCTGGGTGGTGAAGTGGCAGTAATCCTTCACCTCCAGGTCCTGGCTTCGGGCTGAACTCGACATGGAGCTTTGGTCTGTCTTCTCGTCCTCTAGATCTGTCACTTCCAGCACTGAGGGGGAATAGGAAGGGTAACATGATTAAATTATATAATTTTTTTACGTTTTATTCTAACATTGCTTTGCATTTTGAACACAACCTTGTATACTGTTTTGAGCGTTTTGAAAATAGTCATGACTATCGTAATTATTAAGTGGACCCTTGTATAAAAATAGAGCCATTGGCTCTGTAGCTCATCAGGCGTCATATCCAGTTTGCTTTATACAGGCAAGATGAGCTAAAAATTAAACTGATGTTACCTATTGCAAGAAAATCTATAAAAAAAATAAAAACAAATGTATTATTATTCAACACTTTCTAGATCGCCAATATCAGACAGTGAAAGAAGTCCACACTAAAATATCCAAGGAGAAATAAATTTGCCATAGACTGTCATCTAATGGAGAAAAATAGGTTTTTGAGATTGTGATTCCTGTGACCCTATTTGGGGTCATGGGGTCACAAAACCTACAGTTTAGAATCCCAATTGGCCAAGGAGTCTACATGCAGTCTTTCAGCTCAATAGACCTTTAGGAGCTAAAGATGATGATGAAAATAAGTTTTTAAGGTTGTGACCCTTGTGACCCTATTTGAGGTCATGGGGTCACAAAATCTACAATTTAGAATCCCCATTGGCCAAGGAGTCTGCACAGTCATATAATTTCAGCTCTCTAGACCTTTTTGAACTTGAAAAGAAGATGAAAATAGTTTTTTAAGGTTGTGACCCCTGTGACCCTATTTGGGGTCACAGGGTCAACAAAGTTACAAATTAGAATCCCCATTGTCCAAGGAGTCTGCACATATCAATATTAACTCTCTAGACCTTTTGGAACTGGAGAAGAAGATGAGAATTGGTTTTTACGGTTGTGACCCCTGTGACCCTATTTGGGGTCATTATCATGGGGTCACAAAAATCTACAAATTAGAATCCCGATTGGCCAATGAGTCTGCACATATCATTTTCAACTCTATAGTCCTTTTAGTACTGGAGAAGAAGATGAAAATAGGTTTTTAAGGTTGTGACCCCTGTGACCCTATTTGGGGTCACAGGTTCACCAAAGTTACAAATTAGAATCCCCATTGTCCAAGGAGTCTGCACATGTCACTTTCAACTCTCTAGTCCTTTTAGAACTGGAGAAGAAGATGAAAATAGGTTTTTAAGGTTGTGACCCCTGTGACCCTATTTGGGGTCACAGGTTCACCAAAGTTACAAATTAGAATCCCCATTGTCCAAGGAGTCTGCACATATCACTTTCAACTCTCTAGTCCTTTTAGAACTGGAGAAGAAGATGAAAATAGGTTTTTAAGGTTGTGACCCCTGTGACCCTATTTGGGGTCATGGGGTCACGAAATCTACAATTTAGAATCCCCATTGGCCAAGGAGTCTGCACATATCTTTTTTAACTCTCTAGTCCTTTTAGAACTGGAGAAGAAGATGAAAATAGGTTTTTAAGGTTGTGACCCCTGTGACCCTATTTGGGGTCACAGGGTCACCAAAGTTACAAATTAAAATCTCCATTGTCCAAGGAGTCTGCACATATAATTTTTAACTCTCTACTCCTTTTGGAACTGGAGAAGAAGATGAAAATAGGTATTAAAGGTTGTGACCCCTGTGACCCTATTTGGGGTCACAGGGTCACCAAAGTTACAAATTAGAATCCCCATTGGCCAAGGAGTCTGCACATATCATTTTTAACTCTCTAGTCCTTCTGGAACTGGAGAAGAAGATGAAAATAGGTTTTTAAAGTTGTGACCCCTGTGACCCTATTTGGGGTCACAGGGTCACCAAAGTTAAAAATTAGAATCTCCATATGCTAAGGTACTTGTACACAAAATTTCAGCTCTCTAATGGGTATGGTTCATGAGGAGAAGTCGAAAGTGTCAAAAGTTTATGGACGGACGACGGACGACGGACGGACGGACGCCGGACGACGGGCCATGCCATAAGCCCATCTGGACTTTCAGTCCTGATGAGCTAAATATATTCAGTCTGTTACTAAAGCCCCTTGAGAAAACCACGCGTGGATGGATATGCGCGCTACATAAATATTCGTATTATCAATAACAAAAAAATAGAGCCATTGGCTCTGTAGCTCATCAGGCTTCATCATCAATTATGCTTTAGAGTGTGGCCAATGTGATTCCCCCGTTGAAGAGGCCACAGGGTCACAATAAAATTAAGTATATAGGCGACAAGTTTCAGCTTTCTAGGCCTTACACTTCAGGAGGAGAAGATGAAAATAGATTTGAAGGACGCTCCTGTTGCCTTTATTAGGGGTTACAGGGCCGCCAAAGCTACAATTTATAATCCTCACTAGTCAAGGAGTCTGTACACAAAGTTTCAGCTTTCTAGGCCTCATGGTTCTGGAGAAGAAGATGAAAATAGGTTTTTCAGGTGTGGCCACTGTGGCCCTTATTAGGGGTCACAGGGCCACCAAAGCTACAATTTATAATCCTCACTAGTCAAGGAGTCTGTACACAAAGTTTCAGCTTTCTAGGCCTCATGGTTCTCCAGAAGAAGATGAAAATAGTTTTTTAGGGCGTGGCCCCTGTGGCCCTTATTAGGGGTCACAGGGCCACCAAAGCTACAATTTATAATCCTCACTAGTCAAGGAGTCTGTACACAAAGTTTCAGCTTTCTAGGCCTCATGGTTCTGGAGAAGAAGATGAAAATAGGTTTTTAAGGTGTGGCCCCTGTGGCCCTTATTAGGGGTCACAGGACCACCAAAGCTACAATTTATAATCCTCACTAGCCAAGGAGTCTGTACACAAAGTTTCAGCTTTCTAGGCCTCATGGTTCTCCAGAAGAAGATGAAAATAGGTTTTTAGGGCGTGGCATATGTGGCCCTTATTAGGGGTCACAGGGCCACCAAAGCTACAATTTATAATCCTCACTTGTCAAGGAGTCTGTACACAAAGTTTCAGCTTTCTAGGCCTCATGGTTCTCCAGAAGAAGATGAAAATAGTTTTTTAGGGCGTGGCCCCTGTGGCCCTTATTAGGGGTCACAGGGCCACCAAAGCTACAATTTATAATCCTCACTAGTCAAGGAGTCTGTACACAAAGTTTCAGCTTTCTAGGCCTCATGGTTCTGGAGAAGAAGATGAAAATAGGTTTTTAAGGTGTGGCCCCTGTGGCCCTTATTAGGGGTCACAGGGCCACCAAAGCTACAATTTATAATCCTCACTAGCCAAGGAGTCTGTACACAAAGTTTCAGCTTTCTAGGCCTCATGGTTCTGGAGAAGAAGATGAAAATAGGTTTTTAGGGCGTGGCCCCTGTGGCCCTTATTAGGGGTCACAGGGCCACCAAAGCTACAATTTATAATTCTCACTAGCCAAGGAGTCTGTACACAAAGTTTCAGCTTTCTAGGCCTTATGGTTCTGGAGAAGAAGTCGAAATTCCACAAAGTTTACGGACGGATGGACGGATGGACGGACGGACGGATGGACGGACGGACGGACGCCGGACACCATGCCATACCATAAGCCCATCGGGCCTTACAGGCCAGATGAGCTAAAAATCATGTTCAGAGAATCAATTTTACAAATATTTTCTTACCCCACATGAATATCTTTTGCAGTTTATAAGTCTGATGACATTCTGTATACACACTTATTTTTACACTGTGATTAATCAAAAGTAAGAGTCTTTTAAAAGTGACATATCAAACTGGTCATTGGGCTAGGTCTAACGTATTTTAGTTCTGCGCCATAGTCAATATGATTATGGAGGGACAGATGGACAGACAGACAGGGTAATAAGTATATCCACATGTGTAACATACCAACTGGAAATAACAAGAGGAATATCTTTAGAATATAAAGGGGAGACAACCCACCTTCCTCCTTGCTCTCTCCCTTCTCTGCAAACTTGAGGAGGTTGGCTGGTCTTGAGACGGCAACAGACCGAGCAGTGACTACGAGTCTCTGGAATGCCTCAACATCCATGTCAGACGCATCCTTGGATAGACTCTTCATCACATGGACAAGCTGGGCCTGATCCTACAGACAAACAAACATTTTGTTTCAAGTTATGTGATGTGAGGGGAATAAGGATAACACTTACTTCAAGAATTCTACAAAGGTTCTGATATTTTTTTATCAAATGAAGAGGGGGAACAAGAGCTTATAACAAAAGGATCTTGCAACGACCCCTTAAACACCATGGACCCCTTATTCATCATGGTTCCTGTCAGTAAGCATGTAAATTTTGTATGCACTCTAACATAAGTTTGATATTCTCAATGATTTTTCAATTCAATGTGGGCAAAGCTTATTATCCATATTGCACTTAGTTCACTGAGCGGAATGGTATCTGAACAAAGGAAAAGTCCAACCTGCATGCTTTTTTGAAGCACTTCATAGGTGGCATTTAATATACTAATTCTTCAGGGTAATAATACAAATTTAAGTGATTTGAGCCTTCTCTGTCTTGGAGATATGTGTGGTACAGGAATGCTATATCAAAATACAGGGTTCGAAATTAGCACTAGTCCGGTAACCAATGGCTAGTGAAAAAGAAGCTGGTCTAGTAAAATGCAATGACTGGTAGTCTGAAGGACTAGTTTGATTTTCTATCATGTAGATGTATTTGGATAGTTGGAATGTATTTGGGCTAGTACTCTCAGGAATGCACTAGTCTGAATGGCTAGTACAGCAATGGGACTAGTTTTGATAATAGAATGTCTCAAATGAAAATAATGATAATTCTTCAGCCATAACAAGAGATTTTTGAAATGCTGCTAATAGTCACTAATGCAAAGTACCTTGTGATTATGGTAGGTGGGTTTGTTAGCAAAGAGTGAGGCGAGGAGAGACTTGGTGTGTTGCTGCACGGAGGGAGGTGTCGGCAGGGTCAGCAGACTGGTGGCCAGCTCTAGCGCCTTGTCTCGAGATGGGTCCTGCAAACAGAGATTGAATCATTAGACTGACATGATATTGATTATTGAGTGACACTTCTGTAAGAAGCAAAGTCAAGTTTTTGGTCAACAATTACTGTATTCGACGTAATAAGCGCCCTTACCCTATAAACGCCCCCTAACGTTGTTTTTAACTAAAAGATGTTAAAGCGCCCCCTCTCCAGGATTACCTTACACGACAAACCTGGTTTGGGGACTTGATTTCAGTCCTTCTTTTAATCACGGTCATTGGATTTGTAACTTTTCGCTAAAAACTATATGTAGATCATGAATATACAAACATTTTTATCATTTGACAGAATGAACATTTTAATAAGCGCCCCCTTCTTCCAATTTTGTAACTGCCCAGGGCGGTAAAAATGTTGAATACGGTAGGTCATTCTTGCATCGAAAGCATCAAAATTTAGTGTTTACTGTTAGAACAGACTTATAGGCAAATGGTTACCTATGCATCAATTCTAAAAGGAAAAGAGAAGTTTCCACTTATTTTATGTTGATTTTTAATGATTCAGCTGATTTTCTTGTAAGTTAATTTTTTCACATCCTAAAGGCGCATCATATAAAAATTATTATCAAGAATAAAAGAAAATTGAAAATTATAAAATCAAATATATGCAAACCTTCTCCTCTAATTTGCCAGCAGCAAACGCTCCTTCCAGAACCTCCAGGGCACTGCTGAGCAATCTGAAATAGTCAAACAATAATTAGAGGATATTTGTCTTTTCTTGACAAATACCATGTTTATCTCATCGAGTGAGGAAGAAAGTTTATATTTTCACGAGTGGCGCAGCCACGAGTGATTATATACAACTTTTCTGCCTCACGAGATGAGATAAACATGGTATTTGTCAAGAAAAGACAAATTTTCTATTTATTTTATGATTAAATTGTTGTTTTTCTGTCGAAATTCAAGCGTATCTACGTTGAGTCGCCTCCGATGAGAGCCCGTTGCCTAAGCGACAACATGACGTCATGAGCGTGTCATTACGTCAGAGCATTGTTCGATGACGTCAGGTCATTGTTGTTATCAGTCACTAGTGACTGATAACACGTTCCATTGTTATTGTCACTAGTGACTGATAACACGGTTTACTGTCATTGATAGATCTCGGTATTTCACCGCAATCATATAATAAAACATTTTATTACCACAGAATCCTGCTAAGCTGTATAAGAAATCTTATTTCCATGAAATAAAAGATTTTATATTGATTTTGCCTCTAATCTGACATTTTTATCAAAAATTTAAATTAAGATATAAACGAATTCATTGAGTAGCATTTTTGATGTTATTCATATAAGGAGGACAAGTATTTTAAGGACAATAATAAGATAAAAGAGGTTCTATATCATAGAGTCAAAGACTTAGATACAAAAATAATTTTCGAAAAGTAATAATGATCAAACTTACTTATCAGCAGTGGTGAGAGGCAAGGAAAGAGGCTGAATTGTGTCGCTCTCACTAGAGGGCACTATTGGCACGGAGGGAGTCACTTTCGGTGTCGTGGTCTCCGGGAACTCGTCTGTCTCCTCTGGCCAACCAAACGCCTCCTTAGTCTTCACGTACACCTTCACAGAGTCTATCATAGTGACACCCGCGGGGTCCACGCTCGCACCCACTGTAACAGGAAAGATCATTTTGCATTATGTCTGTATACTAGGGCTTCCACGGGTCCAGAGGGGTCAGACTCGACTCGGACCCAAGTACCCAACATATTATCTTTACCCAATGGATTTCAGATTTGTATAGCCCTTTAGTCTTTGCCTTACCTAAAGAACCTTGAATTGTTGTATAACCTAGATATTATAACATGTAATTTGACTCTTAAATAGTCGTACATAGAATAATTTTTACATCCATATCTAGAAATGGTAATGTTGATCATCTTTCTTCACACAAAACAGACAAACAGACTGTAATAACTTAAATAATAAACAGTGTTCAACACTTTTCGAGTCCTAGAGTCTCATAACTGGACCCGACTCTACTCGAGTACTCGAGTACCCGTGGAAGCTCTAATTCTATCACTGGCTAATTCATGCCTTGCTGAATTTGTCACCTTGTTTGTGCCAGCTCTTTAGGCTACTGCAACTTAAACCAATAGAAATATCAGAAATCATTTATCACATCGGCTTGTTGTTCTTTTTCTCCCGATGAACTTAATTTTACAGGTACCAACTTAACAGAGACCAGGGTTGTTTTGTTAGGGAAGAAGCTTTACTATTCATTGATCTAACAATCATATTGCTCTTAGGTCTCTTAGCAACTGCTAGCATCAGAGGATACTTCATATTTCAGTACACTAGCCAGAGTCTTTTCTAACCATGAATCCATTAAGAAGGCAGATTAAATGAAAGTTTCTCAAAATACATTCTTGACATCTACTCACCAAAGAGACTGAACTTCTTGTCGGCTGTGAGTGACTCTTCTCTTGTGAAGGCCATGTCGATCCAGCGAGCCCGATTACCGTTCACCTGGGTCGTACGTCCGAAGACTTCAAGATAGGAGGGAGCTCTCTCTACACTCTGACTGCCTACCAGGACTCTCACGCCCACCATGACCGTTGTGTTGTTGGTGTTGTTGATCTCAAGGGAGAAGCCAGCAGGCTGAAGAAGAATTCGAAATTTAGTAAAAATATTTTTCTAATATTATGCTTAACCAGGACCTATGATATCCGCTTTGATAGTCATTTATGTTGATTGTTAATGGTTAGATATTTGCGTTATAGCTCAGCTGATGAGATTTGGTTATGCAATGAGCTGAAGCAAAACATCTCTTACTTAACCATTTTTCATTTGGATACTGCCAAATTGAGATATCATAGATATGAAGAACTTGATAGACAAGGGTATTGTAGGAGCACATAGATTCAAGCATGCTGATAATGTAGGATGTAGAGTGTCTTATTTTGTTTTCTTGATACCAATGACAGAAACTAGGACATAGAAATTATTAGATTCATCATGCATATTTCAATTCCCTTTATCCCTTATCTTATTTCTTAAGTATTATCCTTTGAATCACTTTTGGATCCTAATTCAGGCATTCAAATATAATCACACACTAAACAAGTATTTGTCACAAAGGTGACAAGACCCCCCCGCCGCAAATTGATGTTAACAACAAGAAGCGGGATGGACGTACGGACGGACGTTCATAGCTGAATAATATGTCCCCCGTGAAGACTCATGGTTAATGGGTTCATGAGATATGGCGCTAACAACATTTTCAAAACTGGTCAAAGTCTCGCCGTGACCTTGAAAATGAGGTCAAGGTCACCGAAAACTTTTCAGGTCTGCGTATTCCCCAGATGAAGACTGGTACCAAGTTTGAAGATTCTAGGTTGAGCGGTTCATTAGATATCGCACTAACAACATTTTCAAAACTGGTCAAAGTCTCGCCGTGACCTTGAAAATGAGGTCAAGGTCACCAAAAACTTTTCAGGTCTGTGTATTCCCCAGATGAAGACTGGTACCAAGTTTGAACATTCTAGGTTGAGCAGTTCATTAGATATCTTGCTAACAAGAAGCGGGACGGACGTACGTACGGAGTTGAATACTATATCCCCTGCTTCGCGCTAAACATGCGGCGGGGGATAACAAAGAACTGATTTAATTGAGTTTGGAGTTTTGCGGATGGCTTCTAACCCTTAAGCTGAAAAACAGCACTAATGTAAATTCTCTCTAATACTAATAGCCTCAATAGCCAACAAGAACAAACTTGCCACCACAAACAACCTGGTCTTCCTTTACAAGCAAATATTTGAAATTACAAATACTTATTTCATTCATCAGTTACCTTGGTGCTAGCGATGTACATCCCGGTTGTGTTGAGTCTGTGTTTGACCTGCTGAACGTTGTACACCTGAAGAACGTCATTACCTCCAAACTGAAACATAATGTGATGCAATGAGGACCAGTGTTGGCGAAGGTTCGATTAACCTCTAGCATAAATGGCAATTTCCATGGATGAATTTTAAAGTATATCTACCTCGATATCATTAGTCTGTTGGCAGTGTTCAAAGAAGTCGATTGGGAAAGTCACAGTTCCAGCCGGACGACCTGAAAAGAATGTGCATGCTATCAAATGCTATGTCATCAAATTACAACAGTGAGTGAGTAAATTATTTTGTAGTACATCTGAGCAATACTTCAGTCATAAGTGTTGGGAAAAGAACTTCTTTGTGTAAAAACTCATGAAATAAGGCTCGTCTGCCAGCCCAGTACCTGTTTACTTTGTTGGTAGCTTTTTGAGCTTTTTCTTCAATTTTACCATCATGATTAACAAGATACCTCACTGTTTTTCAAGCTTATTTCATATACTGCATAAATGAGAATTTGAGAATATTATATTCATGCACAGAGAAAAATTAAATTTACATTTTTTATGTAAATGCTTAAAACATACTGCCACTTAAACCTACCAGATTTGCTGGACTTCTTCTTCTTGGCAGGTTTGAGCACCGAGATGGGACTCTGAGGCTGGAGGTAGGGAGACAGCCAGAAGTTTGTGTTGTCTACATTGGCCATGTAGATTCGCAGACTGCCGTCCTCACAGAGCAGGATCATGGTGGTCCTTTGCTGCAATATTTTTGGGTATTTGGTTATTAGTATACTTAGCCCCCACCTGAAAGGTAGATCAAAATTCTTGGTTTTGACAAACTGAATTGGAGCTGTTGATTGCAATGTAAGGACTAAGAGAAAATATTATTTGAAAGAGACCTACCTGATCTGTGTTTGAAGCTATGTGTCGGATAGCAACCACATCTTGGATCTGTCAAACAAAATTTTAATGATATTAATTATGTGCAACAACATATCCACAACAATTGGTTAATAACTTATCATTCGAGGGACTTGTATAAATCTACTTGGAAGACTATTTAATAGTGAATCCTTGGACACCTACTGGTTTAAATAGATCATATCTATCACTGGATAAAATATGCCTCAAATAACCTTTGATAAAAAAATTTGTTTTAAAGAATATTGGTAAAAGCTATTCATCTTAGTAACAGTTGAATATATAATAATAATAACACTTTATTGTCCTCAGTACATGTACATTGGAAATTTGATTTGTGCCAATGGCACCCGGCAGCCACGGTGCAGCGTCAGTTAATGCGTTGTTCTGCCTTAACAATGCCGAGTGTCAAAGGCAGCAACAACTCCCACCTTTTAATGTCTTTTGGTATGACACGACCGGGAATCGAACCCCGGTCTTCCGGGTGACGAGCGGACACTCTACCACTGAGCTACGCCCCGCGGTATACATGTATATCTATAACTAAAGTAAGTAACTCTCATTAATTAAACAAAGAATCTACCTTCACACTTATTGTCTCCAATGCTTAAATGATAACACACCACAGTTTGTGACCAAATTTTTTTCAATTTTTTTATGATAAGCTCACCTTAGCCTTGGCGGGCACGACCTTGATCTCCTGCATGTGTATGGTGTCAGGTTTAACCATGAGAACCACAGGGTTGTTGGAGGCCTGGGCCATGCAGTATAACAAGCCTGTGTGACCAGACACTTCCGACCACTGAACCAGCGCTTGGTAGTTGTTGCCTCCCTTCCCGCCTCCGTTAGAACTGTTGGGTAAAGAATGCAAATGTGAAGATATTGTTTAACCATAACCATATTATATTTATGCAGTAATGAGGCAGTATCATGAGGGTCCTACATATCAACCATGGAAAATTTGAGATTGATCAATTTGTTTTGATTTCTCTAATCATGAAAAATCATTTTAGGGGTTCATAAAGAAGATTTAGAAACATTTCTGATAAATAAAATTTACAAGTATATATTTACTTCTTACAAAAGTTCTTGATAATGAAGAAACATATATGGATGACAACTTCTTTATTTATGATATGCAACGTTTCGACAGGATTTTTGTGTCGTTTCAAGCAAATGACATGACACAAGAATCTGTGTCATACCGTAGCATATCACAAAGAAAGAAGTTATCATCCATATATGTTTCTTCATATTCATCATTCCAACTTCTGAAATGACTCTCAAAGAAACAAAAGTACTCGATTGTTTTCCTTTAACTTACCTCTTGAAGCTGATGGGGAAGAGGTTTGTCACCTGGCTTAGATCCTTTGCTACAGGGGCAATGAAGCTCTTTCCTACAAATATAAAACGTTGAATCAATCAGCAGTCAAAGAGAGGACTACCAAAAAATGACCCCCTCTTAGTATGTTAGACATGGGCAAAATTTGTTATGAATCAGACGAATAGTTTTCCTGCAATTAGTTGGACAAATTCTGATATTGGAAAATGACTTAGTACAAAACATGACTTTATTTACATTATGACTTTGATACTGTATTATATTTGTAAGGCTTATTTTTAAAAGCAATTTTCAGTATCAACAAACTCGATCATTCATTTGGATACAAGAACATTCTTTACCATCTATACCTAAAAATTATCAGATCACCTATTTTGCATCATTTCAGAAGGGGCTACATACAAAAGAGAGAACTGTAAGAAAGGGTAACTAATAGGGCTTTCAGTCCTCGAGGTCAGCTCGACCTGATTCAGGTTTAAGTACTCGAGTACCCGTGGAAGCCCTATATATTAATTTATATGTTCTCACCCTGTGTGTAGCTGAAGAAGAGAAGCTGAAGAGCATGTGAGTAGTAGACGGACACGCCCCCTCCTGCCACCTGCCCATTGTTGTCCTGCAATACAAGCAATCATAATGATAATGATCATCATGATGATGAGAACAACAAAATTCTGGTAAAAATCAAAACATTTTGGAGTAATTCTTGCTCCTTTATCATATGTATGCCATTTAAAATTGCCCTTCAATGACGAGAACAAAGATATATATATATACATCATACAAATTATCAGTGGTGTTCCTAAAAGGGGTCCTTGGGAAATTTGCCCACCCTTTTGGCTTGGTGGTCTTTAAAAGCTGAAGAAGTAGGAGACTTATATATTGTAAGGGGTCCCATCTGCTCAGAAAAGGTCAAAGTGACCCCCTGTACTGACCACCTAGAAACAACACGGAATAATGATCATCAATAATTCTGCATTTATGTCACAACTGACTCATGGTTCATTCAGCCAAAATAGAAAAAAATTTCGGTACTTTTCAAGGACATTTTACCATTTTTCAAGTACATATATTCGCAGGTAAAGTGACGAAAATTTTGGTCTCGATGCCGCCATTTTCCAAAGTGCTGCATTGTGACATCGAAATTTTCCGATAGCAATTGATCAGGAGAACCGGAAATTACCGATTTTGTTTGAATGATAGGAGGCTCGAAGACTGGTTTCATTTCATTCCGTTCTCTATTAATTTGCGCAGTTAGCAGAAAGACGATACTTCCGTGTTTTAAATTGTGATCAATGTCACAATAAATTCCAGTACAGTTTTGAAAATTTCAAGGACATTACCGCGTAATTCCAGTACTTTTTCAGGACATTTAATAAGCATTCTAAAAGTACTTACAGTACTAAAAGTGACTTACCTTGAGATCGGAGTGTTTGACCTCGAGCACGTTGGTGATGTAGAAGGGGCCGTGTACTGCACTACTACAGTCCTCCATCAGCTGGGTGTAGATGTACCCCGTGGATGACATGAGCACGATGTAACAACCCTCCTCAGTGTACACAAACGTTGCGTCTCGGATCTTTCCACTTGGCAACAGGAAGTAGTACTGGGGGCTGATTGCGTCCAAGCCGAGGTCGTATATCTGTGGCAATAACATGATTAGAACAATATTAAGTGAGTGCGACATTTTCAGACTTCTGATGAAACAGTAGTAGAGGGTGATTTTCTAAGGTCGTAGATCTAGATGAATTTTTTTAACAAGATTAAGAAGTAAGTTGGGCATCTTCAGATTAAGTGGTGCAGTGATAAAAGTGGAGTGCTTTTGGAGTGGCCAAAGAGAGTTATCTCCCTTCTCTGATAATGATTTTTGTTGTGTTTAGCTGGCAAGGACTTAGGAATGCAAGAATTTTTATGTTTTACAAAATCAATTGTGAAATACTTTGTATCAATCATATTATTTCAATTAGTCAAGGGACTGCAATTAGTGCCCCAGAAAAGATATAATGAAAAATAAAGAAGTAAAACATTACCTTCACAAAGTCAGCGGTCACGACAGCCAATTCTGTCTGTGATCCTGGCAACCAGATTGCCTGAAAACAAATACAATATCCTAAGTTATATACAATTTCTATAAAAGTGACTTAGGAGGAATCAAATCAAAATATTTTCTCATAAAGGTTCCTTGTCACAATGTTAAATCTGGATAGAACAAAATCACATCAATTCAAAATCTTTCTTCTTTTTACAGCTTACAGTGACTTCTTTGTTTTATCATTTATTACAAGGAAAACTATAAAGGGGTGTGTCAAGACCTTGATGATGAAGTTTCCTGTAGCCAGAGAGGGGTGTAACACAAGATGGTCGGCCACAGACCCAGAGCTGGTGAAAGTCAACACATGGCAGTCCTGAAACAAAGAGAAGACAAATGAATTACACAAGTCATTGGTTTTTTGCCATGTTTGTGTTAAGAAACTATTCTGAATAAAAAAGTTATCTTAAATCTCAATTTCTACTTGTAAACAAAATCACCAAGTCATACTTTCAGTTATGAATGAGGCAGCAATGTTTATAGTATATTCTCATGAGATACAAATAAAGAATATGCAGCCTGTAAAGATGAGAGGGTTAAACAAATTGAAAATGTTGTACGATGATTTTGGTTTTGTTTCACATCACTTGAATCATTTCACATTTGAATCTAACAGCATTGATCATTTGACAACATATGCTTCTTAAATTGTTGATGAAAAACAGTCTCCAAACCTTGAGTCCACAGACAGCAAGGAAGTCTTCATTGCAGGGGTTTCCGGTGATGGAGAGAACGGTAAATGGTATCGGGGCGGACGACAGTCTCTGTAAACAAGAGAGGAATGCATGTGTATCATAATAATGAGGGACTTTAATGAAGGTAGCATTTGAACACAAAGCGTTTCCTGTAATTCTTGTGATGCTCCAGTAATGTTCTGAATTTGATGAAGAGTAAATATCATCATAACAGCAAAGTTTCCTTTTCTTACAAAAGTTCATGAATGATATCAATTGTACATTAAAGAACAACCATCATACATACTTCAAAAGCTGATGAATGAAAACGAAAAAACACAATCATTCCATTCCTTACTATTTTCATTTCATAACTATTTCAGGAATAATACCATAATTTCACAAGACAAATTCATATGCTCCGGTAATGTCAGAATTCTTTCCACATACTTATGTTTCATGATATAATAATAATAAGGTGGATGTTTATTGGCCTTATACAAATTAAGTACTGATACATATGCTCAAAGCAACACATGAGAAAAGAGACACATAACCATAATGACGTAATCTTACCGTAAGAGTGAGTTTCTTCTTGCTGGAGTCAGCCTGTTTGAGAAGTGCCGAGAGCTGTAGGATGGTAATCTTGCCCTTCTCGTGACTGATAGCGAGATGTTGTCTCTTGCCGTGAGGGGACGACAGGACGCACATTGCAACTCGTCTCAACACGTGGGCTGTGATCAGCTGTCGGATTGTCTGCCCTTGATCTCCGCTGTAGTTCATACGCACATTCTCAAACGCTCCTTCTTGGGATCCAAGTGTAACAGTCTGTCAAAGGGAGAAACAGAGATTCAGGTAAATCAGTTCTGTTTTATCATTGTCATCAGAGTAAGAATGAGAGTGATATAGAGTCGTTTTTGTATATTCATGTTGTTAAGGGACAAAAGTGAAGAGGGTCGAACATTGGTATAATAAAGGATATATTAATTAAAGGCTTGTGTGTCAAGTAACCTAAAAATATTTATGTTAGGAATATGCCTTTCAAAAAAGGATTAATAACACAAATTATTGACAAATTATTGAGTAATGATATAAATTGATAAATTATTTTAATAATTCCATAAACTAACGTGTTGGCAATTTCAGTCAGAGAATTGAAGAAATATTTTACCTGGAAAGAAAAAGCAAGTGCAGTACTAACCATGAGTTGCTCCGAGGTAGGTTCTATCTTCTTGCTCATGGTGTGGAGGTCCTGGAGAGCGCGCTGAGCCCTGGCGGTGGAGCCCATGGGTGAGACGTCCTGGTAGTTCTCTACTAGTGGGGGCAGGATCCTCTCCAACATGTCCAGGACCGTCTTCACTGTGTCCGAGTTCTCCTGCAGTTGTCAAGAAAATCAATTGGTGAGTGGTTTACTGGGTTTAACTTGCCTTCAACAATATTTCAGTTATGCAACACATGGATGTAACCGGCCAAAAGAGAGTGAAAGGCCAGAGACAAAGTTGATGGAAAGGCAAATCAAATGAAAGCACTGGCTTAGCTCTGAGGATCACTATGGTATAATAGAGTCAAGTGGTAGTTTAAATAGATGAACCAACAATATAATTGAATCTACCTCTATAAGGAGAAAATAATTTTTCCAGGACATTTTCTTGCTTTGACAAGAAAAATAAAACTAAATCTGCAGGAAATTTCAGAAACTAATTCGATTTTAATTGCATTCCAAAAATTACATAACATTACATCTGAAAAATTAGGGCAATTCCACAACTCACCAACATTCTCTAAATTTTAGACAAACAAAGGACGTATACATAAAAACTTACCATCTGTGAGAGAAGAGTGTCCCTGCAATTTTCAATCTGCCGACACAGCACTTCTCTAGCCTTGTTGGTCATCTCGGTGGTTTTCATCATCTCACTGGCCTTCTCATCAATGGAGGGGGAGGAGAGGCGGCGTCGGAGGGAGCTGGGATGACCGCCGTCCATAGAGAAAGGGGACTGGGCAGCTCCACTTGTACTGCAGTCGAGGCCACTCTGGGCTGTTCGCTTGACCAGAGCCTAGTGAAATTATTGTTGATACATAATGCAGTTTATAGAAGAAGCAACAGGACTGACGATGATTTTTGAAGGCTAGATTTCTAACATTTCTAGTCCAGTTTGTCTGTTTATCAAAACATGAAGATTGAAAGTTTTACAATTTGCAAAAAGGGATGAAAGACCTTCCTCAGAACCATAAGTATGTATCAAAATTGATTTTCTTCTTAAGAAATAATGTATTCAAGGCTCTGACATTGGTTGAAACATGTACTCACATGTGGTCAAATTACATATTCAAAGCAAAAGTTATAAGCTCAAGCAGCACAGATTCTCCTTCATCCTACTTGACGAAAGGAAGTACCAAGATCAGTCAATCAAGAAATTATTTTTAATACTTGAATTACACAGTAATGGGTATATGTAGTTACCTTGCAGCTGCCATCTTCCTTGGCTCCGCAGTCACAGAAGAATGATCCGAACTTGGCATACGTGAGGTCGTGGTCCTTGTGGCACACTTTAGCACACACTGTGCACACGCCCACCCCATCAACCATCTTACAGGTGTGGCAGTGGTACCTATTCAACAGAGAGATTATCATTCATTCATTTAGAGAAACAAATAGAAAATTTCTCATGGTTCATACAGCCAAAACAGAATAAAATTCCAGTACTTTCAAGGACATTTTACCATTTTTCAAGTACCCATTCACAGGTCAAGTGACAAAACTCTCGATTTCGAAGCCGCCATTTTGCAAAGCGCCGCATTGTGACATCAGAATTTCCCGAATGCAATTGATTGTGTCAGTGAGAAGCGAAAACTACCAATTTTGTTGGAATGATTGGAAGCTTGCAGACTGGTTTCATTTCATCCGTTCTCTATCATTATTGCTTTGTGTTTCCTCTATCATTACAGCTCCCTGTTCCCTTCTATATAGGTCATAGTATTTTGCACAATCATACTGCACTTGATTGTACCCAGAAGTATGTACCTTCATATATTCACATAACCATCAAAATTCAAAGTTAAGAAATTACACGGTTGTGAACTGTACATCTTTCTGCTAAAATTATTCTACTGACAAAGTGGATTCGTTCATTGATATTTCCTTTCTGATTTAGAGTTAGAAGATCTCACCAGTGCTGGTTCATGAACTCCTTCTGAGTGATGGTGAATGTACACAGCTTGTTGTTCAGGGACTCGTCATCCTGGAAGATACACCAAACATTTATCACATTTATTACCTCAGGAGATGTGTTATATTACTTTCACAAAACGAGTGTGAAATTTTTATTTGGTTATAATTTCTTTATTCTTTATTGAAAATATGTCACCATTTATTTTCTGCCATTTTGTAACAATTGTTTCTTTGACAAACTCACTTTGATTCTTGGCATGTGTTATTACTGCCAGGACTTGCTTATCTGACCTTAAATTATGCTACTTGAAATCACTGAAGTAAAGGAGGGGGGAGTACTGTCAAAACACATTTAATGTAGCTTTATGAGTTTCCGACCCCCGAAACGTTACGTTAAAATGTGGAACTTTCAACGAGTGTCATTACTGTGTTTTGACGGTAACTCACCGAGTCCTCAGCTCCAGAGTCCTCTTCGTCCTGGTTGAGTTCCTCCGTCCAGTCGCTGTCAGCGTCGTGTATTGTCACAGTCTCTGTATCCAGTGGGGGAGTAGCTGTACCACTCCTGTAATATAGAGTTCTAATGATGTCAAAATGTTATGCTCTTAGTGTAGACCTCTTTGATGGGCATTCTAGAAGTTGCAATGTTAAGAAGATGAAGCGAATATTAAGGATATACAACTTCCTTATTCACCTGTTGGAACTAAGCGAACCATGGGTGGTACTAAACTGAAATTCAATGTAGCATTGCACTCAAACCTGACTACGTGTAGAACAGTACTCTACTGCAGACAAAGTTGCCGAACCACTGCGCTATCCCGCCCCCATGTTTAAGTTGGGAGTTGCCTCCTTGTTTGCCACACTGTATCATTAGGATAAAACTAAGCTTTTCCTGCCGGCTACAAAATGCTTAATAAATTTATACACTGCAATGAGGACAATAAAGAATTGCAATGCTGCAATACTCACCTCTCAGTTGTTTTCTTCAGTGCACACAAGATGTCTCCTACATAGGTGAGGAGACAACACATGGTCTGGAGGATACCCTGTAACATGCAGCATAACTTTAACTTAATTTGTGATTTTGGGTTTAACGCCTCTTTCAAGATTATTTCACTTATATCGTGGCTGCTAGTATTATGGCAGGGAGAAAGCCCGCAATACCATTGTGGCTATGCATTGCGGTGAAACCTGCGAGCATTGGCTGGAACTAGCTACCATTGGTGGTACTGCGCTGAAATTCAGTGAAGCATTGCACTCAAACCTTACTGTGTGTAGAACAGTTCTCTACTGCAGACAAAGTTGCCGAGCCCCTGGCGTCATTCGAACCACGGACCTCTTGATCCGAAGCCGAACGCGCTAACCACTGCACTATCCCGGCCCCCTAGTTTAACTTACTGCATTTGAGAATTATTAATTCAATGAAGTTTCAGATTCATATTTATTTACATTCATTACTAGTCTCCTTCAAATTGTAACCCTAAAGAGAGTAAGGTCCTCACCTTTTTTAAGTTTCTCAATTAAATTTATGTTTTGAGGTTAAGCTACAGCAAGAAAAGCAAATTTTATAACAGAATCCAATAAAGGTTGTTGGCTTGAATTGTCAATGAAAAAACGTTTTGGACAAATTCAAAACAGTTAGGGCATCCTGTAGTTGTAGCCCTGCACAAGATCACATAGATACATCTATACCAACTCTTCATGCTATTTGTTTTCAACAACATTTGATGAACAGACAGAGACACAAATGGAACTGCAGAGACTGACATAACCCTTCTTTGTTATACCAGGAAAATAATTGAAATATAAATGAGTTAACGGATTCATTTTAATCAACAATGATAAATGCATAAACCTTTGTGTTTTAAATTCGTTAGCATAATCATTCTGTGACCACAGGTAAAAAGAATCTTCTCTCGTTTACAATAGTAATCTAAGATTTGCTTCTGGCTTATGATTTTACATCTCATAAAATACCTGGAGCAAAATGAAAGCAAGGAAAAATTTAAAGATTATACTCACTTTTCCAGAAGATCCATTTTTGAGAACCTTTTCAAGAACATCTTTCTTTTCCAGGTAGGATTTGCTGAAAAACATGATTGAAAACTTGATCAAATAATATTCTCAACAAATGAATAGAATAAAAATATATAGAAATAATAAAATATAATTGGGAAGAAATACCTGACTGCTGTATAAAAATAGATTCATCTGACATAAATAAGATGTTATTGAAGCTACTTTGAGGTATGCTTACTACTTCCTGTGCATAGGCCAATACACTTAAACGCAGACCCGGCGTACACAAATCACGTTTCCGGCTTATACACTGCTTAAACAAATCAAGCATATTGAAAACTTGAACAAATATCGTTCTCAATAAACGAATAGCAGTTCATTTTTGAAAATATATAAATACAAAAACATAATGGGGAAGAAATACCTGCCTGATGTATAAAACTAGATTCATCTGACATAAATAAGATGTTATTGAAGCTTCTTTGAGGTATGCTTACTACTTCCTGTGCATACGCCGATACTCTTGATTCAACTTCTGCCTGTTGCAGACCCGGCAAGTCACATTTCAGGCTTCTACGCCATTTAAACAAATCAAGCATAGCCCTCGACTCACCAGAGGTTGAGCCAGCTAGTGGCCGCCTGGAAGAGCACCACATGTCCAGCGCCTTGTCCAGCTCCGGCTAGCATGTTCATGATGACCATCAGCTCCGGGAAGCCGGACATGTCTCCCTCCTGGTCATTCAGCAGTGGTCCTCCCATCGGTATCAGAGCCGACAGCACGACCTGCGCTACCTCATCTCCCACTGGGCTGTTGGAAGAGAAGTTAGATACTTTGTTTAGCTCTGAATACAGCCTTCAGTTCAGTAACATGAAAAAATTTTAAGGGATTTTTGTGAGCGCTTACAAAATTTTACAAGATGGATACTCGCCACGAACAGCGTGTTACCGAATCAAAGGTAACCTACGCTACCTCGTCTCCCACTGGGCTGTTGAAAGAGAAGTTAGATACTTGGTTTAGCTCTGAACACAGCCTTCAGTTCAGCAACACAAAAACTTTCGAGGGATTTTAGCGAGCACGAAAGTAAATTTTACAGGAGGGATACCTGCCACAAACAATGTGTTACCGAAACAAAGGCAGGTTTTATTGTCTGATATTTTCGCATTTACTTATTTTGTAAGACATTTCAAATTTGATCTTTTTTTTTTTCAAATTTGGTTACTCAATATTCAGGAAAACATCTTGAACCTTTATGTTGGCTTACCTTTTTTCCTTCACAATGAACATGGTCAGGTTCTGTAACAGGAGGCGGTTTTCTCTCACTGTGCTCTCATTTTCTTCACTCTGCAAACAATATCACATTCTACTGACATTCACAATTCCTTTTTTCAAAAATATGAAACCAAAGATATAGGATGTCATCAAAGGTATTATAAGCTTCAAAACTGCATTTATCAAATAAAAATCTTATTGAATATAACAATTTCACAACTGTTCAAACATGATATTTTTCAAATTTCTCACCTCTTCTGGTTTTGTGACCACTTTAGCTAGGAGGTTTTGCAGCACAACTTTATCGACAGTGGCCAGTTTGGAGAGAGAGGCACAGAGAGCCTCGTAGCTCTTGTCTCCAGGGTTCTTCTCCGTCAGGTGGAACAGCTTGTTGAAGAACTTGAGCACCTTGGTGGCAAACTGGGGGGACAGATTGTCTCGCACCAGGGACAGCAGTAGGCTCGTCAAATCTGGAATATGCATTACATACAAAGGCAATTAAACTTGAACACTTTGGTAGAAAACAGGTTGTCTCATACAGGGATGAAAGATGGAGGCGATGTCCATAGGCAATTTGGGTTGCAGAAATGCTTTCGAGTAAAACTAGTAGTAATATAATACATCCTTAGGTGTGTTGAAACATCTTGAGAATTTGGTAAGAGTGAAAATAGGCCATTAGCTAAGGATCTGACTGAGCATTTTGAATTACTGGTCAATGCATTTATTTTGTTGTTTTTTCTTGGTGACTTTGTTGAAAATTATTAGTTATATGCTTTGTATGTAGTTGTGTTACAAATAAGGTCAGACAATCACAAGAACATTTTAATGAATGGATATAGGCAAACTTAGGATAAAGGACTGCATTTGACAGTAGCGAAAATGACAAAAATAATTTCTTTGGTTGGTTTTAAAAAGAACTGCCTCCCCTTGTTATATTGGTCGGTTCAAAGTTTGTAAAAGGTCAGCTGAATATGACCACAATTACAAATTCCATATATACATGTAGTCATGACAAGTGCCTTAACAAAATTGTGTCTTAAAAAAAACTTTCAAAATCACAATCCCCTTACCAGCCTGGGAGGTGTAGAACTGTTCGAAGGCCTTCTTGCCGGCACTCTTCTCCAGATGGTTCTCCATGAACTTGAGACAGTCTTGCAGGATCTTCTCGTCCAGTCCACTGTGGGGAGGAAGATTGTTTTTACATCATATAAAGAGAGTATACTGGTCTTGGGGAGTTTGGTTTGAGTCAATGGTGAAGCAGTGTATGCAGAAAGCTAATTTGGGCACCTATAATTGTCATGGCAACATTATCACTTGTGACTTTGAGTAAAAGTATAGTTTATAATGGCAGACATAAAGTTATTAACAATTATTCTAGCTTGACCTGCGCATTGGATGACAACGAAATAAAGGAATAACAGGTTACAAAATATGAGAGTAAACGAATATGAATAAGTATCTAATAACAAATGATACTCACATGTAAAACAAGTGGAAAATAGCAAAATTATTTACATAATAATATTTTAAAATCATTATGAAGATAAATGACAATGTTTGATTAACAAAATTGTTAATAACTTTATGTCTGCCATTATAAACTATACTTTTACTCAAAGTCACAAGTGATAATGTAAGAATTACGCCACATAACATAAGTCATAATGTTGTGGCTATTCTGACAGGTTGCATTTCATAGACTTAGAGACATCACTTTCGAGAAAACTATCCTCTTTGTTGATAACAGTGTGAGTATGACAAAGCATCTTCCCACGGCAAGGTGAAAACGTATCGAGCAACTCTCCTCGCTTTAGACCTTGCCTTCACAAGGTAGAAAACTGGTGATCCGGAGCAGCGACACCTATCGTGATCACGAGTTACGCCCCTTATCAGCTCTTACAAAATAGCCAATGAAATTTTGGAACAAATTCAAAATACTAACAGACGATCTTTTTGAAAACTATCCGAGTGAAATGTAGTTTCAAATTTCAGTAAGCATGGTTGTTTTCACGTTTTTGATGAGCACCGAGAATGCAGAGAAGACAAACATTTATGTATCACTCAAATTAGTTGTTTCTCGCCCTTGTAAAACACATACAAAAGTATTTTTTCAAATCGGTTCAGTTAACATGCTGTCTTCTGATTGGACTATTCTACTTCCGTGCAGCGGGTTGAAATGCTAGCACAGAAATCACGGCCAATGATGTCAAGGGAGGAATGGGAAAGTTTAGAAACTTTTTCGTTTCGCCCGTGACGTTGTGAAGATGATGACAAAGAGGATGGGGATGTTTTAAAATGACAACACTATTTCACTTGGCAACCAGTATAGGGCTTCCACGAGTCCAAAAAATTGGACTCGAGTACTTGTGGGGTCAGTCCCACTCAGACCCAAGTACCCGAAAATTTCTTCTGGCCAAGAAATCATGATATTGTTGTTCATCCAAGATAATTTAAACAAATAATTCCAATTATAAATGGTCATATAAAGCATCTTATGACATCAAAATTTTCAATTAGTAATGTTGATCAACCATATAAATACTTGAAAGACAAACAGACTGAAATAACTTGAATAATTAACAGTTGATCCCTCTTTTTGGGCTAGAGAAATCAAGTATCCATGGAAGCCCTTAACCATTGTTGATCAAGGATTTCTATTACACCATGGTAGAAATAATGTGCTGTTTCATCAACCAAGGTTTGAACCTTATTAAAACCTTGAACAAGGCATGTATCTAATGAGCTTCATGTATCACTGCTTCAATATTGAGTTATACCTACCTCTCAGTATCAGAGAAGTTGATGATGAGACCGTGACACACGGAGATGACGTGACGGTACATCCTCAGGTTGAACTCCTCTCCGTCACATGCTCCCAGGAACTTCTCCACAGCACCAGTCACCTGGCAATACAGTGGTAATCATCATTTCTTTTCAGGGCAAGAAGTTCTGTTGAACCCCATTACTCACTCAATCACTTACACTGGACGCTAAAAATCCATTAACTTCTTGTCTTCCTATTTTACAAGCAATGACAGATTTACTCCCGAGTCCTGCTTCAAATACTTGCAAATTTTTTAAAGGACTCATACAAATTTTATCTGTGAGTCGCTGGATGCAAGTTTTTTTTCATGGTGCTTATATATTGATGGATTCATTTAAATATGCAAAAACTCACAAGAAATTGTGCTTGCCAGTCCCTGAACTCAGCAGGTTATATTTGTAGATTGATCACTGTACAAGTGAATATAACATGACTTCTGTATAAGGCGTGTTTAACATTGTCATGAGCAACAATGTGCACCACAGAAATACCAAGAATACAGAGTTCAAGATATAATTTGTGGACCTTTGGGGCATTTACTACCTGACTTGGTTAATGCTATGAACTACACCAGATCTATCTGAAGATGTTTAAGTGAAAAGTAACCCTGAATAAATGATGTATATTTTTGTGATGTCATTGACAGACAATTTTAAGTATATCAGTGAGTGACTGTCAAGACTTACGGTATCTGCAATGTACTCCGTGGTGACATCATACAGCAGTGGGAACATCACCCTAACAAACTCCTGGGTGCTGCCAGAGTCAGGACACCACCTAGAACAACGATTTCATATTTCATTCATAAAAACCTACATGCATCGGATCATAATGCACCCACCTCTGTCACTGGTCGCTATAACCAGTTTAGCGCAGACAAACATAGTCTTAAGCTATCCAATCACATCCTCGTTTAAAATAGTGGTAAGCGGCTATTATGTTTAACAAATGGTACACTGGTGTTACCTGCCCCTAGCATGATATCGTAAGCTTTTGCTGCCCACCTTGCAATTGGTTAAATGAGCTTATCTCAGAAAGATAGTGATAGAGGTGTGTGCATTCAGACCAAGACGGAGAGGATATCCCGACTTGTTCGAACCCCGATAGAGACAAGTTTTGCTATTTTATTCCTCAGAGCTCGGTCAATTTTGATCAGACTGAAACATACATATTTTTCAAAAGACAATGCTCTTTTTAGATCGATGCTAAATGCAACTGGACGTATCATTTGACCATCACACCTACAGTTTTCGATAATAATAATCTCATGAGACACTCACGTCACCAGATCACTGGCGAATCTGACCAGAGAGTTGAGGACATGTCTCATGGAGGCGTTGATGTTAAAGCTGGGTTGGCCAGATAGAGTCACCATGTGGGCGCTGTGTACCGTGTCCATATAGCTCTCGCATGGGAGGATGTCATTAGCAAAGGCATTCCGCTGGAACAAAGATTATCAATAAAGGTTATCAGGAAACTACAGGGCATAATTTTAACGGCAATGTCAAAGTAGAGTAATACTGCTGCCAGAATAGCATGTAGTCATGAAATCAGAAATGAGCATCGCTGTCTCAATGCCAGCCAAGTCGAGAAAATAATAATTTTAGCATACTGTCGGTAATGCATGATTAAAGAGGCAACAAATACAAATATTGAGGGACTGACACGGTCCATCATGTTCCCTGGTTCACCCTTTTTGCACAACTTTGGCTGTCCCAAAGATTCATAGGTCAATTTTCATAACTCCTAATGCTTTAATTATATTTGTATAAACACATATTCACAAGGAATCACAAGTGAAATCACTCTCACTCACCCATGCCCCGATGCTTGGAAACTCATTGCCGCTTGTGTTGTTCCATTTCTCTATGGCATTGCGGACAGGGCTTGGTAGTATGGCCATCACTTCGAGACCGAGGACAGAGACTTTTGAAGCTCGGCCCGACCCTATACTCATCACAGTGCCGAATGCCTGAAGTCTGTGAGGAGTGAGGGTGTTGTCATCTGTGCTGGCAACGTCTCCCAACACACACGATCTGGTGAGAGAAGAAGAGAGAGTGAGTGAGTGAGTGAGTGAGTTATTGTTTTATGTCGCTTGGGCAATTTGCAGCCATTAGTGGCGTGGAAAAAGAGATTTTGCAGCTTGAATATGAGTAACAAATCAAGGTAACATCACTGATGATTAGGTATTTTATAGGCTGAAATGGGTAGTGCGTTCCGTGTTCAAAATGCACTTTCCGGTGATAAAGAGAAAATGGTAAAGATGGGGTGAATTGCTTAATATGAGTAACAAATAATAGTAATTTTACTGAAAATGAGCAAATACAGCAGAACACAGATATAGCGAACTGGGATAAAGCGAACAAATCGGATAAAGCGAACAAATCGGATATAGCGAACAAATTTTCAAGTCCCGTCCCTATGAAATTATATTTAAATTATATATGCGTATAGCGAACACTGGATATAGCGAACTAAATTCTTTGGTCCCTTGGAGTTTGTTATATCTGAGTTCTACTGTAGTACTCATAGGTTATTCCCAAAATGCCCTGTTTGCCTTCAAGAAACCAGCCAATAAAAATCTTTTCCAATCAAGCAATTTGGGCAATATCCAAATAAGAATACTGATAAGCTTTCATGCTGTGTATAACTGGCATGTCACTAGCAAAGGGAAATTTAGTGAAAGGATTAAAGGATTGTAGGAGTAAAGATACACTGATGGTACTGATATTACTTTTATAAAAACCTGCCCAGGGTGGCAGAAATGCAAGACTGAAAGATTGCGATAATAATTCATAAAATAAGAATACCTACATCTGTGAGAGAGAAAGCACAACAATCTACAAGTAAAGAACTGCATACCTGACATAGACACTGTAGGCCTCGACCAGTAGAAGGATGGCGGGGATCAGATCCTGTGCAACATCCATCGTCTTGTGGGGGTCATTCTCAGTCTGAAAGTGAGAGTGAGTGTGTTCTTAGACTCGCCTGTGCAATATAATCATATTTTACAACTTGTAAGGAAAGTAATGGAGGCACTTTTATGGACATACATATTCCTTATTCTAGGAAGAGGGCTTTTGACCATAGTGTTTAGTGTAGTTTACAGGCAAACGATGACCTTTTTCTTATCAAAAATACCATGTCCTTAACTTTATCTAAACGCATTGAAAAATCAGTCAAATAAAGAGATAAGTGACATGTTGTCCTTGGGACATTTACCAAACTTAAAGCTTGGCACCGAACCTTTTGAGAAGTAGGATACCTATAAGATTCTGAAGCGTCTCATATTTTCCAATTTAGAGTAAATGACCGCCCCATCTGATTAACGTGGTGCACTCAAGTGTTAACAAAAATTATGTAATAATTCAATTTCGTATCTAGATGAAGAGACTGTAAATGGTCAGAATACACACCATAGGTTTAGAGAAAGCCTCATCGAGCCCGACCTCCACCTTGGCTATCACAGCATCCAGCATCAGTATAGCCGACAGTCCTGGCAGGTCCTTCATAGGCAGAATCTCATTCTGGTCCACAACCGGCAGCTGTGCTATCTGGTAACACGGCACATAGAGGGTTAATTGAGGAGTAGAACTCTTCAATTAGGGGCAGTGAGTTGATGTTTAGCAACACTTAGGTCTTCATCTAAGATGTCAACTAGAAAGTGTTGTTACTCGCAAAAACAGATGTCTCCCCCGATACACCATTTCAGCTGAATTTTGTTTTTGAAAATACCTTAAATTTTGTATAAAACTCAAATGAAAACCATATTCTCTATACAAAACGATATGAACTCAGATTTGATTTTTTATTCATGGGAATCGTTAATCAACATCTACGCAGTTTGTCATGAAAACTAACCCTCCCCTTCAAAATGAGGAAGTCACAACTGTTACCATGGAAACAAAAACATATTAAATTGAAAAGAAGTTGAAACCCCCAAAAGGCACATCTACATGATATGGAGAGGCTGTGTACCAAATTTGGTGAAGATTGGTAAAGTAGTTTCAGAGGTATGCTCCGGAAACAAATGGGAACGCGCACGCGCACGCCAACAGGAACTCAGCCAAAACCAATATGTCTCCCGACCCTTCGGGGGGAGACATAATTAGCAAGATCTAATGGTCATGGACCATAACTTAAGCAATTTATAACCCTCAATCCACACACCTGATCTTGTATGAAGTTCATGGAGAGTCTCACATCGTAGTTGATACAGTTGGCCGTCTTGCTGGCGGACGTCAAGAGGTTTTCTGCCTGTTGGGTCGTCATGCCCTGCTTTACCAGCCAGTCCTACAAATGGAGAATAAATTTGTGTAAATAATTTTTGTTTGTTGAAATAACAAATGAATTATGTTCTTAGGCTTAACTGAAACATTATCAACTTATCCCAGTTAAGATGCATACTTGCTACGGTAAGTGTTAACAAATCTAGCGAATACTACAAAGTATGTCATATGAATTTAATAAATAAGTTGTAAATTAAATGCACACACACTCATAAACCCTCAAATATTTCTCCATATGAACCAACCTTGACCCAGCTGGTAAAAGCCTTGTGGGAGAGTCTTGGAGCCCAGCGCAGTGTGTGGAGGATGTGTCCGTTGCCCATACTGAGCTGGGAGCTCTCTAAGAGCTTGATGTACTGAACCGACGGCGGCAGACACGCCAGTAGACGCCATAGGATCAGGAAGTGGTAGTGCATTGCTGATGCATCCTGAATACATAGAGTGAAAACAAATCTTAACTTGCCAAAAATTGTGTTAAGTTTCAAAAATATTTTTCAGCAAGAAGACATGGTCATCAACATCCCCCGCCAAATAAGTTTTCATTAAAGCTCCCTAATCCAAATATTAACTTGCCAAAACATGTGTAAAGATTTTTCAAAAGGTGTTGGGAGTTCGCAGCTACCCCTTTGAGAGAAAATTCTGAGGGGAAAAACATATAACAATGGCTTCAACAGAACAAGTCAGTAAATACACAAAATCAATTGGCATATTGGTAAAACATATAGTCGAACTTGTGTTAGCGGCCACCTCTATAGAGCGGCCACCTGCTAGATGAGGCCACCCTAAAGTCCCCCCGAGCGATTTTACGTTATATTTTACCTCTATAGAGCGGCCACTTGTTAGATGCGGCCAGCGGCCACCATAATTAAGTCCAAAACGAAGGCAAAACTTGTCAGTAGCGGCCATGTGCAATTTAAAACAATAAAAAATCAGTGACTATTTTAACAAATAAGTTTTAAGATCATCATTAAACAAACTTTTAATGACTGTTTTAATGTGTTGCATATTTATTGGTTTTAAAGACTACACTGTATTTTTAATTCTGTATATAATATAAGCTATCATTTTGAAATTAAAATATGATATTAGAATTTTCGTAAGTTGTCTTTGAGTATGACAAGACACCAAACCTCTATAAAAAGGCCACCTCTATATAAAGGCCACTTTTGGTCGGTCCCTTGAGTGGCCTTTATAGACAAGTTCGACTGTGACACGCAAAGCTATGTATCATGAATGACTTTAATGGGGTCAGGAGTTAGCTAAAAAGAACAAAGTTGAAAGACTAAGATGTTTGCAAAATGACCTATTGGCAAATGATTAATTGGTCAACATCAGCATTTATGTCTTGAAACTGCACATCATAGTGATAACATCTGTCAACTTTGTACCATTCAAATTAAAACAACCAGGTTATGAGAGGAAATACAGATGGACAGTTGATGGTTTTGTCTAGTGAAATTTCTAATTTCAAATACAATGATCAGCAATTGATTATTTGACATCTGACAAAACTCACCAGAAGAGAAAGCTTCTCCTTAGTTTTGTCACATCGAGACCCCGCCATGAGGAGAGAGATACACGCGTCGTACAACTGGTTGTAGTTCAGGGTCTCAGGGTTAGACAGCAGGAAATTGGAGGCCTGAAATTGATCCAGTATGAAATTCTAAAAGGGCACAGTTTTGAAGGACAAAAAGCCTTTGGAGTTATCATCCATGTGTAGAGTAAAATAAAAGAAGCGTGAAACTTGTATGCAGTCTTTAGAATTCAGCTGTGAATGATAACATCTACAGTAGAACACGGATATAGCGAAATCGGATATAGCGAACAATCGGATATAGCGAACCAATTTTCAAATCCGGTCCCTATATAATATCACTTAAATTACATGTGTATAGCGAACACCGGATATAGCGAACTAAATTCTTTGGTCCCTTGAAGTTTGTTATATCCGAGTTCTACTGTATATGAATGGAGGTTCAACAGCAGAAAATTTTAAGCATAAAGTTGATTTAATCTACATGTTCATTTTTAAATCAAGTTTGAAGGATCCAAATAATTCTTAGGATTGTTAAAAACCAAGAAAGGCATCTGAATTTGACATTATGTATCTAAAATAACATACTTTCTTGAAAAGTAAGACAAGGGGAAAAGAGGAAACAGTTACTTAGATGTTAAAAGTCCTGACCAATTTGATGACTTCTTTGATGGGCAAGTCTATGTAGAATAAGAGACAAGTCTTATGAGTTTTTAGATTTATCTTTTTAAAGGTTAATTTTGAGATGATCAGACTTACAGAGTTTTACTATTTCTTTGACTTACAATTGAGTTCAAAATGATAAATCAATACAGGATGAAGTTTACTAACCAGTCCATCAATCTTGGGTGAGTCTTGGTTGTTAACCTCCCCCGGGCCAAGGCTGTAGAATCTCGGCTTCATGTGACCTACTGAGGAAGTCAAAACATGGTAATATAGTATGTGATATTAATGTCATAATACTCATGAATATGTGATTGAAAATATAAAGAAAATGTTAACATCATTTACTCATGAATCTGTAAGCTGTTGAATTAATAGTGACAAACCATTATATGAGTCCAATTGACAGGAACCACAGCCTGCTAATATGAATTAATTGGCATCTCAGGCAGAAAAAAAGGTCAGCCCAAATCATATAAGGAAAGATGTAAGGATTGATGATATATGATTCTGGTGTTTCATGCATGTTTGTAAACAACCAACCTTCATGTGTTTCCTGGGTGGAGAGGTTTTTGCGAAAGTTTTCCTCCACCTCTCTACAAGGGAAGTACTGACTGGCCTTAGTGAGTATCCCAGAGTCTCTGTCACTCGACTGGGTCAGTGTGTGTACTGTGAACAGATTCCACTGCACCTGGAGGGGGGAACAGAGAGATTGTGAGGAGGGGTCGTCTTCACATAACACACCTCAGTGACATTTTAAGTTGTATTGAAAAGAACAGCTTATATTACAGCAAGGTTGACAGGATTTTATGATTGGAACTACCTCATAGGGAAAAGAATGACTTTTCCAGGGCAGTTAAGTAATAAATATTCAAAGGGACATCTTGTGAAGCTAACTCTTTTGGGCAAGCTATTATGTTCTTTGGGTATGACAATCAAAAGCTTAGCACATGATTTTGATTTTCTTAATATGGGGGGCACATAAATTAAATTGATTAAAGACGTACTACTGTCATGCCTTTATATGATGATAATTTCCACACTTCTTGAAAACTGAGGCTAGAGGAGGTGACATTTTTAGCTTGAGCTTTATGTTTTCGGGTATGACTATCAGAAGGTAAGAATATAAGATTTGAATTCTTGATATGGAGGACACAAAATTACTTTGAGTACATCTGCATATCAGACCCAAGCTTCAGATAAGGTAGAAAATTTAAACTTGGAGATAGTAGGGGTGAAAGGTTAAGTTAAAGGACAGTACCTGATCAATGAAGGCTGCAGGAGGATCATAGAAGTAGTGCAGTAGATAGTCCAGTATCAGCATCACTCGACTCAAGGGCAGCGGCACCATCGTCTCCAGTTTCCTACAATAGAAGGGAGATGTCACTTGATACTTGAAACAATGGTTGTATGACAAATTCTATATTGGCTCAACACATTATACAACCAGTTTGAGCTTTGATGTCTTAGTTTTAATTTAATTAATTTCAATGGGGATGTGGTCGAAGGGGGGAGGGGGGTTGAGAGGAAGGAGAAGGCACCATTGTCTCCAGTTGCAATAGAAGGGAGATGATAGGAGTTTTGGATGAAGGAGGAAAGAGGGAGAAGGGTTGAGAGGAAGGTCCTTATTGAGAATCACTTACTCCTTGTCAGTGTTTGCAAGAGTGACGACACACTCTGCAATACGGAGGAGGAGCGACTTCTTCTGCATCAGCTGCAGGCTGTGGAACAGGAAGAGAAGCAGCTGCATGTGCTCCACATTCACATCTGAAACATTGGAACATCAACACTGCAATAACTGTGTCATAGGAGAGGGATGAATTATATCATCAAAGATTAGAGAGACAGTGAGATATCATTTTGACAGAATTGGAACAATCCCCGTTTTTGCCATTTGAGATGTCTACATCTTAGTATCTCGCTTAAACAAATAGATTTATAGACTAGGATGGAAAGTCAAATAAGATCAAATAACCAAGTTGATCGTCACCTCCAAAGTATCAAATAATATTGTTGAGTTTACAATTACGACAGAATGTCGGACATCAAAGAAAAAACTTGCAGGTCAGCAATTTTAACTTATAAACTTATTCCAAAACAAGTGTTTGCCACAAAGATCTCTCTTACCTTCAAACTGTTCAGTCTTGTTATCAAAGTTGAGTATGGCTGTTTTGAGAGTGACGATGAAGCGGACCCAGATATTGATGACGGCGTTGTCCGACTGACTCTTGATGGTCTTAGCTTCTCTCTCCTTCTGCTGTTTCAGCAGTAGAACCTCCGCCAACACAGCCAGAGTTCTGGGGTAGACCGTCAGCGGCCAGGGGTCAACCGAGTTGGGCGATACTCCGAGCTGTACTAGGAGAACATCCTGAAAATAGGATAGAAAATCATATGTATTGCTGTAATCAAACTAATAAATGCCAGATGTAATAAGTCCTCATTACTTCAAGGGACAATTTCAACACCTCCTATCATTCTACTCTCCTTATTACAATGGCATTAAACATATACCATGTGCATAACTCAGTCGCTAGAGTGTCCACTTGTCACCCAGAAGACCTGGCGGGGTTCTATTTCCGGTCGTGTCATACCAAAAGCCATTAAAATATGGGTGTTGTTGTTTCCTTTCTTGACATTCTGCATTATAAGGTGAGGTGAGGTGATATGGGGTTTATCGCCGCTTTCAAGAGTATTTCACTTATATCGCGGCTGCTAGTATTATTGCAGGGAGAAAGCCTGCAACACTATTGTGGCTATGTATTGCGGTGAAACCTGCGAGCATTGGCTGGAACTAGCGAACCATGGGTGGTACTGCGCTGAAATTCAGTGTAGCATTGCACCCAAACCTGACTGCGTGTAGAACAGTTCTCTACTGCAGACAAAGTTGCCGAGCCCCTGGCGGGATTCGAACCACGGACCTCCTGATCCGAAGCCGAACGCGCTAACCACTGCGCTATCCCGCCCCCCTGCATTATAAGGACAGAAAAACACCTTAACTGACGCCGTAGTGTGAGGGTGCCTAAGCACATCCTGAATTTCCAATATGTATGCTTGAATGGAGGATAATAAAGTGTTATCATTATTATCAATATGTTTCTTCCTTTACCACAAATACAGACTTATGATAATTGAATGCATAACATTCAACAACAGTCATTACTTCTTTATGAAATTTCACTATTGGTAAAGAGATGTCAAAAGTGACTTATTCAAAATACTCTGTTACTATAGTTGTATTCCTTACCTGCAGATTATCTGAGAGACAACCGGTAGCAATCAGACTGTGGTTCAGTTTAGCTAGTGACACAGATATCTCCTCATAGATCTTGTCAGCTGCAGAAGAAACATGATCAAGTGTGAAAGTGTGTTCATTCAAGTCGGTTGTAACTTCAAAAAGCAAACATGTAATACAGTGATCACGGAAATAGTGAACTCTGATATAACGAACAATCTGATATAGTGAACAAAAGTCCCGTCGAAAGCCGTATGTATGGCGGCCAAACTTGAGTAGCGAACACCGGATATAGCGAACTAATTTCTTTGGTTCCTTGAAGTTCCTTATATCCGTGATCTACTTTACCATTATCGGCTATGCACAGCTACAACGCAATGCATAGATTTACAATGTAAGTTATAATCTACATTTACAATAATTACTCACAAGCAAAATGGATATCTATAAGGGAGATAACTCACCATTGCCAACTTTAGAACACTCTTTGTCGAGTTCCCTGATGAGAATAGCCATATTACTTGCATGTTCATCACCCAGAGAGGATCTGAAAACAGTTACATTATGCTTCAGTTGATGGTAGCTGTGTGTCAGGTTATTGTCTACAGTCATACAAACAATCATATCTGGGTTGCATTTTTCATGTGATGTGAGGGCAAAATATCCCTTTACCTTGATGTGATTTGCAACAAGGCCTCATGTTTAATAATTTATATTTCAAGTTTGCATTTCTCGGTAGTCAGTGTATGCTTACCGGGTAGTAGTATTTTCCTTTTCAGGACTTTTTAAAAAGAATGTATATTTGTTCCAATGCCACACTATGCTTATGAATCAATAAACCAACAATCAGGAATTCATTTTGTAAAGTCTAGAGTCTGAACATGATGAAGATAATGACATTCATAATATTAACATGACATATTACATGACATAACACCAAGTGCCTGTAGTAAAAAGTTGTAGGTTAACAGGTGACAATAACAGCATTATCTTTTTCTACTGAACACTCTGATTTTGAAGTAAAAATAAAGATGAAACTAAAACATTTGCAAAAATTAAAAGAATTCCTTATTTACCTCATAAGCTTCTTGATTTCTGCATCTGAAGAGTTGACCATGTACACATTGATGAAATTCAGGACACTCGTAGCCAGAGAAACAAACTGGGGAAAAAAAATCAATAAAATCAGATATAACTATAATCAGTTTTAGCAATTATTTTTGAAAACATACCTTGGCACAACATACGTTTCAAACATGAAATACATTATTGATCTTTAAACAATCACTACTAATATAATATGAGAAATTAAAGATCAAATACCATGAGAATGACACAAAGGAAAGATGATACACATAGAGCAATTGGCTATTTTACTTATCATCCATAAATGACTTAACCTTGACATTCAACATAGATGATTCCATTGCAGTTAAATGTTAAACCTTACCCCTTCAGGTTCTCGTTTGTCAGGTACGAAGTTAGGGTTGTCTCCATTGCTGGGATGGCGGGATCTCTTTGACTCTCCGCTACCCTCCACTCGAGGGGGGAGGGGCAGAGGGGGCGTGGTCTCTGAAGGTTCCTCGGGGGACAGAGTCTCTTCAAACCAGTGGCCCAGGATAGGTTCATAATCCTCATCTAGGGGGTAACAGAGTAATGACAAACACTTATGAGTAACCTATTTCAACAATCCCAAAAGATGATTCTTATTAAAGGGGATTAAAATGGTTTTGGAGGATTCCTCTTATGAACGCTACTTTAAACTTATAATCAGTCTTACATACATAGTGAAACATATGGGAAAATGTGATTTTTAGGATTCATCTAATGAAAGTTACTTTTTACATGAGATCAATATTGTAATATAAATAGTGAAACTTAAGAGAAAATACTTAGCCCACTAGCTAACACTCACACTGGCAAAACACTCTTATTAATCATCTAAGTCCAAGATTTGTAACAACCTTCATTAGGCATTGCTTGAGCCATCTCTCAAGCCTACTGCTCTTATTTAAAATTGAGATTTGTTTGGTCATTTCAAACGTAGCAACTCACTGCAATGTCGGTTCTGGGTGTAAAGCAGAAGTGCTTGAATATGCCAATGATTGAAACTTTTGTGAGTTGTGGTTCAAGGACTATGTTTCCTTGGTTTGAAATCCAACAGTAAAAGCCTTATCATTTTCATCAATACAGACGCAAATTCTGACTCACCTTCGTCCTCACTGCTATCCTCTGAGCTGCTGAAGTCATCCTCGTAGAAGGTGTTGGAATCTGACGTGCTGCTGCTACTTGTCTCTGAACTCTCGGACCCCTGCTTCTGTCTCTTCAACATTGCAGCCTGGACAAAGCACAAATAAATCAAATTTGATCTTTGGAACGTATCAGTACATTCAATTTCTTGAACACTAGCAGACAGAAATACAACACCTCCTCAGCCATTGCTACACACTTTGCCATTGTGGTTGAGCACAAAGATTGCAAAACTTTAAACATGATGCTGTGTGATAATATAACAATGTAATAGAAAAATAATTTGGAGTTAATCGGTAAAAACATTATCAGTGAGAGCTAAATCAGCTAAAATGAATAAGTTGCAGTCAGTGATAGACCTTTGGCAAGGGTGATAGAATATGCTTTGATAGGGAAAAGCTATTTAACTGAATTGTATTTGGTAGCTGAATGCCATAAATGAGGTTACATTCTGAGAGTTGAACAAACTCAAACTTACAAGGTATTTATTTCACATGAATATACACAAGTTAATAATTTTGCATACCTTCTTGAAGGTGACAACCACAAGGTTGAGCAACATGTCTGTCAGATTGATCCGAGCAACAAGTTTCTTCACTCTCTTCCATGCAGAGGCAGACGTCAAAATTGTCACATCCATTCCAGGCTTCACCTCGCTTGGTACAGTCTGCAACCAGATTAAAAAGCTCAATTCTAATCCACATGAACTGAATATTGAAGAAACAGTTCAACAACATGGTCCAAAGTTTGTACCAAAGTTAGGAGACATTATGGGAGGGAGAGGAATAAGTATAGGGATTTAACCCCTCCTATCTTCCCCATGTCCATGTTGTAATGGGAGAGGGAATCCAAAAGAGGGTTGTGCTAAATTCTACCTGGGAGTAAACAAAGGGTTTGTACAATATTTCAAGACCTAAATTTAAGACTTTTTAAGGCTTTTCTGTTCAAATTTAAGGCCAAGCGAGAAAAAGAGTTATTCACAAATGACTTGGAGGAGAGACACAAATTACAAGAGAATGCACAGTGGACAACATGTGGAAATAGCAGAATCACACATTTCTGAATGTACTAATATATCAAGGGAGTTACTCTAAAATTATATTGGATTAACCACAGGCAATGAAAGTTTGAAAATCTCTGATAATATTTGTAGTGAATTTCAGGATTTTTCCAAGCATTTATGTGGTTTTCCAGGCTTATTAAGGTTTTTTAAGGTCAAGAGAATAAATTCCAGACAAATCCTGTAAACATACACCCCCATCCCCTATCTCCCTGTGCAAACATCTTGATTTCCACTACAGAATTATCCTATGTCTGCATGCAAAGAGTTAATGTTTGTAATAATGACCTTGAGATCTCCGAGGGAGCCTTCTATCTGCAGATCTTCAAACAGTGTTGTGAGCAGCTGAACAGCGTTAGACCCCAGAGCCACTGACAGGACACCGAATCCTTGGAAGGAGCTAAAAAGAAGGGGGATAACTCTAAATTTCCTCACAAATTTCATCATCTATTATACATCCAACATGATAAATTTAGTTTGATAATCACTTGAGATTTTGTTTATTGCATGAGAATATGCATTATTGGTTCATGAAACAAAATAACCAGCTTACCAGTACAATCCTAGTCATGTAGAAGTAAAAACTTATATCCTGTGTTCTTAAGTGTAAGTTAAGAATATCCAGGGTTTTTAAATCATCATTATTCATACTAGCAAGTGAAAGCAAAAGCACAAATGCAAATACATTTATTCTAGTCTATGAAATTGTTGGTAGTGAATTGTAGACTTTTTCAAACCATTGTAGTTGTTTTACAGGCTTTGTAAGGTTCTTAAGGAGGCCAAGTTCAAGGCTTCTTTCAGAATTGTATGAAACGTTGAAAGATTTGAGAGCAAAGATTACTCTGTGTAAATTCAGAATTAAAGACTGTGTTATATATGTTGCTTACTTTAAATCCATAAAAGTACAGACAGGGCTCTGTGCTTATTCAAATCTAAATGCATGTAGGTAGCGACAGTTTCCAACTCCAGTCTACATATGCACATATTCATAAATTTGTTAATGTCGTCTCTGATATGTACAAAGTGAAGGAAATACTGTATGTTCTTACTATATATGTATATAAGTAAAGACAATACTCTGTGCCTGTTCTAACTATGTATATATGATTTAAAAACAGTACTCTGTGCCTGTTCTAACTACGTGTATATAAGTAAAGACAGTACTCTGTGTATGTTCTAACTACGTGTATATAAGTAAAGACAGTACTCTCTGTATGTTCTAACTATGTGTATATAAGTAAAGACAGTACTCTGTGTATGTTCTAACTACGTGTATATAAGTAAAGACAGTACTCTGTGTATGTTCTTACTATATGTATATAAGTAAAGACAATACTCTGTGCCTGTTCTAACTACGTGTATATAAGTAAAGACAGTACTCTGTGTATGTTCTAACTACGTGTATATAAGTAAAGACAGTACTCTGTGCCTGTTCTAACTACGTCTATATAAGTAAAGACAGTACTCTGTGTATGTTCTAACTACGTGTATATAAGTAAAGACAGTACTCTGTGTATGTTCTAACTACGTCTATATAAGTAAAGACAGTACTCTGTGTATGTTCTAACTACGTCTATATAAGTAAAGACAGTACTCTGTGCCTGTTCTAACTACGTGTATATAAGTAAAGACAGTACTCTGTGTATGTTCTAACTACGTCTATATAAGTAAAGACAGTACTCTGTGCCTGTTCTAACTACGTGTATATAAGTAAAGACAGTACTCTGTGTATGTTCTAACTACGTGTATATAAGTAAAGACAGTACTCTGTGTATGTTCTAACTACGTGTATATAAGTAAAGACAGTACTCTGTGTATGTTCTAACTACGTGTATATAAGTAAAGACAGTACTCTGTGTATGTTCTAACTACGTCTATATAAGTAAAGACAGTACTCTGTGTATGTTCTAACTACGTGTATATAAGTAAAGACAGTACTCTGTGTATGTTCTAACTACGTCTATATAAGTAAAGACAGTACTCTGTGTATGTTCTAACTATGTCTATATAAGTAAAGACAGTACTCTGTGTATGTTCTAACTACGTCTATATAAGTAAAGACAGTACTCTGTGTATGTTCTAACTACATGTATATAAGTAAAGACAGTACTCTGTGTATGTTCTAACTACGTGTATATAAGTAAAGACAGTACTCTGTGTATGTTCTAACTACGTGTATATAAGTAAAGACAGTACTCTGTGTATGTTCTAACTACGTGTTTATAAGTAAAGACAGTACTCTGTGTATGTTCTAACTACGTGTATATAAGTAAAGACAGTACTCTGTGTATGTTCTAACTACATGTATATAAGTAAAGACAGTACTCTGTGTATGTTCTAACTACGTCTATATAAGTAAAGACAGTACTCTGTGTATGTTCTAACTACGTGTATATAAGTAAAGACAGTACTCTGTGTATGTTCTAACTACGTGTATATAAGTAAAGACAGTACTCTGTGTATGTTCTAACTACGTGTATATAAGTAAAGACAGTACTCTGTGTATGTTCTAACTACGTCTATATAAGTAAAGACAGTACTCTGTGTATGTTCTAACTACGTCTATATAAGTAAAGACAGTACTCTGTGTATGTTCTAACTACGTGTATATAAGTAAAGACAGTACTCTGTGTATGTTCTAACTACGTGTATATAAGTAAAGACAGTACTCTGTGTATGTTCTAACTACGTGTATATAAGTAAAGACAGTACTCTGTGTATGTTCTAACTACGTGTATATAAGTAAAGACAGTACTCTGTGTATGTTCTAACTACGTGTATATAAGTAAAGACAGTACTCTGTGTATGTTCTAACTACGTGTATATAAGTAAAGACAGTACTCTGTGCCTGTTCTAACTATGTGTATATAAGTAAAGACAGTACTCTGTGTATGTTCTAACTACGTGTATATAAGTAAAGACAGTACTCTGTGTATGTTCTAACTACGTGTATATAAGTAAAGACAGTACTCTGTGTATGTTCTAACTACGTGTATATAAGTAAAGACAGTACTCTGTGCCTGTTCTAACTACGTGTATATAAGTAAAGACAGTACTCTGTGTATGTTCTAACTACGTGTATATAAGTAAAGACAGTACTCTGTGTATGTTCTAACTACGTGTATATAAGTAAAGACAGTACTCTGTGCCTGTTCTAACTACGTGTATATAAGTAAAGACAGTACTCTGTGTATGTTCTAACTACGTCTATATAAGTAAAGACAGTACTCCGTGTATGTTCTAACTACGTGTATATAAGTAAAGACAGTACTCTGTGCCTGTTCTAACTACGTGTATATAAGTAAAGACAGTACTCTGTGTATGTTCTAACTACGTGTATATAAGTAAAGACAGCACTCTGTGTATGTTCTAACTACGTGTATATAAGTAAAGACAGCACTCTGTGTATGTTCTAACTACGTGTATATAAGTAAAGACAGTACTCCGTGTATGTTCTAACTACGTGTATATAAGTAAAGACAGTACTCCGTGTATGTTCTAACTACGTGTATATAAGTAAAGACAGTACTCTGTGTATGTTCTAACTACGTGTATATAAGTAAAGACAGTACTCTGTGTATGTTCTAACTACGTGTATATAAGTAAAGACAGTACTCTGTGTATGTTCTAACTACGTGTATATAAGTAAAGACAGTACTCTGTGTATGTTCTAACTACGTGTATATAAGTAAAGACAGTACTCTGTGTATGTTCTAACTACGTGTATATAAGTAAAGACAGTACTCTGTGTATGTTCTAACTACGTGTATATAAGTAAAGACAGTACTCTGTGTATGTTCTAACTACGTGTATATAAGTAAAGACAGTACTCTGTGTATGTTCTAACTACGTGTATATAAGTAAAGACAGTACTCTGTGTATGTTCTAACTACGTGTATATAAGTAAAGACAGTACTCTGTGTATGTTCTAACTACGTGTATATAAGTAAAGACAGTACTCTGTGTATGTTCTAACTACGTGTATATAAGTAAAGACAGTACTCTGTGTATGTTCTAACTACGTGTATATAAGTAAAGACAGTACTCTGTGTATGTTCTAACTACGTGTATATAAGTAAAGACAGTACTCTGTGTATGTTCTAACTACGTGTATATAAGTAAAGACAGTACTCTGTGTATGTTCTAACTACGTGTATATAAGTAAAGACAGTACTCTGTGTATGTTCTAACTACGTGTATATAAGTAAAGACAGTACTCTGTGTATGTTCTAACTACGTGTATATAAGTAAAGACAGTACTCTGTGTATGTTCTAACTACGTGTATATAAGTAAAGACAGTACTCTGTGTATGTTCTAACTACGTGTATATAAGTAAAGACAGTACTCTGTGTATGTTCTAACTACGTGTATATAAGTAAAGACAGTACTCTGTGTATGTTCTAACTACGTGTATATAAGTAAAGACAGTACTCTGTGTATGTTCTAACTACGTGTATATAAGTAAAGACAGTACTCTGTGTATGTTCTAACTACGTGTATATAAGTAAAGACAGTACTCTGTGTATGTTCTAACTACGTGTATATAAGTAAAGACAGTACTCTGTGTATGTTCTAACTACGTGTATATAAGTAAAGACGGTACTCTGTGTATGTTCTAACTACGTGTATATAAGTAAAGACGGTACTCTGTGTATGTTCTAACTACGTGTATATAAGTAAAGACGGTACTCTGTGTATGTTCTAACTACGTGTATATAAGTAAAGACGGTACTCTGTGTATGTTCTAACTACGTGTATATAAGTAAAGACAGTACTCTGTGTATGTTCTAACTACGTGTATATAAGTAAAGACAGTACTCTGTGTATGTTCTAACTACGTGTATATAAGTAAAGACAGTACTCTGTGTATGTTCTAACTACGTGTATATAAGTAAAGACAGTACTCTGTGTATGTTCTAACTACGTGTATATAAGTAAAGACAGTACTCTGTGTATGTTCTAACTACGTGTATATAAGTAAAGACAGTACTCTGTGTATGTTCTAACTACGTGTATATAAGTAAAGACAGTACTCTGTGTATGTTCTAACTACGTGTATATAAGTAAAGACAGTACTCTGTGTATGTTCTAACTACGTGTATATAAGTAAAGACAGTACTCTGTGTATGTTCTAACTACGTGTATATAAGTAAAGACAGTACTCTGTGTATGTTCTAACTACGTGTATATAAGTAAAGACAGTACTCTGTGTATGTTCTAACTACGTGTATATAAGTAAAGACGGTACTCTGTGTATGTTCTAACTACGTGTATATAAGTAAAGACGGTACTCTGTGTATGTTCTAACTACGTGTATATAAGTAAAGACGGTACTCTGTGTATGTTCTAACTACGTGTATATAAGTAAAGACGGTACTCTGTGTATGTTCTAACTACGTGTATATAAGTAAAGACAGTACTCTGTGTATGTTCTAACTACGTGTATATAAGTAAAGACAGTACTCTGTGTATGTTCTAACTACGTGTATATAAGTAAAGACAGTACTCTGTGTATGTTCTAACTACGTGTATATAAGTAAAGACAGTTCTCTGTGTATGTTCTAACTACGTGTATATAAGTAAAGACAGTACTCTGTGTATGTTCTAACTACGTGTATATAAGTAAAGACAGTACTCTGTGTATGTTCTAACTACGTGTATATAAGTAAAGACAGTACTCTGTGTATGTTCTAACTATGTGTATATAAGTAAAGACAGTACTCTGTGTATGTTCTAACTACGTGTATATAAGTAAAGACAGCACTCTGTGTATGTTCTAACTACGTGTATATAAGTAAAGACAGTACTCTGTGTATGTTCTAACTATGTGTATATAAGTAAAGACAGTACTCTGTGTATGTTCTAACTACGTGTATATAAGTAAAGACAGTACTCTGTGTATGTTCTAACTACGTGTATATAAGTAAAGACAGTACTCTGTGTATGTTCTAACTACGTGTATATAAGTAAAGACAGTACTCTGTGTATGTTCTAACTACGTGTATATAAGTAAAGACAGTACTCTGTGTATGTTCTAACTACGTGTATATAAGTAAAGACAGTACTCTGTGTATGTTCTAACTACGTGTATATAAGTAAAGACAGTACTCTGTGTATGTTCTAACTACGTGTATATAAGTAAAGACAGTACTCTGTGTATGTTCTAACTACGTGTATATAAGTAAAGACAGTACTCTGTGTATGTTCTAACTACGTGTATATAAGTAAAGACAGTACTCTGTGTATGTTCTAACTACGTGTATATAAGTAAAGACAGCACTCTGTGTATGTTCTAACTACGTGTATATAAGTAAAGACAGTACTCTGTGTATGTTCTAACTACGTGTATATAAGTAAAGACAGTACTCTGTGTATGTTCTAACTACGTGTATATAAGTAAAGACAGTACTCTGTGTATGTTCTAACTACGTGTATATAAGTAAAGACAGTACTCTGTGTATGTTCTAACTACGTGTATATAAGTAAAGACAGTACTCTGTGTATGTTCTAACTACGTGTATATAAGTAAAGACAGTACTCTGTGTATGTTCTAACTACGTGTATATAAGTAAAGACAGCACTCTGTGTATGTTCTAACTACGTGTATATAAGTAAAGACAGTACTCTGTGTATGTTCTAACTACGTGTATATAAGTAAAGACAGTACTCTGTGTATGTTCTAACTACGTGTATATAAGTAAAGACAGTACTCTGTGTATGTTCTAACTACGTGTATATAAGTAAAGACAGTACTCTGTGTATGTTCTAACTACGTGTATATAAGTAAAGACAGTACTCTGTGTATGTTCTAACTACGTGTATATAAGTAAAGACAGTACTCTGTGTATGTTCTAACTACGTGTATATAAGTAAAGACAGTACTCTGTGTATGTTCTAACTACGTGTATATAAGTAAAGACAGTACTCTGTGTATGTTCTAACTACGTGTATATAAGTAAAGACAGTACTCTGTGTATGTTCTAACTACGTGTATATAAGTAAAGACAGTACTCTGTGTATGTTCTGACTACGTGTATATAAGTAAAGACAGTACTCTGTGTATGTTCTAACTACGTGTATATAAGTAAAGACAGTACTCTGTGTATGTTCTAACTACGTGTATATAAGTAAAGACAGTACTCTGTGTATGTTCTAACTACGTGTATATAAGTAAAGACAGTACTCTGTGTATGTTCTAACTACGTGTATATAAGTAAAGACAGTACTCTGTGTATGTTCTGACTACGTGTATATAAGTAAAGACAGTACTCTGTGTATGTTCTAACTACGTGTATATAAGTAAAGACAGTACTCTGTGTATGTTCTAACTACGTGTATATAAGTAAAGACAGTACTCTGTGTATGTTCTAACTACGTGTATATAAGTAAAGACAGTACTCTGTGTATGTTCTAACTACGTGTATATAAGTAAAGACAGTACTCTGTGTATGTTCTAACTACGTGTATATAAGTAAAGACAGTACTCTGTGTATGTTCTAACTACGTGTATATAAGTAAAGACAGTACTCTGTGTATGTTCTAACTACGTGTATATAAGTAAAGACAGTACTCTGTGTATGTTCTAACTACGTGTATATAAGTAAAGACAGTACTCTGTGTATGTTCTAACTACGTGTATATAAGTAAAGACAGTACTCTGTGTACCTCCTCCCAGAGCTTGGTCTGCTAGAGGGGGATCCCCCTGTTGTCGCTGTCCCCCCTGTGCTCGGTTCCTTCCCCTTCTGACCCCCACTCTCTGACAACTTGCTCTGTCTTGCATCCTTCCGCTCCAGGATCATTGCTGGGGTCAGACTCAGTATTCCCTGTAGACCTTTCAGCAGTACCCAGGCAGCAAGGAGGTTAAGGTTCTGGGCAACCTGGAAAAATAACAGAAGTGTTTGACTTGCTGATTTATTTATGGTTATGCTAGTATAACACACTGAAAAGTCAGGGATGGCAAAGGCTTGAAGCAAAATATACAAAACATGTTCCAAAAGGAACTTATACTCACACTTCCCCCTGCTCTGGTTGAATTCCTCACTGCAGTGCTCACACAGTTGAAGATTTCCAACTGAAAACAAAAAATATCTTCCATTCTTACCGCCGTCAAAACTAGTAAAATGGTCTCACCTGTGCATTAAGTGGCATTGTAGTTTTTATATCGTTTCAAGACTTATAAAACACTGAATTGCAAATTAGGTCAACCATGCAAGTATAATACAAAACTGAAAATAATATTATTAATTTAGGGACAGTATGGTACACATGGTACTGATATTTGTTTTGCATGAACTACAATTTGGTCCTTAATTATAGTTGTTTCAATACAATACCATAGGCTGTGAATTGTGAAAAATATAGTTAGTTGTGCAATAAAGGGTAGGTGGTGCTAATCATCTTTGCCAAAACAACATGACCCAATAATTAACCTTACCGTTTTCTGCACAATATTGGTTCCAAATCCTTCTATTTCTTCATCCTTGGCAGCTGAAGGCTGATTGGCTGCTGTCGGCTTGACCATGTTGACTATGGTGTTGGCCATGGCAACCGTGACCGAAGCATATAGACAGCTCAGTGTGGCTATCACGATCTTTTCAAGACGTTTTGGGGTCAGAGGTTCAAGTGAGGGCAGAGAGAAAGCCCGCCATACGATTGATATGTCGCTCAACAAGGACTGGTAACTGTGAATAGAAATAATAGCTAGTACCTTACAAACTTATCACTAGACGACATGTTTAGTCAAAATGTTAGGAATGCCTTATATGTTAGTGTCATTTATTTTTCAATTTTCCTTCTAGGATTGGATTTATAATTAGTCCTTTTGCTGAATTAGACATTCGGACTAGTGCATTCCTGAGAGTAGTAGCCCAAAACCATTCTGAAATACATCAACATTATCGTATCTTCGCCATAGTGCTAATTTTGAACCCTCCAAAACACACAGGTCATCAGGAATACTCATAACACAAAGTTACTTTATTCTATCAGGAAAAGGATTGACATAGGTAACAACAAGGTAACAACATCTGCATGGAAAATAATATTATTTCTTTAGATTGTTATCCAGAAAATATTGCTTTCAATTACTTTCATGATAGAACATAAAAAATTGAAATTGAAATATTGAAATATTTGACTCCTCAAGAGTCATATCTCAATGCTCTTCAACAGAACATTCTCTTGAAATATTTGACTCCTCAGAGTCCTATCTCAATGCTCTTCAACAGACCATTCCCTTGAAATATTTGACTCCTCAGAGTCCTATCTCAATGCTCTTCAACAGAACATTCTCTTGAAATATTTGATTCCTCCGAGACATACCTCAATGCTCTTCAACAGACCATTCTCTTGAAATATTATACTCCTCAGAGTCCTATCTCAATGCTCTTTAACTGTTTAACAGTGAGTGAGGTGGTGTTTTGAACAATATTCCAAATATTAAACACATGCACTGTTTAATAAGTCTAAATATAAATACTACAATATTTGCAGACATCCTCACCTATTTCTAGTGGTAAGAGCCTCGGAGAGAGTACCCGGCATGAGAAAAGTCTTCCCAGCAACAGCGTCCTTGTATCTCTGTATATACTTGCCGAGGAAGGTCAACTGAAAGCATGTGTCCACTAGAATATTGGCACCATTGTGCTGCAGCAAATGGGCAGTGTTCTTCTTTGCAAAGAGGACAGTCATTTCCTCGCTTGCATCGCCGACATGGAGAACCGTAGCCTCTCCTTCTGTCCCTACAGTTTCCACAGGAGTCTCCGTCTTTGGTACCGACCCTGACCCCATTTCGTCAAACACAGAGGTCAGCTGGTCGAAAAGGTTACTTCCTGTGTCTAGTCGGGGTCGCTTGATTTCTTTTGGTTTAGTCTCTTCTGTAGATTCTGTGGATAAAAAAGTCATATTCGTCTCCTTGTAGCGTACAAAATAATCCTGAATATTACCAGTCTAAGAGTAGGATTTTGGCAATTTTCATGGGAAAATTTATAAAACACTCAAAAGTTGATCAAAACTAGATTAGCGTTTGCGGGACACCGCAAAAGAAGAGCAGCCCCGAAACTTGGGGTTTCGCCTTACCCTGTTCCGCCTTCTACAAGTCTCAGCATATTGGGCATTTTCTTGTGACCTTGACTTTTGACACTCAAAGTCACGCAATCAATGAATACATTTCGTTGAATATAACATTAATGTAATGAATTAAAGTGTTAAAAGGTATAATAATCCATTTTCTCAATATATGTTGACCTTGCTGTGACCTTGAAAGTGACCATGTCATTGTAATTCCCCAGAAATGTAAACACTTATACATGACCATAAGTTCTTAATGGGATTGAGTTATATCCAAATTAGTTGCACATTGCAATAACACAAATCTCATGACCTTGACAATTGACCTTCAAGGTTACAAAATCAATGAACACTTTTCATTGAGTATGACAATCATCTATTGATTAAAAGTGTTCATAGTTAAAAGAAAGCATTTTCGCAAAACCATGCTAAAGTATTGACCTTGTTGTGACCTTGACCCTGGACAGACTGTAGCAAAAACCTATTCAAAATTTTGTACTCTTCCAAGGATGATACATACCAAGTTAGAGCTTCATAGCACAAAAACTTTTCAATTTATCGCGTTTACAAGGAATTTGTTAGTGATTTTATAGCTCGTGACCTTGACCTTTGACTTTGAAAGTGAACATGGCATTGTAATTCCCCAGAGGTGTAGACACTTATACATGTTCATGAGTTCTGAAAAGCTTAATGGGAAAAGGTTATATCCAAATTAGTTGCACATTGCAATAACACAAATCTCATGACCTTGACCTTTGACCCTCAAGGTTACACAATCAATGAACACTTTTTATTGAGTATAACAATCATCTATTGATTTAAAGTGTTCATAGTTAAAAATAAAGCATTCTCGCAAAACCATGCTAGAGTAGTGACCTTGCTGTGACCTTGACCTTGGACAGATTGTAGTGAAAACCTTTTCAATTTTTTTTACTCTTCCAAGGATGATACATATCAAGTTAGAGCTTCATAGCACAAAAACTTTTCAAGTTATCGCGTTTACAAGGAATTTTTTTAGTGATTTTATAGCTCGTGACCTTGACCTTTGACCTTGAAAGTGAACATGTCAAAATCGTTCCCCCGAGGTATAAGCAGTAACTTATGAATACAAGTTCTGGAAAGCTTAGTAGAAAAAAGTTATAGCCATTGGTATGAGCGCGGCGGACGCGGCGGAAACTTCACAAACACTCATAGCAGCCCCGTCCTTAGACAGGGCTGCTAATTAACCAGGTAACAGGCAAGTGGGTGGGTCTCATTTTATTCACTGCACTTTTGAATGTATATTTGTCTCCTTGAAATATATTCTTCTGCTGGAGGATACAATTTTGCTAGTTTTATAGGTTTAGTATAGTTTTTAGAAAATTTTAGAACTACAAGTTTGTTCATGAAACTATTAATTTACTTTCCACAATATTTTTGTTACTTTCCACTCATTGTAAAGTATGTAATATTGGATATCACACTTAATCACTATACTCAGTGGCAAATCAAGAAATATAAGAGAGTGTCTTCTTATGCTTAAGGGATTTCTTTTGTCACTCTTAATCACTATACTCTACAGTGGCAAATCAAGGTATTTAAGTGGGGACTTCGTATGCTAAAGGGATTTGTTTTGACCCTTTCAAAACCTCTAAATCCAATGATTCTTTAAATAAGCATTTAATCTGGGTACCTGGGGAGGATTCTGTTTCTGTGACATGTGGTGGTTTGGACGCAGACTTCAGCATAGATGCAAATGTTACCACGTCAGCCTTAGGCAAACATCCACCTCCATTGCACAATCCTTTGATTAGTATCATCAAGTATTTCTGGAAAGAAAGTAAGGGAGTGAAAACAAAATCGCTAATTTGATTCCATCCTTCCACCATCTTTACATGACATCCATCTTTTTTTTTCTTTTTAAATTTTTTTTTTTAACAATCCATCTTCATGGAAAGTAAGAATGTAAGTTAAAAAGGTTAAAATACTGTAAACTGCTTCCTTAAATGACATTTCTTCTAACTAATGACATGTAGTAATGAAATCCACAAATCAACACAAAATCAATGCTTGCTTAACAAAATTGACAAATGCACATATGATAAAAATGACACAGCTTATGTTTTACCCAATTAAAATAAAGGCTGCAGATACCTTTGACTAACATTTAGTCTCAGAAGTAATTTTTTTCAATATTGACAATATTTTAAAATAATTCATGTATCATAACAAAATGGAGCCCAGAAGATGCTTTAACTAAAGCTGAGCGATCTAGACTTGCTATACTTTTCTAGACTGGGTTGGTCATCAATTAAATATTTTTGCTTTAGGGTCTGGATGACAGACTATAAATACCTGTGATATGGTGCAGCTCTCATTGTGTTTCTGCAGCCTCAGCAGCATGAATCGGATCAACACCCTGGAGGCACTGCTAGCCTGCGACAGGGTTGTCTTCGTCACTGAAATTGAAACAAATAAATTGTAGTCAAGACATTGACCAAGGTGGTTAGGTGGTAATAAACTGAATTCTCACACGAACGGCTTACTGTTAGTTCAAATCAAGGGGGAGACCCAAAATATTTAGATTTGGTCTTAACACTTTTGGGCATTAACAAGGCACTTCATCAACATTGCAAACAATTTCATTCAGCTATACAAACTGACATCAATTGGAACTATTGCATATATGGTTGCACAAAGCACTTAATAACTCTTCTGGATGCTATAATGTACATCAAAGTGTGAATGAGGCTTATACATAATTCAATACTTTGTTCTTTATACATTACTGAAATTTCTCAACTTTTTAGGGTTCTTTGTTTTATATTCATTAGCCTTTTTAAAAAAAAAGTTATCAACTATAATATTTCAGGGCAAACCTGTTCTCTATGGATAACCATGACTGTCATCATACAGGGTTAGAAATTAGCACCTGTCCGGTAGCCAATTGCTACTAGTTAAAAAGAGGCTCAGCTAGTAAAAGACAATGACTTGTAGTCTGATGGTCTAGTTGAATTTGAAGAAAATATTATCATGTAGATGTACAGTAGAACACGGATATAAGGAACTCCAAGGGACCAAAGAATATAGTTCGCTATATCCGGTGTTCGCTATACTCATATAATTTTAATCATATTATATAGGGACGGGACTTGAAAATTTGTTCACTAAAAGAATCACTATATCCGAGTGTTCGCTATATCCGTGTTCTACTGTATTTGGCTAGTTTGAATGGATCTTGGCTAGTATTTTCAGACACGCACAAGTCACAGTCTGAAAAGCTAGCACTGCAATAGGACAAATCTCTACCCCTGTCACATACAGATTATTGTTAATTGTCATTATTGTATATTTTAGCCTTTTTATATCCTGTTATATATTCTGTTACTACTGTGCTCAATTCATGACAATCCAAATTCCCTTCCAAGGGCAATAAAGATTTATCTTATCTTATCTTATCTTACTTGTTAAATAAAGTTAAAGTACTCACAACTGCTGGAGCTGGCACTAAGGAAGTGTGCTGAGAGAGCCACAAACGATGAGTAGAAGGGCTCGTAGTCGTCATCATGTTCCAGAAACTCTTTCTCACTGCAATAAAACAAGCAACCTGTGTATGCATTGTACTAAATCATATAGGAGCGAAAACAACATGAATTATCTTGGACGACTCAAGACCTAAACTTTTATTCTTAATATTATCTATGTTAAGGTGTCAAGGCTATTGGCTGACTTTACTTAAAAACTTTCATTATATTCAGGGACATTGAATTAATTTTTTATTTTTTTTATTTTTGGGATATTGCAAATGCAATACAGAAGCATGATTCTTATCCTTATATCTTTGTTATTGTTTATTTACTGGAGCACTGTATAAGATGTAAAACAAATTTCCCTTTGGGATAATAAAGCCATTATCTTACTTATCTTAACACTTTTGAAAATATCAGACATTTAAGATTATCAAATTTCCGATCCAAATTGTTGCAATAAGCAACAGAATACAATGTTGTTCCTCGAGGGGGTCCTCGAGAATTTTGCCCACCCTTTTTGCTTGGTGTCCCTTAGAGTTTGGAGAAGAAGAACACTTTAACTATTACAGGGGTTTCAATCTACTAAGAATTTGCCTAAATGACCCCCTAGACTGATCATCTAGGAACATCACTGCCACAACACTGAAAGCTGTACATAAATTGTGAATTTATGTTGTGAAACTACCGCAAATACATGTTGCTTATAACTAGTTGTTGAATAGTTTTCCTTCCAAAATGCCTGATTGCTTTTTTATTGTTGTTGCTTAGTCAAGAGAGCATAAAAATCTTTTTAGTGTCGAAATATATTGAAATAGGAATTGCAATACGCAGTTATATATCATAATTAAATGTATTGCAAATAAAACAGGAATGATACCCATGCTTAATGAAAAATGAAGATAAGCTAGTTTTAGGCGATGCATCACATTAAACAGGCCTCAAATTCTAAACTTTGGGTACGCTGTCCCCGCACATGGACGTATTTATTCTGCAACATTGTCATTTGTGTTTTTACAAAACATCCAGGAGATAATAGCACAATTGGCAGGCTTATGGTGCCCATGATTTGGGACTACTGGACTTCAACTGGCATTCATGATTATCACTTTGCAACACATTACCAACCCTACACTAGAGAGACTTACGAAAAATTTAAACATAATGAGACAAGGATAGAAGGGTTAAAAAAGAGAGTCCATAAATATCCTTAGGCTAAAACAAGATGTTTCACAGTTGAATAATGCCTTAATGAATACAATATGTGCATGTATGGTAAATGTAGCATTCAAGTTAGTTCTGTGCCAGATCAACTGAGCCGAGAACTAGATGAGCTAAGCAATTCTAATAATTGTTGTGGACAAACGGAAGTTGGGGAAAAAGTCAAAATTAGAACTGAGTAAAAGACTAAAAGCTAATTATCTAAATCAATCCTTGTCAACGAGACCGTTTTATTCCATTGATGTGTTTCTCAGTTTGCAAATATAAGGTATAAACAAAATTAAATGTTATTAAACGAAAGTAGAAATGAGTCGTGTTTATTTTTATTGTCGTCAACAAAATGAAAAACAAGGAAATTTGCAAAATCATTGAACGCAGTTTATTTGATTAGGCATGAAAATAGAACTCTTCAACTTCATATTGGGTCAGTACCTGTTAAGTATTCCCTTTGTGAGTTCTGGAAGGTCATTTTTGTTGAAAGATGAGTATGAAGCCGATAGTAATGGCTTAATCGCCAACGAAAGCCCTTGGCCTGGGCTTGTCGCCATTTCGCTTTTGATAAGTCGGATGGAGTTAGAGTTGTCTCCCTTGCATTCGTGCGGGTTCGTAATCACTCGGCTAATTCCGGTCACCAAGGTGCCCATATTCAACCAATGTTTCTGCCACCTCATTTCCTACGTAATGGTCAAGCTATATTGAATTTTTCAATGAATTAAAGGACACTTAGAATAACAATTCTGAACATATGATTTCAAAAATATGTAAAACATATTTCTACTAAACTTGCAAAATTGCTCTATTTCTATGTTTTCATTTGTTGAAAGATATTCGAATTAAAATATGAAAATTTATGAAAATATTACGATATTCCTTTGAGGAGATGCCCCCTGAAATCGGTTAAAAACCTCGGCATCAATTTAGTTATATTTATTAAAATAAAATAACTAAGCTAAATGGCAGGGGAAAAACAGACCTAATGTCGATTATGAGCGTAAATATGACCAAATTTGGTGAATGTCTATTCCAAATTGAAAATACAGAAACGAAACCTTTGTATTTTTTACTTTTAAACAATGAAAGAAATATACACGGTTTGACCAAGTCTCGTGATTGAAATATTTTGTAGGTGATTATATTTACGAATAAAGGATTCAAGAATTATATCCTGTTTACTAAAATTCCTTAGACTCGTCGCTTTTCACATGTTACCGACTTACTCGCTCGACTATGTACTGACTGTATGCTTATTTCTTCTTTGATTGGCATTCTCGAAGTTGGTGTGATGAACAATCATTATCCTACCTCATGTATAAGAATCTCGATCTCTGATTGGTCCACGTGACCCTGGATAAATACTGATATCACCCTCTTCAGCGGGGCGAGAAATCATTTATACCCCGGCACATAAAAAGCATGAAAAAGCGTGCAAACTGAGCGTCTTGAAATGTACCATGTATGTTACCTCGAACACATGATCAAGCTGGTTATACTTTTGATCAACCGATAAGCTTTGAACACTCTACAGTTAAATGACTTTTTTCTTACTCTTTATCTTCATATCATAAGCGTAAGGTTAAACATTCGGTAAGATCTGAATGGTATAACTTATATTATACCCCACTTCCGGTCTCGTTGCTATGGTTTCCTTTGTTCTAACTGTAGGTATATTGACCGATACACCATAAGTTTTCTAATACACCTATTCTTTTTTGCACACCTTAATTAAGATCAAATAACTATGCCAAAAGGCTTGGCATTTGTAGAAATAATGATCTTTTTATTACCAATGATTCCACAATGCACGGACTGCATGCTGTTCACGTGCTAATAGTTAGCTGATTCCACAATGCACGGACTGCATGTTGTTCACGTGCTAATAGTTAGCTGATTCCACAATGCACGGACTGCATGCTGTTCACGTGCTAATAGTTAGCTGATTCCACAATGCACGGACTGCATGCTGTTCACGTGCCAATAGTTAGCTGATTCCACAATGCACGGACTGCATGTTGTTCACGTGCCAATAGTTAGCTGATTCCACAATGCACGGACTTCATGCTGTTCACGTGCTAATAGTTAGCTGATTCCACAATGCACGGACTGCATGCTGTTCACGTGCTAATAGTTAGCTGATTCCACAATGCACGGACTGCATGCTGTTCACGTGCTAATAGTTAGCTGATTCCACAATGCACGGACTGCATGCTGTTCACGTGCTAACTGCTAGGTGACTCGACAAAGCACAATTGCATGCATTTCACAAGTCTTCGGTTCTTATACTTAGATGAATTTGCAGAAGTCTGCCAATTTGCTTCTGAAAAGGAAATCTCGAGCTCTAAATGCTTGCAACTCCGATATATAAGGGGGGAGAGGGGGGGGGGGGGGGGGGGGGGGGGGTGAATGTTGGCTGTCTTTAGTTTTAGGCCTATTGTATGTCATGATTAGAAAATGCATATCTGTTATGACTAAATGGTCAATTTCAGTTCCGAATGCCTATTTTCCCTAAAACACGTTTTTTGCTTAATATCAATAAATGTATATGAATTTATACCCCCACTTAAATTGTTAACTCCTGCAATGGCGATAAATCCATATGCATTAAACCCTCTATATAAATAAACAGATATGTAAATACACAATTACACATATTCAGGTACTGATGTAAAATGATGTAATTGTGTAATCTCCTATGACCTCTGTAGGAATAATAACTAGTAGATAAAATCTTCCTTGAAAGGCTGCTGTAGCCGCAGGATGTAGGTACACTACCCTTTTAACAAATAAAAGAGACTTATGTAGGCTTTCGGCACGCCATCTTGGTTTGTGAATAAAATGGGATGTACTTTAACTAAATTTGTGGATGACAACTTCTTTGTTCATTGTATGCGACGTTTCTTGTGTCGTTGTCATGCATATATTAGCAAATAGGATGTACTTTAACTAATTTTGTAACAAAAGATAACGATAGATTGTATTTATAGATATAATATCCAAAGATTGACAAATAATAAATGATAATACTGAAACCAGCAATGCCCTGTCATGCTGAAGCATGCTTTAATGCACAAGCACTTGATGCATGGGCAGTGCTCATATACTATGTATACCAAGTGAGCCCATGCATCAAGTGCATGCCTGTGGTTTAATGTGAACTTACAGCTTCATTTCTCATTTTTTTGGCTTTATGGATGATTCGCGTTATTTGTGAAATTGTAAAAACTTAACAACATAAGTATTTGTGACATTGTAAAAACTTAACAATATCAAAAGAACACGCAGTAAAATGTATAAACGAAATTTGGGGAAATCATCAATTTCAACAAATTTTGAACACAATAATTTTCCCGAAAATATTCTTTACCGTAATCGTAAAAACACTCTTTATGTTGATTGAAATATCTAAACTGTTACCAGAAACTATGAGTAAGAATATACTTCAATTTAAAAACAAAAGATTGTTCTGTCCCTTTGAAAATTGTACGGGTACACTTGCACTTGTGATTCAGCACGTTGCGAAAGACAAGCTCCAGGCAAGGCATGTGACAGAAAACCAGCCAAGCGAATCCTGCTTCCTTTAGTATACTCAGTGGATCGCCGTACCAAGAAAGTGAAGTTATTCACACTCTGACTTTGATTACATACAGACACATAGGGGTAGATGCATATGCGAAGGACAATGTGTAGATCTGACCTCTTCAGGTAAGTTTTAATTGATTGTTTTTAATATCCTACTTACATTTTACTATCATACCTGTCCTAAATAAGGGTGGACAACTTAATTTAAAGTGTGAACTATAGGCTACAATATGACTACAACAGAACACCTGGGTATATATATGTATATAAAAGAACATGATTCATGAGTTTTCTTCAAGTAAGTTTTTAACGGGTATTTTTGTAGAAACAAAATCCAAGAGTACTTCCCTGTTTATCATTGTTTATGATTATTACATGCTTATTTCACACTTATTTTCAAATATTTTAGTGAGGTTAACATTGTTGTTCTAGATTGAACGATTTGACATTGAATAGAATATATCACTGCGTCCTCATGAATTTGGTTTCAAAAGGTACCCCGATATGAAGTGTCCCTTTAATGAATTGTCTTGATTGTGTTACATCTACGTAACGTATATCTTACCTATCCTAAAGAAAGGCAATCTAAATAAATCTAACTTCTTTGAGAGGCATTTTAGAAGTTGGAATGACAATAATGCTGAGGAATATATGGATGACAACTTCTTTGTTCATTGTATGCGACGTTTCTTGTGTCGTTGTCAAGCATACCATGAACAAAGAAGTTGTCATCCATATATTCCCCAGCATTTCCGGATATACGGAGTCCGGGTATCCGAGGTTCGACTGTAAATCTAGATCAACAGTATGACGTGCCCTCATGTAAACATAAACTCTGTTAACACTATGACGATTGTCTATATAGAGAGTCATCGGGTATACATATATGTGAAAGAAAATGTGTCGACGTGATTTCTTTAGGTAAGGTCTTTTGTGATTGACTTGATAATCCTACCTACATAATACTAACAGTAACATATTATGCCTGTCAAAAGAAGAGTGGTCGCCTAACCTTCAGCGTGAATGATGTTTACAGTATGACTACAAAATAAACCCTTGGGTAGATGTATATATGTAAGTTAGTGTGTCCTACTTACATATTACTAAAAGTAGCATATCGTCTTTCAAAAGAAGAGTGGTCGCCTAACCTTAATAGGGCAGTTTTTTGAAAATTTTGTATTTCCATTTTTTCACTGATAATTGTACGTTAATACTATGTGTATTATTTTGATAGTGTCAACAATCTCATTACACAAGCCAATCATCAATAGTCAGAAAACAAATTATACAGATTCACATAAAGTCCATTGGCGGCTATTTTTGTGTGAAGACCTTTAATTCATTTTGTGTAAGATAAAGGAATCGCATGACTGAACTTTACATTATATATATATTTGATTCATTACTGATTTATTTAGTTGAAATACATTGTCTTACGATTGGAACCATTTATTTTCCTTTTCCTGACATCACTTTATATTCCCACTAAAACGTGCTACGGCCCCTTTAAGCGTTAACTATTTTTACAAGATGACTATACAAAAGAAACACTGTATATATGTAGGTAGCGTGTCGATGTGAGTACTTCAGGTGAGGCCCTTGTTGATTAAATTTCCATAAACCAACATGGTATATAATACCTGAAATGCGAAATGATATTTAAACTTCGTAGAATGAATGGGGTCTGCAGTGTATAGAATGTTAAAACTTGTCCCAAACCAAAGACCAAAAAGCCTTTCACAACTAGTGAACATGATGTTCATTGTTCAAGCCTTCTACTATTTTCTGTTGTCGGGAGAAATTATTCGAATTCACATAAACAAATATTTATTTGTGTATATTCCCCCTGAAAGTTCATCTAAATATGGGAACATTGATAATGATATAAATAAATTCGCAAATGACTGTGAAATTGTATTACTAGGAGACTTAATGCAAGAACAAGAACTTTACCAGATTTTTTTTCAAATGTCTGATTCAATATGTGATTATTTTGGAACCAGAGAAGATGTTTTAGATGAAATGAGTGTATCATCCCTATTTTATTCACTTGGAATTGACAACAGACACCAAGACATTGGAAGATCTAATAACTATATGGCAAAAGGCTTGGCTTGATATTTGTAGAAATAAGGATCTTTTTATCACCAATGGTCGATTTTGTGAGGACAGACACATGGGTAAAACGACTTGTAACGGTTGCAGCTTAGTTGACTATGGTATATGTCTGAAAACAATATGTGACTTCAGTGTCCTAGGTTTTGACCCTATTCTTTCTAAGGCTCACAGATCTTTGGAATAATTGAGTGTATTCATGCGTAACGTCAATTAAGTGTCCTATATTTTGACCCTATTCTGTCTGAGGCTCAAAGTACTTTGAAATTGAGTTTATTCGTGCATACCATCAATTCAGCGTCCTAGATTTTGACCCTATTCTTTCCGATGCTCACCTTGAATTGAATTTAAGTGTATGACGTCAACATGAACTCACCGTCGTTGGGAAAATGGCGAGCTTCCTCATTTCCTAATGCAATTTTACTCTCGTCAATACACCTCCTGTTTGAATCGTGTTTGTGAGAGATATACCAACACATCCCGAAGTGTATCGCCCAATATATCCCTATTTGAATCGTGGGTCTCTGAGGCGTATTGAGCGATGAACCGAGTGAAGTATATCTAACGTTTACCTATGCTAGTATCAGTCACCAATAGCACAGTTGCTAGAGGCGTTGCATCGCAACATAAAGGCCCTGGCTTCAAATCCAACTTTAGTGGTTAACATTTCTCAAATATTTAAAATTCTAAATTTTACATCTCCAGTGATTTGTAAAAAATTTGAGGATCTTTTCATCTGAATGTGGGTGTATTAAACATTCTACCATGTCATTTCAAATTCCTCGGATTTCATTGGTTTATTTTCATGGTCGAATCTACGGTTGAAACGTATGAAGGGATATTGGGTTAATCAAAACAAGTGAAGTGAAATGAAGTGATATTAGGTTAATCAAAACAAGTGAAGTGAAATAAAGTGATATTAGGTTAATCAAAACAAGTGAAATGAAGTGATATTAGGTTAATCAAAACAAGTGAAGTGAAATAAAGTGATATTAGGTTAATCAAAACAAGTGAAATAAAGTGATATTAGGTTTATCAAAACAAGTGAAGTGATATTGGGTTTATCAAAACAAGTGAAGTGAAATAAAGTGATATTAGGTTAATCAAAACAAGTAAAGTTATATTGGGTTTATCAAAACAAGTGAATTGAAGTGAGATTTGGTTTATCAAAACAAGTGAATTGAAGTGATAGTGAGATATTAAATCCTCAACACTAGGACTCAGTGGAGAGGAAACTTATCGAAGTAACATGTTCGATTCCCATAGAGTAAATATCATTAAACTTTTATTCCTCGGAACTAGGCAGATTTTAATCTGGCTGACTCACAACGATACCTCATGTAAGAATCTCGATCTCTGATTGGTCCACGTGACCCTGGATAAATACTGATATCACCCTCTTGAGCGGGAGGATAAATTATTTATACCCCGGCACATAAAAAGCATGAAAAAAGCGTGCATATTGAGCGTCTTGAAATGAAAAATGTATGTTACCTCGAACACATGATCAAGCTGGTTTCTTACAAACTATAGTCAAAGGGTTTACACTGTTACCGTATTTCTTTATCTTCATATTACATGCGTTTTGTTTTAACATTCGGTAAGATAAATTCGTTATACCATTCACAGGCGGGGTATGGGGAGATATCAGCCTCTCGCTTGGTGTTATGCGACGAGCCGAAGCTCGAGGTTGATATCTCCCAATTACCCCGCCTCTAAATGGTATAACTTATATTATCTCACGCCGATCTAAATATCTATAGACATTCCTTCAACAAACGTATGTGTTTTGATTATCCCCCTTCAATTTCGCCTTTACATATTAATTATTATAATTAATTTTTTACAAGTACATTCGAAGGTTTTATAGTCTCTCGTTACCCGGTTTTGGTGGATCGCATGTCATGTGTTGATAGGAAACTAAATTGTATGTAGGCCTATATAATTTGTGAGGTGAGACTCTATTAAGCATACATGTATCCCAACAATAATGAACTTCATCTAACATGAATGTTTATAGCTAACTATAGTTATCAATTGCATATGTGGTGACTATATGTGATAGAAAAACTCCCTAATGCTGTACAGGTTTTCAATTGGTATGTATAATCATAGGTTGTCATAGTACCCAGCAATTACTGATTTGGGACTTCAATTTTCGTTAAGAGGTTTTCTATGTGTAGTGTTAACACATATACATATGTACCGTATTTCCTCTAATAAGCGCCGGGTCTCTAATAAGCGCCGGGTCCTAACCATCAGATAAATACTCCCTCAGTAAACATTTTACAGGTATTCATTGTACTTTAATCCATATGTACTTTTATAATTCATCCTATGTATTTATAAACTGTTGTTTACCTCTTTTTACGACGATTAGTCTCTCATAACCCTATTTTATTATTTGGGTGGCTCATGTCTTTTAACAATGTATCATCATTTTATGTACATAAGATGTGAGACTGAATAAAATATCTGTCTGTCAGTCTGTCTGTAAAAGACGGCTTTAAAACAAACATCAATGTTCTATGAAAGAAATAAGCGCCGGAGGGGGGTAGTTGTAAAAGGTTGCTGAAATAATAAGCGCCCGGGGGCTTAAGATAAGACATACGGTGGATACTCTAATTTAGCTACGTTTCTAAACAATCGATTCCTTACCAATCCAGAATTTCAACTTTCTCAATGAAATCCAAAAAATATGTTTAAGTCAGTAAGGTATGCTGGTACTTTTGCACCAGTATGTAACCTAACACTGTTACGAAGGACGAACTCAGATGCGCAAGCCCGTTTGGGTAACCCTATAGGCCTTTTTGGCCAATCCGGGTTTACATTTTATTGTAGAAAAATATATGTAAAAACAAGTCACGTTTTCAGATTCTTGTGCTGTGATACGATACAACAAGTTGCGAAAGACCGACTCGAAGGCAGTCACATTCAAAAAGATCAGCCAAGCAAAGCCATTTTATTTCTGTGCTCGAAAGGATTATGTTCTCGTAATTAACTTACACTATTACTGTTCATAGAAAAAGATAAATCTTTGTAGGGCAATGTGTCAATGCGTTTTCGTGTAAGCTCTAAATTGATTACCTTTCTTACTTACACCAAACTAAACCAAGATATCGACCCGTCCTTAAAGGGACAGTAGCACGTCTTTAATGGGAATATAAGGTGATGTCAGGAAAATGAAAATAAATTGTTCCAATCCAAAAACTAAATGAAGCAGTAATAAATCAAATGTATAACGTAAATTAAAGCCATGCGATTCCTTTTCTTACACAAAATGAATTAAAGGTGTTCACACCAAAATGGCTGCCAATGGATTTTATGTGAATCTTCATACTTTGTGCTCTGACTATGGATGATTGGCTTGTGTAATGAGAAGTTTGACACTGTCAAAATAATACATTTAGCATTAACTTACAATTATTAGTGAAAATAATAATCCATAGTCAGAGAACAAATTATAAAGATTCACATAAAGTTCATTGGCGGCCATTTTTGTGTGAACACCTTTTATTCATTTTGCGTTAGAAAAAGGAATCGCATGGCTAAACTTTACATTATATATTTGAATTATTACTGCTCCATTTAGTTTAAATACATTTTCTTTGAATTGGAACCATTATTTTTTATTTTCCTGATATCACCTTGATCTGATGTATGACAATGTAGCACGAGGGCATCTCAAACAAATAATCAAAGGCAAGGCAAGGGGAGACAAGGTTGTTCACACAAGCAAGAGTCCTCAAGCAAATTTTGGTAAAGATCATATAACGGTGTTCACATTAAAAAGGCCGCCAGCAGTTTTAGCTTGAAACTTAATACTTTCTACTACAAGATAAGCGGGCTGAGTCATGAGTCTATGGTTCGTAATCAGGAATATATTTAGTGTTGATTCAATATCTGGCTGATTCGATTGTCTCTCTTAAAGTTCTTATAAAGGTTATAATCCCGTTTATATCCACAAATTTGCAACAAGTAGCCTACACAGCTGTATTTGATGCTGGCTGGTTGCTAACAAGTGGTCATCGATGACGTCATAAATCAGGGGGAGATAAGCCACGGGGTGTTTTCATTTGAAATGGAGCGTTTTTAAATGTTAAATTATATTTAGTAAATACACATTTGTAAATCTAGATATGCAAAAATAACAATTCAAATTATTTCCCAATCTCATTTCAGCTATAATTTTTGTCCTTTCACTCATATGAAATCAGTTCTATTTTTGTGTGACCGTAACCTTTAAGACATTGTCCTTTCATTTCCAGACTGGTTTTTGCAACCGTGGTGCTACTACAGTCCTCTACAGGATATCCGTATTTTCCCGGGTCGATTCCGAACGGAGCGAAAGTGCCAAATCCATGCAAACCGGAAGAGCTTTGGCCGGGTGTCGGACACAAGCTACAGGCCGGAAGTGGCGCACGCAACCCCTTTGGTGTGGACTTTGCTGCATCCGGGAAGGTTTGTGTCAATGATGAAATGACATCGAAGTGATTTGGGTTTTGTAACCGGAAGAAAGTTAGATGAATAAGTAAAGGTTGATATAATGAACCTAAAAATAATAATTTAATCAGAAATATATTATTTTTCTATCATAATATTTAGATCAAGAAAAAGTCATAAAATAAAGGATCAAGAGTAAAATTAGAATTTACAACTTTGAGTCTTCTTACGTCAAAGACACTTTCGAATTCCGAAATGGCGTCGTAATCACAGCCTAAGTAAACCTAGCCTCAATAATACTCGCTATACTCCAATACTGAGTCTAGCCAGATACAGTAAACGGTCGCGTCAGCCAACCTTTCGGCGACCTATGACCCGCCAACGTTATTTGCGCTAAAGCAGACTATTGCGGCATGGTAAGCCGAGCCTTGATTGGTCCATTCGATAAGTCGGCTGACGCGAGTCCTTACTACACCTAGCTAGACTTAGTATGGGAGTATAGCGAGTATTAATGAGGCTAGGTTTACTTAGACTGTCGTAATCAAGATCGACTCTGCGATCAGAATTTTATCCCTAAGTAGTTCGTGTTGGATAGTGTCATATCGACATCGGCGATATTTTACCTGTAAATGATATTGTTTTCAAGTCTAGATGGGCAACTTTGTGTCATAAATCTTATCATATATTCTATTCGAACCAGACATGGACCGTCGAACTTTGTCAGAAGGATTCTGATGGAGACGGACGTCACAATGGGTTCGAACTCGGAGACCCAAACTGTACCTGGACACCCGGGAGTGCCCTCCCCACTGGCCTAACCATTTCTCATCCAGGTAGATAAATTAAACAAACAACATCATAGTCATAATTACCCTTTGTCGTTTTACTTATAATTAAAGGGGCAGTAGCACGTTTTAGGGGGATTATAAGGTGATGTCAGGAAAACGAAAATGAATGATTCCAATTAAAAGACAATGTATTTAAACTAAATGGAGCAGTACTAATACAAATATATAATATAAAGATTAGCCGTGCGATTCCCTTTTCTCACATAAAATGAATAAAAGGTGTTCACACAAAAATGGCCGCAAATGAACTTTATGTGAATCTTTATAATTTGTTCTCTGACTATGGATGATTGGCTTTTGTAATGAGATTTTTGACACTATCAAACTAATACATTTAGCATTAACATACAATTATTAGTGAAAAATTCAAAATATAAAATTATCAAAAAAACGTGCTACTGCCCCTTTAAAGGAGCTAAAGCATATTTCGCGCTCAAATCGACTACTTTAGGGTATATGAGGTACATTAGCACTCACTTTCGAAACTCATTCGTACTCGCAATTAAACTGTGATAAATACTAAAATAGTTGAGTCTGATTTAGTAACCTAGGGATTTCAAAAAGATCTTAAAAGTCCCATATTACTAACGCGATGGGATGACCTAGAAGTGATATCGAGGTAAATGTTTTATCTGTCCATTTTTAAATTGCCGATTTGAGGGCAAAACACATGCTTTAGTGCCTAAATACACCTAAAATGGTGAGAGTGTTGCAAGTACATGTTCCTTTTAGTAAAGATTGTTGATTTTATTACTGTTCACTTTGAGCTCGATTTTCTTAAGATATTGATAAAAGGTTTTCTTCAATTCATTAATAGAAGGTCGTATCAAAAGTGTTTTTGAAGAAACGTTTTTGGGTTTGTTTTTTTGCAAATGGGACGCATACAGAAATTTTAAGCATAATCAATGGATTGAAACTTGTCGATTTCATCTAGTTTTGGTGTAACATCTAATTTACTTTTACCTAATACAGGAACCCTATGTTTCAAATATAAATTTATGCCCTCGGAACGACAGATTTCAGCAGCATTTATTGGAAAAATATATTAATCAATGAAAAAAATATAAGGAACGCGCCATTTCCTCAATACCCTTTAATTTTCCAGGTATCTGTGAGCCGTGGAACGATCCAAAATGTCTAGACTTGGACCAAGACTGGGTGATGGATGCGTGTAAACCAAAAACCTTCGACTGTCCAGCTATCAATCAGTCAGGTACTAACTGATCTATTGAAAACGGGGGAGGTTGAATGGCGTGTTGGAAAAAAGGCATCCTTGCACAAAATATTTATTTGAAGCGTCTTTAAAATCCCTTTCCATCTGTAAAGCAATGTATATTAACTAATCAGCGGAAGCAGTTTGAAGGGATGGGATAAACATTTTTAGTTTCCAATATTGATATGTAACGTCATGAAAATCTTATAACAGTCAGTCGTAAAGCAGGAACGTACATATTGATCTCTAGAAAACGGAAGCGGTTTGGAGTGGTGGTGTATTAATTACAACGTAGGCATTTTTGCAACATTATAGTGTTGCGGGATTTCTCTCTACAATCATACTAACAGCTGTGATATAAGTGAAATACTGTTGAAAGCGCGTTAAAGCCAAATTCACATCACAATAATTCACGTTTACCTAAGAGGTCCTGACAGTGCGTAAGTTCATATGCAAAATAACTTAGCCCGGAAATAAAACTAAGCGCATTACGCAGATCTCGACTATATCGTGCAAAGATGCTTTGTGATTTCCGCTAGAACAATAATGGGATTTATATCAACAAATATCGGATCCTCCTCATAGACGTCCTCTGTCTGACATAGATCCCACCCTGATACATCATCGTATATATATCCATAAAGCTCCTACAATTCACTGATATTTACTAGGACAAGTGCAATCAACATTCTCAACACAGACTACAAGATTTCCGTGCCCATTTATGCAATCTACAATGTGACATAATTTTTCACTTTTTTCATAAACGTCATTGATATAGATGCTCGTCTGGCAATAATCTCAGTTCCAACCGAACATACATTTGCCAGATTTCACTATGCCAGAAACAGACAACCTCGTTATCGTTTACACAGTAATATAATATTCTATTTTCTTCGTTTTCATTTTGCCCACAGATGTCATTGAAATAGAAGTTCGTCTGCCAAGAAGTTCCCGCCAAGGAGACAACATGCATTTGTCCGATATTCGCTATGCTAGAAGCAGACAACCTTTTTTTTATCATTTACACAGAAATATTCTATTATCCACGTTTTCATTTTGCCCACAGATGTCGTTGAAATAGAAGCTCGTTGAAATAGAAGCTCGTCCACCAAGCATCCAAGTTCCCGCCGAGGAAACAACATACATGTATCAGATATTCACTATGCTAGAAGCAGACAACCTCGCTATCGTTTACACACTATTATTCTATTATCCAGGTTTTCATTTTGCCAACAGATGTTATTGAATTAAAAGTTCGTCTGCCAAACATCCAAGTTCCCGCCAAGGGGACAACATGCATTTGTCAGATATTCACTATGCTAGAAGCGGACAACCTCGTTATCGTTTACACACTAATATTCTATGATCCACGTTTTCATTTTGCCCACAGATGTCATTGAGATGGAAGTTCGTCTGCCAAGCATCCAAGTTCCCGCCGAGGAGACAACATACATGTGTCAGATATTCACTATGCCAGAAGCAAACAACCACTTGATTGCCACCACACCGATCATCCACAACACAGAGGTTGTTCATCATATCGTCCTCTTCGGCTGCATAGGAGGTAATGAGTTACCTCCCTTTGGTTTGATACACTCTTGTATTATGATAAAATAAGACAGTAAGAGTAAAACAGTTTGATAACGAAGACTTACACAGGATCTTCACGTAAACTCACTTTATTGCGTCCACGAGATAATACAATTTCAAGAAAGGACACATAACATGTCCATTGAATAGTCCTCATCTGCTGCACTTTCTACGCAAAGCCTGAAACGCCAGTTTTCGAACTGTCAGTTTTATGCCTTGTTGCATACCCTTGAGTTTTCTGTGCTTGCTCTTTAGCTTACTATGCGAGAAAGCAAAAGTCCAATCAGAAAGTAACTGAAGGTTGCTAACACTCGCCTGTAGGGGCGCTGATATCAGCACAGAAAACTCAAGGGTCGGCAACAAGGCATAAAACTGACAGTTCGGAAACTGGCGTAGGAAGATGCGTTCTTTAGTTGAGAAGTATTATTGACTTGAAAGTAAAGTCAGGATATGTTAGTAAAGAAGACTGCATTTTCACATAGATCCAAAATATTTTCTCTGAGGGAAATTATACTGAATAACATACACAATGATGGACGTGGAAGATGGTACATGCTTAAGCTTCATGACTGTACTACATAAGTATAGTAACGTTTTTAATATTATATATACTAAATCGTCGTCTTCGGGTGTACTGAGTCATCCCCCTTGGTTTTATCTTCCACAAGTTCTGATAGCACCTCAACTTCTCCTACAAGGCATAACCCTGTATGTCTCTCACGCTGACTAATTTAAGCCTTTGTGCTAAGCACCAACATTCGTGCTTTGATTGCACCCTTTGGACTTGGGACGACAAGTTGCAACATTCATAGAGGATATTATATGAGTGTCCATGACATACTATGTTTACGACACGAGTGGCTAAATATTGGTATTTCCCGAGCGAGAGCGAGGGATATATGGATATTTAAGGCACGTGTGTCGTAAACATAGTAAGTCATGGGCACGGATATAATATTTTGTTTATTGCCGTCGTCCCAAAATAAAGAAAGTACTCAAAACCTACTTCTTAGAGTAGTCGACTAAGCCGCCGGCCAGTATATATTGTGACGTCATAGGTGAACCGTGACGGCAAAGCAATGTTTATAACGTGATATTTTGCCCTAGGGCAACAAATGAAACATATGAACCTCGATATGACTGCCCAAGTAGGTAATAAATTAAAATATTCACATCAACCAATCATACTTTCAAATTTAGCCATATAATGCATAAGTTCAGGGATCTAGCACACAACAGCTTCTGATTTGGACTGATTTATACATTGCGGTGGAAGTCGATAGCGACCAGAAACAGAGTCAGATAATGATGCCAAAACACTTTCGAAATTGTTATCAAATAGGCACCATCTGGAAATAGGTTCTTAGCTTTGTCGGTGCAAGTTCGATTCCCACAATAAAAATATAATTATACCAAGTAATTATTGTGTTCCAAAACAGACGCCCCAAACACTCAAATGCCGTTCACCTGTGGAATGGTTCCAAGTTACAACTGTTCCAACATCATCAGTGTCTGGACACCCGGAAATTCTGGGGATTGTCTTCACCAGACCATGGGTTTCAAGGTTGGAGCGCACGGTTTCAAGAAAGTGGCCTTGCAGGTAATGAAAATATATACATATAGTCTCGAGCAAAAGATAGTTCACCATTCAATATACAAGATAATTCAATTCACTAGAGCATACCGCTAATGGCTGAAATAATGCCCAAGCGGCGTCAAAAAATATTCACTCACTCACTCAATTCACTAGTGGTATTCGTACAACTAATATTTTACGTGGTAACGTCATTTCTTCCGGCTTACTTATTATAAATAATAAAATTTAAAAACTAAATCTATTCAAGTTTCTACTTTCCTACTTTACGTGATAGGAGCGTCAAAACGGGTCTATTTTGCTTGTCATCATACGCCGTACAACATTTCATTTCAATCCAAAAATCCTGTTAAAAAAAATTAAAAAGCCATTTCAGGGATGTATTATTTAAAGACAACAATATAAATTGTTTCGTACTTGATGTATGAAGTACACCACTCGGTAGAAAAAAATCGTTAGTCTAAAATCTGATATCATATTGACATTTCTTTAAATTGCAATACAATACTTAATTCGACGTCAGAAGTACGGTACCATGTGTAAATTAGCCGAAACATAAACGAACCCGCCTTCGGTGACGTCATCATTATGTGTGTATGATTTGCACCGCGTCTCAGTCAATTGTGAGTTGGCAACACTTGATTCGCCTTCAGGTCGACATGCCTATAAAATAATTTTTTATCCGATGTTCTCTAAGTTGATAGCACAGCTTTGCAAAAAAACATTGAATGCACTAAAAAAATAATTAACTTCACTACATTTTGAATATGGATCTTTAAACAGATGATGAAGGAAGACACTGAGGAGTTGTTTGAACACACATATGGTTATTACTGATTCATTGAATTCAATTCAATCTTATATATTTATCATCGAGGAATGAATATGGTAGTTGCATCATGAATTGATTAAGTGAAATCAATTCAATTTCATATATCTTTCATCGAGGAATGAATATGGTAGTTTAGTCATTAATTTATTCATTGAAAACAATTCATTAGCGTATATCTTTCATCGAGGAGTGAATATGATAGTTTCGTCATTAATTTATTCATTGAAAACAATTCATTAACGTATATCTTTCATCGAGGAGTGAATATGGTAGTTACATCATGAATTTATTCATTGAAAACAATTCATTAACGTATATCTTTCATCGAGGAATGAATATGGTAGTTTCGTCATTAATTTATTCATTGAAAACAATTCATTAACGTATATCTTTCATAGAGGAGTGAATATGGTAGTTACATCATGAATTGATTCATTGAAAACAATTCAATCTCATATACATTCAGGGGCAAAAGAAACGATGCTATATAAAATGCATGCTGGATAGAGCTACGAGGGATAGTTACGGTTGAAACAGGGTTAATTGATGTCTTCAAGATCCAACTGAACTAAGTTTTTGATTTAAAAGCTATATCTGTTAACGCTTTTGAAAAAAACTCCTTTCAAGAAACGACATTTAAATATATCCTTAACTAGACGAGATAGGATTGTGAAAATAACCATTTTGTTTGTTGTTAAACCGACTTACATGAACAAATTAATTTCTATCAATGTTATTTACATTGATAACATATTAAATTCATAAAATTTAAACATTTCAAAAAAAATTTAATTCCAATTCCAAAGATTATTTCCAATAAAAACAACGAAAAAGTTGTTTTTGGACCCCTTGTGTCTTTGGAAAGTCATACAATTAAAAGTATCATACTCTGATGTTTGACATTGTGAGTACTTCTTCACAACTGATGTGCATATCACAGGGATTAAGTCGCATTTCATTTACGACACGATTTTGTTTTGTTCTCTTTTGAAAAGTTGGTATCGTTTCTTTTGCCCCTGAGTGTATCTTTCATCGAGGAATGAATATGGTAGTTGCATCATGACTTGATTCATTGAAAACAATTCATTATCATATATCTTTCATGAAAATGGTAGTTATTTGAATTCACATCAGGAATGATGGTATTTTGGTGTGCTTGGTCTTTATCTTGTGTTGCTTTATGTTTCAGCTTCACTGGAACAATCCTATTCGTCGAAGTGATTATTCTGACCAATCAGGGATGTTTATGTATTTGACGCCGAATCTTCGAGAAAGCGATGCGGGCATCATGACAACAGGCCAGCAGTACTTGTGGATTCCGCCAGGAGAAAGGAACGTCGAGGCGGAAGCCACATTTCCAGTAGAGTGCAGCCAGGAGGCTATGACAGGAAACATCTACGTCACAGCTGTACTTAACCATATGCACTATCTTGGTAAGTTTTCACAATATAGATGTCTTTCGATTGTATTTTTAAGCATATGGGTTTAGTATGTTGTGACAACAAAAACTGTGGAAGAAGCATCACTGTGTATAACCGTACACCGGAACTAGCGAGGTGTACGGCGGAGAAATGTTGCTAGCGAGAAGCGTGATCGCAAACGGGATCACTTAAAAAGCAATCTTTGCCGTTTCATCAACTTTTTCTATGTTATTATCATGTCAATAGCTTTCCGAGACATAGCTATTTAATGTCATATCCTGTTCATAGTCAGAGATAGCAAATATGTTACTAACAACAGCATTACTCGCAACTGTCATTGTTACTGTCCCTTGGATACAGAATGACAAGCACATACATATTACTAAGTATGTGTGCTAAAATTACCACATGATGTTGATTATTTGAAAGTTATGAAGTTAAATATTACCTAACTTTCGATTTCGGCTCCTCGCTAGCAACATTTCTCCGCCGTACACCTCGCTAGTTCCGGTGTACGGTTATACACGGTGAGCATATGTCCATTAAAGAACAACGAGCACGGCAGTCTCGCAATGGCTCTCCCTCCAAGATATCATTAGGGAATATAGGTATGACCATTAACTTCTTTAGTAGACTAGTATAGTTTGGGAATAAATTTGTTAATATCGCATTTGTAAATACTTTTTAGCAGACTATGAACTTACGATAGGGTTTAACCAAATGTCCTGAACAAACTCAAGATTTTTTTGTTAATGTCCTTATATTTTGCTGCCGTCGGCAATACTATAATTAGATTGGTGATAGAAATCAGACTCGCGTATACAGCAACTTAAGGGAACGGGAAAGTATGGTTATTTCATACATTTACCATACAATAAAGGTTGCCCTGGCTCGTTCTACAGTGGCCGCATTAAGCAGGTGTCCGTTATGTAGAGGGGGCTTCTAGATCAGGTTTGACTGTATTTATTAGAGCATCCTCTCTCAGTAGCAACTCTGTCATGATTTCCACGCTATTTATGTTAGAAGTTGACACGATACAGTGTTTGTTAAAGTCAAAATCAAGGATTCTGTCAAATGAATTTTTGATTTGCAAATATTCAGATATGGTTAATGACTATGTCTTGTTTGAACATGAAACGGGTATGGAAAAAGAATGGGAAAGGGAATTGAACGGAACAGTAACGGAACGGAGCGGTAACGGAAACGGAAACGGAAACGGAGAAAGGCCGTATTGTGTTTTGTTTGAAACAACATGGTTGACTAAAATTTGACTCTAACCAGTTATGATTTGTATTTCTAGTACACGCACTGTTAAAACCTTCAACAGAGGCTACGTGGGAAAACATTACTTTGAGTAGTCTATGTGGGCAGTTTCCGTGTTAGGATGGCTTAACTATTGGAATAATACTGAGTGACAACGAGTGTCCAAATAGACAGACAGACAGACAGACAGATTTTATTCAGTATAAGGCCTTAGGCCCAAAATACACAAAATTCAGGGTTAACAAATCCCTGCGCATTATTAGTTACTTTTGGGTACATACAAATAAACATGAAAATATTTCAAAAGCTATACATTTATAATATACCTTTTAATAAAAAGATGGAAATGTTATGTAAAATATCATAATTTTGACTGGAAATTAATGCTAAAAAGTTATGGTGAAAATTTCCATTAATATTCTTATCAATGAGTATATTTCGAAAAGAGCTATAAGCTTTACAAATCAAAAGTACATGGTATTCATTTTCAATAAAATACCTATTCTCAGATAAACAGAGCAGTCTAAATAAACCTAGCCTCACTATTATCCGTTACACTGCTATACTGAGTCTAGAAAGGTCTGGTTGAGGGTCGCGTCAGCCGACCTTTCTGCGACCTATTACCCTCCAACGTTATACGTGCGAAGGCACACTATTGTGGCTTGGTAAGATCAGTTCTGATTGGTCAACTTGGTCACGTGGGCTGACGCGACTCTCAACCAAGCTTTTCTAGACTCAGTATAGCAGTGTAACGGATAATAGTGAGGCTAGGTTTACTTAGACTGATAAACAGAGAGGACAGAATCTTTCTTCATATGGTGTTGCTTGATGTCTTCCTGTGTTGACAGCTATTCTAAAGTTACTGCATCTGAAGCGTGATAAAATCACGTGTCCAAATACGTTGTATTCATCAGTCACTTACTATATTTGCACCCGTCGACTTTTGATTGGTCCACCCTCATCGGGTGAGCCTTGTTCTAACTACATTAGGATTGTAGTTGGGTTATCAGTCTCATAGTTAATAATGGACAGTGTATCAAAATTCCCAAATTTTCTTTAAAGGCAGGTTATCTTGGATGACAATCGTAAATGAAAGCAACGAAGAGAAACAATTTTGATCAATAAAGACAATCGATAATATATTATTAGAATAAGGTTAAATACGAAATATGTACATACAACATCTATATTTGCAACACGAATAAAAGACCGAAAATGGTAGCATTTATATGATTTAAGAAGGCGTCGCCAGTCATTTTCAACCAATTAGCAGTTTGTATATAATCTCTATATTACTGCTTTTAACGACGTGTTACTTGTAACGTTAATAGTGGTATAGATTTGGGTTTCTAATTTTTCAAAACATCAAATTCACAAGACTTGTTACGAATGCCAACTTTTAGATAGAATACAAGAATGGCGTTGCTCCCCAAAATGGTTGTAACGCTTCATTAAGGGGGACATTTCGTTAATTTACTTAAAAAAGCTACGGAGAATATATAAATTCTTTCTCTGCAGGAACATCCCAATCGCTGACACTCTACAGGGGTGGAGTCAAACTTCTCGACGTTGCAGTTGATGAATACTACAACTACGATAACCCCAAACTTCACATGTAAGTATAATACCCAAAACCCCAGTACCACCTAAAACTTCCTTAGTTGATGTAGCAACTAAACACTTATCAAGTAATTGGGACAACACTTAACCCCACAATTAAGTACGATAACCCTAATTCCATGTAAAAGTACGATCACAAAAAACTCAGATTGTAAATATGATAACCCGAAACTCAACGTTTAGTTATGATACCCAAAACTAAATGCATACGATAACCCTGAGGTCCATGTGTAAGTGCGATCACCCTAACCCAAAACTCCATGTGTAAGTACGATAAATCGAAACTAAATGTTAAAATACGATAAATCGAAACTGAAGGTGTATGCACGATTACTTATCTCCATGATAAGTTACGATAACCCTAATCTCCATATGTAAGCATGTTAACCTTAAACGCCATATGTAAGTACGACAATCCTGAATAACTCAAAACTCCATGTGTATACGTAAGTACGATATCTCAAAACTCATAATGTAAGTATGGTAACAAAAACTAAATGCAATAAGTACAATAACCCTGAACTCCATGCAAAAGTACGATAACATTTAACTCCATGTTAAAGTACGTTAATCGAAAACTCCATGTGGAAGTACGATAACTCGAAACTCAACGTGTTAGTACGATAACCGAATCTAAATGCGTAAGTAAGGGTGAGCCCTGAACTCCACGTGTAAGTACGATATCCCTAAACTCGATCTGAAAATACGATAACCCTAAACTCCATGTGTAATTTTTAGCCCAGTAACTCGAAACTCAAGGTGTAAGTACGATAACCTAATGCCAAGAAAAAAGTGATTTGTTTCTTATTTCCGTCCACGTCAGTTAAAAACCCTTGCACCAAGCCTTGTTTACCAGATTTTGACAAGGGGAAAGTGACCATTTATTCTCATAGCCTAGAAAAAACATCGAAGCAGGATTTTTTAAATTGTAACTCGTTTTTGTTTGTGTGTGCCTTTCAAAGACGCAGTGATATACATGTAGTGAAACAAGGTTTATAGTTATTTGTTTTTTTTTAAATAATTTAAATTTTCCATGTTCAATGATAAAAAAATCTGGAAATAGAAAAAAAAATCGCGTCATCGCATCATTTTGCCTGTTTGTAAAGACCAGAAGCATTTCTAAAAAAAACAATTTGGGCGCAACATTCGACTCTTACGTATGAGATGTAATTTAGATGATCCTGAATTCAACAACAGCGTGTTATAAACTTCATGCATAATAAGTTTAACCGAAAACGTAACAATAGTTACATTTCGTAAATATGACAACCCAAAAATCCACGTGAAAGTTAGACAACCCCAAAGTGAGGCCATCTCAAATATCTAAAACCTTGTCTTTAGGTCAAATGTTGATCTGCATTAAACAAGAACTTGATGTATTTATTGTTTATCAGTTGCTACCATACTCAAAAACACGAAAAAAATCAAACTGAATGACCATAACAAAAGCACGACTTGCAGTCACGTTTGCTGAAGCATGTCCCATTATGAATATGAAATTCAAATTTGCAAATTTAGACCATTATAAACTGTGAACACCCTTTAGGTACATGGAGATCACAGATTAACATACCCTTACCTGCAAGCGATGTATTAGTAGTTACATAATCAGTTGGTAAATGAAATGAGCAATTTTATTGTACTATATAAATAATACTATATTAGTCGAATGTATGGATAGGTGAATTCTTTCGCGATAATACACAGGAATTGGCATATTTGTGGATGTTGTGATGTCTTACGTAACATTCATCAGGAAAAGAGTAAATATTTTATATATATATATATTTTACTTTCCAATATTAAGAAAAATAATTGATGAATTAGAGAACTATTAACGAGACCCTTATTTACCCTTTCAGCTTTGACGAGCCTATTGAGGTTAGACCCGGGGACGAATTGAGGACAAAATGTGTTTTCTCCTCAATGAATAGAAACTTCACCACTAAATTCGGAGACGCCACATCAGATGAAATGTGCCTCTCCTTTTTGACCTTCTACCCTCGACAGAATATGAAAACCTTTTTCTCTACCAGCTACAAATCCATTGCAGGATGTCACTTTAGAGACACAAACTACCAGGGCTGCAACATGAGGACATTTCCTGATCTCTCCGACCCTGGGATAATCAAGCATCTAATTGACATATCAAGAGACTGTGTCCTGTTCAAGGAGTGCACCCAGACATGTTACGACACCATCCAGACTGCAAAACAGCATAGCTGTCTGGGGGGAGACGTCTGGGATTTTCTGATCCACAGAATGTTTAATTCCATCGAAGGCATCAACTTCATAATGCGTCTTCAATCATGTGCCTGTGGACCATCAGAAGCACCTCAAGCTCTGAGCGTTATCCCTGAATCGGAGTCAGCCTGCGACTGGCCTGGTCTTGTTGAAGGAAAAACGACCCATCCCCTACTAGATCACTACCGTAAGGTCCAGGCCAGATGCGTTGCTATTGGACTCTGTTTGAAGGAGTGTATCCCGGCAGTGGTGGAGGCGAGACGTCATCCGTGCTTCCAGGGTTCCGAGTGGGACTATGGTCGCAGATACATGCATGAGAGCATGGACAACATTGCGTTGGAATTCATTCTCGACTTTGAGTCTTGTAACTGTGAAATCATGGAAATGTCGACAACTCAAGGAAATCTTGTAACTACAACTCCAGTCACAGGGGCAGCTGCCATTTCTTCAAGTTTTGTAGGGCTGACGGCTATGGCAGTGTTGTGTACGTTTATACATTTCTAAAACCTTTTAGCCCATTCTCTGCCCACAGAGGTAAATCATGTTGATTGAGCCTCTGTTCTAATGCGACGAATTTGTGGTGTAAAATGGGAGATACCTGATTGGAGGCAATCAAAGCATGTTGTGCAATCGGCGACGCTGTTCTACAAACATAATTTTGGCTACTGAATCATGGCAAAGGCATTGAGATATGAACCACCCTTTCCATGCGAGAAGCGTTTTCGTTTGTTAAAAAAATACAAATGGATTGTGGTGCATTTTGTCCCGCCAGGGGAAACTGCTGGAACCCACGGATTTAGTCTAATTAGAACAGAATAGAGGCTCAATCAACATAACTTGATTTGTCTCTGTGGGGAGACAATGCATTCTGTCCAGAATCATCGTATTTTAAAAGGAACATTACTTAGAGCATATTTAGGTAAAACGAATCAACTGTCTAACCAAGTAAAATAACATATTTTTAAAACTTTTTGAAAGGAATTTTATTAATCAACTTAATTCATATATTTATTAACTTTTAGTTTTAAAAAAACAAACAGCTAACACGATCATGCTAGTCTTTTAAAATTTTCCAATCTTTCCAAAATGACGTTTTAGTCATTGGCTCGGTCAAGTCTCTGTATTGTTTGGTTTTCTATCAAAATCTTGATTTAAACTCTTAAAATAATACTACCTTGAAACAATTTGAATACAACATACATACTTATAAATAGCAATAGTCACTACATTTTGATGACAGCGATTTATCTTTGCCTAACAACACACTAAGTCGCTGTCATCAAGTTTGCCCCTTGTTTTGGAAACAATAATAACGAGAACCATTAAGTAAATATACCACTACCTTAAGGGATATTAATGATTATTATTATGTTAGTCGCTTTATTATTAACACTTCTATTATATGTTTCTGATTATATAACAATCAGTATTTTCAATGCTTCAAGATCAAATGATTTCCGAAAGAAAATCGCAAGGGCTTCACGTTGAAACTGACCAAACACTTATTGGTTTACCCTTCCATCCCTAAGAAACAAGTAATACCCTTTGTTGCAGTGCGTCTCTATATTGTTCTTCTCCTTGTTTGTAATGATGATAAAACAGTTATGAAGAGGTTGGTTTCATCAATACCTAATTTGATGGACCCGAGAAAAACAATAATGACCTTTGAGTGTCGAACAGGTATTGACCTCATCATCAATAAATCTAAATATGTCGGCTCCTTTTACAAGCAAACTTCCTTAATTGCGGCACCAGTCAGTATAAACAGCTGTATGGATGGGTACCTTGTTGATCGTGAATGCAGGCCCTAATGTAAAAAATGTAGGCTACGGTACGGTGAAAAAGAAAGTATGTTTTTCTAACCAGGGTAATTGTTTGTATCGGTACATAATAGTCACAGCTGCACGACAGTATCGTCAACAACTAATGTTGCAGATGTAGATCAAACAAAAGGACATAACCAGATGACAGTTATTAAATATTTGCCGCTTTATTTCAATATATTTATCCTCGATGTGAAGTTTACGTAAGAAATTAATCAATTTAGATGTCTTTTCCTGTTGTTTTGATTTGTATTAATATCAATGCTATATTTTCTAAGATTTACAATATTTTCTATATATACTGAATAAAGTCTAATGAACAAAAAGCTCTGTTTTGTTTTGTTTTTTAAATCTAAATGAAGACGAAAAAATCGTAAGTTTCTTATTACGAAATTGACCTGGTTCCGGATTTTGTTTGGATAAATCATGGTGTTGACATACTTATATTTTCTCTAAATGACTTATTTCCAATTAAAATTTGCTTTTGACAAAAGTAGAAAGTCATCTTGTCAGTTAAAAACCTGTCTTTATCATGTTACGGTTAGAGTAGAGAAAAAGGGTAGCACAACCTACGCACTAATAGGGATTTAATGTATAGAATAAATGATCATGTGATCCCTTTTAAGGAACAGTCACGCACTAAAACATATTTCTAACTTCTAAACAAGCATTTGGGAATGTACATCCGAGGCCTGCTGAGAGGCGCGTATAGTCTTCACAAATCAGTGGCGGGGGTTTGTGTACGAATGCCATCATGAATTGCTAAATGCTTAAAAAACAAGAGAGGTCAGAAGGTCATACGAGACGAGAACAAGAAGGATCACATGGCCCAAATTATTGTAGTCAGTTTAATCACCCCGTGTGAACGTGTACGCCTCAGCCTGCTTGTAAGAGCGAAAATGTACGCTTGTCAATGGCAGACTGCTTTGTCAGAGGCCATGTGTTCAACACTTTTTTCTAATTTGCTATCTTCAATCTGAGAATTGGGTAATTATACTTTATTTAGTAAAAGAATAGGCCTTACTCGATGCACAGGCCAAGTTATGGAAATTATTGTGCTCTTATAGCTGAACAGTTCAGTGAAGATCGTTACTAGCGGTGACAGATATCACAAATCTGTTGAAAAATGTTTGTTTACATAAAAACTAGAAATAACTGCAAGTTCAAATTTTAGGACATGACTTCCTAATCCTTTAAGAAGGTAATTGCCAAATTTCATTCAATTTGGCCAAAGAGATTTACAGTTACAATGTATGAAAGTAGGCTACATCAACATGAAAAGTTAAATTCCGCTTGTAAGAGCCAATGAAGTTTGCTTACTTTACAAGCGTACACCAACAGCATGTGCGACAGAGCTAGTACTGATGACAATTGGCTAATTTCTCGTAGCCAACACGATGAAAGTAACTATAACTTTGACAATATATACATAAATGATTATAGTTTCCATTCATGTATACTGATTGTAATACATCTTCGTTTTTTTTAGAAAACAGTACATGCATACTGTATTGTCAGAAGAATTCTTTTTTCATCGTCTGTTTTTGAACACGGCTAACTTATTCATGACACTTCAAAGCCCATTTTTGGCTTACAGTTGACTTAACATATATTCTTTTACAGTATAGGACAGTTATTTCAAAATCTTCATATTTCTTGAGATATTTGGAAAAAAGCTACACTGAAAACGTAAACAAAACTCAGCTATGCCATTGACAAGCATACACTTCCGCTCTTACAAGCAGGCTTAGGCGTACACGTTCACACGGGGTGTTTAATGCGAAGAGTGGGAGGGCCTGTCCATAAAAAGGACAGCAGCACGTTTATGTAGAAATATAAGGTGGTGTCAGGAAAATGAAAACAGATGGTTCCAATTGAAAGATAATATATTTTATCATACAACGGATAGTGTTCTCAGCATAATAAAGCCAACGGATATTTTCGATATCCGTTGGGGTCATATACGGATAGAGATGCAAATTTCAAAGGTCAAGGTCGGAACTTCTTTTGAAAATTCTGATGACGTCACAAGCGTTAATATTTTAAACGCCTTTAGTAACGGGAAGAGACATAGGAATCAAAATGATACAATGCATAGACATTAATTTAAGAAATAACAACAAAACTGTAAAGTTTTTTACCCATATGTATGACTTGGCAGTGCAAAATCACTACCGTCGTGAGCTGAATGAACCGATCAAATAATTTTACTCACAGGTACCAAAGGCAGATCACGTCATTTGTTTAAAACATCCATTTATCAATCATCAGTGTTCTTTATTTTAGTTGCGTAGTTTGAATTAGAGACTGCACAGCCTGTCTTCTGGTTTCGCTCTCCACTGGTTGTTTTGAACGACGCAAGCTGCCATTGCAACCGACGGGAAGCAACTCTTGCCCCTACGTGAGATAGACTCGCCCTCTTTTTTTCCGTAAGGTGATAGAACGTATGTTCAAATCCGTTTAAGGCACATTGAAATGTTTTTCACTTGGAAATTAGCGTTTTTTATGTTTATAAAACTCTTGAGTTGTGACTAAATAAGTGAAACGGTATTAAAATACATTTAAAATGAGGAATTATATTTTGTCAATTCACTGTCGTAGTCATTACACGGTTCATTTGCATATATCAATACGCGAATCTTTTAAAACAATGTCAACTATAAAAATAGTATTATCAAGCATTTTTCGAATAAAAATTTAAAATGACATTGTATGATAAAGAAGTTATCATGCTCGTGTGTTTTGGGATCGTAAATATCCTGCATTAGGAATAAACACTATGTATTTAGCTCGCCAAGGCTCGCAAAATACAATGTTTATTCCTAATGCAGGATATTTACCATCCCAAAACACACTCTCATGATAACCTCTATAAAACTAATTAAAGCAGTGATGAATACAATACATAATGCAAATTTCAGACGTACGATTCCTTTTTCTCAAAATATTTCTCAAAATAAAAGTGTTCACACAAAAATGCATCTTCCTACGCAGGGCCTAAAACGCCAGTTTCCGAACTGTCATTTTATGCCTTGCTGCAGAGCCTTTACTTTTCTGTGCTGCTATAGTGCCCCATCAGCACAGAAAACTCAAGGTTATGCAGCAAGGCATAAAATTGACAGTTTGGAAACTGGCGTTTTAGGTTTTGCGTAGGAAGATGACAAAAATGGCAGCCAATGAACTTTATGTGAAACCTCATAATTTGATCTCTGATTATGGATGGTTTGTTTGTGTAATGAGATTTTTACAATATCAAAATAATACATTAAACAATAACTTACAGTTATCAGTGAAAAATTGAAAATATAAAATTTAAAAAAAAACGTGCTATTGCCCCTTTAAAGGCCATGGTGAAGTTGTTAACAAACTTATGAATCGAAAATGTATATCAAGAGTGGTATACATCAGAAATTTTACATGATTTATTCCCAGGACAAACGGAACAGAACAAGGTTTCAGTGGCTCTCAAAATCGTCGTCATAGTTGACAAGAGAATGTGAGGGTCTGTCAAGCTTTATCAAGCTCTAACGTGATCATTATCCAACTTATATATCGATAAACACATATAGCCATAATTGTTGATTGACAACGCTTTGCATGATACAATGTTATGTTGTTTTGTTAATATTTATGCACTTTAAGCAAGTAAATCGTGACTTACATCAATCTTTCCATAGCAGTTTTCAAATTTATTTCGTAAATTCTAGCCCTCGATACTGAATATTAAACAGTACTATCCAATCCCGTTGTCGAACGAAAGCTTACCATGTCAAAAGCCAAGAGGAACAACTTGATCCGAATATGCGGACACTTTCTTTGACAACTGCATCGAAATATAGGTGTTCATGGACTGACAACAAATTAGTTGGGTTTATTCCAACCCTTCAATTCGGTGTTATTCAAATAAATATTATTGTTTCAATCCAAATAGACGTTTTGATTACAATCAAGCTCATTCAAATCAGTTCGAAACACTCCTACGTCGATAAGTTTCTTGTAGCGACGTAGGAGTGAAAGTTTCGATCTGATTTGAATGAGATTGGATTACAATAAATGTTCATGGGTCGTGTAAAAATTAAACGCTAATAAGTAATATGTGTAGCCGTCTTCGCCAATATCCAATTTTGAGCTCCTACTTATGACATGACAGTCGGCACTGGACCGTCAGCAGAAACTAGCCCCTATCTCAAAAGTGGGGGTAAGCAAGGTGACCCAGTTACGAGGCTTCTCTTTGTCTATGCAGTATGTGCAAACCTCCGTTTCATTTTCTCAGTCATTTCAAGGCGAGAGGCCGTCGCTTGATTTGGACTTGCCAAGATGATTTCTTTAAGGTAAACTTTCTGATGTGTTTTGTAAAACCTAAAATACATAATTAATAAGCTGACTCGGAAACATTTTTGCATTCTTTATGTAAGGTTTTCAGGAAAAGAAAATTAAAAACACGAATCTTCTCTGAATTGTGTGTGTTTGAACACTGCATGTGTGTGAAACTTTTGAATCCAGAGTGGAGAAAAACAAATTAAGACGAATGAAAGAAGTTTTATAATATTTTTTAATTTGTGTTATTATCAAACTCGTTAAAACTTTAGATATAGAGCTGCTGAAAATGTCTGTACCTGATGACGTTATTGATAAATGTGAATAAAAGGCAATCAAATACGGTTATCAAACATTTCACTTTCAGATGAGTAATTTTCTATGTTGATCACATTTGTTCCATTTTTACAATGTAAATTCCGAAATAAACTCATCTATAATGTGTGTAGTGTGAAATAAAGAATAGTTTTAAACTAAAAGTAATTTTAAGTTCTTAATCTTATAAATAATGTTAAGGGAGTTTATATTGACTGTTTAAATCAATGAATGTTTTATGTGTCTTTTCCAATAATTTTGTGTTATTTATATTACTGTCCATTTCTCGTTTCAATTTAAGTAACAAAAAAAAACTTAAAGGAGAATTGATCATTGGTATTTCTAGAAAAGAGAAAAGATTATTTCCAGGAATGAAGCTATGTAAGTAAAACTCCTGCCCTATATTCTAACCCTGCCATATAAGTATTAAGTGAAAGTTTAAAATGAATCCTTTTGCACCTCTTTACTTTAATTTAAATTTCTTCATTTCTATTTTATCTCGTGGAAAAATCTGAAAATAACTTTTCCAAATAACTTACTGACATTGTCAAGTTTCGACATTGATATTCTTTAATCAGTGAACCGTCCATTTTGGATCAAATAACCAAAACCCGAAAGCAAATACATATATATTTTTTATTTTCCCTGCAAGTAATTACCTTTCAACTGCAAATGCCTATATGGAGATAATGTTGTCTTGTAAACTTACTGTCACTTTGATTATTTTCAATAATTTGTATTTGGTTAAACATTCATAAGAAAATATAAGAATTTGACGTTCATTTTTAGCTCACCTTTACAAAGTAAATGTGAGCTTATGTCATGGCGCTTCGTCCGTCGTCCGTCTGTCTGTCCGTCCGTCCGTCCGTCCGTCTGTCCGTCCGTCCGTCCGTCCGTCCGTCCGTAAACTTTCAGGAAAAAGACTACTCCTCCTAAACGAATCCAGATATCATTCTGAAATTGTAGTATGTTATACCCATGGTGATTCCTCACAGAAAGGTAGACGTTTCAGTTTTGAGAATCCAAGATGGCCGCCATGGCAGCCATATTGAATTTTCAATTAGATTTCAAGAAAAAGACTACTCCTCCTAAACAAATGCAGATATCATTCTGAAATTGTAGTATGTTATATCCATGGTGATTCCTCACAGAAAGGTAGACGTTTCAGTTTTGAGAATCCAAGATGGCCGCTAAGGCAGCCATATTGAATTTTCAATTAGATTTCAGGAAAAAGACTACTCCTCCTAAACGAATCCAGATATCATTCTGAAATTGTAGTATGTTATACCCATTGTGATTCCTCACAGAAATGTAGATGTTTCAATTTTGAGAATCCAAGATGGCCGCCATGGCAGCCATTTTGAATTTTCAATTAGATTTCACGAAAAAGACTACTCCTCCTAAACGAATGCAGATATCATTCTGAAATTGTAGTATGTTATACCCATGGTGATTCCCCTTGGAACGGTAGACGTTTCAGTTTTGAGAATCCAAGATGGCCACTATGGCAGCCATATTGAATTTTCAATTAGATTTCATGAAAAGACTACTCTTTCTAAACCAATCTAGATATCATTCTGAAATTGTATTATGTTATACCCATGGTGATTCCTCACAGAAAGGTAGACGTTTCAGTTTTGAGAATCCAAGATGGCCGCCATGACAGCCATATTGAATTTTCAATGAGATTTCATGAAAATGACTACTTCTCCTGAACCAATCTAGATATCATTTTCATATTGTAGTATGTTATACCTATAGTGATTCCTCCCACAAAGGTAGACATGTCAGTTTTGAGAATCCAAGATGGCCGCGATAGCATCCATATTGACTTTTCAGCTGCAGATAACACATCATTATTACTAAATTTTAAGCTTTCATCAAATGATCACTCGCACTATATAAATTCTCTAATTTGAACTTACTAATCATAATTTTATCTTGAATATAGAATATTTAAGATTGTCATGCAAGTTGTTCTATATTTTAAGTGTTTCTAAAACATTAAGATGAAAGACAAACATTATTAATTAATTTGTTTAAAATATTTATGGCAACTAGCTGCAAAAACCCAATGACATTAAACATCATGTTAGATTTTGAACAATGGTATCTCCCTTATATTCCTTTAAATACCACACATAAGGGGTCAACCAGAGTTCAGATATTTCTGTTGAGTCCACTATGCTGTCTAATACACATCCCAATACAGGCTGCTAGCATCATAGTGTCAGCTGCTAGTCTGTTGCATAATCAACCTGACCCAATTGATATGGTAGAGCATTATGCTATATGGCCATGTGTATGCAATAAGAGTTATGGAAATTAGACTTGTATTCTCATGACAGTGATATGTTCTTTCTAAGAATAACAACTTACACAAAACTTGTCACTTGTTTTGTGTTTAGCAATCTACATGATAAGTTGATGTGGAAAGAGTTATTTTGCATCAGGTTCCAGTTCCTGTGTTTTACTCATATTTGTACCATTTCTATATCTAACAGCAGTTCTTCTTGACACAAAATCAATTTAGGACATAAGCTAACTATATTTTGTGAAATTATATATATTTTTCACAACAATTCATGTTCTCTCCCGTCAATTCTATTAATACCACACAAAAGGGCTTAGCCAGAGTTCAGGTTTACATGCTCAGCACACTAGGATGCTTCTCCAAATATACGTACACAAAGCCCAATACACAAATTGCTACGCTCTCCTTAAGGATCTGGGGCTAGCAGCCCTGCCTGCTTGTATATTGCATAGTAATCCTGACCTAATTGATTAATAGAACATAATGGACTTTATGGAAAGTATATAAATTGTCTTTATGAAAAGTATACTTGTATTCTATCAATAGTAATTATTTTTACAAATAACAATTTAAACAAGTCAAGAATCAGCTTTTGTGTACAACAATCTGCACGATGAGTTATATTAACAAGTCAAGAATCAGCTTTTATGTTCAGTTATCTACATGATAAGTTAATAATAGAGGTATTTTGTATCAGGTTCCAGTTCCAATACCATGTGTTTTATAAATACCTGTAAAAATAAATGATAATTGTATCATGCTGAAGGGGTTCTGGGAACAACATGTCGTCATAGAAGTCATTATTTTTCAATTAGATTTCAGGCCAAGTACTACTCCTACTAAATCAATTAAGATATCATTCTGAAAAGTGAGTATTTTTTTATATAGTGATTCCTGACAAAGACGCATTTATTTTATTATCAAGAATCCAAGATGGTCAATATGTCAATTATATTGAATTTTCAATTAGATTTCATGAAATTCATTGAAAAGAATACATTTCCTGATCAATCAAATCAATGTCATTATATTTGTATTGATACGCTTGTTGTAATATTTATCAACACTATAAATACAGTTACAAAAAACTGTATGAATCATCTTTATCTGCGAACAGCCTGAAGCATGACTGTTTTAATAAATCCTTTCCGTTTTACATAATTCCTGACACTTCATATATATGGCAAATAACATAGCCAGTGAGGGATAAATATACATTTTATAATCATCTATATCTGATTACGGTCTGAACAATGATTATCTAGATAATTATAATGATCATTCAATTCAAACAAATCCTTTTCAAAAGCATTTAAAATGATTAAATTTGTTCACTCCCAACACTAACTGTTAGGTTTTTTAGTCCATTGTTCCCATGCAATTAATTTATTCCAAATTGAAAATTTTGGTTAATGAATAACAAATTATCTTTTATTTTGTTTGTCATGCTAATAAAAGATATCATTTAATATTCATCTTCAAAACTAATTGAACAGCTGTCTGAACAATTCTTTTTTTACAAAGTCTTTCTCACCAATTCTCTCTGTTTGTTAAGATACTTCAATAAACATATTACTGAGTTGACCTCCAGATTATTTCCATTGCAAACCTCTCTTCTACCCCCAACCCTTCTATCCCCCCTTTCCCTCCTCCCCTTTTTTCTCCTGTCCTTCCATTGCAAACCTATCCCACATTCCTTCTATCCCCCTCCCCCCCATACCCCCCCCCCCCCCCCCCCCCCCCCCAACCCCCCCATCTATCCTTCGAGCCCCTCTCCTGCAACTCTCCTCTAAAGAGTATCTGTTTTGCATATTGAAATGAGGGGAGGACACTCACTATATGGAATAACAGTAACTTACATAAGAGGATAAGTTACATAAGCTACATGCAGGTGCAAGAGGTCATCATAGGTCATCATATCTAGTAATTAGCATAAACCCCCATGTTGCTAGCCTATTCTGACCAATCAGATTGCACTAACATAGGTCAAGATTTAAGATATTCAGAAATCTTCAGTTAGAATTACATGAGACATTGACCTGGACAGTTTACTTTGGCAATTGGACCTATCACTAGCTGAATTTGTGATTTGTGTCAGAGGGATATATTCCAAATGTTTATGTGCATCATTTTTTTAGTTCTTTGGAAGTTGAGAGTGTGACTAAATGAATACTCCTAAACCAATCAAGATATCATAATGAAATTAATACAGATGCCCACATAAAAGTAGCATTTTGAAGATTAAAAAGTCCAAGATGGTCACCAATTTAGCCATAGATATACACAAATGTTATACAAAAACCTACTGCTTGTTAACAAATCATGATTATATCATTCTTGTATTAATGTTTGTTCAAACTCTAGTGGTTTCCAACAGAAGAATAGCATTTTAAAAGATAAAAAAATCATGATGGCAGCCATAATCAATTTTCATATAAAAGATGATTACACAATTCAACCATATTACCACATCATTCATTTTAAAAAGCGAGTCTCCGTCCCCGTAAATGTGATGCATCACATTTATTAATTAGTAGCCCGCTACCGTGCGCCGCGTCTCTCCTAAGCTCCGCAGCAGTGTTGATTATTCATCGCTGTACGGAGCTTGACTGTGACAGAGAACCGGTTTACGTAAACTCTTCGGTTTCTCTGATTGAATTGTTTGTTTAATCAAATACATTGTTTAAACCGCTATAATGCGGCTTTAATATATCATGATTGATTGAGTTATCTCACTGTGACAGTGAGTTGTTTTGGTAACAAATTAATGCATCTACAAATTCTGAATAGAATAGCTTTTGCATATGTCATAACATTATTAAATCATCATTACAACACATTTTCTTGTATTGAATAACTGTTTTCAATTGGAAATTTATAATTTATTTCCATTTCAATTACTAAAATATAAAACAAATAAAATAAAAATGTGTTGTCTTTCAAATGTCCTGTAACAATAGACATGCAACCGCAAGAACATATTCTTTGACATATCATTAATAATTAACATTATTATTTTTAAAAATAAATGTAATCTATATTATATACCAATTCGTTTATTAAACAGTGTGCTGTTTCAAACTGCGTAAGAAATATCAGTTATACGTAGTTTCCAAAATATGATAATATTCACGATAATGTGAGGATAATGAAGGGTAGTCCAGCAAAATAGATGTCTCCTTCGGGTGCGCAAGTCATCGCACATATACCGAAGTTTAGATAATCATTATCTAAATGAGGGACAGTCATGTAATTTGAAAAAGCATCGATTACGATTTGGTTATTTGTCACCAATACGTTATCGATAACACAGACAGACAGATATAGTTTATTATAGTGTCACAAGTTAAATATACATTGTAAAAAGCATGATTAAAAGACATAATATATATTTAACAACCAGCCAATTTTTGGCTTATGAGACACTTTACAAGATAAAACAGTGTACAATATATTCGTAAATATAGGTATGTAAAAGTAGCGATAATACAGGCTTAAAGTTAAAAAAAAATAGATAAATAAGTAAATACATGTAAGAGTTATGCGTTTTGGGCTATTTTCCGATAAATAGGTCCTAAGGCCCCGTTGCATTATAACAATCTAAATTAAAATTGCTTCTTTGATCATTGTAAAAGTGGCATTCTGAAATAAAATGAACTTCTGTTTCAACATTTTGACAAAATCGACAAATTCTACTCTCTAATGGGGTGGGGGGTCTGCAGTGTCGTCCTGTCTCTACGTGTAAGGGGAGGCTTCCACATCGTAGGCGATGGATTATCTTCGTTTTCTCTTGATTAACATTCAGACGCCATTTAGAACACCACGTTGTTACCACATCCAACATTCGCTGCAGCTTGTAAAGTTGAGATATTTTTTCTATTTAATTTTGTATTCTGTAGATCGTAAATAAGAACCATATAAGAAGTGATCAATAATGGAAATTTGTTGCGGACGATGAAACGTTCACCTACTGATTTTCAATAGTCAGATATAATGTTCTACAGCCTCATTTGGTTTTGAAAGCTAGACATTCTGTCGGGGATTGAAATAACGTTTAATTGGCGGCAATTGTCTTGTATATGTCTTGTATGTGTATCCATTGTCCAATCAACCAGACAGGATGGCGCCATCAAACAGTGACCCGGCAGTTATATGACCTGTTACGACACATGACTAGAGTCACTGGACGTCAATAAACTGACGTCTCACACCTGTTATCTGTTACACCCGGCTCCATAATACACAACATCAAATGACAGTTCCCCGTTATATCAAGTGTTATTTCAGGCTGTTCAGTGTATCACACATATTCAAAACGATGTTATTTAACCATGAAAAATCACAAAACAAAATGAATAGATGGCAAAATTGTTTCAATTTCCAAACCTCTTAACTTTCCTATCTATTAAATGTCTCGGCAGTTATTATGAGCAGCAACGTTTTTATAAAGTGATTGGTTTAAACATTGTTTTTTTTAAAACAATAAACACAAACAATTGGCGAACGGGCTGTACAACGCTTATTTGAGTATCCACTCTTATTCACGATTCATAAATCTGAACACAAACACAAGAAATTGTGAAAATTCAAAAGCTAAGGGATCCGTTTAAATGTTTACATGTAGGTTTTCAAATGTTAATTATTTGGTATGCCTCATTTTGAAGTTGTCTACGGCATCAGCTAGATGAAACCAAATTAATTGAAAAATGATTTAACCCACACTGTTACTCTTCACTACCGTATAGACGCAGGTTTCGCCAATCATTTGTAGCAAAAAGTATACGTAGCTTAATAGAAAATTCCCGTGTCCTTTCTTAGTATAAACTATCCAATGAAGTTGAATGGTATTTTTTTAGAATTTTTGTTTGTTTAGTGATTGATTATCTTCATATTTTACACTAGACAGAAATTATTCTTCAATTTGATAACTTTTTAAACAAACTTTTCAAAAACATTTGTATCACAATTTGTTGATAAAATTAAGTGTTTTATAAATTGAACTAAATTGAAACATTTTTATTTCCTAATTTGAAATTATTAAACAAACAATAGCACTGGGTGGTAACGTACCCCGGAAATTGCTGACCACGAAGCGAGGAAAGATGACAGAGGCAGGGGACCAGGTAAGATTCACGATCGATTTGAAGTCTTTCTAGGGATTTTTAAATGCAATAGATTACAGGTAAAATGCTTGATATAGATAATTCTTCACATACGAATTTGAATTACTTACCGACAGGTCTTTCTTTTATTACTATAATCGAAAATCGGCAGTGTGGTCGCTACAGAAAGAGTGAAAAGGAACAGTATTTTTACCAATTTCAATATTTTCGTGTCATTTTAGAAGGTCAAATCTATGTTAAAAAGACATTCTAGAACAATTTACACTTTGTGATCGTGTGATTTTGAGAGAGAAATGAGTAATTTGACAAAATAGTTGAACTCGAGTGGTCTGCGTATTGACTCGAGATGTGGTCTGCATATTGGAAACACAAATATTGAGTCAATACGCAGACCACTCGAATTCAACTATTTTGTCAAATTACTCATTTCTCTCTCAAAATAAAACGATCACGGGGTATCAAGAAAGTGAACATTGTTTTAAAGTTTCTTTTTAGCATAGATTTACCTTCTAAAATGACACGAAAATATTGAAATTGGTAAAATACTGTTCCCTTTCACTCTTTCTGTAGCGACCACACTGCCGATTTTCGATTATAGTAACATAAGAAAGACCTGTCGGTAAGTAATTCAAATTCGTTTGTGAACTATTATCTATATCAAGCATTTTACCTGTAATCTATTGCATTTAAAAATCCCTAGAAAGACTTCAAATCGATCGTGAATCTTACCTGGTCCCCTGCCTCTGCCATCTTCCCTCGCTTCGTGGTCAGCAATTTCCGGGGTACGTTACCACCCAGTGAATAGCCAAATACACATATTTTGTAAATAAACCATGACATGTTCCTTATCTTGTTTTTGGGGCGGTTTTTTTTAATGGTTATACCACTCCGATATAAACAGATATATAACATTTTGTGGTGATTTAAACAAAGAGGACTCTAAATAAACAAGCTAGAAGGCGTTCATGATATACAGACAATACTGTTTGTATACAATTTCCTTTTAAAAACACTTTACCGTTGTCATGTGATTCAGACATCAATTGAGATTGTATGAAAATAGCATAATTAAAATATTTTTTTTATCAGAATTAGAAAATCCTTAGCATTGTTTCACTGAGTAAGTTTCATGACGCTTTGTCAATACTCCAGTCATTAGCGAAAATTGAAAACTTACAATGTCTTGGCAAGCGCATTCGTTTGGATATTAAAATTAATATACTCTTACGAAACTTAAACGTTATATATATATATATATATAGAGAGAGATATTATTTATTACAGTCTCGCCCAATACAATATATGTCAAAAGTAGTGGATGTATTATTAACCAATCAGCGCGCATAATTAACGAGGGGATTCCCCTAAAGAAAAGCGAACCCTAAACCGCTCTCTTCTCCCCATCTCAGCGGTAAAGCGTAGCTCAGCTCAATAATGAGCAGGCTTCTCAGCACGGGCCGAAGGCCATTTGTGTTGGGGACGGCGGGTCCCTTTAAGGTGAGCTTCTGTACCCTCGGTACTTTTATTTATTATGATGTACATCAAAGTAGTCTTCATGTTTTCCCACGAGTTAACCACTTGAAATTTCAACATATTTCTGCATAAAGTTTTGATACCTTACACAAAGGTAAGATAACAATTAATCCCAGAATAAAAAAGCTTAAAGATGCTCTTTCATGCGGTTCAGGCTGAAATTTAGCTATTATCAACTTTGACAGCAACGAATACCTTATTCGGAGAAAAAGGAAAAGAAAATCTAGTCGTGCGCGACAAAGACGGTTTTCAAGCGTATATTTAGAGACCGGAAGTTGTGAGATGGCCACACTTGATTCTCCTTTATCTTGGCTGCCGTTTCCGTAATTTTGTAATTTATCTCATATATTTTTTTTTTAATCTAAATTTTTCTAAAAATACATCGAATACATTAAAATTACTTTTTAAAATATTGCAAGTATGATACAACGTCTTTAACTGATTCCTGACCCGAAAGGATTTCGACGGGGGAAATACACCGAAATGCATTTAAAGGGTACCTCAAGAAACATGTACATGCTTTATTTCATGACCCGAAAGGCTACTCAATCTGTAAAATAAATTTTATTTAATAAATGCATATTTTCGTTATGATGTTTTTATTAGAAATGTTTCCGAGATAGTCGCCTTGCACTTAAAGGGGCAGTAGCACGTTTTTTGATAATTTTATATTTTAATTTTTTCACTGATAATTGTACGTTAATGCTAAATGTATTATAATCTTATTACACAAACCAATCATCCATTGTCAGAGGACAAAGTATGAAGATTCACATGAAATCCATTGGCGGCCATTTTGTTTGAACACCTTAATTTTGTGTAAGAAAAGGGAATCACGTGGCTAAACTTTACGTTATATATTTGAATTATTACTGCTCCATTTAGTCTAAATACATTGTCTTTCAATTGGAACCATTAAGTTTAATTGTCCTGACATCACCTTATATTCCCCCTAAAACGTGCTACTGCTCCTTTAAAAAGTAGTTCCGTCCGTGGTCCTACTGAAATTGGTGTTAAAGAAAAGAAAAGAGGCCAAGGTCTTGTTACATTTTCCTACGGTGCAGTTGACCCCGTTCCCTCTTATGTCTAACATGTTTACCTAACTATCAAAACCGTGCAAGGCACGAACTATCCACTCTGTTTGTTTGCTTTCGAACAAAACCTTCTCTCATATATTTTACCTGAGTGATAGTCATTCATCAAAAGGAAGTTTCACTTTACATATTGAGACAGGTACGATTTTGACGGATGAGTTTGCAAACAAGAATTTGAGAACAACCAACTCTAAGTAGTACAGCAAATTCAATATGAATTGCTGTTCAATTCGTTTTGATTATGACTCATTGCATAATTTAATTATATGATACATCCATGACATGACGTACTCATAAAACTATTAGGGACTACTACAGAAAGATAATGGATGACAACTTCTTTATTCATGATATGCGAGTTTTCGACACAGATTCGTTTTCAAGCTACAGAACGTCACAAGAATCTGTGTCGAAACGTCGCATGTCATGAATAAAGAAGTTATTATCCTTATATGTTTCTTCCTTATCATCATTCCAACTACCAAAAGGCCTCTCAAAGAAGTTATTAGGGACTGATTGTGCGTATTGAAACATTGTTTATAAAACAAAGTCAATCACAAGCCAGTGTTATGAGACATGCAATGGGAAGTATTTGAGGAAACAAGAAAAGCGGTGTTTGAAATAAGCGTAGACCCGTAGGCCCGACACCGACAGTTATTCACAAGGGTCCACACTTTTCAATATCTTTAGGTTCTTACAGGCTCACAGCTTTTTAATATGATACTGTTCCTTTCTAACAAAACTTGCTGTAAGACATATTTCCCTGGCAAACCCCTCATAAATATCACTCTAAACTGATAACAGTGTTGTGGATTTATAATATAGTACATACTACTGATACCAAGAATATTATTTTTTTAGAAAAGGTCAAATCAGTACTGATATTGAATGCAGACAGTTTCGGTGTTGGGCCCACAGTTTTCCCTATCTACGGGTCCTTATTAACAAGCAGTTTTTGGATGCTTATTTCAAACACTGAAGAAAAGCGTGATGCATTCTGTTTAAGTAGAAAAGAAACATCACCAAACTCTTTGACAACAAAAATAGGCTTCTGAAGCCACAAGTATCTTATATTTAATTGGATTGGCTAAAATATTTTGTCTAAAAGTATGTACACATTGTCAGAATTACTATTTCGTGTTTTTAAAATATAAAAAGGTCTAGTAGAGGGTCGCGTCAGCCCACGTATCGAATTGACCAATCAGAACTCAGCTTACCAAGCCACAATAGTCTACCTTGATAACAAAAATCAACTATTATAAATAATCATTGTAATACAGTAGACCTCGGATATAACGAACTCCAAGGGACCAAAGAAGTGACCAATCAGAACTCAGCTTACCAAGCCACAATAGTCTACCTTCGCACGTATAACGTTGGAGGGTCATAGGTCGCAGACCCTCTACTAGACCTTTTTAGACTCAGTATAGGAGTGAAACGGATACTATTAAGGCTAGGTTTAGTTAGACTGGACTGTATCTGCCTCTGTGGGAAGAGAATGAAATAAGTATTCATTTGGGGAAATCGAAAGAAATAAAATTTTCATAAATCGTGTTACTGTCCCTTTAAAACGGAAGTTACACATTTCACCCCAGGGCTACAGTAGCAGTACTGATGGTACTAACAGGTACCCGAGCCTACAGACACTTCCAGGGCGTGATACCAAACGGGGACCGGGTACCCCACCCCTGCAAGCCTAACTACCTGTGGAGGGGGGTCGGACATCTGAATCCTCTCGGGGGAGGTTACCGGAACAGCTTTGGTAAAGACTTTGTCAAATACAAGCAGGTATGAAAATAGCTTTGCATTTTGAGAAATCAGCTAAACATGTACTTGTTACTTTACAGAAGACTTTTGTTAAATCAAATATGAATTAAACAGATCATAAAATTGACAGAGGGATTTATTTTAAGAAAGTTACTGTATGATTTGGTTTAGACTTTGTCAATTGCAAGATGGTATGGGCAAGGTCTGTGTATCTTTTTTAAAATCAACTTTTTTTAATAATCATTAATACATTAATCCTCCCGGTGAAGGAACCCGGAACAGCTTTCAGAGGGATAAACTATTGTCAACCGTTGTTTACTCAATTTCTAGGAGAATCTGTTAGAAATTTCGATAAATGATATGTTATACCTTTAGGATACTCAGGGGGGAAAAGGTAAGCGTTTTCATAAATATATACCAGAAGAAACTGTGGTTCATTAATCAATTATACTTATAAAGGAAAGCAGAATACTCAAATCGTAGGCGATGCAAACAAAACTTACGATCAATAAGACAAGGAGAAAGGGGTGACTGATTTTGGAAATGATATGACACTCTGTCACAGATTTAAAATGTCAGCCAATGATTCCATCAACCTGATCAACAACATTTTGTCATGAAAAAAAACCTGCATTCATTTGATTTCAATTTAATCAATTATATTCTTGGTAAAATGTTTTATCTAAAAAAACTCAAATATTATTGTCAATCATATGGTTCAGCTTTCAGTAATATGATAGGCTACCTCAAGCCTCAAGGTTGTGATCTCTGTTGTTGATCTCTGAGCGGATGATGGTACATCTGCATAATTTTGTTACGTTCGAGCAGTAACAAACTCATATTTAATTTCCATTAAAAAAAACGATATAACCGCCCTTTTACCAAAAAGAACGTATTGAGTTTTAGTGGTCCTCAGAGCTGTGCCGACTGGACTCTGACGGGGATGGACTGACCAATGGTCAAGAGCTCGGAGACCCGGACTGTGAGTGGACTCCGGGCACCTTCCCTGCTAGAAAAAGGAACATTTCACATCCAGGTAGGAAAAGGATTGATTCAGATTTGTTCCTCTGGCTTTTCCCCTTACAAATGTGACTCACCAAGTAAATACTACGTCATATCCGTCTCTTAATATCTATGCATAGCGGTGACCTAGATATCAAAACGAGGCTAAGCCCGCAAGCTTCTAGAATGGATGACGGCCATTGCCGTTTTTCAAGTCGATGTCCGTTGCAGTATTTCCTGACTAGCGTGAATGTTATCTCTGTTACAAGGATATCACCGCCTGGGCTAAAAGTAGGTTTCCTGATTTGTTGCAGAGTTGTGGCACATTGTTTCAAACTTCACAACTGGAGATGTAAAGACCGGGTTTTAGTTATTTTTGCAATTCACACATAGTTCTTTCATTAAAATTTTTGCCGGAGATGTACAACGATATTTGATGTGGAAAGATAAGAATAGTATCTTTATTGTCAACTATCATCGCCTTTAAAACAACTGCGAAATGTGGAGCACAGTGGTGTAGTGGTTAGCATGCTTGCCTCTCACGCCAGAGACCCGGGTTCGAATCCCGGTGGAGACACCAAACATTTTTGACTTGGGTCTCATTCTGTGTTGTGTCCCTGGGCAAGACACTTCATCCACATTGCACTCAGTTCACCCAGCTGTACAAATGGGTACCTGAACAAGGGGGAAGTATGGACCTATGCGGTCGCGCGGAGCGCTTGTTAATAGGCGACACCGAAAGTACTATCCCTCCAGGGTAATAATACTCATGGCGCTTTGAGCATGCTCTGTCATGGATATATGCGCGGTATAAGAAAGCTATTATTATTATTATTAAACCTTTTAGGAGGACCACTCAACTAAAGCTATCAAACTGAATATCAAGAAACCACAAATAAGGATATGTTAATTCATTTTCTTGTGTATTAATTTTGAACGTTTATATCAAGGTGAATATTGAATTTCGTAAATATCATCAAACTGAAAATGACCAAGATGAAGCTAATAGGTTCAACAACGTGGCAGATAAAGGCGTGACGTCGTGTTTTGTTCGTAAACAAGACAGGCAAAATACAGACGTTTGCGAGCATCAAAAAGTCAAACGGTATCTTGGAAACTTTGCCAATTGAAGATGATATGAAGACAAAGGTATTTATACACATAAGAGGTGTAATTTCTACTGTCATTTTCAAAGAATGAAAGAACTTGGTCTTTGAGTATCAATTAACTTTAAGTTTATATTATGTTATACCATTTTGTATATCTTACTTTATTGTATTGAAACTTAACATTATATCATGACGATGCATCATATTTGTCTGTACGATCTTACCATTGGGAACAAATAAAATAAATATAAAAAAAACCTTTAAGTTTAAACCACTCAAGACTCAACATTTAAGCATCATATTAGTCATATCATGCATTATAAAGTATCTGTTTCAAGTTTCTTAAAGGGGCAGTAGCACGTTTTTTATAATTTTTATATTTTGAATGTTTCACTGATGATTGTAAGTTAATACTAAATGTATTATTTTGACAGTCGCATTACATTAGCCAATCATCCATAGTCAGAGGACAAAGTATGAAGATTCACATAAAATCTGTTGGCGGCCATTTTTCGTGAACACCTTTAATTCATTTTGTGTAAGGAAAAGCAATCGCATGGCGAAACTTTACGTTATATGTTTGAATTGTTACTGCTCCATTTAGTTAAATATACATTGTCTTTCAATTAGAACCATTAATTTTCATTTTCCTGACATCAGATTATCTGTAAGGTGGTAAAGTATTACCTTCAAACGTTGGTATAAGTCAAGTAACCAAAGGAAATAAATCCAAAGCAATTCTTATCTCCACAAATTTATATGTATCAGCAAAGTAAATATAACACTTATTGATCAAATATACAGGGGTTAAAAGTCACGCCCTCCAGATTTAGAATCAGACATTGGACACGCCTGTACTACATCATTAATGATAGATATATTTCCATAAACAAACAAAGAAGGGTGGTCGTCTCTTCCATTGTCGTTCAGAGAGAAAAATAGCAAACCAAGACCTCAACCTGGTTCCCTGGCCTCGTTCCGATTGCGCTACAGTAACTTAGAAGCCAGGGAACCAGGTTGACCAAGATCTGAGCGTCGTATGCTTTTAAATAATGTTTATTGTTACCTGAACGTACAGTTCTGCTTTTAAGAATTTGGTAAGCACCAATATACAATAAGTTTATTTGATGATTATAATTTTTTTATATCTCTTATATCCATTATAAAAAGTAAAATAAACTCATGTCCAAAAGAAACGATACCAAGTTTTCAAAGTCGTCCGAAACAAAATTCTATAACCTGACAGAGTCGAATTTAAGTGTGTCTAACAGGCATATATCTTGTAAAAAAGTATGCACATTTTCATTCTTCAGGAAAAGATACTTTGTTGGTTGGTTGGCTGGTTAGTTGGTTGGTTTGTTTGTCGGATGGTTGGTTGGCTGGCTGGTTGGTTGGTTTGTTTGTTGGATGGTTGGTTGGTTGGTTGGTTGGTTCTCCTTTGGAGGACGCATGGCCAGGAGTACTATATTTGGCACATACATTTACATGGTAATATAATACATTAACATCTATACATTTGAACAAGTGTGCGAAGCATAATATTTTTATATATTCCTTATATAATATATATCCTATATTGTGGAGCACAGTGGTGTAGTGGTTAGCATGCTGGCCTCTAACGCCAGAGACCCGGGTTCGAATCTCGGTGGAGAAACCATTTTGTGACTTGGGTCTCATCCTGTATTGTGACCCAGGGCAAGGCACTTCATCCACATTGCACTCAGTCCACCCAGCTGTTAAAATGGGTACCTGAAAATTGGATGTACTACGTGGTCGTGATTAGCGCTTAGTATCAGCTGTGAAAGTACACTCCTTCGGGGTAATAATGTAGCGCTTTGAGCATGTCTTAGGACGTGGAAAAGGCGCAATATAAGTATGCGCATTATTGTTATTTTCAAATACATTGCAAGTGGTCTTAGTATCCTTTTAGTTTTACATGACATCAGTTGTATGGATTTATGTTGATTTTGGGTATTGAAAATAATTAGGAATGAAATGTAAACCAATTTAAATAACATTTATCACCAATCAGGCAAAATCTTTGCGTTGTCAGTCAGGCCTAGATAATCCGAACGTTTTTCATCAAAAACGTTCGGATAGTGAAACGTTCGGATAGTGAAACGCTCGGACTACTGAAATGAACCAAACAAGTTGGAGTTACTCCACTTTGAATCTACAGACAGACGAGAACGTATTTATTATAACACACGAGTTTATTTCATATACATATAAATTTTTATATTTATAACTATTACACAATTAACTAAAATAACAATCTCCAGAAACACAAAGTGAGACATTTCAATGTATTACAATAATTGCAAACTACCGACGCGCTAAACTCACGTGTCAATCCACTGTCAGTGAAGTTTGCCGATCCAATCAGTGCGTGATCACTTACCCGAACGCTTTTGATGAACCGCTGGATTAATGAAGCAGAAATAGTAATAATTAACTAATCCGTTACAGCTAATTGGCGCTCGGATTCGGAGACTGAATCAACGGATTAATGAATCAATATTCAATGAGTACGTTTATATAGAGATTAGTTTCTAAGCGCTTAAATTAGTTACTCTGTACTTCACGGTAGGTAAAACCCAATATTTCGCTGCCAAGTCAAGTCAAGTCAAGTTTATTCTAATAAGTCATGAATTTATGACATAGAGTGAACAAATAATAAGACAGTAGTATTACATACATATTAATGGAGCATACGCGATCCATATTTGATATAAAGAGCAATTTTTACAAGTATTGGTTTATATGTGATGGACATCAGTGAGATAAATTTCTCTATGGATGAATGTTTACAATAGTACGCAGGAAGATATTTGTGTCTTATTTCATTAAACAAATTACATTCTAACATAAAATGAAGCTCGTCACCGATCTTACACTTACATGAAGGGCATAATCTATGTTCTTTATCAATTTTATACCATCTTCCGGTTTCAATTGGAAGTCTGTGATTACATGTTCTAAGTTTCGTGATATATATACGTAAGTTCATAGGAAGTTGCAGTAAATAGTTTTCAATGTACAAAGTATCTTTAAACTTATTATAATAAAAGCCTTTTGATGATTGTAGTTTACTTTCTCTCCATCTTTGCAGAAATTGATCGATAAGTACAGTTTTGACATTATTTACAAGCCACAACAAGCTTAAGATGCTTGAACAGATAATATTTCATATCAACACAACCTTGATGAGAAAGCTATTCCTGATAGTTGATCACTGTCATTATTCGTTTTCCTTTATTAATCCGTTTATTAACATTACTCTAAAAACAGTAACATTTTATTTGTCTAGATTTACCTCAAGCCCCTTAATGTTACACAATATTGCTAGCACATATAGTTACCTGAATATGATACTAAGACAACATAATCAGCAAATAAATGCAGTTTTATAGCTTCAATGTCTTCATCCACAAATATTCCTCTAGAGGAATCAGCTTCAAATCCAATAACGAGCTTATTAATGAAAAACGTAAACAATAAGGGACTCAGTATACAGCCTTGGTGTACTCCGCTGGACGTAGGAAATATATATGGCATTCTATGTCCTTGTTTCACACACGCACAAACATATCTTGTGTATGGATATAGCGCTATACAAATATTCATTATTATTATTATTATTATCTATACAAGTTTTCAATCACGTTATACATCTTACCATGAATACCACTCTGCAAGAAGAGATACAGCAATTTATTTCTTTTCACGGAATCGAATGGCTTTTTAAAATCTATAACGGCGGCATTAAATGTAACCGATTGTTATGCAAAGTTTTTGTCATCAAAGGTACCATTTTCGTTTTCTCTAAATGAATCCAAGGTGATCACATAATAATGGCCGTCAGCGGTTTTTGCTTGATACTTGAAATGTTTTCTAGAGAAATGTGATTCTTTTACATTTTGAAGATGATCAACATGAATTTATTGGGGAAAATTTTAAGAAATAAAATTTCGTGACACAGCCCTTTTAATGGTGCTTTTCTTTCTGCAACAGGTGTATGTGACCCCTGGGGGTCAAACAGGTGCGCGGAGACAAACAAAGATATCACCTGTGAGACTGGCGAGTTTGTCTGTGACAGCATCAGGAGTCCAGGTAAGTCTTCGAAAAAAAACCCACGTTGTTAAGTTTGAAAGAAAATGGTTTGTAGGTCTGACAACTTATTCCAAGTCTCTTTTAAAGGGGCAGTAGCACGTTTTTAGGGGGAATATAAGGTGATGTCAGGAAAATGAAAATAAATGGTTCCAATTGAAAGACAATGTATTTAAACTAAATGGAGCAGTAATAATTAAAATATATAACGTTAAGTTAAGCCATGCGATTTCTTTTTCATGCACAAAATGAATTAAAGGTGTTCACAAAAAATGGCCGCCAATGGATTTTAGGTAAATCTTCATACTTTGTCCTCTAGCTATGGATAATTGGTGTGTGTAATGAGATTTTAGACACTATCAAAGTAATACATTTAGCATTCTCGTACAATTATTAGTGAAAATTATAAAATATAAAATTATCAAAAAACGTGCTACTGCCCTTTTAAGAGCTTAATTTCAATGTTAAACCTCCTACATGTACCAGGCCTTCTTTTCAAAAGTAAAATCCCTTATGAGGGTATTCCTAGAAAAGAAACAACCTACAAATAACATCCAGAATCTGACCTAGGTTAATATGTGACAATATATCGTTCTTTTGATATTAAAATCCATTCGAATGTATAGGGTATCTTTTTAAATGATGAATGTTTGAACCTTAAAAAAAAGATAGATATGTCCCTTTGAATTTTGTATCAAAAGTAGAAGTCAATTCAATAAAAAAAAAATGTTTCTTGTTTTTTCTATTAAAACCTGGAACACCGTCCCTTTGAGTCGCTGAAATCCTAATTTTTTATCCTCCATCATTTTGTAATCATATCTGGTATGTTATATCATTGACATCGTTCTGAAGCGTTAGTAAAATCATAAAAATAATTCTTTTCCCTTAACATCTTGCAATGATATAGGAGTGTTAACAAGTTAAAAAATGTCTATTCAAATTGTACAGTTCAGAAACTTGCGATTTAAGCTTTTCGGGGACGGTGGATTATGTGAAAATCTTTGCAATACAATTTAGTTAAAAGATCAGAATATTGTTGTCATGATTTCAAAAATGTAACGATAGATTGTTGTATGTCATTATATGAAATAAACACAATTTAGATCGCAGTTATAACACATTACGCGTACTTACCGTTGTCATGTTAAGAAATCTTCCAAGACGATATTTGACATTTTAGATGTTTTCAACATAACGTTGAAGTTTCCAAGGACGCCCGTCCCTCCAGAGGTCACGACCTACATGTGTATGACTTTTGACCTCGACATGTTGGAGAAAGGCGTGGACTACCACCTGATTGCGATGGAACCTCTGACCGACAATCTGGACGTGATGCATCACACTGATCTCTACACGTGCATCCAAAATAGTGAGAAGAAACACTTAATACTACTTAACAATAATAGAAACACTTTTTAATTCTCCTTCAAATATTATTATGAATGCTTCCACGCAGTCTGGTTGATTTCGGTAAGGCGAACAGACATTGTTTTAAACTTCACAGCGAAGTTCATTCTCTCCCCACAGAGGCAGATCAAGTCATGTTGATACAGCCTCTGTTTTATTACACCGACTTTGTGGGACAGAATGGGAGATGCCTGATTGGAGGCAATCAAAGTTAGTTGTGCAATCAGTGACATTGTTCTAAAATCATCAGTTTGGTTACTGAATCATGGCAAAAGCATTGTGATATGAACCACCCTTTTCATGCGAGAAGCGTTGTCATTTGGCAAGGAAATTCAAATGGAGTGTGTTGCAGTTTTTTTCTCGGCCAGGGGAAACTGCCGGAACCCACGGATCTCGGCGTAATAGAACAGAGGCTGTATCAACATTTCATGACTTGATCTGCCTCTGTGGACAGAGAATGAGAGAAGTTCAGTTGGCTTCTTAAACTTTTATGTTACCCTGTTTTAGTCGCATTTATCACTCGTGGAAAGAAACATCTCGTATTTTTATGGTGACGTTTTTTGTTCATTAGTGAAGAATCTTAAAACATAAAAGCCTAAATAGCCACTTACTACTTTCCATCGCTGGGGACCTAAATACCATAGTGTATTTACTGCTATTGAGTCTCTGAAAACTGGGTTCTAAATTGGATCAGACTGTAAACTTGTATTAACATGAATTCATACAACAATAGGGCCATCAGATTTGCATCATTTAACCTTAACGAATCAAGAGATAGATTAATGTTAATGAACGTAGTCTCTTTTTAATAACATCTAGTTATGTGAGTACTTTAATTATTTTCAAGGCGAGCCGAAACCGGCCCCAGAAAAATGTTACATGACGGAAGCCGGATGTTCCGATCTCTTGTCCACGTGGGTACTTGGACTTCCGGGTCAATGCTTCCATGAGATGGCTGGCTTCCGGTTTGGAGGAAATGTTACATCTCGTATTATGATCCAGGTAGAGAGGACTGATGATCCAAACGGCCGCGGAGCCCCGAATAGACACAATTTTACTGATGCGAAAAACAAAATAGACCTACATGAACATAAATAAATAAAGATTGTAAATATCCAACCCCTTTCAAAATTCCTGCATTACAGAGACCAAAGACCATAGTTTTGGAAGAGAGATTGTTCAAGTAATAATAAACCTAACTTCTGTTAAAAACGAGAATTTCTCTAGCTTCCGGCAGTACAAAACGACAAAATTTGCGCCACAAACAAACTATTTGGGGATATACTTTTAGGATAGACACTAACTTATAATCATTGTTATCTTGCCGATAAAGTGAAGAAATGCACAATCGAATAAATTCCAGCTTTTGAAATACTAATTGATAATTATGATTTTGATTTTTCGATTGATTACTTATGAAACATCGTAACTTATTGCACAAGTTACCTTTATTACGCCTAGACAGGCTTCTTATCTAGCCCGAGAATTGATCGCATTACAGCAGAGGTTTGACCTTTTACTAGAAAGTAATGGTAGACAGGGCGAACGTCCATTGTTTTTGAAAGCTCACCATTAATGTCGCGTTATAATTACGTCAATAAAACGTCGTTTCAACGTTGATACAATATCGAATATACGTCTAGACAACGTTATAACAACGTTGTTGCGACGTCGTATCTATTAACGTCGTTTCTACGTCAAAACAACTTCAGATTTCGACGTCGCGGCATATTTTAAATCCAATCAAAATTCGACGTCAATTCAACGTTGATAAACGACGTTGGTTCAACGTTAAAATGCCTGCTGGTTCTCTGTTTTTAAAAAAAAAATATGATACCATTTCCCTTTCCACAGCATCATTGGAACAACCCTGACAAAAGACCGGATTATATCGACGGGAGCGGTCTTATACTCTACATGACGCGGAAGTTGAGACCATATGATGCTGGTCTCTTCGTCACAGGCCAGACCCGACTTGTTATCCCACCCGGGGACCCTAGAACCATCGTAGAATCAACCTGCACTTCAGAATGCACTGAGCTGATTATACAGAAGCCGATCTATTTCCTGACCAATTTGAACCATATGCACTATTTAGGTGAGATTATGGAACTATATTTACCTAAATTAAGTTATTTTTTTGGAAAAAGTTTAAACCATATACACTATCTAGGTGAGACTATTGAACTGCATTTACCTTATTTTAGTCCATTTGTTTTGGGGGAAATTTCAATCTCGCATAGGGGTATATTTAAAGATATTCCTGAACCTTTTATTTTCGAAAATATCAATCATTTCATAAATTGTTTTCGGATTATCTAAATTTTGCTGTATGGCAAAAGATTTGGAAGATTTCCTTCCTATACTATTTAAACATTTCAGCTATTTTTGTTAGCCAAAACTTATATTCGAATTTTGAACAAAACCATGCACTACCGAACGATTATAAGTTATTATCAAAGTTTTCCTCAATTCTGAAAACTCCTTGTATTCTTAAGTACGATTTCATAACAGTATCTTGTTTTACAGGATACGAGTTCAAAGTTGAACAGTTCAGAGACGGCGAGAAAGTGCGAGACTTGTCACGTGATGATGATTACAGCTACGACAGACCAGTCATACACCAGTAGGGCCATAGAAAATATTTAGAGATAGTATCATCCAAGCAGAGATGTCATATTGTTTTTTTAAAACACAAAGGACTTTTATTTGATAGTTCCGAACGAGAGCGAAGGAAATACCATTTTAATGGCAGTGAGAGTCGTAAAATAATATGACATCTCGCGAGTGTGTTAATTTCTTTACTATCCAAAGCGGCAGGATTTCCATAAATGAAGTTAAGACATCGCAAATGGTAAAATCAATCGTGTCAATGTGTATGGATACTTTTCTTACGTCGTCACAGTAAGACCCAGTCTCTCCAACAGCTTAACTCTAAAGTCTAATCTATATGAGGGCCCTTTTTTTCCGAATATGCACATGGCACTTAATAGTCTTTTTGACATAGCTGATTAACGTGATTTGGCGGCTGATGCATGACATATGCCCCTGTGACGACAAGTTAACCTAGCTCCCGGGCCAAGTTAGGTAGCGCACGCGCAACACGACCCGGGGACCAGTTTGACAATAAGGAAGTTGAAGCGAGAAGTGTTTTCATTGGCTGAAAATATTTAGATAGTTTGCGTTTTCCTTGTTTTTAATTTGAATAACATTTATATTAAAAAAGAAGTCAGATGAGAATGTTATGGTTTGAGCAACCTCTGTGGGGAGTGATTGGTAAAACACGATTTAAAGACTAACGGTGTAGTCCAAATTTCAAACAACATTATTTAAACGAAAATCCCTATTTGTTATATTATCACTATCTATATACATGTATTTACTTCAATTGAAACAATTATCGATTGCAGTATGATAGATAGTTTAACTCATTCGAAATCAGTCGTGAAAGTCAGGCGGATAAATTGTCACAATCGCACTGATTTACGCACGAGCTGCACGCTTTTCGCGTGGTACACGGGGGTCCTCTGTCCTAGAGCAATAAACTGAAGAACTGGTCAAGAAGTCATAAAATCGGGTGTCATTTAATATTTTTAACCAAGCAATACCGCTAGCTTTTATAGCATATGTGCAACATATTCTAGATAATGCAATGACTTATTTCATTATCGACCATTAGCATCTTAAATGTGTCTGGATTTTGACTAGAAATTAAGATTCGTATTGATATAACTCTGCACAACTTGCGATCTGGCATTAATGCATGGGAACAAAGATTTTGAAAGCTAACCTTTTTGTCAATCAGATCTATCTTTACAATCTTACGTTGACGTGAACGAATTCGCAGATTTACAGAGCCAATCGAAATTCGTCCCGGGGACCGACTTGTTACCACCTGCGTATACAGAACCGTTTCCAAGGCAACGACGACACACTACGGAGAGGGGACAGATGATGAAATGTGTTTTTCCTTCTTCGCCTTCTACCCGCTAAGTCACGTGATCCGGAAGGGCTGTGTCACGTGGGATGACGTAGACATGTGCAAGTTCGACAAAGGGATGCTGAACGGATGTGACATGTCAATGTTCTCCAACTTATCTCGATCTGACACGAGGGAGCTCATGTCCAAGGTAAAATTGCTTATAGATCTAGAGTCTGTCCAAGCGATTTCAGGCCAGAGACCTTCTTTAGTTGGGAAATGACAATAAAACATTTTATAACCCAAATGGTTGAAAATAAGTAATGTCATATTTTCAGTATGAGCACATGTGCCCATATCACCTTTGCCTTTATAGGGTGACTTCTCGTATGTTTACGTCAGTGACGTCATAAAGAACATCGTTTGTGACGTCACTGTCGCCTGTCGTTGCAAGGGAAGTGGTCCGTTTTCTGGATATTTCTAAGAGAATACATTGAAATAGAATCGGTAATAAAGAAATTATCACCCTCGGAAGTGTGCTATATAGAGATTATTATTGTCAAAGGTCCTTTGGCACATGTGCTATTATTGAAAATGTGCCTTATGGGTTATAAATGACTTTACGACATCGTGCAAATGTGTTTATAAGCCTCGATCTCGCTCAGAAAATACAAAAATTTACACTCTTTTCGTAAAAATCATATGACACACTTCCTCGGGTAATAATCTCCATGTTCTTAATATATTTAACTTTTATTAAGAAGAAGCTGCAAGTGTTGATAGTAGAACCTCACATTTACAATTGATTTATGATGAGACCTTTACAAATGATTTATGATAAATACCTAACGACAATGTCTTCAAATGCTGTAGTAAGGCTTTTCACACTCGAAGCGCTGATCATTTTCATATTGTTGTTTTACGACCGAGTGTGCATTCTTCTGTTACTTCTTAGATATTAATCAACAAACGTTGCCACCAGTAGCATGTTTAATTTGATTTTTGTAAATAAACATCAACTTTTTACATTTTGAATGTGCCTTTTAATTTCGGTTTAGCAAAAAAATGGATTGTCCCTTTAAAGTGCGACACATGATATCGCTGACGTAATAGTGTGAAGGATAAGACATTGCTCTGGGTTTACGTGGTATAAAATATAAGAAACTGGGTTTTTTGTAGTATTCGTTGTGAGAATAACTATAAACAACCCTTTTTAATTTTCAACTGTTTTTTATGAGAATAACTATTTAAAAATATATATTTTGACGTGTTTCTCGTGAATATTACTGTTTACAAAATTATGTATTTTGATGTGTTTCTTATGAGAATTACTATTTATTTTTGATATTTTTCAAGTGTTTCTTGTGAGAATAACTATGTACAAATATATATTTTGACGTATTTCTGATGAAAAGTACTATTTACAAAATTTTATTTTTCAAATGATTCTTATGAGAATTACTATGTACAGTTATGTTCTTCAAGGTGCTGGACAACTGCAACCATTTCTCGGAGTGCCGAAGGGAGTGTCCGGCAGCTCTAGCCGAGGCACTCCAACACCCCTGTCTAGCTGGGAAGATGCGCCATGTAAACTTCGACTTCATGCGTACAACAAACATCGACATTGAATGGTTGAAGTTCTTCACTGCATTAGATTCCTGTCAAAGTTCAACCTCTCTGCTTGATAAACCCTTTCCTAGTAGCGGTACCGAGGCATGTCTGAGTAGGGATCTTGTGTTCCAATTGTTAACCGTCTTCTTGTATTTTGTGAATTTCTTCTAGATGGTGTCATTAAAGATGCTGTTTCATACTTGCATGCGGTTCAGGCTGAAATTTAGCTATTGAGAAAAGAAATTCATCACTTTGTAGAAAAATCTTTCGTCGAAATTTTGATATCATATTTAGATTGTTTAATCAACAATAACATACTTATTTCGACGCCCAAAGCACAGTACCCCTTGTAGAAAGGGCATAGCATTTAACGAACCCGCTTTCGGTGACGTAATCATCACGCGTGTAGGATTTACACCGTGTCACAACTAGCGTATTTGCTTTCGATGGGTATCAACTTTGGTAGCAACGAATACCTCATTCGGAGAAAAAGAAAAGAAAATCTAGTCGTGCGCGACAAAGACGGTTTTCAAGCGTATATTTAGAGACCGGAAGTTGTGAGATGGTCACACTTGATTCGCCTTTATGTTGGCTGCCGTTTCCGTAATTTTGGTAAATTATCTCATATTTAATGAATTTTGGTCCGATTTTCCCTAGGTTGGTCGCTAAATTTTCTAAAAATACAACGAATACATTAAAAATATTTTTTAAAATATTGCAAGTATGATACAGCATCTTTAAAGAGGAACTCCGTGAGTCAAATATGCCAAACTTTATAAAAGGTGTCATGTGATCTAGAAGAACTGACTGTTGTAAGAAAGTATCAATCGACGGTGTATAGTGACAATAAGAAGGCTTGAAGTCGCAATTGTGATCGAAAACCGGACATCCTCACTGACTGTCTTTAAATCACAGCTCAAAACTCATCTATTTTCTAGCTATTATTCATAGATTCTACCCATAGACTCTAATTATAAATATCCTTAATCAATGCTACCAGTATTACTTTTAGGCTTTATTTCATAGCATTTCATCTCATCACCTTAAATTTTCTTATTTTCAATGCGCTTTGAGCATGCACCTTGTGTATGGATATAGCGCTTTATAAATGCCCATTATTATTATTATTATTATTATTATTATTATTATTGACGCGCGTCAATCAGTCAAACGTAATTTGGGAAAATCAACGGAAGCATCTAGAAGAAAAGATACGAGTTGATACTGTTCAATAGGTCTTGTAGTTCGTTTCCATTTACGTTTGACGTGTGAATTTACCTTCTGCAAACATAAATGACTGTATTAATTATTTTCATTGAAAATAACATTTCCGTGTAACATTTCCCAGGTAATCGAAGTATCGGTTTTTTATGTCAAATTGCTAATTTTCTTCTTGTATGTTGTGAATTTCTTATATATGGTATCATTAGCTTAGGTGGGAAAATTATGTGAATTATTAGTATATTAAAATTGATATGCTCTCTTGTGTAGAAATTCCTCCATTTGCTAAATGCCTACATGTACATGTATGTTGTTGATTTCTAAGATATGATATCATAATGTGGCGAATTCTTTGAATTATTAACATTGATATCATTTGTGGTGAAACCATTTCCGTGTTACGATTCCAAGGTAATATGACTATCGGTCTTCATCCTGTCTCAGGGTACGAACCCCATTAATCTGTACCCTGGGCTCAGAAGCTAGATATAGATTCACTCGCGCGGCCAGACTTGGGATATAGCCAATCAAATTTTTGCTAAATGTCTTCTTGTATGTCATGAATTTCTATGAGATAATATCATAAAGTGAGGAAATGTTTTGAGTTTTTGTCATTGATATCATTTCTTGTGAAGATATCATTCTTCATTCTGTATACCATTTCCGTGTAGGGGTTTTGAGGTATGTCTGCAGTATCGGTCTTGTGTTCAAACTGCTTCTTGTGTAATGTGAATTAATAAGAGATAACAACGATCATTAAGATGGGAAATAATGTGAATTATAAACATTGATATGATATTTGGTATTGAGATATAGAAATTCTTCCCCGTCTGATAACTATTTCCAAATAGCTTCGATTAATATCGCAGACTCGCTTCTGTCGTTTTGCCTTTATTTGTTTATGTCTTTAAATTAATAATCTGTAATTTGATATTATCCAAATTGTAAATGCTGATGGTTAAAGAGCTGGAACCGCTCCGCGATCATGTTAGGCTATAGCTGGGTGAAGTCTCAATTAAACGCTGCTCTTTGATGAGTTTTATTTTCATTGAAAATCAACTATCACCGACTTAACAGACAACATTGGGCAATTACAGGACCAATATTGTTACCAGACAGTGGCATAATGTCTTAAACGCTAATGATGAAGGTTCATCCTCCCTTTTGCTGATGGGCTGGAGGACATTTGACTCCTCTGAGGTGAATTCGCCGTACATTAGTCCCATCGAACATTTGTGGGACGAAGTCCGTAACAACATTTGGAGACCATCCCACAACATTTTAGGTAATGTCAGAGTCTTTTAAAGCCCATGCGATTGCAGACATGTCTGAGCACGCAAGGGGGACACGCAATATACTGACTTGAAATCCCCCCCCGGTGTGTTTTCAATTGTTGTGACGTCACATGTGTTGATGTTAGTCGAACATTTTCCTTTGGAAATATGCGCTGATGTCTAAAAAAGAATAATATGTGTTGATTTATCGAGCCTGAGGTGTTAATTAAGTTTGATAACAAGGATTAGATATCAAATTGCGTTTCTATTGCCGTTGAGTATATATGTAAAGTTAGACTATCCACACGTTACAAATGACTAATGATTAAAATTACAGCAAAATGCCGCAACAGTAACAAACTGTTGGGCTGGATTGTAAATGCCGAAGCAAAGCTTTTCACACTCGTATGACCGATGGTTCATTTCTCACTGATATTTTTAGTCGCGTGTGCATTCCTTTTTATCAAGTTGTCAAATATGAATCAACAAAAAAGTTAACCCCACTCTCATATCTCAAATGGGCTGTGTTCTAATCATTTTCTCGTTGAAATTTTATCGAGAAGGTGTCAAGAAAATGATTTGCTTGGCTATATCCCAAGTCGGGCCGCGCGAGCGAATCTAGCTTCTGAGCCCAGAGTATACAGTTTAGTGGAGTAAGCGTAACGTTCGTACCCTGAGACAGGATGACACATACATAGATGAACTCCATGATTCACGGTGTCAAAACTCACGATTTATTTCACAACAGATATATACATATTGTTTCCCTTATGAATAAATTCCAATTGTGTCTTTCTCACAGAAGAAATAGAATATGTTTATCACCCATTGGGATAAAAAAACGTATAGTTTAAAAATCTAGCACTTTGTAACATAATAACATTGTATATACGTGACACTCATAATTAGAGGGGGTCTGCAACCCGAATTTTTAACTTCCAGAGTTGTATAACAGGGCCCCGAAAGAGTCGTAAATGCTCGGTAGGGAAGAAATCGTTTGGTTACGAACCGCTTACAGCTGACAGCCAATACCAAGTTTGGGTCACGTAGGTTGTTGATTTCCTTTAAGCATGCTACAATTGCTTCTAAGGATAAGAGCTCAAACGTTTCCATCTAAAACTGTCCGTTTGTTATACAGTTTCATATTTCTTTGTTATATACCCCATGCAAAGCAAACTTTAAATATGGTAAAAAGCCTTTTAATGGTATAACGAATGTACAAAGGAAATTTATTGGATCAACTTTCTATTATGAGCATATATAACGTTTTTGATCATTAACATGGTGAAAGTATAATCATATACCCCAGAAAATCGTGCTCTGTTAATAAACAGATATTCAATATTACATCGTGGTATATATTAAAGGAAAAAACGGACTTTGTGTTCCATTTAGGCATTCAAGATAGTTCATGATCTCTATTTTCATCACACAAAAAATGTCTTATCCAAATGTGAAAAAAATTAGCCTCAAGCGACGTTGAACTGTGTAACCAAACTCCATACAAACACTTAACGCAAACACTTAATTCAACAGAGCGTATAAAATCCTTGTCGAAATACAATAGAACTAAAAAGCATCGTGTAAAGATTTCCATACATACAACCGTTTTCATGCTGTTACACAAATGCAGCTATCATTCACAAACTGATATATCGGTTTAAATGTAATGTCTCATTCGCATAAAGATAAGTCGTTTGCTTATCGAAACAGGAATTTTCATGAAGTGATACATCATGCTCATAGTGAACACATGCATACAATATACTGTGCATACAGTGAATATACTTCTGTCTTTTTACTTCTAACGTAAATTTTCAGATCACTTTGCATCTATAATTAATTAAGATGTGTAGATGGTTTATCAACTTGGATTTGATGCGGATAATCGTCCTATGAATTCGTTTAATACTCATGAAGAACATTTCTTAGTATTATGTGTTACCATTAAAAACGTTTGAAATATTTTGGACTGATAAAAATGGGAGCTTGTAATAGGCATTTATACAATGGAATACATTTTTAATAGTAATTCTTTTGATGATCAACTTCTTTATTTGACAGTAGCGATAAAGATCCTCATATCTTTTTCAAACATCTATACCAAAACGTCGCTACGTCAAATAAATAAGAGACCATAGAATTACTCTTGTCTTTTATTACATCAACTTCAAGAATGCCACTCAAAAAGAAACTTGAGTTTATTTGTATAATCTTCCGTTTGTGTTCAAAAGAAAATATAACGTTCACATGATCGTGTATGTACCAATGAGAAGACAAGAGACCGACTGAAATGAAATGGTCAATAAATCTAAAATCTGAAAAAAATCAATAAAAAATGAAAAGGAGACTGAGTTTCTGAGATTTTCCTTATTTGAGCTCTAAAGTCTTCTTATAGACCTGTTTAGGTTTTTATCTCATTAAAAGAGGCCGATCTATCAGAGTTCAGGCCGCCATTTTAAGTTTCCTAATTTGAGCTCTTAAGTCTTCTCATAGACCTGTTTAGGTTTTTATCTCATTTAAAGACGCCGATCTATCAGCGTTCCGGCCGCCATTTTAATTTTCCTAATTTGAGCTCTTAAGTCTTCTCATAGACTTGTTTAGGTTTTTATCTCTTGTAAAGGAGGCCGATCTATCCGGGTTCCGGCCGCCATTTTAATTTTTATGAAAATGACATGAAACAAAAGGCTGTACTGTTACAACTTTTACAATATATTAAGATAAAAATAATGAATTGACAGATTAGTTGCACATTTATAGATTATCATTGATAAAACTAATCACCAATGCTTCATAGTGGCGTAGCAAGGCTTTCCACTCTCGTAGTGCCGATGAATGGCTTCTCACTGTTATCGTTTTTGACCGAGTGTGTGCTCTTCTTTATCAAGTCTTCGAAAGTAAATCAAATAACATTACTACACAAAGTAACAGGCTTGTGTTAAAATCATGTTCTAATAACACATACGTAAATACTGGGATGTCCCCTTGAATTTCGTTTCCACAAAAAATACCCTGGCTAAAAGACTAGCGATTGAATTGCTAAGACATGATTATATATATATATAGTCACCCGAGGTCACTGCCCGTTCTGTAGAGTTAAAACCACTCACCCGTGCACTACCTACACTATACAGTACCACATACCTGCGGTGACTCACATTTCCCTTCATTTACGCATTGGTTGACAAGAAATGTCATATTGACATTAAGCAAACAAAGATCATGTTACACTTTTGAAAGAACTAAAATGTAAACAAACCCAATATCAGGTTGTATAAAATCTATGCCTGTCGCACAAATGGAATTTAAAGATACGTTTACTGCTTCAGTAACTATAAAACGGCAGGTACATAAATCGCGGACAATTACCGTAGTTTCTCTATGAAACTCTCTGAACTCATAAATTATGTTCTCATCAAATAGATCATTAACGTCAAACAAACAAGCTTTGACACGTATTAAATGCATAGAAACCTCCTTACAACAGTGGCGCTGAAAAACGATACTAATTTAATTTTTACAATTATAAAGTCTTTTACCGTATATCCTCTATAAGGTACTTGGTGCTTCCCAGCGAAAACGTCATAATCATTTTAATTGTAATACGTACTTTTTGTCTAGAATTTATTTCAAGAAGTTTTAAGGAAAACATTATTACCACATTGGCACTGAAAAACGATACAAGTAGGATCTATCCCATATAAAGACGTTTCGCTCAGGGGTTATAAATTCTATCCGAAATATAGAAGATAGAATAATAGAAAACCTATCTGTCCGTAAACACCCCCACCCCCGAATTGAGCTTTAAAAGGGATAGATTGCATCTATCTGGAAACACTAGTTTCAAACACTATATAGAAACATGTATATGTATTCGTATTTCTTACATAAATCTGAAGTGTACTTGAATCACACTTCAGTCAGAAATACATACGGTCAGGGAAATGAGAACAAATGATTCCAATTGAAAGGCAATGTATTTAAAATAAATGAATCTGTAATAAATCAAATATATATTGTAAAGATGAGCGATGCGATTCCTTATTCTTACACAAAATGGATTAAAGGTGGTTGCCAATGGAATTTATGTATTCATTATTTTTTTCTCTGACTATGGATGATTGGTTTGTGTAATGAGATTTTTGACACTGTCAAAATAATATATAATAGCATTAACTTACAATTATCAGTGAAAAATTAAAAATAAACAATTATCAAAAAACGTGCTACTGCCCCTTTAAAATTGAACATCAACTTTTGTTTTCATAAACAACAATTCGTCTGAAACTACATCTGAAATACGTGTAAGTTCATCTGAATCAGCATGATTTAAATGGATGTATGAATAAATTTGAATATAATACCAACGCGTTTAACTGTTGAAATGAAGCTAAAATAATTCTTTTTAAAATTTAATATGTTCCTACTAATTGCATACTTACTGGTCAAAAGTCAACATTCAAGTACACAATTACTTGATCATTGATTTTTTATAATTTTTTCATATCAATGATAAAATGAAAATACTTGCTCATGTTCTATTAAATCTTTTTGGTAAATATTTTTCGTTTTATTTTAGCTTTGAAAAAGAGGGTGTGAATATAACTTTTAATATATGATTGGATTTCGAATCAAAAGCCTTAAAAGTACTTTTCTTCATTAACAGGTTTGAAATTTGTACTTTAGCTGAATTTGAAGTTTGTCACGTTTGAAACCACTTCTGAACGAGTACACAAACATATGATTAAATCTATTTGGAATATTAAGTAAGTTTTCAATGTTATTGGAAACGTGTACCGACTCCCGTGTCCAATAATAAGGCTACCTACCTATCAAACTGCAGAATGTTCACTGAACCAAAGAAATCTTAGAAAATATTTCAGAATAAATATTACTTAGGCAAGTTTAACCTTGTTGACGAACACCTAGACGAAATTCACAGGTCTGTCATGTGCATGTTAGTTTAAATGGAAAAAAATAGGTAAAATACTATAAATAGATATAAAACTAAAAAGCCACAACTGCAAAAACGTGCTCAAAATACTTTAATCGGATTTATGCACAAAAAAACTAAAATATGCATGTGGTCATGCGAATAGATGTTCCCTAACCTACATTAATAACAGGGCAGAAACACGATTCAATGTTACATAAATATTGCCTTAAAGTAAGCAATTTTAAAAATCGTTCAACCTTTGACACCAAACAGCAAAATTTGAACTTTTGTGTTTGTGTATAAATATTGGTTTATCATGTCGAAGTATATGTTCTAACATACGACAATGAAATTTTTTTTAAGAGTACAGGACAATCCCCTGTTCAAGGTTGTGCTATTCTCTTTAATGTACCCTGTATTGCTCGGGTACATACAACCTCGGTCAACAACCTCATGAAGAAACACTCTATGAATGCCTCGCTCTGGTTGGGAGAAAAGATCCTTCGCTCCAGTTGGCTCAGCTTACGTTTATTATCATACCCAGTTTCAAATACCCCTCGACTCTGCACGGGTGCACAAGACCCGCAGCTACCCTAAGGACGACATGGCTACCACAAGGTAATGTTCTTACACCTATCTTTTTAACGGTTGTTTACGTTTTATCAAAACTTATATCACGATGCTATACACAAGGTAATGTTCTTACACCTATCTTTTTCACAGTTGTTCACGTTTTATCAAAACTTATATCTCGATTCTATACACACGGTCATGTTCTTACACCTATCCTTTTCATAGTTGTTCATGTTTTATCAAAATTTATAGCACGATGCTATACACAAGGTAATGTTCTTACACTTATCTTTTTCACAGTTGTTTATGTTTTATCAAAATTATTATCACAATGCTATACACAAGGTGTTGTTCTTACACCTATCATTTTAACGGTTGTACACGTTTTATCAAAATATATATCACAATGCTATACACAAGGTGTTGTTCTTACACCTATCATTTTAACGGTTGTACACGTTTTATCAAAATATATATCACAATGCTGTACACAAGGTAATGTTCTTACACCTTCCTTGTTAGCAGTTGTTCATGTTTTATCAAAATTAATAGCACGATGCTATACACAAGGTTATGTTCTTACACTTATCTTTTTCACAGTTGTTTATGTTTTATCAAAATTATTATCACAATGCTATACACAAGGTGTTGTTCTTACACCTATCATTTTAACGGTTGTACACGTTTTATCAAAATATATATCACAATGCTGTACACAAGGTAATGTTCTTACACCTTCCTTGTTAGCAGTTGTTCATGTTTTATCAAAATTTATAGCACGATGCTGTATACAAGGTCACTTTCTTACACCTATCGTTTTAGCGGTTGTTCACGTTTTATCAAAATTTATATTACGATACTATGCACAAGGTCATGTTCTTACACCTATCTTTTTCACAGTTGTTTATGTTTTATCAAAATTGATATCACGATGTTATACACAAGGTAATGTTCTTACACCTAACTTTTTAACGGCTGTTCACGTTTTCTCAAAACTCATATCGCCATGCTATACAAATGTTGAATCAGAGATGATGTACATGCTACTACGATACCCATGATTGAACCAGGTACAAAAATAGCATGGCTTCCACGGTAGTTTCCTTGCGACTTCCTCAGTTTAAAAGTCTATGCGAAAAACCCATTTGGATATCTACGTATTATTTTCTAACCTCCATCATTGAACCGTATTCAAGAAAAGTCAGGGTAACACTAACGTAAAATCTTGATACCTCGATTTTAAATCTTTTATCTGAACTTATATAAACTGTTGAAGAGAATATCTTCCAGTTCTGGTCAGTTAACCAGATATAAGGATAGTAAATTAACAACGTTGAAGTCTGTGTACATTTCTGTTTCTGTTTATCAAGATTGTAACATATTGCTTATATGCTGGAGACCGTTGTCGATCTCGTTTTGTTGTTCAACTTACATTACCGTATATCTACTGCTATCTTGTACTTTTGGAATGAGTTTTGTGAGAATCAAACACACTGTAAGATAACATTCACCAGTATTTTGCATTTGAAGTTATCCACTCAACCACAAAGACTTTGTGATATGATATATAACAATGTAATATGTGATTCACATCTCCGACGAAAAATCATGGCTCGTTTCGCATATTAATTTACTGCCTAACGGTGAGGGGATAACACATTTTTTCATTCGTTTTTAATTTTCTTGATTTCAATGCAAGGCTGTCATTTTACAAATGAACGTCTATTGTGTTAACACTAACGTAAGTCTTATCTAACGAAAGCCAATTGCGAAGCTTAGTGCAACACATGTGTCATATTTTGATTATGTTCAAAATAAACTGGAATCTTCAGTCATTCTATTATCACGAGACTTGGGCCATGACAAGGCATGATACTACTTCCACTGCTTTTCGCCCAAGGTTGAAATATAATAAGCCTATGGCAGATGACAGTGCTAAAGCTTACATACTCGATCGTTCCGCTCTAGTGGACCCTTTTAACCATTGCAGTATGATCTTGGTATTTTCTACACTTATATATCACCTTTCAAAACGAAGCATTTGAATAATTCTAAACATTTAAAACTTCGTTTTTTTCGGGGAATTGTGCAGATGTTTACTCCACAGAGGCCCTCTTTTCTGTGCAGTTCAGTAATTTTGAGAGATATTTTACAAGTAAATGGACTGGCTACCTTTGTTATGTACAAAATATATGAATTTTCTTCCATTTAAAAATACGAAAAGCTATAATGTCATTAGTTGTTAGTCTTGTTATTGTTCACTAGAGATTACAAGAAAACACTAAACGAGCATCCATGTTATACCAATTCGTTAGTGAGTTAAGGGCTAAATCGTGATATTCCTTAGGATGGAATAGACGTTCGTTATAGCTCGTCACTCTATTCCAAATCATGAATTCCTTTGGTGATTTAATGAATTGTAATGGGTTTCTAAGATGTGATTTTTCTTTTCACTTTATATAAGACTGACCTTGAATCACCGGTGCGGAACAGGGGAGTCACGTTGTAATGAAATACAAAACTTAGCCCACATAAGGTTATAAAACAGATATACACTGATGTACGAAAGAAACTGTACACCACGGTTTCCATCGATTTATTTAATATCTAAAAGTTATAAGATGCATTGATTATCGCATGATCACAATAACACATATATGCATTAGTTTGAACGAATATTGTTGTGCCTTGTTTCTGTTTTATGAAAATATCATTGTTTAATGTGGGTAGGGGTGATAATCAAATTGACACCATTATGACCCTCACCATGTTTAAAATGTTGTACTCAGACGTATTCTTTGACTGATTGTCAATCTTCTTCGCTTGTCAGTTTCTGAGTACGATGTCAGAAACTTAGTACGTTAGTATTTAGAAATCATACATATGAGCCAACTTAGGTGTAAAGTTTCTTCTGTATCTCAGTGTATAATATTAGAGAATATCAATGAAGCACCTCCCGATAAAATAAGTCTCAACATTCGTTGTTAACAGTAACAACTATCATGGCATAGCATTACGACGTCACAGCATTATTAGTATTGTGCTGAGTGATGTCATTGCCTTGTGATGTCATTAACAGATGATGATATTACATTATGACAATTTGCTTTTGGCTGAATCGCTTCACCTTGCACAAGTGATATCTACTGTGGAAGCCATTTTTTGATGATAACAAATTAAGTTTTTACTTTAAAGGAGCACAAGATGTTATAAGATTGTATAACTTTTTAAAAAACACCCAAAACAACTTCAGTTATCTTATTAGAAACCTTGAAAGAGACGAGAGATTTATCAAAGCATGATTTAAGGTAGTACAACTATTAAATATTAAATGTGAAATGCAGTCGTTTGATTTATTGTCGAGAGTCATCATTAAGCTTTCGATCATTAACAAGACTTGATACCTGTCGATTGCCACTATGTAAATTCGATAAGCTTTAAAGGGGCAGTAGCACGTTTTTTTATAATTTTATATCTTAAACTTTTCACTGATAATTGTACCTTAATGCTAAATATATTATGTTGATAGTGTCATAAATCTCATTACACAAGCCAATCAGTCATAGTCAGAGGACAAAGTATGAAGAATCACAAAAAATCCATTGGCGGCCATTTTTTTTGAACACCTTTAATTCATTTTGTGTCAGAAAAAGGAATCGCATGGCTAAACTTGATATTATATATTTGATCTATTGCTGTTCCATTTAGTTTAAATACGTTGTCTTTCAATTTGAACCATTAATTTTCATTTTCCTGACATCACCTTATATTCCACTTAAAAACGTGCTACTGCCCCTTTAAAATGGCGCTTTTTAGAAATAGTACGCATTCTCAAATGACAAAATCTATTAATTTGGCATATATTTCCTTTTTAACCTCACGGATTCTCAATATATAGAGGATATTATATGAGTGTCCATGACATACTATGTTTATGACACGAGTGACTAAATATTAGTAGTTCCCGAGTGAGAGCGATATGGTATTCTGTTTATTACCGTAGGCCGAAAATTAAAGGAACACTTAAAACCTACTTCTCAGCATAGGCGGTCTAGCCGCCGCCAGCCAGCATGGGTTGAAACGTCACAGGTAAACAGTGACGTCAAAGCGTTGTTTATAACGTGAGGTCACAATGAAAAAGTGATATTTTGTTCTAGGGTAACATATGAAAACTATTAACCTCAAATTGACTGCCCTCGTAGGTAATGAAATTAAGTATACGTAGTGAATCGAGTAGTAAATAACAGCCAAACAAGGCTATACCAGTAAGCAATACCGTTATATCAACGAGTTTCTATCGTACCCTGATATGTATCAGACCAAATTCGTAGTATCGCTCAAGGCTGGTTGTCCATGGCAAAGTTAAACTTTGATATTTGGCCAACGGAATATCGTTATGCAGGGGACTGGAAGAAATATTTAGAATACAGCGGTCTTGTAAACGGGTAGTATAGCTGTTCCTGGATATTACTCATTTTATCGGGTCAGTAAAATAAGAGAAAGACGAACCTTTTCCCTGAAACATAATAGAATATGGTTTGCGATACAAGGATGGATTAGGTTATATTGCTGCATCATATTTTACCAAATCCACTTAACCAACATTCTCACACCGCAGAAGTAGCTCGATCAGTCGTGTTACATTTACTTTGATCTAGAATCGGAGAAATACGAATGAGCTGCATTTGTAGGGAGAGAATGCCTATTATATGTTTCAGTTTGCCTTTGGTTAGGGCCTACTATATATAGTAACCAAAGGAAAACTGAAACATGAATTATTTTTACAGCGGAGATTAAAAAGCAGTTTATCTCTGCTTGAACTAGATACCAAGTTTTATCTTCTTTGAACATGCTATTTGCAAACCAGAGTTAATTGCCAATACACTATCTTTGTACAGGCAGCTGATTACGGCAGTTTTGCTGGTGCAGTGCGCAAACGGTTTTCAGCACTTCCAACTACGGATTCCCAACGGGGCCAACGTGAGCCATCCCTGTCACGTATCGGGCACCTGGGGAGGGGTCGGGCATCTGCGGGCATATGGAGGAGGGCCAAGGAATCCATTTGGCTTGGACTTCTATAGACTGGGCACGGTAAGTCGGTGTACACACAATATCTTACATCTTACCCAAGACTTGTAAGAATGTAATCGATATGTAATAGCAGCATAAAATTGATTAGTTACTTGATTGCAAAATAAGTTATTATTTTTCAAATATTTTTTTTAAAATACCCCTTCATTTATATGGGATTAAGTTAGGTATTTTCATACACAAACTAAAGTTAGCAGTTTGGAAAATAAAGAGCAGAAATAGATTTCAGAATAAACACGAATCAATCCGACTTAATGGGATAGAAATATCGTTTCTGATTGGTTGCAATGAAAATAAGCAAAGTTATTTAAACTGAACATTTGAAGACTCTAGTTCCTTCATCTGTGCGATGAGCACATGTTTAACAAGATAACATCAGTCAGGATGTAACACGATTATGTTATAAGATGGAAACAACGTGTAATAAAAGTTTCAATTCTGTAATCTTTGAAAGAAGCACTAAATATGGCTACTTGAAACAGAGGCTACCTGGTCATAGGTCTCTATGAAGGAATGAAGGAAATGCATTAATCTCTAATTCATTAATTGATTTCAAAATGAAACACAATATTTGATCACATAATTATATTTTTCGAGAGTTCTATAATTGCTAGGGTCTATGTTATAGCAATGGTCTGTACAGCTGTGTCAGCTAGACTCTGACGGTGATGGTCGAACTAATGGAGATGAACTGGGAGACCCATACTGCAACTGGACCCCCGGGGCAACCCCTACTCGCTCCTACCAGATTTCTCACCCAGGTACCTACCTTACCTATAAATGTTGGAATTCTTTTAAAGCTTACACCGGTTAGTAGATAGGAATATTGCACCAAATTTTGTATTGCCAATTTTGCTAAATATAGTACATATATTCAAATAAAATTGCAAAACATTTAATGACTTTTGAAATCAGCTTTTTATAATCTTTTTGCAGTTTAATCATTAAATATTTGATAAAATGCCTTAAACTCTTTCGAAAATGAAAAATCTTACTCAAAAAGTTCAAATTTGAAAGTAAATCTTCATATAAATAAAAAAATAAATTTTCTAACACGCAAGCACGTATGCAAGTAAAGCGTTTATAAGGGCAAAAAGCTAGAGAGAGAGAGAGAGAGTTTTCCGATATTGAAGGCTGCATGCCCCAGTACAAATATCGGTGTGTGAATAATATCATTTGTACATGTTCCTTTTCAAATACATTGCAAGTCGTCTCAATATCCTTTCAGTTTTACATGACATTAATTGTATACATTTTTTTGATTTGAGTATTGACAAATATACTCAAGTGTAAGTTATTTTCTTCTTTCATGAAAAAGTGCATAATTCATCTTCCAACCCATTTATCACAAATAAAAAGCTATGGGTCGCTATTGGTAACACGCACACAGTGACATGAGGCAATGCAGTGAAGGAAATCATGGAATCGTATAGATTAAGATATCTTGATGGATCGAAAAAAGCAACACAATTTCTTATGCATCTTCTTTTCCCGCAGGTATCTGTGAGCCAGTTGGAAGCCCGATGTGTATGGACAAAAACAAAAATGTGCATTGTGGCAATGAGGAGTTTGTTTGTGATCCGATACACGAAGAAGGTAGGTTAAACACTCACAAAGAGTCTGTATGGTGAGTGACATAACTATATTTTCCATATGTGCACATGTGCACATATCATTTTTGCCAAGCAACGATTCTTGTAGCGCGACTTCCTGTATATTTACTTCTCTGACGTCAGAAAATAATTATTCATGACGTCACCCGTAGCCGACCGCCGCTTAATAGAATAGCTAGTAAAGAAATTTTCTGAAGCTTTCTGAAGACAGATATCTATCATCCTTAACCTGCATCTGCAGCATATACATGGAATAATGTTCTCTACATGTATGTCATTGCCTTACTCTTATAGTCTATGTAAATTCCGATTAAAGGCTTTGTTTATTCATCTAAAAACTTAAAGGCGTTGAAAAAATGTATGTAAAGATATAGAAATAAAACGTAATATCTAAAACTTTACCTGACAAAAATATGTTATGGATATTTAAGTTTTGCTATCAACATTTCATCTGTGAATAAGTTAGAAATAAACGTCATCAAAAGTTTAATACATCCAATTTTATTATCAATCAGTTTTTAAAAATGAATAATTGATATGCGTAAAAAATATACTATATTATTTTGCAAGGCGTGTTCAACATCACGCTGAGACTGCCCCGAGTGCAAGTGCCTTCTAGCCGGTACACCTACATGTGCTACTCCTTCCTGTTGGATATGCTGGATAGTAACACGGACTACCATCTGATCGCTACCAAACCATACATAGACAACCCGAAGATCTTGCATCACATACAACTCAACGGCTGTGGACCTACAGGTACGGGAATTTCTGCTGTTTTAATGCTGTTGATGGGTGGCGAATGGGGATGGATGAGGGGTGTATTATGATGAATACTGATGGATGATGATGATGATGGTGATATCAATGGTGATGATGGTGATGGTGGTGGTAATATCAATGATGATTATGATAAATGATGATGGATACGGGTGATGGTTATGATGGAGTATACTGATAAATGCTGATGGATGATGGTGATGATTTGATGGTTATGATGGAGTATATTGATAAATGTTGATAGATAATAGTAATATGATAATTATGTAAATGGTGATGGGACTGCTGCTGCTTATGATATTGATGATTATATTGATTGTTATGATAATGATTATGAGGATGATATTGACCGTGATGTTGCCGATAATAATGATTATGTCGTTGATAACTAATGTTAAGAGTTGATGATTAATAATGTTGTTGGATGCTGGTGGATGGTGATGTCGACGGATGATGATGGTGATTTTGATGTCGTTGATAACTGATATTAAGAGTGGATGATGATGATGATGATGATGATGATGATGATGATGTTGATGTTTGATGATGTTGATGGATGATGTCGAAAGTTGATGTCTGATGCTTATGGATGTTTGATGATGATGATGATGATGATGATGATGATATTTCACAGCCCAGCCCCTGGAGAAGCCCGAGGTGTGCAATATGGCGGCCTCCACGTGTCAGAATTACCTGTCTATCTGGACTGTAGGGATAAATGGGGAGTGCCTACCTGTTGAGGCCGGCTTCAAAGTAAACAGGGACAACATGCCGTGGCTCACAATGCAGGTACATAGAGACTGACCAATGGTATTACCAGAGACTGACCATTGATATTACCAGAGACTGACCATTGATATTACCAGAGACTGACCATTGATATTACCATATTACCAGAGACTGACCATTGATATTACCAGAGACTGACCATTGATATTACCAGATATTACCAGAGACTGACCATTGATATTACCAGAGACTGACCATTGATATTACCATATTACCAGAGACTGACCATTGATATTACCAGAGACTGACCATTAATATTACCAGAGACTGACCATTGATATTACCAGAGACTGACCATTGATATTACCATATTACCAGAGACTGACCATTGATATTACCAGAGACTGACCATTGATATTACCAGAGACTGACCATTGATATTACCAGAGACTGACCATTGATATTACCAGAGACTGACCATTGATATTACCATATTACCAGAGACTGACCATTGATATTACCAGAGACTGACCATTGATATTACCAGAGACTGACCATTGATATTACCATATTACCAGAGACTGACCATTGATATTACCAGAGACTGACCATTGATATTACCAGAGACTGACCATTGATATTACCATATTACCAGAGACTGACCATTGATATTAGTGGTTATGCAAGTACAGATTTTTGTTTTGTTTTAGGAGATGATGATGAATGAGGGATACCACATACCGTTAGTATTTCTTTCGGCCGTGTAGGTAGAGATCACACTCCGCGTATAAACCAACACCTATATATCATTTTTTTTCGGTGACTCGATGAGTTTGGATGGTTTGATATTTTACGGTCGCTTCTATGTTTTCCGATCCTTTCACTCCATCGGTTATATAATGAGTGGGCGGTTTATGAATTAGATAAGACATGATCCGTGGGAATTATTACGAATAAAGATCTTAGCCCTCGGGATTACCCCCACTTTATTCTTATTAATGCCCGAGGATCATGTCTCATCCATAAGGTAATATAAATGTGTGCTATTATCACGGAGAATAGCATATGGTCGAGCTCACGAATTTTAGGTGTATCCGCAGGGATTCGAAATAAGCTAACCACTACACTACATATTTTAACATTGACATTAATTTCTTTATCTTAATAGAATGGTGTAAGCCATCAGCTCCAAGTAAGACATGGTCCATACATTGTAAACACATATATGCAAAACAATATAATGACGATTTTAGTAGTGTCTTGAACGGAAATTAGACGCATGGTAAATGTGGCAAGCCATATTTCTAATAACAGAATCTTGATGGAATGACATACACACGTTAAACGAAGTCATTAGCAGGTACATTGATCACTGGACAAGGATTTTATCATTAACACAACATATCAGAAATGATTTATAATGTCTATCTTAAGATTCTAATGGCATGGTACTATTGGCTCCAGATTCACTACAGCAATCCGGAAATGCGAGGCGATTACGAAGATTCCTCTGGCATGGTACTGTACTTGACCAGGAACCTGAGGGAATTCAATGCAGGGTATTGGCAGACCGGCCAGATCCATCTGAACATCCCCCCGCACACCCCCTTCCACGAGACCAGGTCTCTGTGTACCTCCGACTGTACCCGTACTCAGATGCCCGGACCTGTGCACATCATGACTGTCCGGAACCATATGCACTATCTTGGTAAGTATTTGCTGAAATAAGTGAAAGTTCTTCTTTAGATTTATATTCTACCATTAAACACACTTTTTGTTTAGAACATTATCTCACAACAGCTAAATAGAAAGAATCACGTCGTAGAATAACTTTGCTTAGAATGGGTGCTTTATCAATACGGACAAATACAGGAAGAAAAGAAGAAATACCTAGATTTTTAAGATTTTGTAAACTTTGTAAAGATGATGTAATTGAAGACGAAATACACTTTTTATTCAAATGTCCTTGTTTCATTGAATAAGGACAGAAATATATCCCAAATTTACCTGAAAATAATCATATGACTGTGTTACCTTCAAAATGTTTTAAAACATTTAGAAATTATGTCATCATACTCATGTTTTAAAAGAGATGCACTCGCTCTACACTCAATGTTTTTATCATCAAATTAACTTACAATGTAGTTTCAATGTTCTCTCTTATATAAGTGTGTTGTTTTGTATATATGTTTTGTACGTGGGCCTAAGGCCGAACTATAATAATTGTATTGAATCTTGGTAAGGAGAGCTGGGTCATTCCACATTCTCCCACATCCCACTGTTTCCTAACCACAGAGTTTTCTTTAAAGCCGTTCGACAAATCAGGTCACTATTTCTTAATCTTGATTCGGTGCGAGCGGCAATATTTAAAAAAAAAAATTAATTAAAAACTACATTAATGATAAAGCTTTCGGAGTCTAAAATAAAGTAAAGGTTGAAATTCTCAAACCTTGTACAAATAAGAAGATTTCTTTCATAATTTTTGTTTATCTCAATGAATTGCAGGTATCCATGGCAACATTGAACACTTACGAAACGGATACAAGGTCCAAGACCTCTCACCTGACGATGTGTACAGCTATGACAACCCCTATGTTCACACGTAGTTATTATTTGCTACTTATACTCAGTGACAAAAGAAACGATACCAACTTTTCAAAAGAGTCCATAACAAAATCCTGTCGTGAATGAAATGCGACTTCAAGACCCTGTGTTAGACATTTGTGAAAAATTACTCATAATTTCAAACATCAGAGTATGATACTTTTAATAGTATGATTGTTCAAAATACACAATGGGTCCTAAAAAGCTTTGTCAATGTTATGTTTGGACATAATATTTGGAATTGGATCAAGTATTATGAAATGTATAAATGTTATAAATTTCAGAGATATTCAATATAAATAATCTTGAAAGAAATCAATGTGTTCACGCATTTTGTCTGTATATTGGTTAAACAACAAGCAAAAGAGCCTATTTCATCTAGTAAAGGACGTTTTTAAAGGCTTGTTTTTCAAAAGCTTTGAAATTGAAAAGTTAGTTCAGTAAGCGCTTGAAAACATTAAATAACCCTGTTTCAGCCATAACTATTACTCGTAGCTTATTCTATCATGCAGTTTATATGGTATCGTTTCTGTTGCCCCTGAGTGTAAATTAGTCATTACTTTCTATAAGCTATGTATGTATGTTTGTACGTTTGTATGATTGTATGTTTGTATGTAATTAAACAAGTGAAACTGTTGAGTGGTAGCGATATCAAACTCTTTCATATCAAACTCTCTTTCGCTCGTTAACTATCAAAACATTCCTCCGTCCACAACAGTTACTAGTGACGTCATGAATCAGTTACATAGACGTTCTCTGTGCAAATAGATTATCTTTTCTTATCTTATCTTGACTACTATCATCCCCAGGTACGACCCACCTCACGTGATGCTGCCAGGCGATGAGCTCCTCACGACGTGTGTGTACAGCAGCGCTGGGAAGACAGTAACGACCCTGTTCGGAGAGTCCGCTGAAGACGAGATGTGTTTGGGGCTCATAACCTTCTACCCGGCCGAGAACATCCAGCACGATTCCTGCTACACATGGAAAGACTTCGACATCTGTTATGTGAAGAACGCCTCAATTCATGGCTGCTCCTACAATATGGTTTTCAATCCTTACGATGAAGTTCGGAAAGGACTTCTTTCAAAGGTAAGCAAAGGTGTTATATCGCGGACTGTTCCTTTACTGTGTATAAGATATAAAACAGTTAGTCCCAATTCAGCAAATATTGACTTTGTTATGTTTGAAGAGCGAATCTCCTTGCATTTAATATCTCATTGACTTCTTTGTTTGATGTCACTCTAAACAAAGTTGTTTATATACCTTAATATTTAACACCATTTCAAGGAAGTCTTTATAATTGTCTTTATAGAACATTCACACCTTTATGAGAGGGCTTTGATACTTCTCTAATGTGAGGGCCTTACTCCGTGAACATTTTCCGTTATACTCCTCCTCGCTGTTTTTCAGATACGTTAACATTTTTTTTTTAAATCAAACTTTTAGTTTTCTTTGGAACAAGACGTAATCGATATCCCATTCTCACACATTTTGTATGGTGACGTTTTCTTTGCTCGTAATTATTGTATTTCACCTAACGATATCCAAACGGATAGTGACGTAATTTCCATAGACCAACATGTTAAGTCAGTGCTACATAACATAAATGATTTCCATTGGAAACATTATCTTCACATCACTATCACTATCATGTTTATTTCAAATTATGTCAGCTCGGGGAATTTTAAAATTTTCTGAAATCTTTAAATGTAAGTAATCGGTTGTTTCTACATATGTTAATTATCCGAAACACCAATCATCCCGAAGAGCACAAGGATAATGTGTTCTTACCATGTTCATTGCTTGGGAAAATGTGTTTTCATTCCATAAATAAATGACGGAAACTAATATAGATATTATAACATCGAGCCAAGATGATTCCCTACGAACAAGCTATATATGATATTGATCTTTCAAATAATGTGCCCATGAAAATTATTTTTTTCACTCTGAATTAACAAATAAGTATAATGAAAAACCGTCACTGTCTGTTTAATCATGGCACAGCGCTGTATATCGATACTCTCTTTCAAGGTCCTCGACAACTGTAACTTCTATGGAGAATGTCGGCGCGAATGTCCAGCAGCTATCGCAGAGGTCAGAAATCACCCCTGCTTTAATGACCTTACTGGACCCTACATGATGGACCTCCTGAGGGCACTGAACCCGAACGTTGACATGGTCAAGTTTCTAGCCGCCATGCAGTCCTGTGAATGCCCAATGCACGGACCCAAAACAACAACGGAAGGTTTCCCTTGGACCGGAAGTGCCCAGACGTTACTTCCGGCTTTGACAACAGTTATGTTTCCGTTCCTTGCGATGATGTTAAGCTAAATCAAAACTGCAATTTATGCAATTAAACAACTTTTTATGTTTAAAAGAAAGACTCATTCTACAAATGTATTAAATCCGTTTGTAAATAACCGTTGAAATTAAACATTATTCATTCTCTAACCGCCGATTTTATTCGTGCACTTTCTCATGTTTTTGAAAATTCCTCTTGCAGAAAATTAGATACTTATTTTAAAAGTAGAACAGAGGTACATTTATTTGTCAATTCTCTTTGTTGTTGTTTCAATGATTTCATTAATGAATAATGAACAGAATGATCAATCTGTGTGAATTTCATGTTCATTCATAGGGCATGTTAATAGTTTATTGAAGGGAAGTAACTCTATTTAATACGATGTGATATTTGACAAACAATGTATCGATGTATGTATTCAGATAGAATATATAACCAGAGGTGGATAACGATATTGTATTTTTTTCTTCTATGATAGACAAAACCAGTCACATAAATTATCGTTACTTCAGCTGTTTTCTTAAAACATTATAATTTCGATATCATTTTCATGTTAAAATTTAAAATAATTTTTTTTTCAGTAATGTCATTTTAAGAGGTAATCAATTAATGCTATTTTCTGATCTTGTTTTAAAATGTAATCTAATACTATTAAACAGATCAGGTTTCAAAAATGTTGTATTTCTAAGTTTAACGCCCCATAAACACCAAATAATGTGAGGAATACCATAATAGTTTGTATCTTGTTCCTTCCCGTTTTGTTATTAAAACTTAAAGGGAAAGTTGCACGTTTGTTTTGTAAGTTTTATATTTTTAGTTTTCCCAAATAAGATAATTTTTTTGCTATACCTAATATCTTCAGGGGGTCAAATATCTCAGTACTCAACCCATATCCGTAATCGAAGAATAGATTATCCAGTATCGAGCGAAAACTGCTGGCGGCCATATAAGTGTGACAGCTTTTGATTATTTGCACCAGGGAAATGTTTCGCGTAGCTTCACCGAATTTTGTACGTTCGGTCAAAGACTTGGTTTAAACATATTTTATTTCATAAAGAACAATGGATTGGCGAACAAGCCACTCGGGTTTATATAAACGCCGCTCCAGTACACAATTACAAAGACTGGTACAAATGAAATGAAAATAGTAATGAAAACAGAGTAATATCTGCATAAGATATCCAAACAATGATTACATAAAGAAAGTCGTCATATTGTTGTATTGTTGGGTATGCCTAATAATAATGGTGGATTTAGCTGCAGTTCAAAATTTAAATATTTTTAGAAATCGCTTGCTCTTTCTGATAAATTGATGCAATGAGTTCAAGATTTTACTATTAGTGGCCTCATTCAAGGAGCTGTTACGATATAAAACCGTCGTTATGCCATACCCTTGATTATAAAAATACATATTTGGTCTTATATGACGATAGTTTTGACAGGTAAACAGAAAATGAATTACATCTTCGTTTAAGTGGCCACAAGAACACTTTGGTGTTTCGGATTGTCTGTTATACCTATCCGCGGTCAAAGACTTCTTTGATAGTTCACAATAGATTAAGTTCAAATTGGGTTATTTTTTAATTAACCTTTTTTTCCATTGATAACATGCTACTCTGTTTTAATACTTACAACATGGTATTATTCAGAACAAAGCTAACAAGATACATGAAAATACTTTTGTTACCTATTTTGATATGCTTGTTAACATAATACCAAGTGTAGTGTTTCCCCCAGGCTGAAAAAAGGGCAGGGTAAATGCCTTTTTAAAAGGGCACAACTTCTCGTAAAAGGGCACATACATACAAGTTGAATTTTCAAATGAAAATGGTGCAGCATAAAACATAAGTATTTGCAAATATAAACACTGAAATATACTTGTAATTTTATTTTTGATTTGTATTTATGAATAAATGTGATGTTTGACCTAATATAAAAGGGCTAGTTATGTGTGCTAAATCAGCCTAAGGGAAACACTAAAGTGTTTTACTAAATGTGATGTCAGCTTTTTGTATTTTGTCACTGGATTTGAATCTCGTGAATAAACTTTTAAACATTGTACAAAACTTCTTGTTTACGTTATTGTATATTTTCGTAGTTATTTTTTCTGTTTTACCTTTAAAGGGGCAGTAGCACGTTTTTTGACAATTTTATATTTTAAAATTTTCAGTCATAATTGTAAGTTAATGTTAAATGTATTATTTTGACAGTGTCAAAAATGTCATTACACAAGTCAATCATCCATAGTCGGAGGACAAAGTATGAAGATTAACATAAAATACATAGGCGGCCATTTTTGTGTGAACACCTTTAATTCATTTTCTGTAAGAAAAAGGAATCGCATGGCTAAACTTTACGTTAAATATTTGAATTATTACTGCTCAATTAAGTTTAAATACATTGTCTTTCAATTGGAACCATTAATTTTCATTTTCCTGACATCACCTTATATTCCCCTAAAAACGTGCTACTGCCCCTTTAAAGAAGGAAAGCTGAAACCTTTGAGAGGTAACATTAGGATGTAATAAGGATAACCCAAAACATTGTACTTCTTGACACCCACAGAATAAATGAGCTAGAGTTAGCTTTTCAGATTTTAAAAATTTCATATATCTTCGAGATATACTTTGATTTTATAAAATTAAATATTGATTGATATAAGTCTCTGAAGCAAACGGCACTGAAACCATCTCATTTTTGTATCCCTGGTTGTTTTAAAAGGTTTCAGGTAAACCGACTCCCAAATAGAGATGTACACGAATCTTTTCATTTCATTAATTTGGGAGTAAGACTTGATGAAATCAGTGCACAGTAATAATATTTGACCCTTTTGAGATACAAATTATTTTTTTAAACAGATTTTTCTCCTGGTCTTGGTGGAGAAGTTACAGCTGGAATTATCAGATAATTTCTAACAAATTGTATCATCAAAAAACAAATGACTGAATGGAACATGTTAGTTATAAGTTTCTAAAAAAATTTAAAAAGAAATATTGCCTGACAATAATTCTGTTACTCTATTGTGAAATTAAGACTTTAAGCTAGGAATTCATCATAATTTGAAGGTGAATATTTAGAATATTAAGACCCAAAGGAAGCCAAACAATCTCTCCAAAAAGCATTAATTAATTTTTTGGTTTAAAATGTTGGGAATACGTCACCAAATTCAGGTAAATGTATAAAAGTATCAGTCGTTGAGTCAAAAATATTGTTTCCAGTGGATTCAAGATTGTTCGAGTAGAAAATCTTGTTATGTAGTTTTAAGAAATAACCAGGTTGGTTAAAAAGATAGTTAAGTTGGGATAACAAGGGGGTATCCATCCGTCTCATCCATTTATTGATAATTTTCGTATTTCGTTATTTCCTTGAAGTCAAGGTCTTGAATGTCACTTATTGATGTAGAGAAGAATATTCTAAGGATCGTAAAATATCATGATTCCACTTTATATGCAAATCAGGCACGAAGCTTTTACTCTTTCCTTTTCAGATCCAATCCAAACAATCTTAGACTTCTCATAATTAATCCTCAGGCCAATTAAGGCCAGAGATTGCTGCAAAGAGATATATCTTAATTGTAGCTTAAAATGTTGACTGACAACCATTCAACAGAAACTCTTTATCGTCAGCACATTGAGCAATAAGATATTCAACATTGTCAATAGTGATTCCATTTGTGCCTTGATTTGACCGAACAAGAGATGCCAAGATATCAGAGCGCAGAAAGAAAGAAACAAGGGTAGAGAGGGTCACCTTGTTTGCATCCTCTTTCAATTGTCATTTGGGTCACATCTGTTTTATGTAAAACCTTATTATTTAGCTATTATCCCAAAGTTTTAAAACACACACATGCACACAAGTTCATGCTCAAATTGCTATTAAAGATAATCAACAACCTAGCTTGTAAAATCTCATTGACCAAAATTCTGGTTGCAGACCCCCTTTAATGGGTCTATGAGGACATATTAACTTACTTTCTTTTAACGCAAAAATACTTATTACTCTTTCTAAAATGACCTGCAAACAGTTATGAAACGCTCGGCGAAGTCACTTGGGAATATACACATGTCATTGATGGTTGAAATGAAAGAAAACCAGATTGTTGCAGAAATTATGCAGGTTTTAAAGAACATTTAACTGAAAACATTTAATGAAATATCTACGGTTTATCTACAATTTTACTTATATGTTTTTCTTATACACAATATAGGCATTGCTGTTGCATTTGAAGAGAAGTGTCCAGAGAACTCTGATTTATCTTTTTAGAGACACAAATATTCAAATTAATAAGTTTTATAATTGGTTCATGTAGATAATTTAACAGACTAATGGATATGCAGAATTGGGAGTATTTGGCTATTAAAGAAATGAATTTCACAATATAGTTGTCCACACGGTTATAACCTGTTTGAAACTTGTAATATAAACTTGTATAATTGGCAAGCTTGCCGAGCCAATTATGCAAAAGTTTATATTACGAGTTTCAAACAGGTTATAACCGTGTGGACAACTATATTATGAAATTCATTTCTTATAAATTCCCACTTTGTATTTAAAGCCAGAAGTTGTTTCTATATCATTCGAAATGCGTTTCTGTAGTAACTTCTAAGCTGCTTGTCGCACTGACCTAGATATCAGTTAGACCCAGGCGGATCTCTCCCGGGTTCAAGCGCATGCAAAAATAGTTCATAACAAAAAAGGAAAAGATGCACTTCTTTATTTCACAAATAATCCTTTATGGGTATCATGTTAATAACAGTAAAATGTTTTGGGAAAAAAACTAAAAAATATGTAAAGTTTGATTTCAATATTCCAAAATTAACAATTTGCACTCGCGTATTGATACTGTCCTGTATCAAGTGTAGAGGATCAGCTCTAAAAGCTCGACGTGCTTGGGAAAGTTGGGTTGTTTGTTTGACAATGAATGTATAAACATAAAGTTATTTAAAGTCCCTCGAGAAATAATGCCAATTGCAGGCCCGCCTATGTTAGACACTGTCATTGACAATGACGAGTACATGTTTTCAAACACGGCAACATCGTTTTGATCATCGGGGCCCTCGAAACTGTCTGTAGAGAGCGCGCCACGACACTATTAATTTGTTGTGTATGGAATGGGGTGCCTTGAAACTGTGTTGTCGCAAGTCAGGTCATTCAGAATGGAGCTCAACTCATGCTTTTGTACATTACATTATTTAACTTTGCCCACTATCCTCATTTCTGTGACTGGAGATGAACATGTACAACTTTATTTATTTACAACTTAATGTTTATTCTTCAAACATCAATAACAGATTATTAGGGCGAGTGTTGCTAATAAACAGAAACATAATATTTGCAAAAAGTGAGTCTCAATGATGACCATCAAGACTGGGGTCAGGCGGGAATGTGGCTGTAAGATCAGGGGAATCCCCGAGAAATATAGTTCCGGCACGATATCGTATAAACTTCATTTTCTGAAAGTTATTTTGTATAACCTGCGATTTAGGGTTCATTGAAATGTATACCGATCACATGACCTTGTAAGATCCAATCAGAATCGAGCATATCGTTTACATTTCAAAGTCTGAATTTATAACATAATAACACATAACTTCACAAATATATTTTCGAATACAGTCAGACCTCGATAATCCGTCCACTGATAATCCGAATCTCGCGGTACCCGAACGGTAGCAGGCTGTAGCAGTTCTTGATGATCACGCCGTATTTGGACTTCACAAATCGTTGAATCGTTTTGAATTAAAAAAATTAAAAAATCATAATTGAGGATGATATACATCTGTCAAAGCTGAGTGTAACCGACTAGTTAACAACTTCAATTGTCGGCCATTTATATATGACATTAAGTGTGAATGTGAAAAGTCAAAGGTCGTTTGTGTCCCAGATTCGACAATGTTATCCAGTTGACATGAAGTGAGAATTTGTTCATGTAGGCTTCACAACTAAACTTATACCACGTTGATTGTTTGTCGATTAACGGTAAAGAATTTGGGATTATCATCGAAAATATGTTAAGAAGATAGTTTCCAAATACTTGACTTGGAAACTTGGAAACATTTACCTAACCTTCGTGGAAATGGGCTTCAAATTGAATATAAGGTATGACATAACTGTTGTGGATCGATGCACCTATTTTTATTCTTTTCTCTAGTAATCTCTACACATATTCTTTATCGCAGTGTTGCTGATGATTTTCATTTTCAAAAGAGGTTTCTTTCAAATTCGCAGTTACAAAGATATTCCTCATTTTCCCTCAAGAGTGATGGTAACTGCTTCGATATAAAATTGGTTCTTGAAAGCTGATAAAATTCCAAAAATATTCATTCTGAAAACAGTATTTGAAATTTGAATATTGTTCTGACAAATTCATTCATTGCAACAAACACATGCTATAGTCATTGTATAAATGACATTTATTATCCATATGTGTTGAAATAAATCATGACACAGACATTGATATGTTTTACATGTATAATAAACCCTAGCGGTAATGTGTTGGTTAGAAAACCACGTGACATCGAAATGTTGGACCACTTTACAAGCTACTCGACTTTCTGCTTTAGCGCGGCGAATGCTTCCAGGTAGCACGCGAAAATCGTGCAGCACGTGCAAATCGTGTATACTGACATTGTGGCTGGGTGAATCAGTACAAATGTGTCATTTCATCTGCCTGACTTTGACACAAAAGACCTGATTTGGAATAGGGAAGAATGTAAATTCCGCTTGACTTGATATATATCTTGTTTATATTGAAATTGATAGATTACATCCAAATAGTGTTTTTTCTCTTTGCGTTTTGCTGTTTGAAACTGGTGAATGCTCTCGTTCGGAGAAATATAATTTTACTGTCATTTGTTTCGTAAAAACAACATGACATATCTACATAGTTATAAATCTCTGTATGCATTCAAAGGAAATTCAATGATTCTTCGAATTTCAATTTCAATTTCAATTTCAATACGAGATATAGTTATGATTAATGTTCTTGGTTTATGTTTCTGCAATCTCATAATAATTATTGGCTTTCACTACGACCCGAAACTTCCCGAACTGCCGAGTAATGAGACCGTCAACATTCGTGAATGTTCGTGAACATTCGGTAGCTTAAGTGAACATCAATTACACTTCTACGAAAACCGATCAAAAACGAATTATTTTAGATTAATTTAAAAAGCGTCTTCGATGCATAAGATCATGCTGTAATTTCAATGCCCCGAATTGAAGGAATGTTGTAGAAACAACTAGAAACATGTACGAATTTCACTAAAATTTTGACGAATTGTCTAAAGATGATCACGAATGTGAAAAAATATTTTCGTGGCGATTCGGGAAACTTCGAGTCATAGTAAAAACTCATAGATGACATAATTCCGATCAGGTTTTGATAAGATTAGTATCACTGTACGTTTAATTATACTTAACTTACCAAATGTTATTACTCATTGCGTTAGATAGATAATAAATTCCTCAAATAAATTGAAGTTCAAAAGAAAGTACACACCACAGTTTTGTTTGATTTATTCAATATCAAAAAGACATATTGTGCATTTGATCTCATAATAAAATAACATGTTTCTGCAGTAGTATTGAATACTTTGGTGTCTGATTATTTTATTCTTTTGGGTATCTTTGTTTAATGTGGGTAAGGATAAAAAAACAAATTACACTAACATGGCCCTCGCAATGTTTAAAATGTTATCAACGTGTAAGAAATGGGGCTAATTGTGTGATTTTAGCATTAAAAACATCATTTAGGTCGATAAAGTTAACATTTATGTTTTATCAATAAACAATATTAAAAATTTAATTAAGAATTGGACTTTTTACAAAGGATAAAAACCTTTTTTATGTTTTCTTTGAATGATGATTAATCACCTGTATTTGTCAGTTTTAGAGTACGATGTCGAAAACATGAAATATTTGAAACTGAAAATGATAAAAGCAACTGAGGTGTGTACTTTCTTTTGTACCTCAGCGTATAATAACTCTTTGATCTATAAAAAGAAATCAATATATCTACACTGAACCTTTCTCTCCATCAACATTCAGAATTATCGCAACGCTGTTCTTATGGACAAGCTTTTCTGGTTGCCATGGCTTCGAGACTTTCAGGAGTAAGATTCCAAACTCGGATCTGGTGCCACACCCGTGCAAGATTCACCACACGTGGCCGGGACTAGGTCACAGAGACCCGAGGGGAGGCGGCACCCGGAACAAGTTTGGTATGGACTTCCTGGCCGCCGGAAGACGGGTAGGGTCCGTTACGTCATTGCTTAGTCTGGTAGTCAGTTTTTTAATCCCCAGAGCTCCTCCAATTGCCTGATACATATCAAGACAAATTCCTCGTGTGAAGATTCATTTTGAAAGAAATTTGCAATGCAGAAACATTTAATGCAACTTAAACTAGCAAAGTGGACATACACGACGGAAAATGGTCATCTGCATATACATCAAATAATTTATCAAAACATATTTTGAATATTCATTGTTCATTCAAGTGTTGTTTTGTGCTTGCATGAACTTCAAAAATGTTTAGATGTTATATTTTTGTATAACCATGTGCTTTTTTTGTACAATAAAATTTTCCTTTTTTTTAAATGGCTATGTTAGCATGGATTTTTTAAACCAACGAAATATTTAGTAGGCAAAACTCTCCAACACAACGGACTTAACATCTAATCCGATATTGTTAGTTAAAGGGGCAGTAGCACGTTTTTAGGTGGAATATAGGGTGATGTAAGGAAAATTAAAATTAATGATTTCAATTGAAAGACAATGTATTTAAACTAAATGGAGCAGTAATAATTCCAATATATAACGTTAAGTTTAGCCATGCGATTCCTTTTTTTTACACAAAATGAATTAAAGGTGTTCACACAAAAAATGGCCGCCAATGGATTTTATGTGAATCTTCATTCTTTGTCCTCTGACTATGGATGATTGACTTGTGTAATGAGATTTTTGACACTGTCAAAATAATACATTTAGCATTCACTTACAAGTATCAGCGAGAAATTCAAATTATAAAATTATCAAAAAACGTGCTACTGCCCCTTTAAGAGTGATTTGTGAGGGGGTGACTGTTAGCTATGAAAATAATATTCAGCTAAATATACAACTATTAATCAGAAATGGATAGAAGCAATTTGCAAGGTACCCATAATGGGATTCACTGTGTGATAAAAACAAATAGGGACTTCTGTTTTGTTCGAAATCTAGATTATTGCACATGGCTACACCGCAGAGACATTTCAGGCGTCGTTTTATCCTTAAAGGGGCAGTAGCACGTTTTTTGAAAATTTTATATTTCGAATTTTTCACTGATAATTATACGTTAATACTAAATGTATTAATTTGACAGTGTCAAAAGTCTCATTACACAAACCCATAATCCATAATTAGAGAACAAATTATAAGTCCATTGGCTGCCATTTTTATGTGAACACATTTAATTCATTTTGCGTAAGAAAAAGGAATCGCATGGCTTAACTAAACATTATATATTTAACTTATTACTGCTTCATTTAGTTTGAATACATTGTCTTTCACTTGGAACCATTTATTTTCATTTTCCTGATATCACCTTATATACCCCCTAAAAACGTGCTACTGTCCCCTTTAAAATGCTGAGCGCAAACTAAGGTCGTATATGTCCCGACTTTTACATTTTTTGGTATCATTTGGTATTTTGGGGTATAGCGGGCCGGGAATGAAACAGAATAAGAAGCGGACGCCTTAACAACTGAGCTGGTATTTGAATCAGGGATGACATTCTAGTCAAGCTTTCGCAACGTGTAAAGACGCAATTTGAAATGTTACAAATTCGTAAATGTAAACATTTCGAACGTTTACAAATTCGACAAATTTGTAAACTTTCAAATTTGACAAATTCGTAAACTTTCAAATTCATAAACTTTCAAATTTGTCAAATTCGTAAACTTTCCAATTTGATAAATTCATAAACTTTCAAATTTGACAAATTCGGAACTTTACAAGTTTAACATATTCGTAAATTCTAAGATTTTATATTTTTTACAAATCGTATAAATTAGCCACTGTCGTTTAGTGGACCCGGCAGCTGTGTAGGAAGGACTCTGACGGAGACGGAAGGACAAATGGAGAGGAACTCGGTGATCCGGACTGTGTCTGGCGAGAGGGGGACTTTACAAACGTCACTTCCGGAATATCGCATCCGGGTAACATGACGTCTTTCGTCATCTTAATTCGTGTACTGAATGGATTTTACAATACAATGCTAATTAGAAATGTCATAGACAGGCCTACCAAAGAAAAAGTCGAAACACTATCAAATTTAAAGTAGCGAAACATACACATAAAAAGACGATATGATATAGAAGTGTAGGCCTATCGTCACATGAATGATGCTGTTTCGCTAATTTTCTATGCGTATAGCTATTTTGCGATGATATGTCGTCTGTTTATATTTACGTTTCCTGCTTTTTGTAACGTTTCGCGTTTTTTCCTTTGGTAGGCTTGGTAGCGATACAAAGACATTTTATTTTGAAGAAGCGGATATATAATATGATTTATTGGTCTCATATATTGAAAATATTTTCTTAAGCATGTATACTATTTAAGCATTCCCTTCTCAACCAAGAAATGATTATACAATCATCAATTTTCTTACAAATGCTTAGATCCTTGTATAAATATGTTATTTACTTGTTTCACCTATGCTTCGTCCTGCCAGGTGTTTGTGACCCATTTGGCAGTGCCGGATGTAGAAAGAAGAACAAATGGGTATCGTGCGAGATGGAGCAGTTTAACTGTACACCAGCCAAACAACACTGTAAGTTCATATGTAGAAGATTAGTTTCTTAACTGAAATAGTAAAGTTGAATTGACAGAGAGAAAATGTAAAGTTATTTGCATCATCCTGTCTCAGGGTACGAACGTTACGCTAACTCCACTAATCTGTACCCTGGGCTCAGAAGCTAGATTCGCCCGCTCGGCCCGACTTGTAATTGAGATATAGCCAATCAAATCATTTTCTCGTTGAAATTATATCGAGATGATGGCGAGAAAATCATTTTAATTGGCTATATCCCAAGTCAGGCCGCGCAAGCGAATCTAGCTTCTGAGCCCAGGGTACATATTAGTGGAGTTAGCGTAACGTTCGTATCCTGAGACAGGATGTATTTGCATGGGCTTCGTTATATACTTAGGACGAAATGGTAACATCCGTCCTGGCAGAAGTGTGCTGTTTCTCAAAGATCGATGCCTCTGACAGGTGAAATGTAAAATTAGGTACACGAAAAGTAATTAGAACAAAATCATGAAATACTTTAACAAAAATGATAAATTACAGAATCTGACCTGAGGGAGACCAAAATACGATATTCAAACTTTATTAAATTGACTTTTTCAGACGTTAGAAAGACTGTTGTGCGATTTCCTCGTACGAAAGTTCCTGGTGACGAAACGTCCTACTTCTGTATGACTTATGACCTTCCATCAGACCGCGACTACCATTTAATCGCAACAGAGCCATTGATTGACAACATCCGGGTCGTGCATCACATGAGGCTGATGGGGTGTCAGGATGAAGGTACACTTTCTACAGTATCACAGAGACGTTATACAATTGTTCTTCGAGAATGTTTTTTTCTTTCTGGTAGATTTATACGTTATATTTGTTTCACTCGGCTAGAATATTTTTCTGTCCCCGGATATTATGTACATAATGACAATAAATGGCCTTGTTTCGATGACTATATTAAAGAACTTAATATGAAAATTGAAGCCTTTTACAAAAGGCTCTGAATTTCAATAATAACTAAATACGTTTTCGGCTAGAGTCGTTTAATTGCCGTCTCACACATAAAACCGGACGTCATACCACTTTTCCAAAGTGACAGATCGGAAAATTTGAGAAACAGAAGACCCTTTAAGCACTTCATATTCTGTTTGTACACGCTTTTTATTCGCGTGATCAGTAAACACTTGAGAAAATGATAATCAGTCATCGGTCAATTAAATAAATTCAACACTCGTGACCCTTATTAAGGAATTAGGATGAGATCTCTCAGTGATACACGCTGACCTACAGTATTAGGATTTCCCGCGGGCAATCACCTCTGCATCATCGAAAGGACAGCACGCCATGTTTTATCCTTATCAAAATAACGACACTCACCTACTGTAAAATTATGGATTATTTGCAATCAATAGAATTTTACAGCAGGCATTACACATTAAACCATTTATTTTAAAAAATGTCAATCTTGTATTCACTTCCATAAAGTGACCAAGTTCCTCCGCAAATTTGGAAAACATGCTCTTTTTGTCCAGTCGCTCCTATCAAATCCCCCAAGCGTTGCTATATGTCAGTACAAGGATGTAATGATCTGCTGGGGGTGTGGACTGTCGGTATGCCGGGACAATGCATGGACGAAGAGGCTGGGTTCAGAGTGGGAGCAACAGGTTTCAAGAGGATTCTTCTCGAGGTAAGTAGTGTCACTTAACACCGATGGATAAACTAAAGATGCAAATCCAGTTCAGGAGTGATGTTTCCAATCGGTTCAGGTATTCAGCCTCTGAGAAACACCTGCATTGAAGCTTAGACAAATGAAGCCAGCATCTTTCTTACCTAACTTATTTAGTTTTCTGTATGTGCACTTATATATATTATTCTAACTAAAAAGTAGAAATAGTTATATCTTACCAAATATTCCAGATTCATTGGAACAACCCAGGTCTTCACACCGATTACTACGACGGATCTGGTTTACGGGTTTATTATAGTCCAAGACTGCGGCCGTTTGATGCTGGGGTGTTATGGACAGGTTGGTTATGGACATCAAATAAAAACGATGTTTTGGCTAAAGTAAAACTTAAATGTATGAAAGCGTCTGTAAACTTATTTTTAGAACCCGTCATCTTTTTAGATACAATTTTACTGTACGATTCCTTTATCAACTTTTAACCTAATGAACGCTAAAAGATAACCATGATGAGCCCAAAGACCTAATCATGAACCAAAGAAGTATAATACGACCTTATCAGCGCTTATGACTTGTTTTGATACTCATTTAAAATCCAAAATGGCGCAAGTACGATAGCTCGTTAGGCTAACCTTCGTATACGTCATCGACAGGTTTGGAGGGCCTAGTTATCCCCCCTGGGAGGTCAAGGTTCACGTTGGAATCAACGGTGCCATCCGAATGTACGTCGAGACACTTTAAGAAGCCGATTTATATCACAAATGCACTGAACCATATGCATTACTTAGGTGAGTTGAACAGATAATTATATAAATTGTTAATACTATCAGATATAAATATTATGATATAAATTTGCGTGCATTTTAATTCTAGAATCAAATTAAAAGCCTTTGTGAATCAATAAAACGTTGAATATATTTCGCATGAGCTACGTACTCAGAAAAGGGATTTAAACCCGAAGACGAATAATATTTTAAGTCCATGAGCCAGAGTAGATATGACTACCAGCTTTGGGGACGATTATGGTTAAGATGGCCTTGTGACCGTAGTATATAATTTTTTGTGCTTGACATCTGACAAGCGGCTAAATGCAGTTAAAATAAACCTAGCCTCAATAATATTCGCTACACTCCCATATTGAGCCTAGCTAGACGCAGTAACAATAATTCACTTACCCTATTGTTTATATTCAGGTATATCTGAGAAGGTGGAACACCTGAGAAAAGGGGAGAGAATCCAGTACATCACTAACGAGGAAAACTATAGCTATGACAGTCCTGTCTTCAACACGTAAGATACTTCTGACGTATATTTTGATTACCTTTTAAAAGAAAAATAGCAATCTTATAAAATATTTATGTGTTATATGTTCCAATAATGTTTACTTTATTGAAAACATGATTTCCTTAGAAGAGGAACATGACTTTGCCTTGTCCTAGTGTTAAAATACGATGTCATTCATAAGTGAAAACTGCATTCGACCATTTGTATAGGTGGTGGATTCGCGTAGCAGAGATGAATGTGGTTCGTTTTGTTTAAAACAATCTTGTTTTGATTGAAATATTTGTCGTGTTAGAGCAATATTTGTTTTTCTTAACATGAGGTCAGATTTTTCACCTAAAACGTTGCCACGGGCGTCTTGAAACAGCCACTCCGAGAGATATTAGAGTCACATACGTCAAATTTTATATAGGGTCTCAATTGTTGTTAAAAGTTAAAAGTATTTCTAAACTTATTGGTTTTGTGTAATGACAATAATGTAGGTTTAAGTCGCGCTTATGATCGAAAACCGGACAGTATCGCGTAAATTGGTTAAACGTATTTTGTTAAGAAGGACAAGGCGTTGATAATGATTGTTATTATCATTATTATGTGATGAAATGAGTCATGAAACAAATTGCGATATGTTGCACATGTGTAAAAAACCCTATCCGTAATTCCATTGGTCGGTTCAGAAAACCACGTGATATTATTTTGAATGTGGGATTACTTTACGACCTAGCCGCCTTTTTGCACAGCAGAGTGCTTCCGGGTACCACACGAAAAGCGTGCAGCACGTGCTAAGTCGTGTCTTCTGACACAGCGGCCGGGTGTATCAGTGCAAACATGTCAATTCATCTGCAGGTGTTAAATACATAGCTGAAAAATTGCTGACAACACGTTAAACCCCAACTCATTCACTCAATTCATCTGTCGGACTTTGTCATAAAAGACTTGATTTCGAATGTCAAATCTGCTTGAAATTAACATTTGTGAATACAGAAAAATAGATTATACTAAAATAGTGATTTCCGTCTGTTGCATTTAGCGCTATATCTTCTTTTTATCGTACTTATCCATTCTCGATAATCCAGAAGTTACCTCTGGATTATCGAGAATGGTACCTATCGTGACCGCGTTAATGGTAATACGCGTTGACAAAATTGATTTCAGCATCGGCGATGCCTTAAACTTGTTAATAATCGGAATATTGACATTCTGACTCTGGATGATGAAGAAATTAACACACTCGTGCCAGTAAATTGATGCTTCCCTGCCGAAATATCATGTTACAATCACTCGTGTTTAAAAACAATATGACATCTCTCCTTTGGTATTAATCTCTATATATCATATGTTATATAACGACTACACTGTATGCGTGCACATTGAATGCGTGATCTCGGCTTCTGTGACCAAATAATTAAGGCTTCGTTCGGTTTTCATGGTAAACCAGACAAGCTATTAGTCCTTTTAACTGTTAAACTAAGAATGTTGAATTTATATCACCACATTAAGATTTTAAGTTCGTATTATCTAAACTCTACAATATGTCATGAAAATCACAGGGTAGGTCATTTCGCAGTCACGGGGAAGGGAGAGACTTAGTTCCGTATAAGTTCTTTTAGGCCTATGATGCATTATATACAATGTGCTCATTCGAAGCGCCAATAAAAGGATTCAAACAAATTTTACAGTTTAAAGTTACAGTTTTTTTATCATGAACAGTACTAAATATGGCCCTCGTGGTACACCCATAATCCACGACCATAGAGCCAAATTGTTTTAATCTTTACATCAAATAGCATTAATGTTCATCTTCAGTCTCTAGGTAAAGATACATTTTTGACCATTTCAATTCAGAGTATACATGTAGTTGTCAAAAACCATTGCCACTTTTGATCGTTATAGTTGTATAAGACCATTGCCACTTTTGACCGTTATAGTTGTCAAAAACCATTGCCACTTTTGATCGTTATAGTTGTATAAGACCATTGCCACTTTTGACCGTTATAGTTGTCAAAAACCATTGCCACTTTTGACCAGTATAGTTGTGAAAACCCATTGCCACGTTTGACCGTTATAGTTGTCAAAAACCATTGCCACTTTTGACAGGTATAGTTGTATAAGACCATTGCCACTTTTGACCAGTATAGTTGTGAAAAACCATTGCCACTTTTGACCGGTATAGTTGTCAAAAACCATTGCCACGTTTGACCGGTATAGTTGTCAAAAACCATTGCCACTTTTGACCGTTATAGTTGTCAAAAACCATTGCCACGTTTGACCGTTATAGTTGTCAAAAACCATTGCCACTTTTGACCAGTAAAGTTGTGAAAACCCATTGCCACGTTTGACCGTTATAGTTGTCAAAAACCATTGCCACTTTTGACCGTTATAGTTGTCAAAAACCATTGCCACTTTTGACCGGTATAGTTGTGAAAACCCATTGCCACTTTTGACCGTTATAGTTGTCAAAGACCATTGCCACTTTTGACCGGTATAGTTGTCAAAACCATTGCCACTTTTGACCGTTATAGTTGTCAAAACCATTTCCACTTTTACCTTTTATAATAAAACGTATTGTATAACAGATACGAGCCCCCACTAGTAGTCCAACCAGGCGACTCCCTGAAGACAACGTGTGTGTATCGGTCCACTTCAAAGCAGGTTGAGACGCGGTGGGGGATGGGGACCCAAGACGAGATGTGCTACTCCCTACTCGTCTTCTACCCCCGCTCCGCCGTCTCCAGCCTCTACCTCGACAGCTGGGGAGACTACCACAGCTGCATGGTAGACGAGGAGGGGATGTATGAGGGTTGCCATGTGTGTAACTTCAAGAACCAATCTCATCCCGAAACCAAGAAGATATATGATAAGGTAAGGTGAAGACCCCGAGTTCTTTTCGTTATTATTTGCTAACTTATTCGGGGACTTAAGAGGGGTTCGGACTCACAATACTTTGTGTTCGCGAGTTCCTGGAGTCAACGGGACATTTTTGTAGATGTATAACTCCAGCGACGGATCGAGGAGGTACGGGGTTTCGACCATCCTGCTACATCAGCGTAAAGGGGAGACCAGGGCAAAGCGCGCCCCCTAACATATAAGCGTGTTTTCTGGGCATATCAACATGTTTAAGAATGCAACTTGCAGCCTGTCTCTAATTCTCATCAGGTAAACTATTGTATGACAAATGCTTTTTAACCTACCATGCCGGCATAAAGGGATATTAACGAAAATGTATTTCGACAAAGGCGGTGCACTTTGCCCCGTAGTTTGGGGCAAAGCGCCCCATGCGAAAAGACACACAAATGTGGTATTTCAAACACCTATAATAAGCCATTACCATACAAAAACGTTCTTCAAAAGTGCAATGCAGCTCACAGGCACCCTTATAAAAACTAAACCAATAATAAAAACCTGTAAAGAAGTATGTAAAGAAGGATATATATTCGAAGTGTTTATCCAAAAACTTACGTGATTACTATATACGAATTTCTAAGAACTAATGGAGTCTTGGCAATTTAACTCATTTACTATCAGAAACCAGTAAATATATGAAAGAAATAAAGAAATTCATTGGTTTGAAAGACAAATTCAACCTTTTATAAACATCTAATCCCTGTCGGGCTTGCCCATACGGCCGATATTCTTTATTGTTTAGGGATAAAACAAAATATATGTTGAATATCAAACTAACGTTGAAAAATCAAAGAAAATAAATGTGTTTCGAACTAAAATAAAATCCTATAATACAATTTTATACTCCATTTGTAATATCAATTTTTTTTTAAATACATGAAATTATACAATTAAAATTACAATTCTATTTAACGATATTTCCTTATTAAAACTCAACATTGATAACATTGATAACTCTGACACTATAATGCGTTGACCATAAAGAAATATTTTAGATCACTCGGGGGAAAGCGCTCCCCCCGGCTCACTTTGCCCCTTTGAGGGTAGCATTAGATTTGTGCATCATAGAAAATAATTAAAGCAATGAATTACAAATTTCCTTATTCAATAAATTGGTGATATATTTTTGTATGATAGGTGCTCTAGAGTTTAATGTTGCCTTTTGTGTTTATATGAAATATTGGAATTCGGACATATTCTTTCCTTAAAGAAAAATGCATTTTTTTCAACTTTTTGCAACGGTAAGTCTCCAATTCACGTTAACGATGCAAACGTGGATCACAACGTTTCTTAACGTTTGCTTTCATTGGTTGATAATGACAAACCACGCCATTTGTCGATCGTAAAGAAGAAAAAACGCTTAGTCGTTTTGCCCCGACGGCGCGCTTTGCCCTGGTTTCTACTATGTCTCCGCGTAAGGCTACAACCTATCCCCTGATATCCTCCTATAGAATTCTGCCGTGTCGCTGACGGGTGGTTACTCAGCGCTATTTTATTTTTCGCTGTTTCAAACTTTTTCGAACTCCATACACTGTTGTCTAGTGATGTCGCTCGTGGAAATCTATAAGAGAGTGCGATTTGGAGCTTAGCGGGAGCCTGCTATGAGAATCAGATTTATTATCTAATAGCACTCCCATTGGTTACTTAATCACGAGGTGAGCATGCGGAACGAAGCCAAGAAACCAGTTTGCCGCTATCGCCGAAAGGGCATCATTTGATTGGCTTGCTATATATAGCGATACCGCAGAATACTATGGGAGGATATAAGGGGATAGGTTGTAGCCTTACGCGGAGACATATACGCTGATGTAGCAGGATGGGTTTCGACTCCAACTTCCTTTTTTTTGAATTTTAAGAAAAGACATCGTCCGTATCAAGTATCTCTATTACTATTGGTGAACCTTCAACCCTCTTTTGAGATTTGTGGATCTGCCAGTGTCCTAAAGTAAGGTGATGACCCGTGTCATTCTAGCGGCGGCTCCTATGTGTCTTTAGGGGGCTTCAACCCCACTTAATTTGGATTTTTTTTAAATTGAAAAAAAGGCCATTTCACCTTACACAAGTGACACCTCCCCTACATATATTTAATAATTCCTAGATCCATCAGTCTACTCGTTTGGCTTAGAGACACGGATGCTGGGAACGTCCAATGATATCTGAATCCAGGAAACTTTACCAGTGACATTGACTTAAATGGTACTCCCACACCACAGAGATTCGTTCTTTGACTTTTACTTTTGTTATTGAAAATCGAATCTAAAATCTAATCATCATTTCGGCTTCTTATAGACTTTTTTTCTCAAGTAAAAACGCGACTGGAAGAGACTAAAAGGAGCCTTCTCATACCGTAATCAAATGTTCGTGAAACACAAAAAATATTCTACTGTCATCCAACAATGCTATAATTCCAAAAAAAGAGCATCTAAAAAGAAATTAATATTTATCTATTGTTATAAGTATTAAAATTCAAGAAACGAACTTCATATCTTTTTCAACATTTGTGAAAAAACCTGTTTTAGGTCATCGAACATTGTGACTACAAAAGAGAAGCATGCCAGCCAGAATGCGAAGAGACATTATCAAGCGTTCTGACCAATCCGTGTCTTAAGGGGGCTTTGGGAGACTACTTGTTGCACGAGGCAGAGGATGATGGGGGGCCAAGAGGGGGCATGTTTGTGAATGCCATACGCTCTTGTCATCCGGAGACGCTCCGCCATATTGGCATGAATTCCGGAAGTGACGTCATACATTTTTCATTTGCTCATATGACTATTTTGTGTATCCTGTGCATTTTTATAGACTTGTAAAAGGAAATTTTATATTTATATCATATAATATTGTTGATTAAATCAGGGATGTTATAATATGTATGTTATATATGTATTATACTTCCCTGATTAAATGTAGTGCTTGATGTCAATGTTTCCTTAAAAGGGTACACATAATTAAAATTTACTTAATCTAAATGAATTTAGATCAACATGTTTATTTTATTTAGATTGAGAATTTACTGTACAGTTGAATTTATATAGAAACACTAACGTCGTATGCTTAACAAATTATTAGTTAAACATTAGTATATCACTGTATTTTTACGGAAGCAAGATACAAACTATACCAGCAAAATACTATCACCGATTACATGCTTATATGCATATAAACAGGATGTAACATGTACCTAACTTAAAGCTTTATGTTGGTATCCAGTTCACTCAGCAAATGACGTCAGATTTATCTAGAGAACTGCATGGATCAAATAGTATGTCCATGCAAAATTACGTTCTTGTGATATGTTTTGATGATTTTGTAGTTATCAATTTCACTTTTTGAACAATGATTGTGCATTAATTATGTATGATAAATATGATTATACATTATAATAAAGTAGATGTTTTTATGGCAAATTTTACAATGTCATAAATAGATACAATAGATACAATAATGTATTTTTGAAAGAAATGTAAATGATTTATTGTTTTGCTGCTGCTACATGAATAAAAATTCTTGAAATCAGTTTTGTGTTTCTTTCCTTGAAGAGCATCGATTGCCCTCTTTGAGCTGTATGTTTTTGAATATTTTCACTGATTTATTGTATGTAATAAAATACTATAAAACTATTTTAAAATCCAAAAGGGTATATTTGATTGTGTTGAAATGGCCAGTTCGAGCGGGTATTTTTGTTCCACAAATATTCGGGAGGGAATTCCCTTTTGCACAGGACACGTAACTTTTTAGCTCATCAGGTCTGAAAGACCCGATGGGCTTATGGCATGGCAAGGCGTCCGGCGTCCGTCCGTCCGTCCGTAAACTTTCACATTTTCGACTTCTTCTCCAAAACCAATGACTCTAGAGAGCTGAAATTTGATGTGCAGACTCCTTGACCACGACTCCAAATGGGGTCAAACTTTAAAAATCTATTTTCATCTTCTTCTCCAGTTCCAAAAGGTCTAGAGAGCTGAACAGTAACTGTTGTGAGTAGACTCCTTTGCAAATAGGGATTCTTAATGGTAGATTTCGTGACCCCATGACCCCAAATGGGGTCACAGGGGTCAAAACTTTAAAAACCTATTTTCATTGTCTTCTCCAGTTCCAAAAGGTCTAGAGAGCTGAAAAGTTGTGAGTAGACTCCTTGGCCAATAGGGATTCTTAATTGTAGATTTCGTGACCCCATGACCCCAACTAGGGTCACAGGGGTCGAAACCTTAAAAAAAACTATTTTTATCTTCTTCTCCATTTCCAAAAGGTCTAGAGAGCTGAAAACTTGTGTGTAGACTCTTTGGCCAATTAAGATTCTCAATTTTGCATTTGGTTACCCCTTGACCCCAATTGGGGTCACAGGGGTCAAAACCTTAAAAAACTATTTCCATCAAAAGTCTGATGAGCTACAGAGCCCATGGCTCTATTTTTATACATTCGATTTGTTTTCTATTATCTGTGTTTATAAATTTGTCATGTATGATAATAAGTTCTAGTCCGCCCCTAAGTCACCTTGTTACATTGATATATTGTCGTTTATCGATTTGACATTATTGAGATGACATATCGATTGACCTTGAGATGATTTATAAGAACCTAACTCACGTAAAACGCCTTTGATATCTTGACATGTTTTTGGGATTATTTATGTCCCACACAAACTATTAAAAATACTCAGTGATCACTTTATTGACTGGAAAACTCCCCTTTCTATACGTTTTCACTCTTGGGATTATATGACGATCATATCAATACTTCACAGGCGTTAAAACTTGAAACTTATTGCCTTTGTTGACATTTAATCAATCTAAATTCAAACACAAGTATCATTTTCCTCAGTCGTACATATGCAAGGGGGATAACTGCAACAGAAAACTCCAAAACAAGAACAAACGACTTTGATAATTATAATCATTTATTTTCAACAAACAATCTCAAAATACCTCTTTAACAAGCCGTTAAATGTAAGATATTGTAGAAATCATTAAAAAGAAGTACATTGTGTCAGCTAGAAAATTTGTTTCCAAAACTCAATCATAAAACTTTCGTTATAAAAAGTCCATCCCCTGAAACAATCATATCGACGTGTATCACTTTGAAATGGCATTAGAAAAATATGTATACCTAAAGACCCTACCCCATGCAAAAAGTATATATAGTTATAGGGTAGGGCGTTTAGGCATCCATGTCTTTCTAATGCTATTTCCAAGCAATACATTTTCCTGTCGAGATACATACCAATGTTACCTGCTTTAAAAAAGTTCTTAATATCAAGATATATAGGATAATCACACTTCCTGTCAACAGGAATAACAGTATGTATAAAAACAACGTTGATGTAAAGACTGTTCATACAAAACATCCACACCAATATAAAAATCTGGACTAGCATTTCAAGATTAAATGCCATATCAACGGTAATATAGTTCGTAGTCCACTTAAGCACTATATCCGTAGCCATATCCGTAACCCTGGTTTTCACATTCATATCCATATCCATATCCATATCCATATCCATATCCATATCCATTTCCATATCCATGTCCATATCCATATCCATACCCATTTCCATTTCCATTTCCATATCCATATCCATTTCCATAGCCAAATCCATGTCCATATTCGATGCTCTCATAACCATAGCCGACGGTTTCATTTCCATATCCCGAGACCATTTCCATCTGGCCATATCCATGAGCCAAGGTTGAGTTGTTGTCATGGTAACTGCAGACATTTTGGGAGTCTGTGTTCAACTCTTGCACATCAACTCGCTTGTCAATCACGTTGTTTGCAGCTGCCGTGACCTAGAATTGAGAAGGAATTGATCAACTTTATATTGTATGCAGAAATTTCAGTGTGATTTGGTTTTTTTACGCAGTTGAACCTAATGTATTTGCCAAACGTTCTTGATATCCGACAGGTTTTTATTTTTCACTTTGCTAAATATGGTCTTAAGATTATTGTTTACTCGACCAAATAAGAAAAGGACCACCTTCATTTTAGATATTGATATTCGTGAGAATCTTTAATATTGATCAATGGGTTGATTTGTAACTCTCACTAGACAAACTAAAACCTTTACAAATAAGAAAGGTTGAGGTGAAAGGTTTGATATAGTTGAAGGAACTATTTATCAATCAGTCTAAGTAAACCTAGCCTCAATATTATCCGTTTCACTCCTATACTGAGTCTAGAAAGGCCTAGTAGAGGGTCACGTCAGCCGACTTTTTTGCGACCTATGACCCTCCAACGTTATACGTGCGAAGGCAGACTATTGTGGCTTGTTAAGACGAGTTCTGATTGGTCAATTCGGTACGTGGGCTGACGCGACCCTCTACTAGGCCTTTTTAGACTCAGTATAGGAGTGAAACGAATAATATTGAGGCTAGGTCACTTAGACTGATTAATCAATCAAAACCCACCTCCTCAGGGAAGTAGTGTTCATAGTCATAGAGAGGCTCGACATCGCTGTGAAGAGAAGAAATAAAATATAAATAAATAAAAATATCTACAGTTATAATATATATATAATAAGATATAAATTTACATTTTCAGAATGTATAAACTTTATAAACATTGAATAAACCAGCCTTGTAAACATCATGATTTTAATACTACAAATTATCCTAATTCACTTCTGAAGTTCAGTAGAATCGTCCTGATAGTCACGGTCACAAGTGTAGTCTTAAAAGGCTAGACAAAATTAATTACTTGATTTACGGATTTTCTCTAGTGTAGATGAAAATTTTCTTAAATACTTCGGGTAAGTACTGATATAAAAAAAACTTTACATTTTATGTGACAATATTTTGAATTGGATGAATTCTGACTTTTGACTAGCATTTATTTTCAAGATTTGTTAGAATTAGATTCCGTAAAACAAATAATACATTTTTGATCCAATGACAATGTAAAATTGGTTAATACATGACTATCTAAAATTAAAAGGAACTCAACTAGAGAAAGCAAGCTCTTAAGTTTTCCTGGATGCCTTTGGCTTTTATCCTTTTTGGACATTGCTAACAGATTATCAATGCATAATATGACAATAATAGTTGCCTATCTAGCAATATTAAGAAGTGTGACTGGCCTACATACAATCGGACAATGTATACCTTCATTAATTAATATCCTTGATGATCCAAATCCAAATTTTGTGTATAGAGAAATTGTATTTAATTATTTTACAATAAGTTTGTGTTTGTTTTGTCTATCTGACTACCTGGGAGTGATTGACATTTCATCAACGTCAGATGCAAGCACGTCAACAGTGACGTCACGTGAAGGGGCGTGGTCTGATTGTGAACCTGGGTACAAGGGTCAAGGTCAAATAAACAAAACGAACAAAAAAGAAGAGCAAAACAAAATAGATAGGAGACTGAAAGATAAAATGTGCAAAAAAAACATCATACACAGTAAGGTATTTGAAATGTAAGAATCAAAATAAATTTTGCTTATTAAATAAAGGTTAAGAGAAGTAAATGATATCTATATGAATAAAAGAAATGATAGGCTTATAAAAAAACCAAAAAGCTAAAGGCACATATGATCAAGCGAACTGAAAAATAGCAAATTGATAATGGGGGTTTAATAAGCATAACGTGGAGAGGGTTTTGGAAAGTGAAGAATTAGGAAAGAAGCATCTTTAATTTAGATTAAAGAAACAAAATTTGATTGTTTCGACAAGCGGTTACCTTCGATCTTATGACGGATGTCCTTGATCAAATGGCTTACATCAGACTCTAACTTCCTGTGTTCACGCAACAAGTTCTGTAAAAAAACATTCATAAATTATATACTATTATTATATTAATTTCACAGAAGTAATTTTTTTATGATAAGAAACACATTTATCAATATTGAATTAATATCATAGGTGCATCAAAATATATCATAAATAGATTTTTACTGCAATAAAAGGCACATTTCGGATTTGTTTTGAAATTAATAATGGATTAGACTTAGCAATGTTAAGGTTGAGTTTGGCAGTATGTGACTTCACGTTTTCTTTGAGTCACCTTTATCAAAGACACCAAGAGGAGATAACTCAGGGAAGGGAGATAACTGACCTGCATTTTGCGTTTCACACCTCCTCTCTTGCCGCGTCGGGTTTTGCGTTTTGCTTTTCCAACACCAGTAGTATTCAAGTGAAGAACCTAGAACGAAAAAAAGGCATTTAAGTTTTAATTTTGTTGGTCTTTAATTAACCTCTTTGTGTTGTTTTCTAACTTATTTCAAATTATGAATTTATTCAAGCGATCGAAATAATTACCTCATCAGGAATTTCCTTTTTTGAGCTTCTCCAGGCAGTCTGTAAAATATATTTAAAAAATGTTAATATACTTAAATTGAATATAAAACTTATGAATAGTAAATGGAAAACATACATCATAAAAAATAACCGTTTTCGACACTTTCCTAATGTGTCTAACATATATCTTTAATAAAAAAGCAACAAGTTTACTTTACCTGCTCAGTATTCTCAACAGTCCGTCTCTCAGACGGTTTCCGAGAATCTAAAAAAATACAATAATATCATCCTTAAAGTTAATGTGCTGATGGCAAAGGAAGTGTAGTTTGCGAAACTAAATGCAAATCGACACAATTTGCTGGATTTTCTTCTCGTATCTTTATTTTGAATAAAAAATACTCTCCCGTAAATCTGAATTGTAAAATTCAAGTATGTGTGTGATGAAAATAAAAAAAGAATTCCATCCACAAGTTCGGAAAATAGGTTACTTATTTACAGTTATATCTGAAGACATAGCTAGCACAGGGAATGAAAAGAATTCATAAAGAAAACTAGAAAAAATACTAGAGCATACAAAGATGGCGTCGTTAGAACAATGATGATGACGTCATAGAAGCATCTACGACGGACAAAATCACCCCTCACGACAAGCGAATTTTAAATAAGTATTTAACTTCTAGAAAATTACATAAAGATCCAATGCGTCAATTAAATCTCATAAAAAGAATTTTACATATCGAGAAAAGGTATTTTAAGTACATGTACATATTTAATTTACAGAGCAGGAACGCAAAAAGCGACCTTGACAACGGGATGGACGGCCGCCATCTTGTCATTGTTCACAGTCTATTTTTAGCTTTAATCAGTTTGCTGTATTTCTAATTTCTGTGTATCTTATCATAAGCTAGATTCATTTACGCAATCACGGGCATTCAGTTTTGAGAATTGCTTATTATTGTACTTAAATTTCACCAAATAATTGTTATAAAGGGATCATTGGCCGATTTGTCGGTATTCAAATGTAAAAATAATCACAAACAAACTTTCAATCATAATTCACGGAAAATATAACATGCAATGTCATCATCAGTAGCAATTAATATATAAACTTCAACCTTTCAATGATAAGAAATAACGATTTTATCTAGAAAATTAGAGAAGGCTTTGCAAACGATTTCTAGACATCGTGTTTTTCAATACAGGAATTTTCGGAGTTTTCATTGCAGGAGTATAATTTACAAAGAATCTTCATTTTTGCTAAATAGCATCTGTTTATACATAAACAAACGATCGTTTCCACATACCTTGGACCTTATGAGTCTTCATGGCAGTTTGTATAGGGTAAACAAGCGTAAAACAGATGTAATCAGAGAAAAGTCAGGGAGCAAAACACTTTGATCTCGTTCTCCAAAATGGCTCTGGAACAATGGCGATGACGTCATAGACCAACAACGTCATCAGCGCCACCTTACGAGTTGATTAGAGTGATCTCCCCTTCTTTTAACCTTCGCGCTGCTGATATCTTAGATTTTGTATTTCATTTCATTTCTACTTCATTTTTGTTTAAGATTCGATACTGTTTTTAATAAGCCTACTATTAAGTAATTTTGTCGTAACAACAACCACATTCCATAAGAGATTTTCACCGACTAGGGATTTTAAGTTATTTTCATCATAACTTTACATTTTAATAGGGATTACTCTGGTGCAGAAAATATCACAGGTCCCCGGGCACAGGAACCCGATATCGTAAATAAAATGTAGGTAAAACGTGGTAAGAAAGATCCGTCCCCTATATGTATATAGAGTAAAGGAATAAAGGCATCCATGTTGCCGATCTCGACTCGCTTCCGAGTTAAGTCAAAATTATCGCTTCAAATCGGTGACATCTCATTCACATACACAAGAATCTCTTAGTTATACATTTCTCACCAAAACTTAGCTTGTTTCAAACACATGTCACCCTTCAAATAACTTTTATATCTATTTATATTCGAAAATCGACCGCAGAAACCTCTGGGGTGAACGTTACTCCGCACCAAATGCCTCTCGGGCGATCTGATTGGTCCGTTAGGCGAATTCATTTAAAGCATCGCTTTACAAACAAAACGGCGTGGTTTGGACAGTGCAATGTTTTGGAAATGATTTCGCTATCAATTTCTGATCAGAAGATTGCTTTGTCTTTAGTAGAAAATGAACATTCTGTTGTTTTCATTGACCTGACAGGCACCTGTAATACTGTCTTGATTGTTTACTTAAAAATTTAAAGAAAGTGTATATGAACATGTCAAAACTCTTCACGACTGGGCTTGGCTCAGTGATGTACGTTTGACCGAAGTTGAATTGCCAAACTTTCTGTCCAGTGATGAGGTAAAACATAAGAGTGATTCTCTACAGTTATTTATCTAAATATCAACGTTAAATATCTAATTATTAATTTCTGATGTTTCATTCTGATATTTGTGTTTTTCAGTTTTCAGTGTCATGTACAACATCCTCAATTATCAGGGTGTAGGTTTATTCGTAGATAAAAAAACTGAATACCAGTGCTATAATTTAACATTGTTTATATTATGCAAACAAAGGATGTATTTATAAATATTAATAATACATTATATATGAAAGATAAGTTTTGAAGGTCTCTTCGAAACTGTTATCTACGAACCTGGTGTCTCTACGAATAATCGGTCTCTATGAGCCTGTTTATCTACGAAACCACTGGTTCCAAATTATCAAAGCCTTTTGTGAATACTTTTATAAATAGGCTGTTAATTCTGAAATAACGTAAAATTAACATTTACAAAAAAAGTTTGTCTGAAAATTATTTATGATTGCCAGCATTTTATTCATTAGGTGTACAAGTTAACAAAAATATGCATTTACAGTTTTGGTATAAAAGATTCCAAATTGACATTAATAAAACATAATAATGCTTAAGCTATTTTTTACATAACGTAATTGGTAAAAACCATCAAATCAAAATTTCTAGAAAAAATATAAACTTATCATTCCACAGATTGTGTTAATAATGTTGATACACTTTTTAATAACACAATGTTTTGGTCGTGTTTCACTTTACTTGAATTAAATTGTTTTACTTGAAATAAATCAATGATATAATACATCAATTTAAATTTACTGATATGTAAAAGTATAGTTTTATGATTTTTTAAAAATATTTATTATTTTCTTGTAATTATACATAAGAGACAAACAAATCTTGAACCTCTCTTTTTTAAATAATGAAATGGAAATTTCCATTTATTAATTCTACAGTGTGTGAAGACAAGCGACTGGGCCGTCACAATCCCCTAGTGCAAAAAATGATTCCACATACCAAAACAAATAATCATTTGACTCCATTGTCACAACCTGGTTTGAAAATGGTGGAACATCAATAAAAATCGCTTTTTATATTTTTTACGATGTTTAGAAATTATCTAGAGAAATTCGCCCTTACGATTAACGGACCTATCAGATCGCTCGAGAGGCATTTGGTGCGGAGTAACGTTCACCCCAGAGGTTTCTGCGGTCGATTTGCGAATATAAATAAATATAAAAGTTATTTGAAGGGTGACATGTGTTTGAAACAAGCTAAGTTTTGGTGAGAAATGTATAACTAAGAGATTCTTGTGTATGTGAATGAGATGTCACCGATTTGAAGCGATAATTTTGACTTAACTCGGAAGCGAGTCGAGATCGGCAACATGGATGCCTTTATTCCTTTACTCTATATACATATAGGGGACGGATCTTTCTTACCACGTTTTACCTACATTTTATTTACGATATCGGGTTCCTGTGTCCCCGGGTCATTGAGCAATCATCCCTTTTAAACTTTAAAAAAAAAAAAAAAAAAATTTAGATGAACCCCAGATTTGACAGCCTTCGTAGATACATAGCTACGAAGGCTGTCAAATCTTAAGGTCATCTCAATTATTTTTTTTTTTTTTTTTAAGTTTAAAAGGGATGATTGCTCAATGACCCGCGGGCCTGTGGAAAATATGAGTAGTTGACGCACACAATATTTTTAATATTTCAACGATGTTGGTCACAATTGATGAAATGTTAAAACTGTTTCTTGATGATTAAATTCCTTAGCTTTTATTTTTCCATGTTAACGTAACTGTCTTTTTTTAATCATACTATATAAATATACTGCTGTTATATACTATATATTATACTATATAAATTATATATTATAATTTAAGAGTCGCGGTGGCATACACGCTCATTTCTTCAAGGACAAACATTAAATACTGACTTATGGTGACCATAATAAAAACATAATTTAATTAGGGGGTCATGATGACTCTTAGATTTTTAAGCCTGTATTGACATGATTGCTTTAAAGGGGCAGTAGCACGTTTTTTGATAATTTTATATTTTAAATATTTCACTGATAATTGTAAGTTAATGCTAAATGTATTATTTTTACAGTGTCAAAACTCTCATTACACAAGCCAATCGTCCATAGTCAGGGGACAAAGTATGAACATTCACATAAAATCCATTGGCATTTTGTGTAAACACCTTTTATTCAGTTTGTGTTAGAAAAAGGAATAACATGGCTAAACTTTACGTTATATATTTGAATTATAACTGCTTCATTTAGTTTGAATACATTGTCTTTCAATTGAAACCATTTCATTTTCCTGACAACGCCTTATATTCCCCATAAAAACGTGCTACTGCCCCAGGACGTTTTGAACTAATTTTGATGTAGAATTTACTGTAAGTTGACTCTCTGGAAAGTGCTTTTAAAACACTATCGTTGTATGCTAAAAAAGTTCTTCATTATCATAACACCATGTTTTACGCTTTTTTAACGCAAGCAAGATCCAAACTACCAGCAATATATTACTATCGATTACATGTTTATATGCATATAAACATGATGTAACATGTACTTAATTTTAACTAAATGTTTGTATCAAATTCATTCAGAAAATGACGTCAGCTGGTTTATCTAGAGAAGATAAGATAAGGTAATACTTTATCAGCCCGGAAGAATTTCTTGTTACATCAAAACGGCGTCATACATATTGCATCAGATCAAATATTATGCCCATACACAATTACTTTCTTACGATTATGTAACGGAATTCAGTCGGCCAATATTGACTTCCGGGTTAAACTTCAGTAACCTTGACCTTATCGGCGTTAAATTAATGCAAGATTATTTCTCCTCTTAAACATAGGTTTTCACAATTGTCATTCGTAAAGTTGCTCATATTTTGATACTTTAGAATTATTAACATCGAATTATGTAGTTTTCCTACCTCAGTTACTTTGTTAATTCATCATGTCAATCTATGATTACATTTATCCATTTGCCGTAGTTTTGCGTTCCGCCATTTTGGGTCAACCAAATGACGTCAAACTTGCATATCACGTGACTTTGTAAAACTATAAATAGCGCCGCACATGTGTCTTCGGGGCGGGAGTTCAAAATCTGTAGAGCACGTAGGATCTTAAGGAAAGCATTTGTAAGGTAGGGATCCTTGATCACGTCATTGACTTAGAATTAATCCCGATTTATTCCATTATCCTAAATTACTATTAATATTTGCTTCGAGGTATGTTTTGTCTATTCGTGTAGGGATTGTATTGCATTTAGAGTAACTTATCCATTTGTTTTGCCTGTATCCGGCAAATCCGATTCCGACGGAATGATCCGTCATTGCTAAATTATGCCAGTGTCTCAATATTAGGATTAGTGTATATATGAACAAGTAACAAGTACAGATTCAAGTCACAGATAATTAATTATCGTTTCTGCATACACTTTAATCTTTTTGACTTGTGTGTTGATTCCATGTGATTCCGTCACTGCCGATAGCATAATTGTTCGTTAGGAAGTAGATGACAGTGTAGGAAGTTTTATTTAATAACCGTTTATGTCGTAAGGTCATAAAGTGAATCCTGTATTTATAATTCCATTCCATTGTCTCTGATTCCTTCAATTCCGATTCCTTTGATTCCGATTCCTGCAATTCCGATTCCGGCAATTCCGATTCCGGCGGATCTGATTCCTTTGGATCCAGATCCGACGGATCATATAGATTTAACTTAGGTGATTGGGTAATTCAAGATACAGATCAAGTCCAAGTTCAAGTGTTTATAGTACAGTATTTTTACAGAACAAGTGTTACCCTTAATTCCCACATCCACTGGTAAGTGCGAGTGTGTAGTGACCTTGACTTGGTCTTATCCATTCCAATGTATTGAAGTTAGGATTGTATCCTCCCAGGACGGACTTAGGTCATATGTTTCTTCGGTTCCTTTGTGATAAGAAGAATCCCCATATATATCCAAGCTTTATTATTTACATTCAGTACTGAAACATTTATTCATGTTGTGTCCACGTGTTGTGATGGGGCCACACCCCTTTGTAGAAATCAGCTGATAGGTCAATCTCGGAATCACTTCCGGGTCAGAGGTCACTACTTCCGGGTCCAAGTTTAGATGTTTTCATTCTTCACTCACGGATTTTGAGTTGGATATTTGGGTAACTTAATAGTCGACTGAGTGAGGGTTAAGACTTCTATTTAATCACTATTAGCGTTAGGTGTTTATTAATTCTTCTTATATTGGTATCGTTATCTGAGTGTAGAACTTTATTCAACTGGTAAGTATATGGATCCAAAGCAAGCATCGCAAGTCAAGCACGATGTAATCAAGATCAAGTACACACAAGTTCCAGCACCAGATCGTTCAACCTTGTTATTTGCCTGAATAAACATTATAATTAAATTATCTTTGTTGTCTCATATATCTGCATGTTTGTTTATTGTTTGCATGGTTTTACTCGAGTGGTACTGAACCTTGTGAAATACTTTCACTGAACTTCGCCTTCCGAACCTGGTATTTATTCTTTGTCACATTGTTGTGACTGGTGGCAGCATTAACGTTACTAAATTTACATCACCTTTACTAGTCCTTAACCGCCTCCCGTTAAAATATATTTTGATGATTTTGTAATTATCAATTATACCTTGTGAACGATGATTGTGCATTAATTATGTCTGATAAATTTGATTGTATACTATGAATTAGATGTTCGTATGGCAAATTTTACAATATCATAAATAGATACAATAGATACAATAATGTATTTTTGAAAGAAATGTAAATGTAATAAAATTTTATAAAACCATTTTCAGCGACATTTTTCCAATCCAAAAAAGTATATTTGTTTGTGTTTAAATGGCCAGTTCCAGCCGGTTGTTCCACAAATATTAGGTAGGGAATTCCCTTTTGCACACGACGCGTAACTTTTTATATATTCCAATTGTTTTCTATTTTCTGTGTTTATAACTATGACATGTTTGGTAATTAGTTCTAATCCGCCCTTCAAAGTGACCTTTGTCCTATTGATATATTGTCGTTTTGCGATTATCATTGAAACAAGTCGATTTAATATTTTGACATTTTTTAAGGCCACATTGAGATGAACCTAACTTACGTAAACGCCTTTTATATCTTGACATGCTTTGGTATTATTTATGTCCCACACAAACTATTAAAAATACTCAGTGACGTCACTTTATTGACCATACGTTTTCACTCTTGGGATTATATGACAATCTTATCAATACTTCACAGGCGTTAAAACCTTTGTTGACATTTTAATCAATCTAAATTCAAACACAAGTATCATTTACCGTAGATATGCAGAGGGATAAATAGAGGGACAAAAACAAAACTCCAAAACCAGAACAAACGACTTTGATAATTATAATCATTTATTTTTAACAAACAATCTCAAAATACCCCTTTAACAAGCCGTTTAATGTAAGATATTGTAGAAATCATTAATAAAAATAATAAAACTTTCGTTATAAAAAGTCCATCCCCTGAAACAATCATATCGACGTGTATCACTTTGAAATGGCATTAGAAAAATATGTATACCTAAAGACCCTACCCTATGCAAAAAGTGTATATAGTTATAGGGTAGGGCGTTTAGGCATCCATGTCTTTCTAATGCTATTTCCAAGCAATACATTTTCCTGTCGAGATACATACCGATGTTACCTGCTTTAAAAAAAAATTTAATATCAAGATATATAGGATAATCACACTTCCTGTCAACAGGAATAACAGTATGTATAAAAACAACGTTGATGTAAAGACTGTTCATACAAAACATCGACACCAATATAAAAATCTGGACTAGCATTTCAAGATTAAACGCCATATCAACGGTAATATAGTTCGTAGTCCACTTAAGCACTATATCCGTAGCCATATCCGTAACCCTGGTTTTCACATCCATATCCATATCCATATCCATATCCATATCCATTTCCATATCCATGTCCATATCCATATCCATATCCATATCCATTTCCATTTCCATTTCCATTTCCATATCCATATCCATTTCCATAGCCAAATCCATGTCCATATTCGATGCTCTCATAACCATAGCCGACGGTTTCATTTCCATATCCCGAGACCATTTCCATCTGGCCATATCCATGAGCCAAGGTTGAGTTGTTGTCATGGTAACTGCAGACATTTTGGGAGTCTGTGTTCAACTCTTGCACATCAACTCGCTTGTCAATCACGTTGTTTGCAGCTGCCGTGACCTAGAATTGAGAAGGAATTGATCAACTTTATATTGTATGCAGAAATTTCAGTGTGATTTGGTTTTTTTACGCAGTTGAACCTAATGTATTTGCCAAACGTTCTTGATATCCGACAGGTTTTTATTTTTCACTTTGCTAAATATGGTCTTAAGATTATTGTTTACTCGACCAAATAAGAAAAGGACCACCTTCATTTTAGATATTGATATTCGTGAGAATCTTTAATATTGATCAATGGGTTGATTTGTAACTCTCACTAGACAAACTAAAACCTTTACAAATAAGAAAGGTTGAGGTGAAAGGTTTGATATAGTTGAAGGAACTATTTATCAATCAGTCTAAGTAAACCTAGCCTCAATATTATCCGTTTCACTCCATACTGAGTCTAGAAAGGCCTAGTAGAGGGTCACGTCAGCCGACTTTTTAGCGACCTATGACCCTCCAACGTTATACGTGCGAAGGCAGACTATTGTGGCTTGTTAAGACGAGTTCTGATTGGTCAATTCGGTACGTGGGCTGACGCGACCCTCTACTAGGCCTTTCTAGACTCAGTATAGGAGTGAAACGAATAATATTGAGGCTAGGTCACTTAGACTGATTAATCAATCAAAACCCACCTCCTCAGGGAAGTAGTGTTCATAGTCATAGAGAGGCTCGACATCGCTGTGAAGAGAAGAAATAAAATATAAATAAATAAAAATATCTACAGTTATAATATATATATAATAAGATATAAATTTACATTTTCAGAATGTATAAACTTTATAAACATTGAATAAACCAGCCTTGTAAACATCATGATTTTAATACTACAAATTATCCTAATTCACTTCTGAAGTTCAGTAGAATCGTCCTGATAGTCACGGTCACAAGTGTAGTCTTAAAAGGCTAGACAAAATTAATTACTTGATTTACGGATTTTCTCTAGTGTAGATGAAAATTTTCTTAAATACTTCGGGTAAGTACTGATATAAAAAAAACTTTACATTTTATGTGACAATATTTTGAATTGGATGAATTCTGACTTTTGACTAGCATTTATTTTCAAGATTTGTTAGAATTAGATTCCGTAAAACAAATAATACATTTTTGATCCAATGACAATGTAAAATTGGTTAATACATGACTATCTAAAATTAAAGGAACTCAACTAGAGAAAGCAAGCTCTTAAGTTTTCCTGGATGCCTTTGGCTTTTATCCTTTTTGGACATTGCTAACAGATTATCAATGCATAATATGACAATAATAGTTGCTTATCTAGCAATATTAAGAAGTGTGACTGGCCTACATACAATCGGACAATGTATACCTTCATTAATTAATATCCTTGATGATCCAAATCCAAATTTTGTGTATAGAGAAATTGTATTTAATTATTTTACAATAAGTTTGTGTTTGTTTTGTCTATCTGACTACCTGGGAGTGATTGACATTTCATCAACGTCAGATGCAAGCACGTCAACAGTGACGTCACGTGAAGGGGCGTGGTCTGATTGTGAACCTGGGTACAAGGGTCAAGGTCAAATAAACAAAACGAACAAAAAAGAAGAGCAAAACAAAATGGATAGGAGACTGAAAGATAAAATGTGCAAAAAAAACATCATACACAGTAAGGTATTTGAAATGTAAGAATCAAAATAAATTTTGCTTATTAAATAAAGGTTAAGAGAAGTAAATGATATCTATATGAATAAAAGAAATGATAGGCTTATAAAAAAAACAAAAAGCTAAAGGCACATATGATCAAGCGAACTGAAAAATATCAAATTGATAATGGGGGTTTAATAAGCATAACGTGGAGAGGGTTTTGGAAAGTGAAGAATTAGGAAAGAAGCATCTTTAATTTAGATTAAAGAAACAAAATTTGATTGTTTCGACAAGCGGTTACCTTCGATTTTATGACGGATGTCCTTGATCAAATGGCTTACATCAGACTCTAACTTCCTGTGTTCACGCAACAAGTTCTGTAAAAAAACATTCATAAATTATATACTATTATTATATTAATTTCACAGAAGTAATTTTTTTATGATAAGAAACACATTTATCAATATTGAATTAATATCATAGGTGCATCAAAATATATCATAAATAGATTTTTACTGCAATAAAAGGCACATTTCGGATTTGTTTTGAAATTAATAATGGATTAGACTTAGCAATGTTAAGGTTGAGTTTGGCAGTATGTGACTTCACGTTTTCTTTGAGTCACCTTTATCAAAGACACCAAGAGGAGATAACTCAGGGAAGGGAGATAACTGACCTGCATTTTGCGTTTCACACCTCCTCTCTTGCCGCGTCGGGTTTTGCGTTTTGCTTTTCCAACACCAGTAGTATTCAAGTGAAGAACCTAGAACGAAAAAAAGGCATTTACGTTTTAATTTTGTTGGTCTTTAATTAACCTCTTTGTGTTGTTTTCAAACTTATTTCAAATTATGAATTTATTCAAGCGATCGAAATAATTACCTCATCAGGAATATCCTTTTTTGAGCTTCTCCAGGCAGTCTGTAAAATATATTTAAAAAATATTAATATACTTAAATTGAATATAAAACTTATGAATAGTAAATGGAAAACATACATCATAAAAAATAACCGTTTTCGACACTTTCCTAATGTGTCTAACATATATCTTTAATAAAAAAGCAACAAGTTTACTTTACCTGCTCAGTATTCTCAACAGTCTGTCTCTCCGAGAATCTAAAAAAATACAATAATATCATCCTTAAAGTTAATGTGCTGATGGCAAAGGAAGTGTAGTTTGCGAAACTAAATGCAAATCGACACAATTTGCTGGATTTTCTTCTCGTATCTTTATTTTGAATAAAAAATACTCTCCCGTAAATCTGAATTGTAAAATTCAAGTATGTGTGTGATGAAAATAAAAAAAGAATTCCATCCACAAGTTCGGAAAATAGGTTACTTATTTACAGTTATATCTGAAGACATAGCTAGCACAGGGAATGAAAAGAATTCATAAAGAAAACTAGACAAAATACTAGAGCATACAAAGATGGCGTCGTTAGAACAATGATGATGACGTCATAGAAGCATCTACGACGGACAAAATCACCCCTCACGACAAGCGAATTTTAAATAAGTATTTAACTTCTAGAAAATTACATAAAGATCCAATGCGTCAATTAAATCTCATAAAAAGAATTTTACATATCGAGAAAAGGTATTTTAAGTACATGTACATATTTAATTTACAGAGCAGGAACGCAAAAAGCGACCTTGACAACGGGATGGACGGCCGCCATCTTGTCATTATTCACAGTCTATTTTTAGCTTTAATCAGTTTGCTGTATTTCTAATTTCTGTGTATCTTATCATAAGCTAGATTCATTTACGCAATCACGGGCATTCAGTTTTGAGAATTGCTTATTATTGTACTTAAATTTCACCAAATAATTGTTATAAAGGGATCATTGGCCGATTTGTCGGTATTCAAATGTAAAAATAATCACAAACAAACTTTCAATCATAATTCACGGAAAATATAACAATGTCATCATCAGTAGTAATTAATATTCAAACTTCAACCTTTCAATGATAAGAAAGAACGATTTTATCTAGAAAATTAGAGAAGGCTTTGCAAACGATTTCTAGACATCATGTTTTTTAATACAGGAATTTTCGGAGTTTTCATTGCAGGAGTATAATTTACAAAGAATCTTCATTTTTGCTAAATAGCATCTGTTTATACATAAACAAACGATCGTTTCCACATACCTTGGACCTTATGAGTCTTCATGGCAGTTTGTATAGGGTAAACAAGCGTGAAACAGATGTAATCAGAGAAAAGTCAGGGAGCAAAACACTTTGATCTCGTTCTCCAAAATGGCTCTGGAACAATGGCGATGACGTCATAGACCAACAACGTCATCAGCGCCACCTTACGAGTTGATTAGAGTGATCTCCCCTTCTTTTAACCTTCGCGCTGCTGATATCTTAGATTTTGTCTTTCATTTCATTTCTACTTCATTTTTGTTTAAGATTCGATACTGTTTTTAATAAGCCTACTATTTAGTAATTTTGTCTTAACAACAACCACATTCCATAAGAGATTTTCACCGACTAGGGATTTTAAGTTATTTTCATCATAACTTTACATTTCAATAGGGATTACTCTGATGCAGAAAATATCACAGGTCCCCGGGTCATTGAGCAATCATCCCTTTTAAACTTTAAAAAAAAAAAAAAAAAAAATTGAGATGACCCCCAGATTTGACAGCCTTCGCAGATACATAGCTACGAAGGCTGTCAAATCTTAAGGTCATCTCAATTTTTTTTAATTTTTTTTTTAAAGTTTTAAAGGGATGATTGCTCAATGACCCGGGGACCTGTGGAAAATATGAGTAGTTGACGCACACAATATTTTTAATAGTTCAACAATGTTGGTCACAATTAAGATAAGATAAGATAAGATAAGATAATGTCTTTATTGCCCCAAGGGAAATTTGTTCACATCATATATACAGTTCTCCAGTTACAAACAAAGCAAACTAAATGTACATGATGATATTATTATGCATAAGATTTGTCTAAATAAACATGAACACATCCGATTTAGTCACACTCGCATTCACTTGACTAAAACATATATATAACATTAATCAATAAACTGCTCATTGTAGGAACGAACACTGTTTGGAATAAAAGAGTAGCGAAACCTGTTTGTTCTCCCAGTCGGCATGCGCAGTCTGCGTCCTGAAGGTAGCCAAGAATATTCCGAAGAAAGAATATGTGATTGGTCACTTAAAATTTTATTTGTTTTCTTGGACATTTGCTGCTCATAAAAATCGCCGATACTTTCAATTAGAAGTCCAATAATTTTTGAAGTTGTTTTAACAATTTTTGAAAGTTTGTTTTTATTCTGAACAGACAGATTTCCGTACCAGCTCAAGAAATTAAAGGTCAAGATACTTTGAATAAATGTTCTGTAAAATAACCTCAATATAGTTTGATCTATTTTAAAATGTCTCAATCTCCACAAAAAAATGCAAGCGTTGCTGTCCTTTCTTATAAATTTTGTCAGTATTTTCGTTCCAAGAAAGTTTTGAATCCAAGACAGTACCCAAATATTTGTATGCTGTTACTCTTTCTACTTCATCATCATCTATAGTCACAGCATTTAATGTAGACTTCTTTTTCCTAAAATCTATGACCATTTCTTTGGTTTTCTGCACATTCAAAAACAAAAAGTTTGATTTACACCAATCTAAAAATTTTGAAATTTCAGTTCTGTAACACAGTTCAGATTCTCTAATCAGGCCCACCAATGCTGCATCATCGGCAAATTTGATTGTCATACATGTTTTTGCATTGGATACGCAATCATTGGTATACAATATAAACAAAATCGGCGAAATAACGCAACCTTGTGGAGCGCCAGTGGATGTACTTACAGTTGAAGACTGCACTTGGTTAACCCTAACAAATTGTTGTCTATTAACTAGAAATGAGTTGATCCATCTAATGATATTAGAATTTACATTCATTTTACAAAGTTTGTCAGTAAGTAGATGAGGCTGAATAGTATTGAAAGCAGAAGAAAAATCAACAAACATAATTCTTACATATGTACCATAGCTTTCTAAATGCTGATAGATATTGTGTAGCAGAGTTATTGTTGCATCTTCTACACCATGCCTTGCCCTGTATGCAAATTGTAAAGGATCAATAATATGGCTGACTTCACAAAGCAATAAGTTCTTCATGATGCGTTCCAAACATTTCATTGCAACAGAGGTAAGAGCCACTGGTCTAAAATCGTTATTAACGGTTGGATTTTTCCTTTTGGGCACTGGGATAATTTTAGAGGTTTTCCAAAGAGTGGGAACTTCATGAGAATTTATCGAAATTTGAAATAGCTTTTGGAAGATAACAAACAGCTGCATTCTACACTCCTTAAGAACAATTCCAAACAAGTTATCAGGCCCACAAGATTTGTGCGGGTTAATCTGAGCAAATGAACTAACTACATCTTCTGTCGTAATTGTTACCATTTCCCCAAGTGGAAGCGATTCCATTACACTTTCCCTTTCATCCGAAAAATTTCCAGTGTCAAATCTGGAGTAGAAAGAGTTTAATTCATTTGCAAAGGATAGATCATCCATGGATTGTAACTGCTGTGGCCTACTGTGTGAGCCAATAATAGTTTTAATACCACTCCATGCGTTACGTAAATTGTTAACCGAGAATTGTCTTTCAATTTTCGTTTTATATTCATCTTTACATTTCCTTGTTAAACATACAATATCTTTCTGAATTTGTTTTACTTTTACTTTGTCGCCTGCACAAAAAGCCCTTTTCTTTTTATTTAAAACTGATTTGAACTCTTTGGTTACCCACGGCTTGTTATTAGGAAATATTTTAATGCATCTAACAGGTACAATGCTTTCTACACAGAAATTAATGTAATCAGTGACAATGTTTGTGAATTCATTTAAATCCTTACAAGCATGATCAAACACATCCCAGTCTGTGCATTCAAAACAACCTTTCAATTTCTCTAAACAATCATTTGTCCATGACTTGACATATTGTACAACTAGTTTCTCTGATTTTAGTTTTTGACGATAAGAAGGTACCAAATAAACAGTATTGTGATCAGAGGCACCCAACGGAGCCTTAGCATAGGATTTATAGGCATTTTTCACATTTCCATAACACAAATCAATAGTTTTCCCAGATCTTGTCAAACACTTAACATACTGATGATAAGATGGTAATACATGTTTTAAATTGCATTAATTAAAATCACCGAGTATGAATGTTGGTGCCTCTGGGGAAAAACCATTAAGTTTGTCCATGTTCATATGAATAATGTCTGCAGCTCGCTTCACATTAGCGTCCGGTGGAATTTTGTAATTATCAATTATACCTTGTGAACAATGATTGTGCATTAATTATGTCTGATAAATTTGATTGTATAATATAAATTTAGATGTTCGTATGGCAAATTTTACAATGTCATAAATAGATACAATTATAGATACAAATGTATTTTGAAAGAAATGTAAATGTAATAAAATACTAAAAAAACATTTTCAGGGACATCATTCCAATCCAAAAAAGTATATTTGTTTGTGTTTAAATGGCCAGTTCCAGCGCTAGCGGGTAGTTTTGTTCCACAAATATTCGGGAGGGAATTCCCTTTTGCACACGACACGTAACTTTTTATATATTCGATTTGTTTTCTATTTTCTGCGTTTATAACTTTGTCATGTTTGGTAATTAGTTCTAATCCGCCCTTCAAAGTCAACTTGTTACATTGTTATATTGTCTTTTTGCGATTATCATTGAAACAAGTCGATTTAATATTTTGACATTTTTTATGATCACATTGAGATGATTTATAAGAGCCTAACTCACGTAAAACGCCTTTGATATCTTGACTATACGTTTTCACTCTTGGGATTAGATGAGAATCTTATCAATACTTCACATGCGTTAAAGTCGCTTGGTCAGACTTGCATAATTATCCAGCTAAGCCTTCCGAAATCTTGTGGCACAGGAGCACATATTCGGGTCGAAAAATCTTTCAGGAAATTTTTGATACCAAAATCAGATTGTTTGATAAACGCGAAAGTACTTCACTTGAATTTTGAAGTATACCACCCTCAAAAACTTGCCGTAGCCTTAAACGACCCCACAATCAGTGACATCACTGTTTCATGCGTAGGATTCACCTCAATTCCTGTTTATCGAAATCATGGCCATTCAGGTTCCCTGAGTGTATTATGCTGCGCTTCGACTGGCTACAGACACTTAAGTACAAATTTCAAACATCTGCATTATTTAAATTACTTGCTGTCATATCACAATTTCAAAGAAAACATGTAACCACTGTTGTTCCTAGAAGGGGTCCTGGGGACATTTGCCCAACCTTTTTGCTTGGTGTCCCTTAGAATTATTAGCTGTAGGATACTTTTACCATTGCAAAGAGGGCCCATCAGCTAAAATACACTCAGGGGCAAAAGAAACGATACCATATAAAATGCATGATAGGTTAATCTACGATTGATAGTTACGGCTGAAACAGGGTTAATTCATGTATTCAAGAGCTAACTGAACTAAGTTTTTAATTTCAGAGCTATATCTGTTAACGCTTTTGAAATACAAGCCTTTCAAAAAACGCTGTTAAAAAATTTCCTTAACTAGACGAGATAGGATAGTGAAAATGGCCCTTTTTCTTGTTTTTAAACCAAAATACAGACAAAATGCGTTTCTACAAGGGTTATTTATATTGATAACATCTTAGATTTTATAGATTTTTAAATTTCATAATTTTTTTATTCCAATTCCAAAGATTATGACCAAAAATAACATCGAAAAAGCTGTTTTTTGACCCCTCGTATATTTGAACAGTCATACAATTATAAGTATTATACTTTGATGTTTGAAATTGTGAGTATTTCTTCACAACTGATGTGCCTATCACAAGGGCTTTGTAGTCGCATTTCATTTACAACAGGATTTTGTTTTGTACACTTTTGAAAAGTTGGTATCGTTTCTTTTGCCCCTGAGTGTATTGTCAATATGACCCCCTCAGCTGATCACCTAAGAACAACACTGTGTAACGGTAATTTTGACTAAACGACCAATATAAAGATTACACCCGATCGTTAATATTTCAATTATTTTCTTAGAAAGTAGTTTGGGTTATGAACTAACCAAATTAAGGAGAGTATAATTCATACAAATAAAGAAAAATTCTGTTCAAGTGGCTGAATATTTGTAACCATAAACCTGCCTACATATAAGGAAATCTAAATCTGCGATCAAAACAAAATTGGCTTTTCTTCTGACTATCAGATTATGCCTTACAACTTATTTATGCAAATTAGAAAGATTCTTGTGTTGACAATGGTTAAGGCATATGAACTCAATTTGTTCCCGACTTGCAAAATGGACGAATCATGCAAATGATATCAATGTATTTGAAAGTATTTTATTTATTGATAAGTAAAATCGCCTGCAACGTTGCGTCACGTGTTCACTTCCAACAAGCCTTTGAGCGACATTGCAAAAAATACGCCCCTTTCTATTTATAGCAACCTGCCGCTTCGATTTTTAGCTCATCTGGCCTGTAAGGCCCGATGGGCTTATGGCATGGCATGGTGTCCGGCGTCCGTCCGTCCATCCGTCCGTCCGTCCGTAAACTTTGTGGAATTTCGACTTCTTCTCCAGAACCATAAGGCCTAGAAAGCTAAAAGTTTGTGTACAGACTCCTTGGCTAGTGAGGATTATAAATTGTAGCTTTGGGCGCCCTGTGACCCCTAATAAGGGCCACAGGGGCCACGCCCTAATAACCTATTTTCATATTCTTCTCCAGAACCATAAGGCCTAGAAAGCTGAAACTTTGTGTACATACTCCTTGGCGGCTAGTGAGGATTACAAATTGTAGCTTTGGGCGCCCTGTGACCCCTAATAAGGGCCACAGGGGCCGCGCCCTAAAAACCTATTTTAATCTTCTTCTCCAGAACCATGAGGCCTAGAAAGTTAAAAGTTTGTGTACAGACTCCTTGGCTATTGAGGATTATACATTGTAGCTTTGGTGGCTCTGTGACCCCTAATAAGGGCCACATATGCCACGCCCTAAAAACCTTTTTTCATCTTCTTCTCCAGAACCATGAGGCCTAGAAAGTTGAAACTTTGTGTATAGACTCCTTGACTAGTGAAGATTATAAATTGTAGCTTTGGTGGCCCTGTGACTCCTAATAAGGGCCACAGGGTCCACGCACTAAAAAGCCTATTTTCATCTTCTTCTCCAGAACCATGAGGCCTAGAAAGCTGAAACTTTGTGTACAGACTCCTTGGCTGATGAGGATTATAAATTGTAGCTTTGGTGGCCCTGTTGCCCCTTAAAAAGGCAACAGGAACGTCCTTAAAATCTATTTTCATCTTCTTCTCCTGAAGTATCAGGCCTAGAAAACTGAAACTTGTCGTCTATATACTTAATTTTATGATTGGTTACCTCGGGCCCCTACAAAGGGGGAATAACATTGGCCACGCTCTACAGCATAATTGATAATGAAGCCTGATGAGCTACAGAGCCAATGGCTCTATTTTTTAATTATTATTTCACGAATAATATTCTGATTTCTGGTTTGGTTGTACTTTTTGATTTCTGAATATTCAGAGAATACGTTTGTAAAACTTTAACCATTATCTATTTTCCTAAAATTCTGATCATGGGACCTAAAACTTGAAATCTATTGCCTTTGTTGACATTTTAATCAATCTAAATTCGAACACAAGTATCATTTTCCTCAGTCGTATATATATCCAAGGGTATAACTGCAACCGAAAACTCCAAAACAAGGACAAACGACTTTGATAATAATAATCATTTATTTTCAACAAAAAGCTCAAAATACCTCTTTAACAAGCCGTTTAGTGAAAGATATTGTAGAAATCATTAGTACATTGTTTTAGATAGAAAATTTTTATTTCCAAATCTCATTCAATTTCATCATAAAAATTTCGTTATAAAAATCCATCGGCTGAAACAATCATATCGACGTGTATCACTTTGAAATGGCATTAGAAAAATATGTATACCTAAAGACCCTACCCTATGCAAAAAGTGTATATAGTTATAGGGTAGGGTGTTTAGGCATCCATGTCTTTCTAATGCTATTTCCAAGCAATGCATTTTCCTGTCGAGATACATACCAATGTTACCTGCTTTAAAAAAAAAATTAATATCAAGATATATAGGATAATCACACTTCCTGTCAACAGGAATAACAGTATGTATAAAAAACAACGTTGATGTAAAGACTGTTCATACAAAACATCGACACCAATATAAAAATCTGGACTAGCATTTCAAGATTAAATGCCATATCAACGGTAATATAGTTCGTAGTCCACTTAAGCACTATATCCGTAGCCATATCCGTAACCCTGGTTTTCACATTCATATCCATATCCATGTCCATATCGATATCCATGTCCATATCCATAGCCGAAGGCTTCGTTTCCATATCCATGTCCATGTCCATGTCCATTTCCATTTCCATATCCATTTCCATAGCCATAGCCATTTCCATTTCCATATCCATTTCCATATCCATATCCATGTCCATGTCCATGTCCATGTCCATATCCATAGCCAAATCCATGTCCATATTCGATGTCTCCATAACCATAGCCGACGGCTTCGTTTCCATATCCCGAGACCATTTCCATCTGGCCATATCCATGAGCAATGGTTGAGTTGTTGTCATGGTAACTGCTGACATTTTGGGGGTTTGTGTTCAACTCTTGCACATCAACTTGTTTGTCAATCACGTTGTTAGCAGCGGCCGTGACCTGGAATTGAGAAGAGATTGATCAACTTTCATATTGTATGCAGCAATTTCAGTATGATTTGTTTTTTATTCAGTTGAACCTAATGTGCTTGATAACCGACAGGTTTTTATTTTTCACTTTGTTAAAGATGGTCTTAAGCTAAATGTTTTCTCGACCAAATAAGACAAAGACCACCTTCATTTTAGATATTGATATTCGTGAGAATCTTTAATATTGATCAATGTGTTGATTTTTAACTCTCACTAGACAAACTAAAACCTTTAAAGATAAGAAAGTTGAGGTAAAAGGTTTGATAGAGTTGATGGACCTATTTATCAATCAGTCTGAGTAAACCTAGGCTCAATATTCACTCCTATATTGAGTCTAGTACGGCCTAGTAGAAATTTGCTTTGTCAGCCGACTTTTCTGCGACCTATGACTCTCCAACGTTATACGTGCGAAGGCAGACTATTGTAGCTTGTTAGACGAGTTCTGATTGGTCAATTCGATACGTGGGCTGACGCGACCCTCTACTAGGCATTTCTAGACTCAGTTTTGGAGTGAAACGGATAATATTGAGGCTAGGTTACTTAGACTGATTAATCAATCAAAACCCACCTCCTCAGGGAAGTAGTGTTCATAGTCATAGAGAGGCTCGACATCGCTGTGAAGAGAAGAAATAAAATATAAATAAATTAAAATAACTACAGTTATAACATATAATTAGATATAAATTTACATATTCAGGATGTATAAACATTGAATAAACCAGCCTAGTTATCATCACGATTATAATACTACAAAGTATCCTAATTCATTTATGTAGTTTCAGTAGAATCGTCCTGATAGTCACGGTCACTTTTGTAGGTCTAAAAAGGCCAGACCAAAATAATTACTTGATTTACGGATTTTCTCTAGTGTAGATTCAAATTTTCTTAAACACTTCGGGTAGGAAAGTACTGATATATATCCCCATATATCTGGCAATATTTTGCATTGGATGAATTCTGACTTTAACTAGCTTTATTTTCAAGATTTGTCAAATTAAGATTCCGTAAAACAAATAGTACATTTTTGATCGAATGACAATGTAAAAAACATGACTATCTAAAATTGAAAGGAACTCAACTAGAGAAACCAAGCTCTTAAGTTGTCGGACAATGTATACCTTCATTAATTAATATCCTTGATGATCCAAATTCAAATTTTGTGTATAGAGAAATTGTATTTAATTATTTTACAATCAGTTTGTTTTTGTTTTGTCTATCTGACTACCTGGGAGTGATTGACATTTCATCAACGTCAGATGTCAGCACATCAACAGTGACGTCAGGTAAAGGGGCGTGGTCTGATTGTGAAGCTGGGGACAAGGGTCAAGGTCAAATAAACAAAACGAACAAAAAGAAGAGCAAAACAAAAAAGATAGTAGACTTAAAGATAAAATGTGCAAAAAAACATACACAGTAAGTAATATGCAAATTATTTGAAATGAAAAAATCATAAAAGAAATGAAAATTTTGTTTATTAAATAAAGGTTAAGAGAAGTAAATGATATCTATATGAATAGAAGAAATGATAGGCTTACTAAACAAATTAAGAAAACTAAAGGCACATATGATCAAGCGAACTGAAAAATATCAAATTGATAATGGGGGTTTAATGAGCACAAAGTGGAGAGGGTATTGGAAAGTGAAGAATTAGGAAAGAGGCATATTTAATTTAGATTAAAGAAACAGAATTTGATTGTTTCGACAAGCGGGTACCTTCGATCTTATGACGGATGTCCTTGATCAAATGGCCAACATCAGCCTCTAACTTCCTGTGTTCACGCAACAAGTTCTGTAAAAAAACATTCATAAATTATATACTATTATAATATTAATTTCAAAGAAGTAAATTTTTTATGAGAAGAAACACATTTATCAATATTGAATTAATATCATAGCTGCATCAAAATATATCATAAATAGATTTTTATTGCAATAAAAGGCACATTTCGGATTTGTTTGTAATTATTAATGGATTAGACTAAGCAATTTTTAGGTTGAGTTTGGCATAACGTGACTTTACGTTTTCTTTGAGTCACCTTTATCAAAGACACCAAGAGGAGATAACTCGTGAAGGAAGGGAGATAACTGACCTGCATTTTGCGTTTCACACCTCCTCTCTTGCCGCGTCGGGTTTTGCGTTTTGCTTTTCCAACACCGGTAGTATTCAGGCGAAGAACCTTGAAAGAAAAAAAGTAATTTAAGTTTTAATTTTGTTGGTCTTTTATCAACCGCTTTGTGTTGTTTTTTAACTTATTTTAGATTATGAATTTATTCAAGCGATAGAAATAATTACCTCATCAGGAATTTCCTGTTTAGAGCCTCTCCAGGCACTCTGTAAAAGATATTTTGAAAATATGAATATACTTAAATTGAATATAAAACTTATGAATAGTAAATGGAAAACATAAATCATAAACCAAAATTTCAAAATTCCGTTTAAGACATTTTTCTAATGTAGGGGAGAACGGGGTAGGTTCGGCCTCGGGGCACGTTCGGCCACTTGTGATTACTCATTTCATTTTAAAAATTCCAAATTTTTTACACCTTGAATTTGTCACGTGATCACCACAGAGGAGCCCATAATCTTATGGGATCGTCACGTTCGAAGACAAAGACCTGGGAGCATCATAACCATTTCTGTGGGTGGTGAGTATTTTTTTGGTATCTCCTGACATTTAAGTTTCATAAGGCTATTCAGCTAATTTAAATCCTTTTCGTAAACCTAACTATGATGTTGAACCTATTGCATCTGTCAATGTTAAAGTCAGTGTTCTCGGAACACTACTTCAGCTATAATCCATGACTTTTTCTGATAGGTGTGTTTGGGGTACGTTCGGCCTCTTGAAATGGGGCAAGTTCGACCGGGGCCGAACGTACCCCAAACATTAACTAAAGTTCTACTTTTGTTTTTGCCTCATATCTTAACTGCCAACTCTTCATTGTAAGTTTAATAAACATGACACATTTATAACATTATTTCCTATTGGTGTTGCAGATATCCCAAAGTATGGTGCGAAATTATATAAACAAAACAAATCGATCTAAACGTATCGGTCCTGGTGTCATTCAAGAAGCCATTGAGCATTACAAGAACAGCAGTGATGGTTCCAGAAAGAATGACGAATGTGCCGGAACAAGTGGTTTGCCCGTATACATATGCCATAATTGTAACAGCGACAGGGACATTGACTGACAAATTAATCAACTCTTCTAGTCTACATCTTGGGATTTATTTGTTGACTTTCAGATATTATCTTATTTTGTTTTCCGAATGAAATGATTTTTATTCGGTTTTGTTTTATTAAGATTTGATATTTATCTTGTGTTTTCTTACTGATCTTGTGTTGATTTGAAATTCATGTTATTTTCTTGCAAAACTTTGTTTTGAAGTTGTTCTGATTTCTGATTCTGATTCTGAACTAATTATGATCTGATATCGATATTATTTTGGTGATCTGACATTGTTCTGATATTGATTTGGTTTCTTCATATTTTCAGATGTGATTATTAAACTATCTTAACTTCTTTTCCTTTATTCTCATTTAAGGCCGAACCTACCCCAGCCTCTGGCCGAACGTGCCCCAGAGCGGGGTACGTTCGGCCATCCAGATGAATTTACTAAAATACCTTCCAAATGCCACGTATTTACTTAAAATAGGAGTTTTGCGTTTTCATGAGATAGCCACATGCTTAATCACTCATCATGCGGATATTTGTACCAATTGGTAAAGTGGTTTCCCTTTGACGAGTTCACAAACGAAAACAGGCCGAACCTACCCCGTTCTCCCCTATCTAACATATATCTTTAAATTTTTTTAAAAACTTTACTTTACCTTACCTGCTCAGTATTCTCAACAGTCTGTCTCTCAGACGGTTTCCGAGAATCTAAAAAAAAAAGTATCATCCTAAAAGTTAAAGTCTTTATGGTAAAGGTAGTGTAGTTTGCGAAACTAAATGCAAATACACACAAATTTGCTGGATTTTCTTCTCGTTTCTGTATTCTGAATAAAAATTACTTTCCGTAAATCTGTGGATAAAATTCAAGTATGTGTGTGATGAAAATAAAATAAGAATTCCATACACAAGTTCAGAAAATAGGTTACTTATTTACAGTCATATCTGAAGACATAGCTAGCACGGGGAATGATAAGAATTCATAAAGAAAACTAGACAAAATACTACAGCATACAAAGATGGCGTCGTTAGAACAATGATGATGACGTCATAGAAGCATCTACGCCGGACAAAATCAACCTTGACGACAAGCGAATTTTAAATAATGTAACTTCTAGAAAACTGCATCAAGACCGCGTGCGTCAATTAAATCTCATAAAAAGAATTTTACATATCGAGAAAAGGTTTTTAAAGTATATGTTCATATTTATTTCACAGAGCAGGAACGCAACAAGCGACCTTGACAACGGGATGGACGGCCGCCATCTTGTCATTGTTTACAGTCTATTTTTAGCTTTGATCAGTTTGATGTATTGATGTGTATCTTATCATGAGTTAGATTCATTTACGCAATCACGGGCATTCAGTTTTTAGAATTGCTCATTATTGTACTTAAATTTCACCAAATAATTGTTATAAAGAGATCATTGGCCGATTTGTCGGTTCAAATTTGAAAATCGTCACTAAACTTTTATTCACAATGCACAGGCGGAAAATAAAACAATGTCATCATCAGTAGCAATTAATATATAAACTTCAACCTTTCAATGATAAGAAAGAACGATTTTATCTAGAAAAAAAGAGAAGACTTTGCAAACGATTTCTAGACATCGTGTTTTTTCAATACAAAGCCATTTTTGTTTTCATGTTCTCGAAGATTAAATTTACAAAGAATCTTCAGTTTTGCTAAATAGCATCTGTTTATACATAAATAAACGATCGTTTCCACATACCTTGGACCTTATGAGTCTTCATGGCAGTTTGTACAGGATAAATAAGCGTGAAACAGATGTAATCAGAGAAAAGTCTGGGAGCAAAACACTTTGATCTCGTTCTCCAAAATGGCTCTGGAACAATGGCGATGACGTCATAGACCAACAACGTCATCAGCGCCACCTTACGAGTTGATTAGAGTGACCTCCCCTTCTTCTTTTAACCTTCGTGCTGCTGATATCTTACATGTTGCATTTCATTTAATTTCTACTTCATTTTTGTTTAAGACTCGATACTGTTTTTAATAAGCCTACTATTGAGTCTTAACAACGACCACATTCCATAAGAGATTTTCACCGACTGGGGATTTTAAGTTAATTTCATCATAACCGCAATAACATTAACGTACTCTAAAACTTTACATTTAAATAGTGATTATTCTGATGCGGAAAATAGGAGTAGTTGACGCACAAAATATTTTTGATATTTCAACAAGGCGAGTCACCATTGATGCAATTAATGTTAAAACTTCAAAATAAAAACAAATTAACTTTTACTGTTTCTTGATGAATAAATTCCTTAGATTGTATTTTCCATGTTAACGTGTCTGTCTTAAATTCAAATTCAAATTTAAGAGTCGCGGTGGCATACATGCTGTTGTAATTTCTTCAAGGACATAGACATTAGATACTGACTTATGGTGACCATCATAAAAACATCTTAATTAGTATGGGGTGCCAAACGGGACTTTAATCGCTATTTAGTAAGCTTACTAAATGAATTAGTAAGCTTACTAATTCATTTAGTAAGCTTACTAAATATAAACGATTTAGTAAGCTTACTAAATGAATTAGTAAGCTTACTAATTCATTTAGTAAGCTTACTAATTCACTTCCTGTTTGATGATTTAGTAAGCTTACTTATTCACATCCGGGTTGTTGAAATATAAATCAATGAATGCTCCCTAGAGCAAAATTAAAGTATTGTACATTTTGGATTTAAAGACCGCGAAGAAACAATTTAATTCATCATTTTTGATAGTATTTCCGCATAAGGATTTTACAAACACACAAAAAAAGATGTGAAACGAACAAGTTTAAACTCTCGAGCATGAACCATCTGAAGCGAAGAATAGTTGTCCTATTTTCGTTCAAACACTCAAACAACTGTTTTTGATGAAATATCTTACCCCCACGATGTTCACATGTCATCTTTGAACTAAAAATCATACACATTTACTCTCAAATAAAATCCCTTTGCGAAAACATTGACAAACTCCGATAGAGACAATAAAGTAGGGTTTTTTTATCAAAGGGAGATAACTCCAACTTAACCTTGTGACACGGACATCGGCAAATGTAATGTGTTACTGATACTTTCTACTATGATGAGAGAGGCGATCCATGATGAAATATATATAAAAATAGATTGAGCATCATATATACGCACAAAAGATTTGAATCTTAATTTGTAAAAAGCTACTGTACGTGCCGTTTGTTTTTGCCAAAATATTCCCGCCATTTTACCACGTGGTGGGGAGAAATCATTATCTTAAACTTGGATACATATTTTCAAAGGCATTTAGTAAGCTTACTAATTCGGCCGATTTAGTAAGCTTACTAAATGAATTAGTAAGCCTACTAAATGAATTAATAAGCTTACTAAATGGCTCGAATAAGTAAGCTTACTAAATGAATTAGCTTACTAAATCGAATTAGTAAGCTTACTAAATCGATTTAGTAAGCTTACTAAATATTTGCCCGAATTAGTAAGCTTACTAAATCGAATTAGTAAGCTTACTAATTCGATTTAGTAAGCTTACTAAATAGCGATTAAAGTCCCATTTGGCACCCCATAAATTAGGGGGTCATGGTGACTCTTAGATGTTTAAGCCTGTGTTAACACGATTGCTTAAAAGGGGCAGTAGCACGTATTTTGATAATTTTATATTTTAAAAATTTCACTGATAATTGTAAGTTAATGCTACATGTATTATTTTGACAGTGTCAAAACTCTCATTACACAAGCCAATTGTCCATAGTCAGGGGACAAAGTATGAAGATTCACATAAAATCCACCGGCGGCCATTTTGTGTGAACACCTTTAATTCAGTTTGTGTTAGAAAAAGGAATCGCAAGACTAAACATTACATTATATATTGAATTATTACTGCTTCATTTAGTTTAACTACATTGTCTTTCAATTGGAACCATTTATTTTTATTTTCGGGACATCACCTTATATTCCCCCTAAAAACGTGCTACTGTCCGTTAAAAGGTAGCAAAACGTGAAGAGATTCTGATTTCACCACTTATAATGAAAGGATGGACATTATAGCAGAAACACATTAAGGCATTTCATAGCTGAGTTGCAAACAGTAGAGAGATTTACAAACATCATACATATATCATATATTGAATAAAATAGATCATGATACACATTATTTCTTGAGAATTCGGTTATTAGAAACATGTTTGGCTTCAGTTTGGATTGGATGCAGTGGGATTACATTTACAAGTATGACATTTTGAACATTATAAGATGAAATCAAAGAGCTTTTTAATTAAACAGCAGGAAGGAGTCGCTTACATCCTCGCCTTTTGGAATATTTTGAAAATATAGACCATCATAAATGTTTAGCAACGCCCATTTGTTTATCATAGTTATTAATTGCTAATATAGATTAATGGATTCTTCCCAGGATAATTTTCCCAAATGTAAATTCGATTGGTTTTCAAAAGAATTTCTAGAACTATTGCTCGTCATAATAAAAATGAATGTTTGTAAAGCGCAATATATATACATCCACAAGGCCTACCGGTAATGATTGAATCATGAGGATGAAATAGATAGTATAGGAAGAGCATGATTGATAAGATATAAACAATAACAGTAAATAAAGTCAGTTAATTAATTCTGTCGGGAAATATAATGAATTAATGTCTATGAATAATAGATACGTTTTGAGTTTCGTTTTAAAGATGGCGCCGTCTTGATGACGTGTTTTAAAGTCGAGGAGCAGCACTTCTGAAATTTTTTTTATCGAAAACAAGAATTATTATGTTTGGGTATTTTGAGAAAATCCAAATATGTGATCGAAGAGGTTTCGCAGGAATATAGTCCTCTATTATGTCTGAAGGGTACGCGTAAGTTTAAATTTGTGTTTTCATACCTGAACTCGATACTAGCTTCAATTGGAAGCCAGTGTAAAACGGCGCTGCCATAAATGTTTTGTCTAACACAAGCTTGACACGCTAATGCCAGACGACTCAATATACAGATTTTTTACTCTTCTGTAAAAACATTGCTTCACTAGTCAACATCGAATGATTGGTTAAGATAATAATAATAAATTCTCAGGCAGAGCTCCAGATAAGATGCGTATTTGCGTATTATACGCAAAGGAAAAGTCAAAATACGCAAGAAAAAGTAATTGTCTGCGTATAGAAAATCACTAAATATTATTGTTTACACTACTCAAAAACAAGTGCGCATTTACCCAATACAACAAAATCAGTGAGCGTATCCTTCCAATTACACCAATCTAAATAGCTACGAGAAATCTCAATTTTGAAGACACTGATAACAAATTATTAACGATAATGTTCCACTCGTTGGAAACATGCACTAACCTATTGGTTACCAGTTGTGTGAGGAGCTTGAAGGCTATTTGATGATCAAGCCTGGTAATTTTATATGTACACCCAAAACAAGCATGAGTTACCGTTTAGCCTCGGATTTTCGTCTTTGTGTTCAGAATAATGACTCTAGCTATATATAGTATGTTTGTAAAACTTGCCTTTCTATATATATATACAACCTAGGCTATTAGTAGATAGCTCGGGATAGAGCGCCGGTCTCACGTTGCTTAGATCCGGGGTTCGAATCCCATCCAGGCCAAGGTGTAAAAACCTAGAGTTCACCTCTGTTAGAACTCTATAAGTGTCACCCTGGAGCCCTAGTGTGTAGTGCAACAAAAACTGCGCACTTGCTCCTGAGAGCTCCGGCTGTCGAATATAAACAAAGATTCGTCAACGCTACCGCACTTCCAATTATACACAGACGTCTGTATACGTCCGTACGTACGTCCGGATTCTTGTTTAAGCGATATCTAATGACTGTTCGACCAAATGTCTTGGTCACAGCTCACATTGGAGGATTACGCAGACACGAGTCATGTTGGGTTTCAAGGTCACTGTGGCACTTCGACCGATTTTGAAACTTTTGTTAAGGTGATATCTCATGAACCTTTTCACAAAAAGTCTTTATATTTGGGCACAACCTACGCAGACACCAGTCACTTTTGACCACTCTTGAAACTCTCATGAACCGTTGCACCCAATATCTTCAAATTTGGTCACAGCCTACCTGTGGGTATTAAGCAGACACCAGTTACTTTAACACTTTTGAAACACCTTATATGTTATGAAACTTTGCACCTATTGTCTGGAATATTGAAATATGGTCAAAGCCCACATTGGGAAGTTACGCTGATACCACTCAGTTTTGGTGACCTTGACCTGAACTTCAAGGTCACCACGGCACTTTGGCCACTTTTGACACTCTTGTTCAAGCGATATATCTAGAACTGCTGCACCAAATGTCTTCAAATTTGGTCACAGTCGACATCAGACACCAGTTTGGATGACTTGACTTTATTTTCAAGGTCACCACTCTTGTTCAAGCCATATCTCTTGAACCATTGAACTCAATGTCAATGGGAATAATACATTTGCTTATTGTGACAATTATTTCGAAATATTTCAACGGCGGGGGACATTGCCACGTTAGTGTCAAACACTTGTTATTATTGTAATTTGCAGTTCCAAAACAGGCCTGCCAGCACATGATATGCTGGGTGATCCATGGGACAGACCAACCCCCCTACCCCAACAAGAACGCCTCAAGTTCCCATCAGCGAACACACCTCAGAAAAACCGAGATCTGGATATCGCATCAAATGTTGCTGGTGGGTATTGACAATATCGTAGATAAAATATGCTAGAGAAGTCTATCATAGCATATCAATAACCAATCTAGCTAAAGCTAGCTGTAATGTATGGTTGAAATAATGACCTCTGACTGAGTGAATATCTGTGATAACAGAAATCACAGATATTCACGAAGTCAACGTCATTATTTCATATACACCACATTACAATGGTTGATAGATCTTTCCTCTCATAATAAGTTTAGTGTTAATCAAATAAAAAAGTAAAGTAAATTGTTGTAATGGTGTAATGGTTGAGTGAACTCCGCTCCTAAACATTACTTCATTATTGTTTGCATACTCATAAAACACATTAACCAGTAAATTATACCAACTTACTGTGTTACCATCTTGAATTAAAATGAAATATACCAAAACAATTTGTCAAAAGGTCACCAAAAATCTGTTTAATGTCTCGGGATATTCCTAAATTAAGCCGACATTCAGTCTATGAAATGTATCAGTCTGTAAGAAACAAATGTACGTGAGCCTGCGCGGATGTTGTTCATTTCACCTTGAGCTGCACGGAATTCATGAATTGCACGTTCAAACCATCGACGCAGCACATCGTCGAAAGCACAGGGTTTACAAAGAGGTGGGGAAATTGGAGCTGTGTCCTGCTTCAAACAAAATCATATCTGTTTTAAAGGTATTCTCAGGATGAATTTAATGGGTTTTCCTGTAAAGTATCATTAGCTCTTTCAATTATGGTCCTTGCAATTCTGTGAATTGGACTGTGCAATTAATCTTTTATTTTGGGTAACAATTGACATTAATAAAAGAATATTTTTAGTTTACTTTGAGCAATCATTTTGAGATGTGTTTAGATATCACGTCAGGCGGAAGTGGCGTATCGGGCCAAGGCAACTGTTGACGTATTGTCGTCCTCCATGTTTGTTCTCTTATAATCAACCCATGGTGGTTATTTGATAACCAAACCATAAGTCCTCACGTTATTTGACAATCTAGTTAACACAAGTTGTTAGAATCGCACAATCTAGTTAAAACTAGCTGTAATAATGTCCAATAAGTCATACATTAAATTATTGACATCTATTTATTCATAATGCGTAAAAATAAAATGCAATGTAAATCCAAACGACGCCATTTTCAAAGAGTTCAGCCAGTTCTTTTTCAATTGGTTGATTTTCGCGCATGCTCGACACGGACCAGGTGGGTTAGTAGCTAGATGTAACGTGAGGACTTATGGGTGTATACATTACATCTAGTTTTAACTAGATTGATCAATAACACAAGTTGATGAAAAGTATCGGAGGTTTGCTGAGGATATCGTTTACTTTCATCAATTAGTGGTGATATATAGTTGATTATGATATAATCATTTGTTTCAATGACATCTGAGCATTGTTTACAACACCAGAGTTGTGTTTAATGTCAGAGCATTCATTGATGCCATCAGAGCTTTGTTGCTTTTGGTTACAGCAAATACAGTTCTATTTTTTTCATGGACAGATCTCAGTAATTACATCTGAAATACCCCAAATGTATGGTCCTTTATTGCAGGAAGTACATGTATTTAACATGGAGACATATGTAATTGTTTATTGCAGAAATTCTGTTTCTACGGCCTTGACAGAAATAGAATTTGTATGAACCTATATATGACCAAATTACCTAGTGATTTCTGATTTTCAGATCTGTCGTTGATATCTACGCCGAGTTATCCAGTGACATCCAGACTGACGATGTTTCTACATCATGCAATGAGTATGTTTATACGGAAGCATCCTAGTGCCACAGTGAGAATTTTTTTTTATCTCCTAATTAGGAGATACTAACTCCTAATTAGGACATAAGTTACTCCTAATTAGGACTTATCTATTACGTAATTAGGACTTAGTTATCACCTAATTAGGAGTAACTAACTCCTAATTAGGAGATACTACCTCCTAATTAGGAGATACTACCTCCTAATTAGGACATAAGTATCTCCTTATTAGGACTTCAATCAATCAAAACTTTATTCAGCATGGAGGTCATTCAAAAGTTAATCTTTTTTATTTATATACACGCCCACCTGCAGACCTATATATTTTTATCCTTTTACAAATATTTACAATGTAGTTTGATAAGTTGAATGAAATAAATGACATTATAAATATTGACTGGTGATGAGGTCTATACCTGTTTTATGGACCCTAGGAAAACAATATTGATCGAGGACAAAGTTAATGGATTTGAGGAAACAATATTGACCAAGGACGAAGTCAGAGGTCAATATTGTTTTCCTCGGGTTCATAGAAAGAGAGCTGGACCGAATTCACCAGTTCACAGTTATTTTATTACGCTTTGATACAAACAGGAAAATACGAAAAAGACTACGTGATCTACAGCAATAAGGTTCAATTGCTTTGGGACAAGTGGACAATGACGTCATGATCAGAATCGAACCAAATTCCCGTAGTTAGCCATAGTTTTTGTTGTCTTTTCGTTTTTGTATCTCTGAATAATAAAACAATTATGCAATGGTGAATGTTTTATTGATCTGAGGAAAACAATATTGACCTCGGACTTCGTCCTCGGTCAATAATGTTTTCCACGAGTCTATAAACTTTCTCCTAAACTTTTATTATTATATGAAAGACAAAATATATTATGATCTTTAGTGCTTTTGTGAGTCTTTTATAGCATAGATCATGTATAATATACTTTTAAAGTATGGGCGTTATCGGTCATTAGAAGTTAGACCTAGCAATCACCTAATAGGTAGATAATAAGTCCTAATTAGGTGAAAGCTAAGTACTAATTAGGTGATAGCTAAGTCCTAATTAGGACTTAGTATCTCGTAATTAGGACTTAGTTTCTCGTAATTAGGAGTAAGTATCTCCTAATTAGGTGATAACTAAGTCCTAATTAGGTGATATCTAAGTCCTAATTAGGTGATCACTAAGTCCTAATTAGGTGATAACTAAGCCCTAATTAGGTGATAACTAAGTCCTAATTAGGTGATAACTAAGTCCTAATTAGGTGATAACTAAGTCCTAATTAGGAGTTAGTATCTCCTAATTAGGAGATAGTATCTCCTAATTAGGAGATAGTATCTACTAATTAGGAGATAAAAAAAATTCTCACTGTGGCACTAGGATGCTTCCGTATGTTTATGTTACAAATCTTATTAAAATTTGGAAATATTCCAATTGTCATTTTTATTGGTAACAACATACAGTTGTTCACAAGAATTCACATAGATTCTGCAAGTGGATATAATTACTCCACATCAAGAAATATTTCATTAAAAATTAATCACACATGATTAGACATAATCTTATAAATCAAAAAAATAATTGTACATGTACATAATATTATGATTATAGAGATATATTTTCTTTACAACAGATAGTTTAATGATCTCTCTGACCACAATCTAGCTTCACCCTTGGAAGAGTTGATTGATACTACCAATGTGACCAGGTATGTGATATATGCTGTAAGCTGAGCACATAATATTGATTATTAAAACATCACACTGAATACCAAATGCCATCAAATACTGGTAAAGGCTATGTGCTCAAATATGGGCAAAGGAAAGTTGTTTTGTTTTAGAATACAAGGAGGAGACTCAAGTTTGTAATTTTCACCTTCCCCTGAAACCATTTATTTAAGGAAATTAAAAATTGTAGAATACTTTCTTTGTTGAATGGAGACTGAATTTGTTAACACTCATCGCGGATTATCCAGGCTCCCTATAATAATAAAACTGTAATAATATTAATAATACCTATTAAATGCAAAATGGTGAATTTATTATCATATTTACAGCGCCACACTTGGGGAGAGTATCAACACACAGGAACCCGATATCGTAAATAAAATGTAGGTAAAACGTGGGTAAGAAAGATCCGTTCCTATATGTATATAGAGTAAAGGAATAAAGGCATCCATGTTGCCGATCTCGACTCGCTTCCGAGTTAAGTCAAAATTATCGCTTCAAATCGGTGACATCTCATTCACATACACAAGAATCTCTTAGTTATACATTTCTCAGCAAAACTTAGCTTGTTTCAAACACATGTCACCCTTCAAATAACTTTTATATCTATTTATATTCGCAAATCGACCGCAGAAACCTCTGGGGTGAACGTTACTCCGCACCAAATGCCTCTTGGGCGATCTGATAGGTCCGTTAATCGGAAGGGCGAATTTCTTTAGATAATTTCTAAACATCGTGAAAAATTTAAAAAGCGATTTTTATTGATGTTCCACCATTTTCAAACCAGGTTGTGACAATGGCAGGCAAATGATTATTTGTTTTGGTATGTAGAATCATTTTTTGCACTAGGGGATTGACGGCCCAGTCGCTTGTCTTCACACACTGTAGAATTAATAAATGGAAATTTCCATTTCATTATTTAAAAAAGAGAGGTTCAAGATTTGTTTGTCTCTTGTGTATAATTACAAGAAAATAATAAATATTTTTAAAAAATCATAATACTATACTTTTACATATCAATAAATTTAAATTGATGTATTATATCATTGAATTATTTCAAGTAAAACAATTTAATTCAAGTAAAGTGAAACACGACCACAACATTGTGTTATACAAAAGTCAGTGAACCATTGAAAATATAACATTTTTAAAAAACGTGCTGCTGTCCCTTTAATATCTTATTGCCCGACACGGAGGACAACCTTGCCTGGTCGGCGGGGATTACCTTGAATCAATAGCCTTTGTGGATTCTCTGGTAGAATTAGTAAAGAACTCCACAGGACCTTATTGTCACATTGTCAGAACAGTTTCACATGTGTTCACATCCAGTATGGTGGCTTACTGCTCTTGTGGTATCATGGAATTGTCCCAAAGGACATTCCGGACAATGGTGTTTACAACCCAAAATCAAGTCAGTCTTCACCGGTAATATTCAGATGCCTGCTGACATACTGCTCACCGGAATTGTTTCTAAAAAATCGACCTGTTGTTTCCATTCATGAACTTAGGATGTGTCAGTAAATCTTTTTTCTATAATGTTCTGAGATACTATTCACTTCCCGCAATAGAATTATACTGGAACTCCATGCAGTTAGACATTCTGACAAAATTGCAAAAAAATAAGTCCCACGTCGTATTGGCAGGAGACGGGAGGAACGATTCTCCAGGGCACACAGCCCAATAGTGGACTTACACAATGATGGAGGTCAACATCCACCAGATCGTCAGCCTCGAGATCGTTGACCTGCGAGAAGCCCCCAACAGCGTGGCCATGGAAAATCACATTTCTCCGCTGCATGGACCAGGTCACAAAATCTGTGTCCATAGTGGAAGTTGTGACTGATCTGAGTCCGACAATTGCCAAAACAATGAGTAAGTGACATGTTGAATAGAATAATTATTATAACAAATTATTTAATGTCATGACATGTATACTGACATGAAAACCTACATAATTCATTGGTACAAATTTTCATTACGTAATTGAGAGTGAGATACTCTTATCAGTAAAGTAAATCCTCTATCTGGCTACAGTGACAACAACGTGTACTGAGTGACTATGAACTTTATCACCACTGTATCACGTGACATCATTAGAACAATTATATGACGTCATGGTGGCGACTTGCCAAGGCCGTACATTTACCATTGAAAACAGAGCATGTTAAAAGATTTTCAGACCCTGTGGACCCTACTAAGGGGGAAACCACATTGGCCACATCCTAAAGCAAAAGCAAATGTAAAAAGCTCCAGAGCCAACCGATTTTTCATTTCTTATTTGCAACAGGTTCCCCGGTTATCGTGCACGAAATCTGCTAGCCGCTATTGACTTCAATCACCATGTTCACAGACCTGATCTCATGATTCAAGGTTCGTTACTTTTCAGTGACTATTTCTTTTGAAATAACTAATCAAACCATATCTCTTGTTTTGCACATTTTTCTTTCTAGCTTTTATTAGGTTTCAATTCATAATTACAGACAAACCAAGATACAGCAAACGTGCAAAGAGTTGGAGCACAAGACCTCTAAAGATCGACAAGAGATCTCCTACAAGTATGACCCAAGGACACTTGAGTGGAGATGTTATCGGAACGTAAACTCTGGATTATCGAGAATGTCTGATATTATGAACCAATGTTTTCAATATGCCAAAAACGTTTTTGATTGACGTTCAATGAATAGATAACTTTTTTAAAAATAACAAAAGAATCTGACCTAGTTTGATTTTTTATAATTGGTATATTTGTAAATTTCAAATTTCCTGCTTATTTCTAAATACATAAATTGTACAAGACGTTATTTTGTAAAATATGAAAGTATACCTTTTCTCAACGATTTAGGGACAAAATACAGGTTGTATATATGATATCTAGTGAACAAAACACATGCTTCCTTTTTGGATCAAGTACTGCTGCATAAATATTTTTAAAAGAAAATAAACAATATGCACATACAAATACCATTTTGTAAGTCTTGCATAATCAAGTATAGATCATAAGTAAATATGCAACTAGAAACAACACCATTGAAATACCTGATTCAAAAGGTCATTGGTCAACAACACATTATCAACAAGGTAATGTATGCCAATATCTCAATGCTATTGGCATATGAACGTTAGTAAGAAAGCTGGACATACAAAGAATGAAGAGTCCCCTCAATATTTTTACTCGATCTTTCCAAATAGACAACAACACAACCTGTAAACTTTTAGTATAAAGTTCACAGTCTGCATACAACCAACCGTGCTCCGAAGGAGGAAGTTGAGAAAATATTGACTTTGTCGGGTCCGGGGTTCGAAATCAATTCAGTCGATATTTCTCTTCTGGGACTCTCTGATAGAACACGTTCGATTCCCGTTAGCGTCAATATTTTGAAAGTTATCTTCCCGAAACTTGGTCAATTTTAATATGTTTTGTCTTCGGTGTCAAAACAATATTAATCTTTAAAGGGGCAGTAGCACGTTTTTTGAGAATTTTATATTTTAAAATTTTCACTGATAATTGTATGTTAACGCTAAATGTATTACTTTGATAGTGTCAAAAATCTCATTACACAAGCCAATCATTCATAGTCAGAGAACAAAGTATGAAGATTTACCTAAAATCCATTGGCGGCCATTTTTGTGTGAACACCTTTAATTCATTTTGTGTAAGAAAATGAATCGCATGGCTAAACTTTACATTATATATTTGAATTATTACTGCTCCATTTGGTTTGAATACATTGCCTTTCAATTGGAACCATTTATTTTCATTTTCCTGACATCACCTTATATTCCCTCTAAAAACGTGCTACTGCCCCTTTAAGCATCAATTTTTCAAATTTCGCAGTGTCTTTTCAATAAGAAGTATAAGTATAAAAGTTTAAAAGTACTTGTGCCATTCTTTTTTAAGTCTCTCCTTCAATTATTTGTCAAGTCCTTGTCATGTCTCCATGAAATATCTTGAAAGTGAAGATGGTTGAATATCTGCTCTGTTCTGTCTTGCAAACTTGAAAAGGTGTAGTATTTCCTGTCACTTCTCCTGTTAGTATCATTGACGTCTCGTTATTTTTGTCTTCATATTTTCCCCTTAGGGAGTAATATCTGATTTTATATCATAGTATCTTCTCCTTTAATAGATAATGATAGATGGATGAATTATTTGAAAATCTCAATTTTTGAAAAAAATATCAACTTAAAGTATATTGCCTTATTCTTCATGTATTTCCGTTTCTCATTCTTTGTGTTTTATGGCGTCTTTTCCTTTAAGCCATTCTGTTCTTTCAGTAGTTACTGTATCCATGCTATATTTATATACATTCCATGATGGTTTCTCTACACATAATTTCATGTTAGTCTGTCAATGATGTCTGCGTGTTGAGGAAACTGGCGTATAAGTTCAGATCGCTTGCCCAACTGCCAATCTTCGAACTCAAACCCTATATAAAAGATAGAACAATAGTATAAAAATCAAAGACGGTACATGCTTTTTAAAATAGTTAAAAGTCAGCACTTTTACACTGTTTAACATTATACAATTATACAATGGTCAATACCTGTTTTTATAGACCCGAGAAAATCAATATTGAACGAGTACGATTTTCATCAACTAGTCAAATTTGATCATAACAAATGTAATCTCTCCTTGTGACTTCTGGTACGTTTTTCATGCAAGGAAACAAATACAAATTCGAATCAAACCACAGATAATATGGTGATATTCAATACTACATTACTACATACTATATCTACTACACCAAATTAACTTTTGTCAATTGTATTGCAACTTTATTGGACTTCTTTGATTGGCATTCTAGAAGTTGGTGTGATGAACAATAAGGACAATTGTTATGGATGAACAACTTCTTTATTCTGTGTAAGCGACGTTTCGACATAGATTCTAATGTCGTTGTCAAGCAAGTGATGACAACGGCATTATAATCTATGTCGAAACGTCGCTTACACAGAATAAAGAAGTTGTTCATCCATAACAATTGTCCTTATTGTTCAACTATATTGGCGTTAAAAAAATATCAAAACTGTGTTGAGAATTGTATTTTAAGGAATGGTAATCGTTAGATTGTAAATAAATAAATAAATAAAAACATTATTTATCATTTAAAAATCTTCAAAATGTTACGATGGTTTTGAAGTTTATATACCTGGAAAAGACGCATCTCCAACAAGAACATAGGGCGAGTCTGATGTTGGTTCCAGAGCCATCCACACATTGGGTTCCATGTAGGCCTCGTAGTGACAGTCAGGATGTTTTAATACGTCTCCTATGTAACGTGTTCTCAACTCCCCATTTGAGTTGATTGTGTGTACCTGAAAGAGTCATTTATATATTTCGTTTATTCATTCGTTCGTTCTTTCCTTCCTTCATCCTTTCGTTCATTCCTTCATTGATTTATTTCTTCCTTCATTGATTTATTCCATCATTCATTCCTCCATCCATTCATTTATTCGTTTCATTCATTCATTCATTTCTTCATTTCATTCATTTTATTAACTAATTCATTCATTTCATTCATTCATTTCTTCATTCATTCTTTTAATCATTCATTCATTCATTCTTTTAATCATTCATTCATCCATCCATCCATTCATTCATTTGTTTAATCCATCCATTCATTCATTCATTCCATCTAGCAAGTTCGAATCAAGTTATAATTATTTATCAAAGTATAATTTATTTAATAGATGGTGATAATTTTCCTATAAGATACGTAAGAATTATATTCATTGAGCTACAAGAACAAATTTGACAATTTATGCAACACTAGAGTTCATAATATATTTTAACAATTCAAACTTCATGATTATCTTTTATTTGTCATTTCGAAATTATTCTATTCTATACCTTTAACACTCCTCCGGCATGCCAATAAAATATTTCAGCCTCTTTGATGCGATGCCATTTGCTGACGTCACCATTCCTCAGCAAGTAATAAATATTGGTCCCTAGGTCGTGTATTTTAGTAAGACTGGAATGAAAAACATATATGTTATTGTTCGTTCATGTGTATCTCCCGTGAGTATGACCATACCATAATAACAGCGTTCCAAATGTCATTGTAATAAGATGTAATGTATATACTTTGAAAGAAAGATTGAAAATAGTCAACATACTGGACATAAAGTATCACATTTATTCATGTCTCTTACGTCTTACGCCTGAAAGTTTAAAGATGCAATTTGACTCTATAACATATACACTGCAAAAGGGGGTTTGCACCCATCGAAACACAAAGAACACAAGAGGCTGGTCTGATGAAGGGGAGCACCCGCTCCCCGAAACGTAACATAAAACTTTCTTGGATGCAGTCAGCCTCTTGTGTTTCGATGGGTGCAAACCCCCTTTTGCTTTTGCCTTACTAATATTTATATTAGCGGCACCCGTCAGTATCCTTTAGTGGATCCACAATGGCATAAGATTTCGACCTCCATCATTAACCTCATTGGACAAGCGCCCCCCAATCATTTTGTTCTAACATATACACTGAACTGCTGCACTCTTTGTACTAGACGTTTTCATCCAGGATCGTGAGCCACAGGTAATAACTCTTGTGTGAGAAATAAGACAGGTAGATTTGCAATTTGCCATCTACATGACAAAACATTTATTTTTACATAATCAATTAATGACACCCAATGCCAAGACAACAACGGGTGACATCAACACGACAAGACGTCATTCAAATGATTACGTCACTACAGCTGCTGGGCACAACTTTGTTACTGTGCATTAGTTCCTACATCGGCATTTCGGACCAAGTGCTTCCCACAAATCAATTCAAAGTGTGTTCTGGAATGATTATGAGTTTCATAAGACAGAATACGATTTAGTATGTTTCTACTAAAATCATTTTTCGTTCATAACATTGTTTTGACAGAAGGATGTTTGAATAAATCGACCTGAAGTGAATACCCCATTCGTGATCTTTGCACTTATTTGGCAAAAATGTTAAACTGTTTTAGCGGCTTTTAAGGGAGTGTTGTCTTTAAAGATATACATTCTTTGGGTAACTTCTGATCGACAGATATGTAGCTTTGAACAAAATATAGTCAAAGCGCTTATGCAGTTTTTCTTACTCTTTTTATTTTCATGTTATATGTGTTTTGTTTAAACATTCGGTAAGATAAATTCGTTTTACCATTCAGACGCGGGGGATTTGGGGCTATATCAGCCCGTGCACGCTTGGTGTCATATGCAACTCGCCTTCGGTTCGTCGCATAACACCAAGCGAGAGGATGAGAGTACTGTCAAAAGATGAGTGATTGCAAAATGGTATTTTCTCGTGCGAGAACGAGGAAAATATAATTTTACTGGTACGAGTGTTGTGAAAACAATATGACATCTTGCGAGTGTGCTAATTTCTTTATTATTCACGTCAGAAAGCCAGAATTCAAAATATAGTCGTAAGCGACGCTAAAAGGATTCAGCCGAAACTCAAACATATTCATTACACAGAAAATATTGTCAAAAATAAGTCCTGAAAGTTTCATGAAAGTCCTGTGAAGCAATAGGCTACAGCAGCATTGAAAAGAATCAAGATACATTTGCCTGAAGGAACTGACCTCATGTTAGGAAAATGCTTCATGGCGACCGGAAATAACTGTTCGCGAGTTATTTTATCTTTTCACCTTAAAGACCTTAGTCATATCTAGCTCTCCTGCAATAATCATGAAAATCATTCAGGTTTTTGAGATATCTTCTCTTGAAAATTTATGTTTCTGAAAAATTGCAAATTTTGAAAGGTGGCAGCACAGAAACTATTTGGAATTTTCTAATTCTATGACACTGTTGTTATGGGCCAATATCTCAGCTACCTGAATTATATCTGTCTTCTTTAACCTCAATTCATTTACGTAGAATTGTTACTTTGTTCAGATGTTTTAAGATAAAAGAAGCAAGATTCTCCAAACAACCAAATAACGAAATTACTGACTGTAACCATTGTAACCTCACAGAGGATGAATACCATGTACTTTTAGAATGTCCTCAATATTCATGTTTAAGATCTAAATATTTACCTCTGTATTTTGTAAACAACCAACAAAAGACAAATTTAAAGCAATCTTAACAACAGACGATGTGCAGCTGTTATACAAACTATCTTTACTGATTTATCATATTGATCGTTCTAGATCAAAGTGCCAAGATTTGTAAACCTTTGATGTTAAACGTTCTGTACGATGTGATACTGCATGGTAGCGCTGTTACTGTTTGAAACATATTACTTTTCATTGTACTCTTGGTCTCCGGGCCATATATACCAATAAAATATGTCTGTCTGTCTGTCTGTCTGTCAATATCTCAGCTACCTTATGTGTATGGTTTAGCTTTTTAGTTCTAGTATTTGACGAGAAGTGTTTCTTCAAATGTGCATGGGGTTCAATTGTCTTTAAACTGCTTAAAATCAAATTGACGGCCAAATCACGTGACCTACGAATTTGCCATGTGATCCTGTTTGGCATCATTTTATATTGCGCATCTTTTATAAAAAGTTTCAGGTCTCTAAATGCATTTTGAAGAAAAAGCCTATGGTAATTTTTCGAGTTTGGATTCGAACTGGACCTTTAATTGATGGGCCGATTTTGCTCAAAAGCTTTGCGTTGCGATTCCAGGGTTTGGGCTACAAGACTTTGTCTTAATCCTTAATTATTAGAATTTTTCAAGACATCGTCAATGGTGAGCGCGTATTGATACATCTGTAAATCGGTCGCGGTCAACACGGTAATAAATCATGTTGTGTAGCGCCAGTTTCAAACAGCAATACTCAAACGGAAATGTTTATGTATATCTATCAATTTAAATATTAACACATATCAAGTAAAGCAGACTTTACAATTTTCTTTATTCCAAATCGTGCAGTGTGTGTTAAAGACAGGTAGATGACATGACACATTTGCACTGATTCACCCGCCCGGGGCTATGTCAGTGTACACGATTTGCATGTGCTGCACGCTTTTCGCGTGCTGACCGGAAGCTCTCGGCGGCGCTAAAGTAGAAAGTCTAGAACCTAGTCGCATATTTCAACGCCACGTAGTTTTCTCAACCAACAAAAGCAATTACGGCTAGCGTTTCTAACACATTACAAGGTATCGCTATTTATGTCATGGCTTATTTCATCACATATTGATAATAATATCCCTATGGCCCCGCGTCTGAATGGTATAAGTTGTAGTATCGTGTGTGAAATGAGTAATCGCGTGGCTATTATTGAAGAATATACAGTGGACCTACTGTGGATCAGAGACGATGACTCTTGTTTTCCCCCTCCAGGTCTCCGAGAAGAATCCTCCCTCGGGATGGGGCTTGAGCTGGAGACGCTGTACCAGAACGTCTATATCCCTGTAATGATAACAATGATGATAATTGTGATAAGATTGGATATAATGAAAATAATGATGATGCTGATGATGATGGTTATAGGAGTGATGATGATAGTAGTGATAATGGTAGTAGTGATGATGGTAGTGATGATGATGGTAGTGTTAATGATAGTAGTGATAATAGTAGTGATGATAATTGTAGTGATGGTGATGGCTGATTTGATGATAGTGGTAGTGATAATGATAGTAGTGATGATGATCATCATGATAGTTGTAGTTATGATAATGGATTATGATAATGATGTTGACGACAAGGTTGATGAAGATGACGACGACGATGATGATGGTGATAACGATTGGTAATTTATCATCATCATTACTTATTTTTCTTGTTATTTAGCAAAAAATGTGTTCTCTCATCTCCCCATTTGCTTAAAAACAGTATAACAACTTATACGAGAAAATATATGATAGATTAAATTATTGGGGTTTTTTATCCGAGTAATTGACAACTTTCACCCAAATGGTTTGACACGAAACGCGGTATATACAAAACACTTACGATGATGATGGTGAGTGTTCACTGGAGTTTCTTTGAAGACTTTGATCTGACATCTTGTCAGTTTCTGTCACTAGTATATGATATCAGGATGTGAGGCGGAGACTGTAAGAAAACAAAGTCACATTGTAAAGTACTCTTGGTACAGTGGGGGCGGGGTAGCGCAGTGGTTAGCGCGTTCGGCTTCGGATCAGGAGGTCCGTGGTTCGAATCCCACCAGGGGCTCGGCAACTTTGTCTGAAGTAGAGAAGTGTTCTACTCGCAGTCAGGTTTGGGTGCAAAGCTACTCTGAATTTCAGTGCAGTACCACCCATGGTTGCTAGTTCCAGCTAATGCTCGCAGGTTTCACCGCAACGCATAGCCACAATAGTGTTGCGGGCTTTCTCCCTGCAATAATAGTAGCAGGGAGATATACTCTTGAAAGCGGCGATAAACCACATCTCACCTCACCTCACCTTGGTACAGTGACAACATAGTGATAGTAGAATAATTCAGTAAAATTGATTATATTTCAGCAAAGGTAATAGAATATAATTGGTTCTTAAACATGAAAATTAACTTTGCTATGTATAGCCGGTATAGGAATGGCATCCTATTCAAGTGCATTGTATGTCAAAAATTACGATAAGCAAAACTTTGGGGACAAGTTATTTATTTTGAAAACAAGATATATCCGATTGTGCGCTTATTATAAGTCCTTATGAGGGCGATTTTGAGTCCGAGTTCCCCTGTGTTACAGTCAAAGTCTACAATCGGGCAGTGTTGACTGTAACATATATACCTATATCATCAAAATCATATATATTTAAATATTAAATGTGTATATGATTTTTAGCAAATTGTTAAATCACGTTTTAACTCTAAACGTTTAAGCACAACAAAATAGAGGCATGTCCTTGAAATACTGAAAACGAGTTTAAATGAAGAAAAAACTTTATCAAATTTACTTCCATACTTACAGGTCAGGTTATGACGATGAGCAAAATGTATCAGCACTACAAACCGTACAGTATATCACTTGTTCGGCTTCGCTTTTATATATTCAAAGGGCAGGCTTCATGTGTAGGCAATACCAATTAAATTTAAATCCCCAAAATAAATAAAACCAGTTATACGGCGATTTAAATACTTTTAGGTGGGATTGAAAACGACTGAATACGACAAGCCCAGGAGTGGCATTCCCACAATTGAGCTTTGGTGCTTATTTTTGGGGGGCATTTATAGTGTCAGTCAATGTGTACTTTGTTGCTTCAGCCGATCTCACTTTTGTGTCAGTTGTGGTGTAATTTTGTGATAAGTGTTTGTTATGATTTTGTCAACAAAATAATGTTGCACCGTAAGCAAAAATATTTGTATAAGATATATTAAGTATCAAAACTTTACATTACTTCAAAGGAAGATTTTAGCATACACTTGAAACGGCAATATCTTGTATAATTTGGAATCTTTATCTTGTTTAATTTTGATGTCAATATCATGCATAATTTGGAGTCAATATCTTGTATATTTTTGAGTCAATATCTTGTATAATTTGGATGTCAATATCTTGTATAATTTGGATATCAATATCTTGTATAATTTGGAGTCAATATCTTGTATACTTTTGATGTCAAGATCTTGTATAATTTTGTCAATATCTTATCTTACATATATATAATTTTCAGTCATTACCCTTCTTTTGTGTCATGTAGTAGCAACTCGAAATGGATGCTCTAATTATATGTTGTTTATGATGTCAGTCATAGTTATCATATATAAATTGTTGTAAATGTTTGAGTCAGTCGATTGTCCTGTTTCGTGTCAGTTGGTTAAGTTGTGAGGTCATTCAGTGCTACTTTTGAATTCGATATGAGTTTTATGTATATTACAAGTATCAAAACATCAGCGAAAGAATATGCAACTCATACACATAAATACTTTATTGATGACGTAAGAAGTAAGAAAACAGTAAACCTTACATATATCAGTTCAAAAGAAACGTTATCACGTTATTTACAGAGACAAATTATGAATGATGAATTACATGAAGTCTCATCTCCTCGTATAAGCTCTACTCCTTACTTCCCATCTAGCGTTAAGATCTACATCATCTGAAAACTTAACTAAGTCTAAACCATTTAATTCCCTTTTTTCCGCATATAACCACAGAGGTTCGAATCTCGGAGTGGACCCTATAATTATTTTTTTTCAAACTTTTGCACTCATATATCGTGAGATATAAACCTACATTTCAAATTTGAACGAAATCGGTCAAGAAATTTTGTTATAGAATATATAACAGATTACGCTAAAATGTTTAATGTGATTTTCCTTCAAATTTGAAATGTAGGTTTATCTCAACATATGAAAACATTCTATATAACAGATAGGAATTACGCTAAAATGTTTATTTCTTGACCGATTCCGTTCAAATTTGAAATGTAAGTTTATCTCAACATATGAAAACGATATATGAGTGCAAAAGTTTGAAAAAAAAAATGATAGGGTCCACTCCGAGATTCGAACCTCTGTGCATATAACTATTACTCCTCATTTAACAATCAGTGTAAAGATTCACACCAATGTAACTTTTCGACACCAGATCTGATAAACCTGTCAACCCCCTCTCCTATCCCCAATCCACACAAACATCTATGCATAAATATCTTTTCATGAGTCACATGTGTTATTTATAGTACATATGTTCAATGACGATTTATGTAAGTAAATATGATGTATGCAAATCAGAAGGTTATTACTTACATCAACCTGGTGGTCACCTGTCCTCTTTACCCATTTGTGTCTTTATCCTCTACCTGTACCTCTGTACTACCTGTGATACCTGTTCTCACCTGGCTGGTGTCTCGTAAAATCGTCGAGTGTAGCCAAGCGTGACAGTAGCCTAAGCCATTGACCCTTTCACAGCTGGGACAACCACAAGAAGGTCGCATACCTATTCGTCGAATTTCTAGTTATAGAATAGAAAATCCATTCGAATGAAGAATAGTCTATATATAAGCTGTTACCTTCAAAGAGTGCATGTATCCTTCCTTGCATCCATGATAATAGCCTGTGTTGTTCAGAAAGACTTATATGGTCTTTTGAGTTTATTTTACTTTACCTGGGCTGACGTGGTCTACCAATAAAATCAAGTCTAGATTTAGGTTAAATGATGTCAAATTTCCTTTTCTCCTTGTTGTTTTACGAATATTTAATATAAATTGAGATTTAGTGTGTGAAAATGATAAATATTATTTAGTTTTCAGAGCCAGAGCGTCGGTATATGATTTAAATCCGTTTCGGCAAAGTTGGGAAAGTTTGTATGCTTTCGAGGGAATTTTACTATTTTTTTCGTAATCTAGGTAAGTTTCATATCAAATTTAACAAGTTCAGGAAAATTGTTGTTTTTTTTAGACATGCACAACAGTCAAAAATGGATATAGTTTCGTGCTAAAGCTTTTACGGATGTTAGTCAATAAACTGTTTTTATATGTGAATCGTAGATTTGTAAATATGAAGGTCTTACAGGATAATCGAATGTTAAAATATTCTTGCTTCTAAAAAATACACCTAAAACGTGCTGTGTTTAATATGTTTGTTATTTAGAACTTATCATAGTTGCTGTATCCGTGTTAAAGGAACGGAGATGTTATGGTTGATAGTGTCTTTTTGGGTAAATTCCTCGTTTGACGTCATAATTTGTTGTCAAAAGTAGTGTAAAAACTCCAAGCCCTGTAATCGGATACCTGAATATTCTTATCACGCCTTCAACCATAAAAGATCAACTACGTTATGTATTTGGTTACCATGACAACGTTTCTGGCTTGACAAACATTCGACTGACTTTCTCAAATACTCCTATTCAGAAACTATATATATTTGTATATATTCAATTGTATTGGCCGAGCCTTCGATAGATAGGCACGCAAATTGACGCGTCTTTTTTCTCATGTGATTTCATGAAAAAGTTTAAAACGGCTTTTAATGAAATTGCTTTTAAAAAATTGAATGATTTGGAAATTTAGAATGTTGACAGATTTTCTGTTTAATATGGACAAGTAAACCTAATTCCTTTCTGGAATTAACATTATTGCTGTTACAATGTTCACAGTAAAATGGTCACATGAATATTTCACTTGAAACGAGGCGTGTATTTGGTAATCGGAATGAATACTGAGATGTTATACCACTCAAAGATAATATATGTTGTATCAGCTTATATTGATATAAAATACAAAATAAAACTCATGTCAATATAAGACATCAAACTTTTCTAAATAAGGTATGCACGATGTCATATTTTGGTCAAGAACGTTTTCTCAATGAAAAATATAATGATTCCGTACAGCGGACAAACTGACAAAACGAAAGAGTTTATATGTTTTACTAATACACACAGTCTAAGTAAACCTAGCCTCAATATTATCCGTTTCACTCAGTATAGGAGTGAAACGGATAATATTGAGGCTAGGTTTACTTAGACTGTAATACACAACTCGTATTATCAGGTAATCAAGCAATGGTCAGTCTCTTGATGATCTTCCTGTGTTGGGGGAACTGTAGAACAAGTTCTGACTCTTTACCAAGCTCCCAGTCTGAGAAGTCAAACCCTGGAGAAAAGAAAAAAATTGTATTATCAAATAATTTTATTACCTCTCTTTGCCAAACATCTTATGCATTTCAAGCATACCATTTAAATGAGATAATGATACTCTCCTTTTCCTTTGTGTCAGGTTTTCGCGAAAGAGTCTATGTATATACCTCAAACTTGGTCTTTACGACATACAAAGCCATCCTTATGAAATTGGATAGCTGCGGAAGAGTATATGGTAAATACTAAACATGAATGTTATGTATGAAACTATAGCAGTCTGATTAAAATCGGCCTGGTTCCGAGGAATAAAATTTTCAAAATAATAACTCTCTGGATATATGAAATCCTCTACACTAGGTCTGACCGCACCCCTGTACCTCGCATGTTTTTTACAAGTTTAGTGCAGCTGCAACCCAGTCGTTAGCGGACCAACCAAATCGTCCCGCATATAAGACCGCTAACGGCGATCATGTTCAAAGCATGGTTAACAGAAGTTACGTGCCCCTAGCTGATACCGAAGGCTTTTGCCGACGGCTTATGATTAGTTAGTTGTGTAAACGTAAAGACATGCGACCTACGGGGCTGCGGTCGGACCTAGTGGAAAGGACCTATCGAAATAACAAGTTCGATTCTCGATAGAGTTAATATTTTAAAACTTTGATACTTAAAAAAAAAAAAAATTCTCGGAACTATGCGGATTTTAACCAGGCTAGATACTTATGATTGTACCTGGAAATGCTGCGTCTCCAATGAGTACGAAAGGAGAATCCCGAGTAGGATCCAGAGCCAACCAGGTCCAGTTTGGAATGTTCACGGAGTACTGACATCTCTCGTTCTCTAGGACATCACACAGCAGGTCCGTCGTCAGGGTACCGTTCTCATGGAGGAGGTGAACCTGTGTGAAAAATGTGTTAAATGCAGACAACAAGAGTATAAACGACTTTTATCCTACCTCATGTAGAAATCTCGATCTCTGATTGGTAAACGTGACCCTGGATAAATACTGATATCACCCTCTTGAGCGGGGTGATACATTATTTATACCCCGGCACAAAAAAGCATGAAAAATGCGTGCAGATTGAGCGTCTTGAAATGTACAATGTATGTTACCTCGAACACATGATCAAGCTGGTTACTTTTGATCAACTGATATGTAGCTTTGGACAAACTATAGTAAAAGGGTTTACGCAGTTAACATGTTTCTTTATCTTCGGTTGGTGTTATGCAACCCATGTACCCCGCCTCTGAATGGTTAACTTATAATATACTATTTATAATATATTCTACACAAGCACTCGTGTATATAGACCAAAATTAGATTATGTTTTGGTTCGTCATTTGTTCTGTTCAGTTCTTGTACACGTGTAGCAATTGTTTCATGTGCTGGTGTGGCATTAATATAAGCAGAGTTTTTGCTAGTTTACCAAACCAGATTTATTCGGAAATAAAATGTCATATGTTTTTTAAAAAAGTATTTTAAAAAAATTATACTACGAACTTAAAGGTATATTTTCAATTTTGGAAGGCAAATATCAATACACGCCAAGTTAATAGTCTATTACTTACATCAATCCTTCCCTGACGTTTCAAGTAGACATTTTACGATCATGAACTTACCATGAAATTAACCATGAGTGTATTAAAAAATGAATGAATGGAAGTTATTTTCAAGTACTCAGTAAATGAAAGTTTTTATCAAATACACAAGGAATTGATGTTTTATCGATACACAATATAAAAAGTCTTACCTTTAGAGTTCCCCCGGCGTGCCAGTAGAAGATCTCCGCTTGACGAAGTCTGTGCCAAGCACTGAAGTCCTGTCTTCTCAACAAGTAATAGATGTTGGTCCCGAGATCGCGCACCTCGGCAAGTCTACAGAGAAGTAATGGATACAGTATGCCCTCTCATATGAACACTTACTTTGTGAAGGCGAAAACACGCCTACGATGTCTTCTGCTCTACGAAAAGCCAAAGTAACCTATAAGACCCAAGCCCGAGGGTAATCACGACATCCAGCTTTTTCTTAGAGCAGAAGACCAAGGGGTAGTGTTTTCTCAGATTTATTAACCGCCAAATATCCAAATTTATGTTCTTTTATATTTCCTGATTTGTATGCCGATATTAAATCTTTATTCCCTAAATGCGAGGCTTTGAGATAAAGAGTAATTGTCTCCCTTCCGTATGACTAGAAACTGAATATGCTAGTCCTTTGTGGTCACGATCGATATAAAACGTTTGGAATAAGGAGTGAAAGGCTCAAGCAATATATGTTGTGAAACTTTAATTTTGTAAATATGTCGATTAATGTTGCAATTGGTTCGTTGTTCTGGCAAACAAACCTCCCTTTGAGGTCTCAAATATAAACCTCTTACCAGGGCTCACTTGTAAAAACATTATCGTACATTATAATTAAACAACCACTCCCCCCTCCACATGCCCAGTGATGGACTTATTATCTAAAAGGGATCATTCAAGTATAATGGATCTATCGATAAAAAATTTCACTCAGACATCTAAGAGTTCAGTGAGGTTACCCAGGGTCAGTGGAGATGGCTTTCCGATCACTCCTCCAGGTCTCCTTGAAGAAACCCCCCTCGGGATGGGGCAACAGTTCAAGTCGGTTCACAAGTCTCGCCACATCACTGAAACAATATTCGCGAAAAGGTGTGTTTTTTTAATATGTCATGGTCCGCCCGTCTCAAAAACAAACTGCTCGATGTAATGAAACTTGTCACATATAATCACTCATCTTCCTACGCAAAGCCTAAAACCGGCCAGTTTCAGAACAGTCAATGTTATGCCTTTGGTCGGCAGCAAGGCATAAAACTGACAGTTCGGAAATTGCGTGTTTAGGCTTTGCAATGGAAGATGGTAATCACTATGATAGATTGTAGATATGCCTTTTGTATGTTGGGGTCCTTCATTTCAATTGTATTGTTGCAACTTTTCTCTTTTTTGTAATTAAATTTTCAACTATTAACTCTGAAACAAATATTTTGAGTACTATGAAACTTGAGACACTTTGTTACTATAATACATAGATGTGCCGATTGTACGTTAGTGTTGCCCATTTGAATGAATTATTTTCATATTCTCTTTTCCGTCACGTAAAAATTAACAACGTAAACACACAGAAATAAAGGCGATCTATCTGATCATCACTTCCGAATGTATCGATCAATGCCGACATGATCAGAAGTAGCTCTACAAACACCCTACATCGTGAATTTGTAAAAAAATAACAAGGGCGCTACAATGAAACCTTTACTTCTTAACCTGGTACCCAATAGAATTGATGTGCATAGAGATAATTATACAATCACTCAGCATTATTATTTATACAAAAAGATAATAAGGGCGCTATTGCATTCTCTTCTTTACCAGGTACCCAACTATACTGATGTCCAAGGAGATAGGAATACAACACTCTTCATAATTTATATAAAGAAATACAAGGGCGCTACAACAAAAACTTCTCTTCTTTACCAGGTACCCAACTATACTGATGCCTAAGAGAAAGTTATACAATCAGTCCGCATCATTATTTATGAAAAAAGAATATAAGGGCTCTTAACTTCCTTCCCAGGTACCCAACTATACTGATTAAGATACCTATACAAACAACCTACATCATCAATATGTAACAAAATACTCAATTGAGGCGTTAATGGGCACCCATCACTTCTAACCAGTTATCCAACTTCGATTAAAAATTAAAAAATTTAAAAGTAAAGTGGGAAGCATAAAATGTATCGAGATTATCATAAGGCCCACCTATCTATTGGTTGTAACTTTTATTGCTTTAATGTGAGGATTGGTATCGTTCGGTAAATAAATCCTCATTTCTGTTTTGCAATATATTGGTACCGCGCATCCTTAGTTTTTTCATATTTTTTCATACTTACTCATCTTCTTCCCTCTGTTGATCTTCAGTGTCCTGGTTAATAGAAATAAAACAAAGATATATAAGATTCATATAAAAATCAAATTTATAATTACCGATGTTTCAAACGCTTTAAATTTTATACAACAAAATACTTTTGAAGAGAGACAAACTGTATTAAAGAAATATTTATATATATTTTTATGGTATAATCATTTTTTATGTTTTTATTACCCAATAACACATACATAAAGATACATACAATCAACCTCATGGGACTGACGTAATTTCATAAACAAATAGTACAGACATGAAATTGGAAAACTCATACTAGTACAGATATCTTGTAAACAGGATTGGAATATAATCATACATGGTTTAAGAACATTTTGAATGATTTTGTAGTTTAACCTCAATATTTGATTAAATTATCATCAATATTTGAGAAAAGTGTATGGAAGGAAGACCAGATTTATGGTATAAGGGGTGGTGTTATCGATGCATTAGAGCTAAGTATGAATATAAACTTGATAAACATTTACATGCAAATCAGGTCAAAAGACGAACTATTTTGGCAAATCTCGAATCTTGTATTAATCGATAAAATAAAAAGTTTAAATTTAAACATGTGCATCAACGAGTGAACAAATTATTGAAAGGAAAATTGACAGGTTGTTACCCTTTTTCTCAATGGGTGATACACGTTCGCACATACTGAAAAAAAAAGAATCATTAAGAAGAAAAAAAAGAAACATATATCTTGATTTTACAACATTGACCAACAATAGTCTTTAAAGGGGCAGTAGCACGTTTTTTGATAATTTTATATTTTAAAATTTTCACTAATAATTGTAAGCTTATGCTAAATGTATTATTTTGACAGTGTCAAAAATCTCATTAAACAAGCCAATCATCCATGGTCAGAGGACAAAGTATGAAGATTCACATACAATCCATTGGCGGCCATTTTTGTGTGAACACCTTTAATTCATTTTGTGCAAGAAAAGGGAATGGCATGGCTAAACTTTACGTTATATATTTGAATTATTACTGCTCCACTTAGTTCAAGTACATTGACTTTCAATTGGAACCATACATTTTCATTTTCCTGACATCACCCTATATTCCCCCTAAAAACGTGCTACTGCCCCTTTAATACCCGAAACATGAATGCGACACTCTGAATACTAATGAAAATTTGTTCTTTAGACTTCGTATCTATTTTGGAGAAATATTCTTACATAAAATGTGAGCTGTAATATTTGAACTTATGAATAACATGGTTTTATTGTTCTTTATTATTTATCATTTGAAAGAAATGTATTTTGATTTGTTTTCTTCTCTGTATGCTTCATGTTTCATTCAAAATTCATATCCAACCAGGTTTTAAATAAGACATGAGAATTTATATTTTTAAGAAAAATCAAAACTGAACATACCCGACAACGCGAGCAAAGTGTAGAAAATTATGGCCACTCCTGTAACCCTGTAGGAATTCATTGCAGTGTCGTCCTTCAAGAGCTCCTGTTTAAAAAATAGTGTAAACATTTTGTAGAATAAATCGTATTTTTTTCTATAATCATGGAAAATAAGTAATCCTAACTGATCTGTCAAATGATAAACTTATAAGACAAGTATAGCCGGGTAACAAGATCGATTAAATCGTATTTTATTCTGTAATCATGGAACATAAGTAGTCCTTACTGATCTGTCAAATGTTAAACTTATAAGACAAGTATAGCCGGGCAACAAGGTCACACGAAGTTTTCAAATATTACAAATTGCTTATATAAGATGCAAAATCTCGATTATAACACTTTTAGCAATCTACGAAAGAGAGTCTATAAATGTGAAATCAAGTTTGTCAGTGATACAATGTGTGTGTTTTTGACTGGAAAAGCATGAAGCGCACTTGCAGACCAAGGGTAGCATGATCCAAGCACGTGCAATGCAGGTATTTCTGTCAATGGCAATCCATGGCACGAAATATTGTCTCTGCTAGCTCAAAGCCGAGTCTACTTTTCTCCTTATGTATCTTCCATATCATATCGAATGTAAAATATTTCCATACAAGGAAATTGACTCATCATATTTGCATATCTAAATTTGCAACAAGGTTCGGGAAACAAGAACAGAAGACATTGAATCAGTGTCATCTTCGCGAAAAAACATCATTTCAGTAATATAAAAAATTTGAAAGTTGTCATATCATAGCTAAAAAGAAACAATAAAATCGTAAGAAGGACATAAAACGATACTGAATATAAGAGAAGGTTTTGTTAGTTATGGATTCCTAAAACGCATCTTTTTATTTAAACACACATAGAAATGGATAACTTACAAATGTAGCATAGCTTTATTTTGAATTCACAACATCATAAGTGAACATTCTTTCTTTACTATACATTCCCTTGCGATTTCAAACCTACAGTCTACACCCTACAACACACAGGATTTCGCCAGTACTGATCGTTTCAAAACCGTACCCACTCAACTACCGAGACTTTGGCTTCTCATGAAAAGATGACTAGCATAAAACACTTACCAGTTCAAGGTATCTGTATTTTGCTTGTCACTTCGTCTGTAATCATATATAGGGAGTTTGTTATCAGTGTTTATAGAATAACAAATGCATCAAACTCACCAAACCAGAAACTTGATTGCGGCATTCAAAAATTGACCTCCACACGATGCATTGAAATGTAATGTACAAGATAACACGTTACAGTGTGATGGGATGTCAATCACAAAAATTGTAATTAACATTTTAGAGGACACTAATTTGACATTTCTCCCTTTTAATACCCGATGACCTATCATCTACGGATCATTAGTTGAAGGTTAAAGCGACTTGTGATTTATGATGATTGTTAATTATTTGAACATAAATGAAACAAAGCCAGATTTATAATACAATGAAAAGGGTAAAATGATACTTTGATATTTATCTTAAGTTTATATTTGCATATTCATTGATCTACTGCAATGTAGATTGAATAAACATACATGCTGAAATATATGCATAACATAAGAGAGAGCATACAAGCAGATTTTACATTAATTTCATTTCATGTTATTATGTTATCATGAACACTTGGTTATTCATATTTTCCAAGCCATGTTTTAAAATGTATATTAAAAGAATTTGTTCCGATGCCATGAAATAATCAGCTTCAATATAAAATACAATTATATCCAAATGTCATATATATCGTAATAAGTTTTCAATGAAAGAAAACATCATTGTAACAGACGTATGTATTTGACTTCTTTGAGAGGCATTTAGAAGTTGTAAGAAGAAAAAGGAAGAGTTTCATGGATTTTCAACTTCTTTATTGCAGGAGTGTGACGTTTTGGTGTAGATACCAACACCGTTATCAAACATGTTAATATGCACATGTATGATCAGAAGCTTAAATCAGACTTCCCATTGGCAATATCCGCTTCCTACAGAGGTTCTTAAAGTAATAAAATCTTGATCTAACGTTCGACCCGCCTCTGGGGATGAGAATGAATAACATGGACATACCAAGTCTGATATAAGAGCCATTCCGTGAGTTGTTGGGGGTCACATATGACAAACTTCTAGTTTCATTTGATCGAGAAGTATCGACTGTTGCAAGAAATTATCATCTTATAGCTAATCGGCATTTGTATAGTGCTATAGCAAGGTTTGATTGTGATCGAAAACCGGACATTGACTAGCGTCAATCAGTGAAACGTAATTTTGGAAACTTATTGAAAGAATTCAGAATGACAGTTACAAGTTTCTACTGTTCAGGATGTTATATAACTAGTATCCATGTAAATTGGGTGTGTGAATTTGCCTTCCGCGCACATAAATGGCTGTTTTTAGGTTTTCATTGAAGACAAGTATTTATGTACATTTATATTGCCATTTTGAGATAAATGTGTTAGTTTTTTTTATTTATATAATCAATTATACCATTTACGTTCGTATCAAAGCAAATTGGTATCTGTTGAAAAATTACGGAAGTTCTTTTTCATAATTACATGAAGTCAAAAAATAACATGAGGTAAAAAATAACATGAATTCAATAATATCATGAATTCGAAATTACATGAGGTCAATAATAATTTGAAGTCAATAATAACATAAATTCAATAATAACAGGAAGTCAAAACCTACCATGAAGTCAATGATACCATGAATTTAAAAATAACATGAAGTCAATAAAAACATGAAGTCAATAACAACATATCGTAAATTTTCAAAGTGTAAAGATGACTTTTAAAAAGCGAGTAGCACTTTATGAAAACTGTCAATCATATCTTGATTACATCTTGTTTTAGCACCAATCATTGGGCAACCATTCATCAGTACCTAACCATAATTTTAAGAAGAAAAAAATCGTAATATATATAACTATCTTAAATGTTTTTGTAAATATACTCGGATTTATTGTTCTAATAGTGGAGAAATGTATGTTAAAAACGTGTATCACACACAAAAATATTTCAAATATATCATGGGATCATTATAAACCTATTGTGGGCAATCTTGGCATTTGGAATTGAATGAAACTTTACTTCACTGCATCTTAAGCCGTGACATAAAAAAATATGGTGATTACGTAGAAAATGACACAACTGGTTATCAAATCACAATTGTGTGTGTTATGAATGATTGCCACTGTAGGATGACAGCTCCGGGTTCTAAATCCCCATAACCAAACCAAACGCTTTGGTTATGTAATCGAAGTGGCCTTAGGCCGGAACTCTGAATTAATTAATTTAATCACATTCTCAGGTTGTGCAGATTCATTCAAACATAACATAAACAACGACATGTGTTGGTTTGTATAACTATAGCTTGTTATCTTCATTGCAAATTATCATATCATTTCTGTCGCAAACTAATGAAGCTGAGTTAATTTATTCATAAATCACAATTCTGTAATGTGATATAATAATAATAATAATAATGGATATTTATAGAGCGCCCAAATCCATACACTGATGCATGCTCATGGCGCAATTAGGGGGGACAAGACGTCGACAGTATGAAAAGTTAGTCAAAGGCTATTGAGAAGAAATGGGTTTTTAAACATGTCTTGAAAGAGTCTAGTGTCTCACACAGTTTGATATTTTCTGGGAGAGGATTCCATAACGCGGATTCCATATTGTACATGTACATGTCCCCTTATTGCTTGGTGCCCCAAAGGGCACCAAGTATTATGATTTGATTCTCCTAAAACTTTTCTGAATTCTCTCTATATTACTCTTGATATTTTCAAAGGGAAGCCGCGCCAATCACATGTGTTGTATCCAAATCAAAAGACCAATGAACAGAGCTGTAGCAAAAAATGCATTACGTCACCATGTGGGTAATACAAAATATTTGGCACATTAAACTGTGGAATATGATTTCGCTTTAAATGTCATGTTAAAAGAGAAACAATATTTTCTATTAAAGACGCTGATAAATGTTAACAGACTCAATCAAAAACATCTTTATTTGATGAAGAGTCTGCATTTGTTCCAGATAAGAGCATTATTTCGCATTCAATAATCGCAGAATCCACTTTTTTATAACCCACGCGATTTAGTTTCACGCTGGGCTCGCCTGGCGATTTAAAAGTAATGTTTGTGTAAGAACGATGGTGACATCGAAAAAAAGACTTATGTTTACTAATAGGTAGATCACTTACGACCACGTGACAAGTCATATTTAACGATGTCACTAAATGTTTACGTTGAAAACATGTATTTATTATCAGAGCTACTGAAATTGACTCGTGCCATATTTAGAATATGACCTATATCGCTGGTTCCATACGCGCGGCTTAGCTCAGCGGAGCTGGGTTGAAATCCCGTCAGATCATCGGAAAGTATTTTGTTTATTATCTGTAATACTACAGTTAATAATTAACCAGCATGACAAGGAGATATGGTTTTGGCAGTACGTTTTGTATAATTTCCTGTCATTGTCAACGCTACATCATAGTACATGGCAACCCATGCAGTGCTTTTATTTCAAGTAACAACATCACAATGCCATAACATCATAAACTGTCACTGTCACATCACTGTCTTGAAAATCTAGTGTTGTTGTGTCCAGAGATTTACATTTTTTTCTCTGAGATCTCAAAAAGAGTGAATTTGAATGATAAATAGAATATCACCCTCGTGTGTTTTGATTTGAAATATACCAACAATCGTTGATGAATGTAAAAATTATTCATAACTTTCAGCAATTCGTGTTGATAGAAATTAATTTTGTGAAATTAACTTTGAGTAATACTCGTGTTAATATTACTGCTGTTATCCAGTGTTGTATATATCATCACCCAAATTGTTCGACAAATCACAATCTCCTTCATCTGCCTATGTGGCACCAAGCATGCCTTTTTAAAGACTTTTCTTGTTACTTATAATTCCAAACTCATCATTTTTTTAAATATACACCCTAAATAAAGGCCGTTTTGATGAAATATAATAACGATAATGGAAAAAGCCTATTTTAACGAAAAAAGGTTCATAAATGAAATTACTTAGATTAAGTGAAAAATAACTTATGGTATAAATATAATTTTTTATGAAAGATAAAACTCAATTGAAGAAAATCAGAAATTATAAAAATCTTTCGAAAGTAACGATATCAAAACATTGGATATCCCTTTGTTATATATTTCATTCTTAAAGATGCTGTCATTTGCGATTTTGAAAAAACATTATCAACGGACTTCATAACTTAAGGCTACACTCACCTTACTACTTGGAATGATGAAGTACTTAAAGAGACACAGATATGTTGATAGGATCACATATGTCAAATTTTGAAATCGATGTTATTACATCGGGAACCACAAACTGTTACTGAGTATAACAAGTTAAAGGTCAATCAGTACATTAGAGCGAAAATACGGCCATTCAAAGTCGGGATTTTGATCGAAAACCGGACAATATGGCTCGAGTGGCGCGCGCAAATTCGCCAGACGTAATTTTGAAACCTTGTCATAAGCTGACAGGAAGATAAATTCGATTTGATAGTATTATAAGGTATTGTAACTAATAAGAAGATCGATTGGATGCATAACTTATAATATTAAACGTATTTGAGATGTTTTCTTGATTTTTCCAAAAATCAAGCATTTTAGAGGTATTAGGCATAAATGGATATATTTGCAAGTCCAGTGATGAGATATGAACTTCAATCAGCATATTAGATATTTTGTAGCTTATCAAAACCAAATAAAACTTTAAGAAATATACTCTGTGTCACTTTAAGGCTATACTCACCTTGCTACTTGGAATGGTGAAGTACTTACGTGTTTTGATGAATGCTTCGTCTGTGACTAGTTTATAATATACAACTCTGTAACATATGCTCTCGTTGTATGAATTGTTCAATATATTTTTATTTACGCTAAATTGCATGACTATCCAGTGTCAAATTACTTCTTATATAAATACACATCGTGACTTGCTGCTGAAATGCTGCGTTTCGATGTCCAGTTTTGTTTAAACTTAGCGAAATGCACAAAGATACCATTTAATGAATTCAGCACCTATCTTTTAAACGCAACATGTTCTTACAGGCTTTTAAAAATTATTTGTCAATTATTACAAAGGAATAATGCTATTCACGTGTTTCTAAACAACAGGGACAAGGTCCATTTTGTAATACTGTAGAAGAATGAAACGCTCGTTCTAATTGTTTGTCCTTTGTATGAAAACTTAAGGAGATAGTACTTGCCATTATTGCTTATTTAACATACTAGAACTCGAACTTATATTCGATGCTCTCCACCCTTACTCCAACTCAAAATAACTTTGTTTGAGAGACTTTGAGGGACTCATTGTAAAGTATGTTATATATATATTGGTAATACTGTTTTTTATGTCTATTCATTGTATATGGGCCTATGACCTACGTGCAGAAATAAACTGATTGATCGACCATTGAGAAAAGCAATTGACTTCATTAAAACTAGTAAGTGATCCTTTTTGACGGGTAGTTTTATGATTGACGTTAAATTATGATTGGCGACTTGCATTCAATCACCTGTACGTAAAGAAGCTGCATTTAGAAAATGAAAATGATCATAATTATCAGCTTTTATCTTAAATAGTAAGATTGGCATCTTGTTTCCGGCCATACATATATATATATGTCATCTTAACATTCAGTAGCAACTATTCCATCATTGCATTGAAATTGATACATGTTTCTTTACTTATGGAACTGATTATAAAGATATATCTCTTGTAGTCAATTAATATATGACAATAAGGTTTCAAAAGTAATTTGTTCTTAAAATATATATTCAATGAAATATGATATAGTCTAATTACGATTGATTGTCAGAAAATTGCTTAACTTAGCAAATACAAATATGAATATTACGCGACTTCTATACTGCAGTAATCTGATCGAGAAGTATCGATTGTTGAAGGATAATCATGTTACAACTAATTGATATCGTATAGTAACAATAGGACGATTTAAATTCACGATTGTGATCGAAAACCGAACATTGACGCGCGTAAATCAGTCAAACATAAAGCTTTATTTCATTTAGATTGGCCTATTTCACAATTGAGGCCATACTGTCGCAACATGTTTCGAAATAATTAAATCACATGAACCGTTATAGTTGAAAACGCACTATATTCAATAATCTATATTTTCAATTTTAAGACATTGATTGAAAAATCAAAATAAGATGTAACACCTTGTTCTTTATCGATTTCATCCCTAAAATCAATTTTCGATTTCCTTTGATATACTTTTACACCTCAGTTGTTTAAAAACTGTTAAGTTTAGTATTTTGTGTGAAATTACATTACAAGCAATATTTCATTTTCTAAAAAAACACTTGTGAACCTTAACTGAAAATCAAAAGACGTACTATTAAAGATACATCAACGTTTCTCTTCAAAAATCTAAATTCAGCTTTTCATTTCAGAAACCAACAGGACAAATTTAACTGATGATTGTCATGTCTCTTTAAAAATTGACATAAAATAACATGTTCACAGTGTTCGGATTTGACCAATAAAATCACAAGTCTGCATATTAAAGGGACAGTAGCACGTTTTTAGGGGGAATATATGGTGTTATCGGGAAAATGAAAATTAATAGTTCCAATTGAAAGACAATGTATTCAAACTAAATGAAGCAGTAATAATTGAAATATATAATGTAAAGTTTAGCCATGCGATTCCTTTTTCTAACACAAACTGAATTAAAGGTGTTCACACAAAAATGGCGGCCTATGTATTTTATGTGAATCTTCATACTTTGTCCTCCAACTATGGATGATTGACTTGTGTAATGACATTTTTGACACTGTCAAAATAATACATTAAACATTAACTTACAATTATCACTGAAAATTTTAAAATATAAAATTATCAAAAAACGTGCTACTGTCCCTTTAAGCACTAACGTACAATTATCAGTGAAATTTTGAAATATATAATTTTCAAAAAAACCGTGCTATTGCCCCTTTAAGCAGAAAGGTTTTGAAACATGTACTAATTTATATCAAAGTTAGCTGAGAATTCTTTTGAAATGTATGTCAGAATGTAAAGATGTATACCCCACTTCCGGTCTCGTTGCTATGGCTTTCTTTGTTCTAACTGTAGGTGACGATACACCTCTACTTTTCAAATACAAGTATTCTTTTTTTTTACATCTAAACTTAGTCAAGTGAAGAGATCTTCAACTTTGGAAAATAGATGGACTTATAAAATTTAGAATTTTTAAAATTTGGAGAATCATCAACAGCGGAAATCGAACCCGGGACTTTTATTTGGCAGAGCAGCGACTCTGTCGACTGAGCTACTGAGGATTGATACAAAGAGAGATACTTTCTGTTGTTTTATGTATGTGTTGTTTTCCTATATAAGCCTATGTATAGGTTCTATTTATGTACCACTTTTTAATATAATGAACTTAGCTATAAAGTTTATGATTTTTAGATCGCAATTAGAAGAGTATTGTTAATATTCTATTGATCTAGTTAGGTCACGGTCTATATACACAAAGAAGGATGCAAAGCATTGTTTCGTCAAATATAACTCGACCGGAGTGGGGTATAATGTTTTATGTACACTTTTTATGTATCTTTATATCTTATGCCCGCTTCAATCCATATCTTATATGCCGTGATTTCAATTTATAAACTTACTGAAAGAATTATGTAGTTTCCTATATATATTTACAGACATAAACGCCTGCTTCAAACCACTAGTCCACATTCATATGTTTTGTTGTCAATTGCAGAATTGCTATGGCAACGCACGTGCAACTGCAAATTCAAGTGAACAGAGCGTTGTATGTTTGTTTTCACACGCATTGCTGAGAGTGACGTAAGCTATAGAAGGTTTCCAAATGTATTGAAAGTATGCACATTTGTTTTTCTGCACAAAGACTAAATATTTTTGCAATGCATTCATGAGGGCTACTTGGGTAAAACTATATTTGAACATTTGAAAAAATTACATAAATCTGTCGATTGATAAAGAAATAAACACCAAAAACCATTTTATTTCTATGTCCGTGAGTGCTTTAGTCACCGAGTCAAAGAAAATTGCAAAACTGAGTCTTTAGCTTAAAGGTGATCTAAAGGGTAATAATTTCGGAAACTCGAGTTTAATTTTTTATCTGTCAATAACGTAAAATATCAACAACGTCAAACATCCATGTTATGATATAAGCAACTTGAAGAGTAATTGTGGTGAATTTTAGATGATTAAAACGATTTAGATTAAATATATGAAAATCTAAATTAAAAATTCGTGTTCCCTGACCAATCGAGTATCAAGATTTAAGTTTACATGTTCCAATGAAAATTGTTTGACAGTATAGTTTAGGTAATATAAAAATCCAAATAGGCCTAATAGCGTATTTGCAGCTATATACAGATGAAGTGAACTAACTTTCGGGATGCAAATGGCCGGAACTTTTGTTTCTAGAAAGTAAACGTCATTGGTGTTATCTTTATGGCAAATGAATCACTCTTTTTCATACGCAATTGAAGAATTTGAACCTAAACTTATTACACACAATACGATGTCATAAAATATGTCACTGATAAAATCAACTGTAAATTACACAAAGCAATAATGTATCTCTTCGAAGAATTTGAATTTAAAAAATTGAAAAATGTATACTCATTACATATCAATGTTCCATATGAAAATGAAGCAATTGTTAAAATATTAAAACATACCGTATTTAATCGAATTTAGACCGTGTCACGAATTGAGAAAAGGTCTCTAATTAACGCCCGGGCACGACCAGTTATCGGAAATAAAAGATTTTTCCGAAGTCTAACATTAAAAGTTATTGTCTTACCAGTAATAGTTTAAGAAATGGTTTTATGCATTTTTGTTAAAAAAATGAATAAAATATTACCCCAAAAAAATACCCAACAAAAATCAATTTGCACCACTCCCCAACCTATATTTTTGTTTTCCAGTATGATTTATAATAACAAAACAGAAAGCGGTCACGAACTGACTCTAGCTCTCGAATCAACGAAGATTCAATGAAATAAACTTAACGTCGGTGCGTGAATTCAAGGAAATCCGGCATGTGAAATATTCTACAAGTTATTGAATACGATTTCAACACAACCTAACATGCAATTTATTTGATAAAATCAGTGTATTGCCATAAAATCTTTAAAGAGTTGCTGCACCTCTTTATATTTGCACTTCTTGCATTGTGTTTTATGTGTAAAACGATTATCAAGGTACACATCATGCTAATTGTGCATTTTAATTGCTTATAGCTACAATTGGCAGTTGTCGATGACATAAAATTCGGGATGAAATCTACCCTGGGGGTAACATGTAAGTATTTTAATAAAGCATATATATTATACTCCGCTGCTTGAGGCTCTATATGCATATCTTAGTTAAAAGTTGAAACAGTTGAGCGTCTTTCAACGTCACAATCAGAGGTGGGGTAGGTAAGAGAAGATTAAGGAAAGTATAGCAGAATTTAGAGAAATTTTGGTTCAATTAGTTTTAATTTAGCTGTTACCTTAAGATTTTTATATATAACGATCACGATTTTTATTTTTAAAAAGTTATAACTGTTTCACGTTATAAAAATGGTTTCTAAATTTATCTATTTTAAAATTTGCCATTTTCGTTTGAATTTTTAAGTGATTTTAGCTGTTTCCTTAACATTTTCAAATACAACCATACTACGTGCATCTAGAACTGATCGTGTTATTTAACATTGTTTATTTTACGTATCAATGTTAAATATGCTATGTTCTTTTCAATTTTTAGTTCCAAGTAAGTTAGTTATGAGAAAAGTCATTTGAGGTATTTTTGTTTATCTTTATTTTCCTACAATGTACAGGTATAAGTTTGATTTTACATTGTTCATTTCAAGATTATATCATACTAAAAAGTCAAATTGTTGTAAGAAAAACTATATATGTTTATTTAAGCTTAAATAGGGTTATAAAAACTTTTAAAAATTCGTTAACTTTAAAAAGTTTAATAGAAGATATCCCTTGCTTATAAGCGTGTTCAAGATCTTTTAAAATATGAAACCAAATTGAAGTATAACGAAGTGTAATGCAAATGTGTTATTCAATAGCTCAGGTAAATTCAACATCCTTTCTATTAACTTTGATTTCAGTTAGTGTGACAATATGGCACTGTCGGTGACAATTTCGGTTTTGTGGACTGTCCTCATTTTGTTTCCTGCTTTCGTAACAGGTAAGGTCAAATGTTCTCGAACTTTATGTTAACAATAGTTTGCTAATAACTTTATTTCTAGACTGCAATGTAACAAGCATTTTATTTAATAAGGAAAAGGTACGTAAGTATTGAAGATAACGTTAAGGGAACAAATTTGTAGTTGTGTGAATTACGTTGACGAAAGTAAACATAATTATTTGTAAAAACATGTAGGCAATGTACATTTTATATCATATCAATCTGAAGTTCTAAGATCTTTAATCTACTACATGATATAAAACAAAACAGTCTAGTTATAGTTTTCTTAGACACCTATTCTCAGTCATACTGGATGTAAAGTTACTCGTCCCGTTGTCGATCATTCCATCGGTTCGACATTAAAGGGGCAGTAGCATGTTTTTTGATAGTTTTATATTTCAAATTTGTCACTGATAATTGTAAGTTAATGCTAATGTATTGTTTTGACAGTATCAAAAATCTCATTACACAAACCAATCATCCATAGTCAGAGGACAAAGCAAGATTCACATAAAATCCATTGGCGGCCATTTTGTGTAAACACCTTTGATTCATTTTGTGTAAGGAAAAGGAATCGCATGGCTAGACTTTACGTTATATATTTGAATTATTACTGCTCCATTTTGTTTAAATATATTGTCTTTCAATTGGCACCATTAATTTTCATTTTCCTGACATCACCTTCATTCCCCCTAAAAACGTGCTACTGCCCCTTTAACCAGTCGAAGTGTGGTCTGTGTTCGCAAAATTTGCGACCTTCATTGAAAATAAACGATATTATAAATATTTACATTTTCAAGTTAACGATCGCAACCAATCACTATCATTATAACATTATCAACCTAACAGTTATGTAACATGTAAATGAAAAACAGTGTCGGGGTAAGACAAAACGTTGCTGCAGATAAATGAAAACCTAGGTAGGACTACGTTTGTAAAGTCCAATTCTCGACATCATCCTGATACATATATCTCCCCGTTATACTCCAACCTATCCCCTGATATTCTTATATTCATTTTTTTTGTATTTAGTCGTATCGTTATATATAGCAAGCCAATCAAATGATGCCCTTTCAGCGAAACCGGTAAACTCGTTCCTGGGATACGTTCCGCGTGCTCACCGCGTGATTCAAATTAACCAGGCTCCCACTAAGCTCCAAACCGCCTTCTATCAGATTTCCACAAGAAGCATCGCTGGACAACAGTGTATGGAGTTCGTAATACTCTGACGGGCATAAAAAACTTTTCCCTGTTTGATATTAACTTCAATTAAAAAAACAAAGGCAATGAGAGTTTTGAAAGTTGTATTTGTTGAATAATGCATTCATGCATGTCTAAGAGATAAAAGTTATAAGATTCATCAAGTGCATTTATCACAGGATATGAACAAATGGACATGGGGTCAAAATCGGTTTTTCATGGCACGTCTTCGGGCTGACGTAGTTAAGCGTCGATGACGTCAGCTGGGACCCGCCTCCATTCCTTGGTGAGAGCCTGAGCCATCTGTTGGCGGTTGATTGGCGGGTTCTGTCGACGCCGAATCTGCCTGTCAAGGTGGTCCCATAAGTGTTCGATGGGCGACATATCTGGGGATCTAGCAGGCCATGACATGAGGATGACGTTATTTACTGTGGCAACATGTGGTGGGGTTCTTTCTTTTGGTCGCCACAAATGCCACCCCAGACCATCACACTACCACCACCATAAGGTTCTGACTCCTGAACACAACGATTTGCCGTTCTTTCACCTGCCCGTCTGTAAACCCTCACTCTATCATCAGCTCTTGATATTGCATGCGTATCGGCTTTCGTCCGAAAAAAGCACCTGACACCAGTCACGTAGCTGCCATCGTTGTACTTGTGTGGCCCAACGAACTCTCAGCTGCCGATGTCTGTTGGTAAGCACTGTTCCCCGGAATGGTCGGTATGCTCTGATACCAAAGGAACGGAGTCTTCTAGTAACCGTCCTTCGACTGACGTGGCGACCTAGTGCCGTTGCTGCTGATGACGTCACCGTCAGAAAGCGTTTTCTCAGGTGCAATACCCTCAAATACAGGTCTTCCTGAGCTGTTGTTACCCGGGGTCTACCTGTACGTGGTCTATCTGAAGTCTGTCCTGCCTGTTGAAAGCGCTGGCGAAGATTCCTGACGGTTACTACAGTGCAGCCGAACGTTCTAGCAACTTGGCCAGTTGTAGCATTCCAATTGCCCTCGGAGTTGCGTTCTGCTGTCGTTAACCTTGGCATTCTTTTGTGTCTCCCAAGTGTCTGTCGTGGGTTTTATACCCTGTTTGCACGTGCATCCTACAACAGTGAAGATGTACGAGATTTTCGCCAAATTTGCCATATAATTTTAGTAAGGTTACGTTTTGACGTGAGAGAACACCAAATACGATTCCCGGTTCTTAAAAATACTATTTAAGTGGGAAAATATGAATGATGTGACATATTTCATAAATTGATGACATTTTTCTAAGGGAAAGTTTCTTTTGCCCTTCAGTGTAGTTTGGCTTAAAAGCAGACAGGCTACATTTGTATATCGTTGAGTAACCAGCCTTCAGCGATACGGATGAATATGATCGTAGAAAATCAGGAGAAAGGTTGGAGCGTAAAGCGTTTTTATTTATGTTTCTTTTTAAAGGGAGTTACAGAGGAACTACAATGGTGCACTACGAATGCGCAGAAAGCTGCGTCAACAGAACAGATGGTTACTATGGACGATGCAGCGACTGTTACCAATACATCGTGTGTGAGGGGGGAGCGGGAACTGCCTTCTATTGTAGGCCTGGTAACCGTTATAACGCGAAGGTTGGGACCTGTGATCTCACACTGCAATACCAAGTGTGCAGGTAATTATAATATCCTTCTTGGCTCATTCTCTCCCCACAGAGACAGCTCAGTCATACCCGAGTTAGCCTCTGTTCTATTACGGCTAATACATGGGATAGAAAGGTAGAAATCTTATTGGAGGCGATCGAAGTTAGTTGTGAAATCAGAGACGCCTTTTCAAAAGTGGTCATTCGCAAAACCTCGGCCATTTCCGTGTGGTTCGGCAAAACTATCGTTGAAATTTAACATCCAGAGATAACTCTTCATTTGACAAAACATCGCTTATTACCTTCTCATTAATTTATATTTGGTTAATTAGTAAAATAAAATCTATCATTAAACAAATGATAAAGAAGGGAGATATCTTAAGTTACATATTTTTGCCGCTAGGGCAATCTGCCGGAACCCCAGAATCTTGACCGTAATTTTGTACAGAGGCTAACTCGGGTATGACTGAGCTGCCTCTGTGGGAAGAGAACGTTTTCGCTTGGTGAGATATAAATAATGTTTAAAATGTCATGTATATTCTTTTCATTTCCAAAACGTCGCATTTTCTGTTTTGGCTATGGACCAAACACTTCGCTAACTACTGTTATGAGATGACGTCATTCAATTGTTTCATAACGTCAGCGATAATGACATATGATTGTAAGCGTTATTTCAATGAGCAGAATTTCATTTCAGTTAATTTTGTTAATTATTTCAACCGGTAAATGTCGTATTAGAAAGTGTTTTAACATCATAATAAGAGACACTTATCAATAAAAATGTATCCTTCAAAGTAAAAAAATATTTCCATTTAACTTGAATTAAAGGCTTCACTCATAGTTGTTAACCTGCTGTGAATTTCTAACTTTTCTAACGTTAAAAACAAAATAATATTGCTAATAGGTATCAAACTATATATACTGCATATATGGAAGTGTATTTTGTGGCGAAATGCAAAGGTCTGACTATTGCATCTTGAAATACACCCGAGCGCGCGAGATTTGAACTCCAAATTAAAAATTTAAATTTTTACACACCGATCTATATTCATATTTTTCAATTATTCATCAACATTCAAATCATTGGCTTTATATAAACAAATTATGCAGGATAGATAGAAATGAAAGCACGTGGATCCCTCAGACACTTAGTTTCCATTTTCAGTGTCTTTTTGCTAAAAAGACATTGATAATAACTTAATGCCCAGTTGACAACCATGTTATTGATTCAAAGATGCATTATTCAAGGAATTTCCTAACTTGATTCAAGGTTATTCTTAACATAATCCAAGCAGAATTCGTGAGGGAATACTTACCATGATTAATTCAAAGGAATTCCGTCAATGATTCAAGGGATTCTTCACATTAAAGGGAAATCTTTTTTGGATTCAATTACCTAACATGATTAAAGAGAATACTTACCATTATCGGTTCAAAGGAATTTCAACCACTATTCATGAATTTCATTCAAGGAAATTATCAACAAGGTTCAATTAAATTCTTGACATGATTCAGGAAATTCTTGACATGATTAAGCGAATTCCAGTCTTGATTCAAAGAAATTCCTTGCATGATTCAAGGGAATTCTTTACATTACCACACGGGAACTGCTTAAAGAATACTAACCATGATTGATTTCAAGGAACTTCTTCGATGAACATAGTTCCAGTAAATTACCGACATGATACAAGAGACGCGATGCAATGGAAATCTCAAAACAGACAGACAGACAGATTTTATTTGTATAAATGGCCATGAGGCCAACAGTACCGTGACAATTCTTTTTTCATATACAATTATACATTGTCTACACTTTGTTCTCACGTAGGCCTACAGATAATACTTTTGAACAAAACACAGCTAAGCGTAATATAATATTAACTGATGTTGCATTCATTAGGCTTATAAATTTGTCTTGATGTGGGTTGATGTAATAATCAATGGTAAATATTTAGTTCGTACATCATAAGAAAATGGACATTCCAGTAATCAATGGTATTCATTTTCTAACTTGCTGTTGTTACTTTCCTCCTACAAGTTTTAAGAAATCTTAAAACCATTCATTGTTATTCTTTCGTGGATCTACGATGACTAGTCATACATGTTTTTAAGATTAAAATAACTTTTTAAATATCTTTAAGACATAAACACAGCGCCAGACAGTTGTTCAAACGATTTGATACGAATTAGAAATTTTTAAGTAATTTTCTATACAGCTTTTCAACGAAAGATCGTTACATTCCTTGCAATCATTTTACAATATCAGTGCAAGAATAATGTAATGAGGTGTTCGCTTCATTTCGACAAATTCAACAATCTTTCTGTCAAAACATATAAATTTTGAAGAGATGAAGCGACATTCATGTTCCATATTTAAATACATATAATTCTTATATTCATAAAATAACATATCTGTTGTGGATCTGTGAAATACTTGCAAAAATCTGATTTGTATATATTCACATACCGGTACATACATACATGTATGTATGTATGTAACATATAACATTCAAAAGAAAGGTTTTTGATCCCTTTTCCGAAGGGCATGTATTTGTTGCCATTTTAAGTGCCCAGACATCTTATATAAATATAATTAGCTATTCCAAGATTGTATCACATTTGTGCACACCATGCCCTACCCTGCAGTATTTCAAGTACTTCATATAACCGAACTGCAACCACGGGATTGCACCCCTAAAATATCCTATTTGTTTATCCAATACCAATTGCAGACCTTCCATTATATAAAGATTATATATGATTATATATGGTATATGAGATTGTATGATTATATATGGTATATGAGATTGTATGATTTTATATGGTATATGAGATTGTAGATTAATACTTTTGATTAAAGGTTTTGTATAACACAACTTCTCTTAGACACGGCAGACTTTTCACAGTTAAAAGCATTTAGGGTATCTTTTTTCACATATTTAAAATACTTTAAACATGGTAGGGGTTATGCCAGTGTCCATTTTATTTCTTACCTCTGTCTAATCAAACAAAGCTATTCAAACAAAACATTTACCAGACACAAAATATTTTATTCAGATTACTGCAAATAGGAGTTATTATTACACGTGTCGTAATGAAATGGACTCCAGGTCTTTTAGATATGAAACAACTCGAAACAAACTGGAGTGTACTTTCTTCTGTCCGGTAGTTAATTACAAGAAATATATACATATATAGGAAAGCAATATACCACTTGAAAATCAAAAAGGACATGTTTATTTCATCCTTTTCGAAGTTTCAATGTTGTCCAATTTTTTAAGAAAATGTTATTTTCCATTCAACAACTGTGAAACCATCAATACATTTCCCTTTTATACATTTCTCATTGTTATCTTTCCAACTATTTACATTCAAAATGATAAAAAGATCAGACACTTTTTTGTGAAGACGGGATCGTAATTGAACACGCAGTAGGTCTGTAAAGAGAAATTTAAGAAACTGTTTAAAAGACCACCGTAGGTTTCATATAAAGCAAAGAAGAACGCACATTAAAATTTAAATATTCCTTTGCAAGACTAATTTGCAACTCTTTAACCATTCATTATCATCCATCTTAAAACTTTAATATTTTACAGAGATGCTGTGGGGACCCCAGTCCATCGAACTAAGTCTGGTCTTGCTGAACTTCCGGTAGATATCAGGGATGTTCTGCCCCATTGGAGAGCAATACGTTCAGGTATGATAGAAGAGAAATAGAATGTTAAGGGTTAAATCGTACTTTAATTGGAACTTACATAGAAAGTGGTAAAATAATAGAAAATATTCATAAAATGTTTAGAAATATTGCTATATGTATACAACGCTGGTTAGTATATGCACTCAATGTCAAATTGTAGTGTAAATCTTCCCCACAACGTCAATATGCATATTCTGATCAAGTTTAATATTCGTTTCCGAAATTCCTAAAATCATCACTTTAAAACGTCGAAACGTTTTAGAGATTATTTTATTCTTTACCTATTTACAAGCCACATTTGTAAAAATATACCATATATCTATATATATTCTTGTACACATATAACGTTGTCATGTCAGTTTTGTAGGCAAGGGTTTCATCAATCTTGATATACTCAATCCATGTCATTTGCTTGTTATCATTAGCAAGATTTAAGACTAGTATGAGCAGTAGTTGCAGATTCGGAGACAGAAACCATTTGTGCTTCCTTTGAAATATAACATAATAATAGAATAATTTATTCAACAACTGAAGAGAAGTCATTTTGGCTCTTTATAAAGAAAGAAACAGGACATCTGCATTTATAGATGTCAGGGATTCAAATACGCCAGTGAAAATTTAGATATTCACCCTTTACTCTGAAATAAAACAATCTTTTCTCTGAAATACTACAATCTTTACTCTGCTTTATAAACTTTTAGTGACGTCACTCCATTGTTCTTTGAGGTCTTTATATGTTTTAATTTCCTTCCGACTCGTAAGGCAAGGGAGTTATTCGAGTAATGTCCCTTGGATGCAGGTCATTATTAACATAATCGCCCTGCAAGGCAGGATATTATTATGATATACCACTTTTCAAATAATTATTTCCGAACGATGTAATTGATGATTTTTGTTAAAGTCAAAGTGTCAACTGACTATCGCTTTTGAAAAATATCACTAATCTAATTTTGAGACTGCAAATGTTTTGGCGATACGCCGTCTCGAACGCTAAACCCAACGCTCTGACTACTGTGCTATTATGGCAGCGCTGATAGAGCTCTTTTGTTAGGTTCTCTTATTACAAAGGTCTTCGTCTTCATTACTCTGAAATAAAACAGTCTTTACTCTGAAATAAAACATTATCTGTCCGTCTTCAGCCTCCATGATCTACAGCACCTGTACGACAGACTGTTCAGGCCTCGGGATGGGCAAGTACCCGCACTGTGACGACTGCAGTCTATACGTCATCTGCCACGGCTCAGCCTACATCTTCTCCTGTCCTGACGGTCTACTCTATAACAGAGACGACGGGACATGTGACTACCCTGAGAGCGTCAACTGTCAGTAAGTATTGAGAATTTATCTGTCTTTCCTTGACAAAAAATATGTTTATTTTATCGAGAGAGGAAGAAGGTTAATATTTTCACGAGTGGCGTTTTCTGCCCCAAGAGATAAGATAAACATGGTATTTGTCAAGGAAAAGGCAAATTTACTATTTAATTCATGATTAAATCGATGTATTATTATTGAAATCGAAGCACAAGTTGTAATTGATATGGTATCCATAGGGAATGAGTTTGGTATTGTATATATGACATTTGTTAGATACCAGAAATATCTCAAAGTGTTCCCACTCACATGTGTGTGAAAATGGTCAAAACTAGCCTGAATATAGACACTGCTGATGATAATTATGATAAAACTCGTGTGTAATGTTGTGAATTTCAGCTCATCAACCACTTCAACAACGACCGCTTCGACAACAACGTCAACAACCTCTACTACCACTACACCCTCTACTACAACTACAACAACAACTACTACCACAACACCTTCTACTACTACAACTACTACCACTACAACAACTTCAACAGCTACTACTACCCCTACAACTACGACTACAACTACTACCACTACTACCACAACACCTACTACTACAACAACTACAACTACTACAACTACTACTACCCCTACACAAACTACACCTTTTACTACAACAACAACAACGACAACAACTACTACCACAACCACCACTCCGACAACAACGCTTACAGAAACAACTGCAACAACGTCTTTGCAAAATGATAATCGTAAGCATTTATAACATATTTCATTTAATTATTGATAATTGATAAAATGATATCTAAAACATTATTCTATGTAAATACGTGTTTGTTCACTATTTAAAACCAGTTTTATCACTACATGATTTGTTTGCACTTCAGTTGTCAAATTGTTTTTAAAAATTCAAAATTGCTAAAAGACATACATTTTCAAAAAAGTTTGTTTCTTTTTGACACATGTTTAACAAAGTACAGAGAGCCAGGAGGATTTTCTTTGTTTTTTTACTGAGTGAGTGAGAGTCTTTAATTCCTCCAAAACAGGAGATATCATCTGGATATTTACATTAATTTAAGTGTGGACATGGAGATAACAGCAAACAAAAATTAATTATTTATCGCTAATAGAAAGTGTCCAGTCATTTTGGCAAGATACTTGTTGTCCAAGTCGAGCAGATGTCCACCCAAGAGAGCTAAGATTTGAGTCCATTGCATCCAGCGTTACATCATCCTGTCAACCAAGCGAATTCATTTCTCTCGCTTCACTTCGAAATAATCCCATGTACCCGAACGGCTATAAATCGCCGACAGTACGGCTACCAATCACAGTAACGTCTATGGCTTATCTATAGATTCAATCAACGCTGTCCTTCTATAGGCGGTACCGCCTCCTTACGAACGAACTAACTCTCATTAATCATTAATCAACCTTTTTTGCTCGTTGTTAATGAAATGTTTATAATATAAATATGTAGACATCTTGTTACATTAAGGCATTTGTTTTCAAAATGTTTTAGTGCTTTGCTTTGCTTTTGATCATTGTACGTTTGTGTTATGCAAATGATTCAACATGCACGAATGTTTGTCCTTGAAAATACAAGAGTAATGTAACCTAACGCCATAATTACCTTTGAGAATATTGAGAATTACTTAGTTCAACGAAGGACCCTAATGAAAAATATGAAATGTACTTCCTCCTGATTGTCAAAGTAAGTCATTGGAATTTACAGGAAACACTCGATTTGAATCGACTATTATTCTCGACACAAACACAGAATCATACAACATATAGAGTCGGAAAAACTTATTGCACCATGGATTACCTTCAGCTTTTAGTGTCTTGCAGACGTGTTTTTTTTATTGGCGTTCCATTAATAGAAAAGGGAATTTCCGTTTTACTGAATCGGCGATTTATAGCCGTTCGGGTACAGGGGATTATTTCGAAGTGAAGCGAGAGAAATGAAATCGCCTGGTTGACAGGATGACGTTACATAAGCTTCTGGTCCAAACATGTCTAAGAGAGAGTACCGTGACATGTTCTCTCTGTGAGCAACAACATTGCAAAACTGTAACAAGTGGACAGCAAGGTTTTCAATATGCACGTGGCAATATTTACATGTTCTTGATTTTATTGGAGTAGTAATCAAGCGAAGCAATCGGTGGTAAGTGTCTCTGTTTTCGTAAGTCGTACCTACTGAGAACCCACAGATAGTGAGGCGAATATGAGTCATGGAGCTGTGAAAACAGTCTTAGTTCAGGATCATCGTTCAGTCTCTGTCTCAGCAGGTCAGTCTCAACAGTGTGCACAGCTGTCTTAGCAGTGAGCTTCCAGGAGTTCTTGGAGATGCCAACGCAATTGAAAGCAGAGTTCAGGAGATTACCGATCTTGTATTCTTTGCAAATACGTTTGACGTCAGGGATGAATCCACGCTGATCGGTGTCATTCAGCTGACAAGTAAAGAAGCGAAACATTATCACAGATTTGGCAGTGCAATAACTAGGGCAGTATAATATTCTTCCAAGGAGACATACTTTTCTCAAATTGATGGTTGCTTTCAGGGGAAGAATTCCAATAATAGGTAGAGCAATATCAGACCTTGTGAAGAAATGAAAGCTCTGGAGACGTTTTATGCAGAATCTATGAGCTCTCTCAAGTTGAAGTTCGAGCGTCTTTGAGGAATTACAAACGGTTTCACAGTCATAAAGTGCTCTTGACAGGACGACTGATTTTTTAAAGTTTAAATTCAGTAAGGGGATGAAGACCATCTTCATGGAGACCAGGATTGATTACACCAAAGTATGAGCTCTTCAGTTTTCTGCATAAGTCACTGACTTGTTGAGTGGGACTTTTTCATATGGAAAGCCCAAGATGAACATAGTCTGTGACTTCAGACACCTCAACATCACCAAGATGCCAACTACTGGACGACCGTGTCATTTGAGGAAGAGACTCGTTAAAAACAAGGACTTTACTTTTCTTTGCACTGTAGCGAAAGCGCCATTTACAACTGTACATGTGACAAAAGGACATAAGTTTATCTAGACCATGTTTGGAAACGAGAGGAGGGTAGTGTCATCAGCCTGGGTAGGAGCACTAAATTGCAACTTGTGAATTCGAGCTCGATGTGGCCTATAAACAAGGCTATGCAGCAGCTCATCAACATATACCTGATATAACCATGGGGAGAGTACACCACCTTGTCTTGTACCCTGTAAGATAGGGAACCAATCACTCAAATAACCCCTGTTGAGTACACAGCTGTTGATGTCCTTGTATATGGCCATTATACTTTGAAGAATTTGGAAAGGTTTTCCTTAAGACACAGTTTGTAGAACAATCCACTATGCCAGAAACAGTCAAATACTGTGATTTTCTGCTGCATATGCAATACATTCACGGATTAGGATTGAGGTCATTGTAGAATCAATACCTTTTCTGAATCCATGTTGCAAAGGCGATGGTGTGTGTAATTTTTCTAATCGCCCAAGTAAGACCTTTTCAAAAAGTTTGTACATTGAAGGCAAGAGAGTAATGATTCAGTAGCTGTTTTGATTTACGCGAGGCTTATTACCACCTTTGTATAGGGTTATGATTAGTCCACCTTTAAGATCTTTTGGAACATGAGAGAAGTTTATGAATGCATTGAAGCAGAATGTCAAACATTCGATCAGAATCCTGCCCCCATGAATCAGGTGTTCATTGCAAATGCCATCAATGCCAGCTGCCTTTCCGCGTTCCGAGCAGACATGGCTTCTTCCACAGTGATAAGATTGAATGAACCACAAGCTTGGATATTGCTAAGTTCCTGTTCAACAGCTAGTTGGTGATCATGATCAAAAGATTCATCGTCAAGAGGAGAATATAGTTCCTTGAAGTATTTGCACCATGACATAGCATTATCCTTTGGGTCATGAAGAGTATTTAAGCCGCTAAAACAGATATCGGAACCAGCACCCAGATTAGGTGATTTTCTTTTTCCATTTATTACCCTTCAGAAAGCACTTTGGTCCATTTCGACTTCATGAAGAGTTTTGAGTATCTGCTGCTCTATTAGTTGACGTTGTAGTCTCCTGAAGGAACACTTTCGATCTTTATAAGTAGAGTAGCTTAGATATTCGCCACCCCTGGGTCCCCCTTTGCTGATCCAAATCGACCTGGAGTGTCCCATCTCTTTGTGGATTTGCTTCAATTCCTGGGAACAATTAGGGCTTAAGGTGAGGTTTAAATCTCATCTTTGGGATTGTTGCCTCAGACACCTGTTCCATATGTTTTGTGAGGTTTTGTGTCAATCTGTCGATGTCAAGTGTAGAGCTGATATTAGTTCTACAGACGTGATTATCAACAAGGAGTTCACTCAACATGTACAGTGCTGTTAGTCATTGTCTGACAATTTGCGCCAGTTGTAGGAAGTCTTTCGGAGGGAATTTGTAATATGCTTGGACTTTTAGAGACACAGCAGTTGGTCTGTGATTACTGACATTCCTCGAACATTGTATTCATCATACAAGTTGCATAGTTTGTCAGTATAGCTAATGAAGCATGACACGGGATGATCTTAGAAGGAAGATAAACCTGAAAAGAAATAAGTGGTTGATCCTATTCAAGCAACAGTAAAGTCCAACTATTCTGTCATCTGCGTTTTCCACAGGACTTATTGAGTTTTCTAGCCTGCGATGCCAAAGGAATGCAACACCACCTTTACCAACTTTCCGTGAAGAAGGTAACTGGAGATCATTGTCGCTAACACCATATGGGATATAATCAGTGCTTGTTGAGCTTAGAAGGTCAAGGTCTTTCTCAAATAGCCAGTGTTTGCTCAGACCGCAGATATCAACCAAGTGTTTATGCAAGACGTTTCTCAGATATGAAACTCCAGTCACTAATCCTGTGCACTTACAAGTGAAGAGATTAAGTGTGTGGTTCCCCAAAATTTTTTATTTTTGCTGCTGATCATGCTTGTTCTTGAAGCTGTTTTGACTGAGCCAAGGACGGCAGTTGACAAATTTTGGCCAGAAGTTTTCTTCTAAGAGTTTGTGAGATTGCTCTACCACGACGTTAACACGTGCAGACAGGGTGCCCTTGCGGCTGCTGTTGAAGATGCGGGTGCCCTTGCAGCTGCTGTTGAAGATGCGGGTGCCCTTGCGGCTGCTGTTGAAGATGCGGGTGCCCTTGCGGCTGCTGTTGAAGATGCGGGTGCCCTTGCGGCTGCTGTTGAAGATGCGGGTGCCCTTGCGGCTGCTGTTGAAGATGCGGGTGCCCTTGCGGCTGCTGTTGAAGATGCGGGTGCCCTTGCGGCTTCTGTTGAAGATGCGGGTGCCCTTGCAACTGCTGTTGAAGATGGGGTGCCCTTGCGGCTGCTGTTGAAGATGCGAACAATTGTAGAGTTGACGCCTTTACCAAGCAGGTATTCCTTTATCATGTCTGAGGTTACGTCTGGAGCGATTCTACCCAGGTAAAAACGCATAAATGCGTTCTCAGCAGTAGTCTCACCACTGTCGCCTAGCCCTGTTTGTTGTATTAAAGATCCTGATTGTTGTGTATCAGGACTTGGTTGGTGTTTAACTGGTTCAGAGTCAACGACCTTGCTAGAAGAAACCTTTGCTTGGCTAGCAGAGGACTCGTTTGAGTCAATAAAAGGGTCCTCACGGATATTTGGATACAAGGTAGATTCAGTAAGAAAACATTATTCAATCACACCACTCGAATTTGGTGAATAAAGATTTTGGACAATCGTCTCTGCTTTTGAATCAGGAGGAGAGACGGTAGGAGGAGTTGACTCTGTCATGACTCTAGTACCTGACTCTGTATCAAGGAAAACAACTCCTAGGGAGTTTGCAGAGCAGGGAACACCTTTTGATCTTTAATCATGTCTGGCACCTGGCAAATTGATTTCATCAGATGAAAAACAAATGCATTTTTTATCTGGTTGGTTGTCATGGCAACGTTGTAAATCTGTAAGTTTTGTTCTGATGTTAGTGAACTGCCAAGACAGTTGAGATGCTAACAGTTCAAACATCCCCCCATGACTGTCATCAAGCTTATCGACTTATGCTTTCAACTGTGAATAGTTTTGCTCACATTTCTCTTTACTTGACTATTTAAGGTTGTTCATTCTGGAATCAACACTTGAGGAGGTGTTTTGTAGCTCAGTGATGCAATCATTCAAATTTGAACTGTCATCTTCACGATCTTTAACCTTGTCATTAGCAGCCCCGTCACCACCGCCGCCTTGCCGCACTCGTATTACTAGCTTTAACTTTTTTTCCACTAGACTTTCCAGAACTCTTATTCATAATTTACTACTCATACCTCGGGGAACGATTTTGACACGATCACTTTCAAGGTCAAAGGTCAAGGTCACGAGCTATGTAATCACTCTAAGAATTCCATGTAAACACAATAACACTATGAAGCTCTAACTTGGTGTATATATCATCCTTGGAAATTTTTTTGAAAAGGTCTCGGCTACAATCCGTCAAAAGTCAAGGTCACAGCAAGGTCATGACTTTAGCATGATTTAGCTTAAATGCTTTATTCTAACTATGAACATTTTTAATCAATAAATGATTGTTATACTCAATAAAAAGTGTTCATTGATTGTGTGACCTTGAAGGTCAAAGGTCAAGGTCATGAGATATGAGTTATTGCAATGTACACTAATTTTGGTATTACTTTATCCCGTCAAGCTTTTCAGAACACATGAACATGTGTAAGTGTTAAAAATCTCCGGGGAATTAGTATGTTAATTCAAGGTCAAAGGTGAAGGTCACGAGTTACAAAAATCACAACAAAATTCCTTGTAAACACGATAACTTGAAAGGTTTTTGTGTTGTGAATTTTGTATATATTATCTTTTTAGAAGTACAAAATGTTCAAAAAGTTTTGGGTGCGAACTGTCAAAGGTCAAGGTCACAGCAAGGTCAACATATATTGAGAAAATTGATTATTTTAACTTTTAACACTTTAATTCATTACATTAATGTCATACTCGATGAAATGTGTTTTTTGATTGTATGACCTTGAGTGTTAAAGGTCAAGGTCACGAGAAAATGTCCAATTTGATGAGGCCTGTAAAATCGGAACAGGGGAAGCTCGGGGAAGCTCTGCTTTTGCGGTGTCCCGGCTAATATTCTAGTTTCAGACTGCAATTGTTGTTTTAAAGCTATTCATATTCCGAGCACGGCCATCACGTACATTGATCAATCCGTGTTAGTTGATATTTACATCAGTTGTAACAGAGTTGTAACAGAGTCATTTCTTAACTGTAGTAACTTGGTTGAATGATTCGAGGTAACGGTAGTAAGCCTGTCAAGTTCAGCTTTCAAATCAGTTTGGATTTGCGTAATTTTGCTGACGTCTTGATGAAGCTTGTTTCTGCTTATTTTCCTGAGAATCAACTTTTAGCATTGAAACAGTGTTACACACCTCAGTTAGAGTACGCTGCATAGTGTCCAGATCAAACAAAGCCTGACCCTTGCTTGGTGTTGATTGCTGGTTTGCTGGTTGAAATGATTAAGAATGGATTCCTCTAGATACCCTAGGTAAAGCTATCTTTTCTCAAAGGATCAAGATGACATTGGGAAAAAAATTGGGCCTCTGAAGTTAGGCAGTTGCTTTTTTCGACTGGATTTTCCTTTGTATGGATTTCGGAAGAGGTTGGAAATGAAAATGAGTTTTTATTTGTCTTCAAGCAACGTCTTCAAAATATTTATTTCCAGGAATGGTAAATTAATAACTCAAGATATCTAAAGTTTTATATTATGAACTTAGATGATAAATCTTTACGACGGGCACTACGTAAATTTAAAATTAGTTTACATGATTTTAGAATTAATTTCTTACGAAAACAAATGCAGAGTCAATCGATGATAATGTAAGTGTTTGCAAAAATTGTAACTCAGGCAAAATTGAAATCTGAATCTGAATCTGAATCTGAATCTGATTGCTGGCTTGAGTCTTTTGTCTGTGAACAATAGGCAGGGCCCAGAGGCTGATTGGACTCACTAAATGGAGTCATAGGGCAATTTTTGGGTGAACTTGAAGGTTTATTTGCACTTAGCAAACGTTGTTTACTTGTAATTAATCGATTAATTTTATCAAATGACTCTCCACTAAAAATGTATATCAAGCTGGCGCAGCCTCTGGCTAATTCAAGAGCAACACTTTCACCTGTTCGAAATAGTTTTCTCTTCTTTAATTCACAGTTGTTTGGGATATCATTGTTAGTTCTTTTCTACGTTCTAAGTTTTCATTCTCGTTCACTTCAGATAAGAGTTTATTAACGAGAATTTCATGAGGCAAGTCTGCAAGTCTTCTAGCATAAAGTAAACCGTCAAATAATCACCGAAATTCATTCATTTGCTATGTATTGCAAGGTATTTTATAGCCAACGAAAAGTCGAATTCAAGGAAAGTTAAAAATACTTTCTCCAAGAGGTCTTTTATTCGGTTACTGCTATAACTGAAGATAAGTTATTTATTGATTCGGTTATAAAGAACGAAACAAGAATACTGCGTTGATATTTGTCAGGGGTTCAGTATCCCCTTCACTCTGAAATAAAACACTCTTTACTCTGCAATAAATAGAGATTATTACCCGAGGAAGTGTGTCATATGACTTTTACGAAACGAGGGTGAAATTTTGTATTACCCGAGCCAGAGCGAGGGTTATACACATATTTGCACGAGTTTCGTTAAAGTCATATGACACACTTCCTCGGGTAATACTTTCTTTATTACCGATTCTATTCCATTTTACCATCTTAGAAATATCCAAGAAACGGGCCGCTTCCCTTGCGACGGCCGGCTATAGTGATGTCACGAACAATATAATGGTGTTATGACGTCACAGGCAAAAAAATACAGGAACTCGCGCTACAACAATCGTTGCTAGGCAAAAAGTTTATGTTCACTAGTGCTCGTATTGAAAATATGTCACCACTTATTTTCAACCATATGGGTAATAAAACATTATCTGTCCGTCTTCAGCCTCCATGATCTACACGACCTGTACGACAGACTGTTCAGGCCTCGGGATGGGCAAGTACCCGCACTGTGACGACTGCAGTCTATACGTCATCTGCCACGGCTCAGCCTACTTCTTCTCCTGTCCTGACGGGTTACTCTATAACAGAGACGCCGGGACATGTGATTACCCTGAGAGCGTCAACTGTCAGTAAGTATTTAGAATATATCTGTCAAAAACATGTTTATTTCATCGAGAGAGGAAGACGGTTTATATTTTCACGAGTGGCGTTTTCTGCCTCAAGAGATAAGTTAAACATGGTATTTGTCAAGGACAGGGCACATTTCTATTTATTTCGTTATTTAAACGATGTATAATTATCAAAATCGAAACGCAAGTTGTATTAAATATGGTATTCATAGGGAATGTTTGGTATTGTGTCTATGACATTTGGTAGATACTAGAACTATCTTAAAGTAGTCTTACTCACATGTGTGTGTAAATGGTCAAAACTAGCCTGAATACAGAAACTACTGATGACAATAATGATAAAACTCTTGTGTAATGTTGTTAATTTCAGGTCATCAACCACTTTAACAACGACCGCTTCAACAACAACGTCGACAACCTCTACAACCACTACACCTTCTACTACAATAACTACCACTACACCTTCTACTACAACAACTACAACAACTACCACTACACCTACTACTACTACTACTACCACTACAACAACTTCAACTACTACCACTACACCTACAACTACTACCACTACACCTACTACTACTACCACTACAACAACTACAACTACTACCACAACACCTACAACTACTACCACTACACCTACTACTACCACTACGCCTACTACTACCCCTACAACAACTACAACTACTATTACAACTACTACCACTACACCTACTACTACTACCCCTACAACAACAACTACAACTACTACAACAACTACAACTACAACTACTACCACTACACCTACTACTACTACCACTACACCTACTACTACTACCACTACAACAACTACAACTACTACCACAACACCTACAACTACTACCACTACACCTACTACTACCACTACGCCTACTACTACTACCACTACAACAACTACAATTACTACAACAACACCTACAACTACTACCACTACATCTACTACTACTACCACTACAACAACTACAACTACTACTACAACTACTACCACTACACCTTCTACTACTACCCCTACAACAACTACAACTACTACAACAACTACAACTACAACTACAACTACTACCACTACACCTACTACTACCACTACAACAACTACAACTATTACCACTACACCTACAACTACTACCACTACACCTACTACTACTACCACTACACCTACTACTACCCCTACAACAACTACAATTACTACAACAACACCTACAACTACTACCACTACACCTACTACTACTATCACTACAACAACTACAACTACTACTACCCCTACAACAACTACAACTACTACAACAACTACAACTACACCTTTTACTACTACAACAACAACAACAACAACAACAACTACTACTACAACCACCACTCCGACAACAACGCTTTCTGAAACAACTGCAACGGGGTCTTTGCAAAATGATTATAGTACGCATTTATGACATATTTCATTTAATTATTGATATATAATAGTACGTTTTTGATTAAACGTCATTATTTTTACTTACCGTAGACAAGTGACCTTAGCCTTGTTAGCCATATAACATGTAATCGACTCATTCCCACAGAAGTAATGAAAACATCATTACGCAGATCAATCAGAGTTACCCGCCCGTCACTAGTCCACTGTGTGGCGTGACCTGTCATCCAATTAGAATCATTCACATTACCTAGGAGTCCCAATTAACGACGGATGCGTAAGAGGGGAGGCGGGACGGGTATGACGACGGTCACTTGTCTACGGTAAGTAAAAATAATGACGTTTAATCAAAAACGTACTATTATTTAGTTACTAACCTCCGACAAGTGACCTTAGCCTGATACCACTGTAGGAGGCGGGTAGAATTCGTCGCATAGCGGTAACTCTCAAGATTGCTCTGATGATCGGCGACCTAGCGAGCGGCCGTTCTAATGAGGATTAATTGTCTGACCTCTCGCGGTCGACGATCCCTAATTAAAACACCACAAAACCACTATAACCATTCAACAAGCAAGTTTATTAAATGGGTTGAGAGCCCCTCTCAACTCGTGAGGCCCCGTTAGCGTGGATGGTTGCGCCCCCTGCCAGGGGGGGCCCCCGTGGTTCGCTGCTGGGCAAAGACCTGCGCCCCCAGACGGGCTACGCCCTCCAGGTCCTCCGTGGAGACATCGCGCAGGTAATGGTTGGCGAACACCAAGCCCGACTTCCAGAAACAGCCGGCCATGATGTCCGCCACTGACAAGTTGCTGTGCAGTGCCATAGTCGCCGATATGGCCCTGATCTCATGCGGGTTGGTCCGCGCCGGCGCCGGCAGTCCAGCCGCCTTGTAGGCGTCCACTACTGCCGACCTGAGATAAACTCCCAGCTGCCTCTTGTCCAACTCCTTTGAGCTTGTCTGGGAGTGAGGCAAGAAGAGCCTGCGCCTCCCCTGTCTCAGCGTGCGCGTCTTTTCCACGTAGATGCGCAGAGCGCGTACCGGACAGAGGAGGCGTTCCTGTTCGTCCGTGGGCTCGATAGCCGAGGAGATTGACGGCAGTGTGAACGTCCGTCCACGCTCGTCAACGCCCTGGTTCTTACACAAGAATTCCGGTGCTAGACCCAAAGTCGCTGACCCTCCATCTCTCACCTCAAACCTGAGCAAATCAGCTTGCAGCGCGTGCAACACTGATATTCTGGCCGCTGACCCCATTGCCACTAAGAAGCAAGTCTTAATGGTGAGACGCAGCAGCGTCGTGTCCGTCAGCGGCTCATAGTGCTCAGACTTGAGGTGATTCAAAACTATCGCCAGATCCCACTCTGGCGGTCTCAGTTTGTGGCGGCCATCCACGTTCCTGTACGTCCTAATGAGCTCCTTAAGGACCGAGGTGTTCAAGTCGGGGTCCTTTTTGCGAAGGACGGACAAAATGGCCGCGAGGTTCGTGTTGATGGAGGAAGCCTTAAGCTTCCTCACTGTGCGTAGGTGGACCAGGTAATCCGCGACCTGGGGCACCGTTACCGACCGCACATCGAACCCCTTCCCTTCGCAAAAGGTCATGAAAGCAGCCCATTGGAAATCGTACAGCTTGCGCGTGGATGACCGCTGTGAGGTCGCCACTGCGCTGGCTACCGCTTCCGAGAACCCTGCGCTCCTCATTCCGTCTTGGAGACAACCCATACGTGCAGTTGAGAACCTGAGGGTTCTCGTGCACCCGTCTGCTTGGGTTGCTCCTGAGAAGGTCCCACCTGGATGGCAGGGGAACCGGCTCCTGAGCACAGAGTCTCCGGAGGGGGACATACCACGGCCTTGCCGGCCAGTTCGGTGCGACCAGGAGCAGACGCAGGCGTCTCGTCTCCTGGACTTTTGCCACCACTTGAGTCAGAATGGCGGGGGGGGGAAAAGCGTAAGCGTCCATCCCCTCCCATCCTAACGCGAGCGCGTCTAATCCCCATGCCAGAGGGTCTCGCACTGGGGATACGTATACCGGCAGCTGGTGATTGAGCCGTGTCGCGAAGAGGTCGACATGCGGCCTGCCGAACTGGAGACAGATCGCCTCGAACACTCGAGGGTGCAACATCCACTCCGTGGAGGGAGGTTTGTCCGGGCGAGAAAGAGCGTCCGCAAGGACGTTCTTTGCTCCCGGGATGTGCACCGCTCTTATTGAGATGTTGAGTTCGTCTACCAGTCGAAACAGCTCCATCACCAGCTGTAACAACGATCCCGCCTTGGTCGATCCTTGCTTGTTGATCGACCAGGCTGCCGTCGAACTGTCTGTGTGGACACACAGCACCTGGTTCTCCAGACGATCCGACCAGTGATCGATCGCCAGACGTATGGCATTCAACTCCAGGAAGTTGATGTGAAGCTCGGCTTGCGCCGGCGACCACACGCCCGCCGCCTGGTCGGTCCCCAGGTGCGCGCCCCACCCCTGGGTAGAGGCGTCCACATACAACTGGCTCCCGGCGGGGGGTTGCCGGAGGGGAACCCCCCCCAAGACGTTGCTCTCGTCCTGCCACCATCGTAGGTGGTGAATGAGGTCCTGCGGCATCCTGATGTGATGGTCGCAAGATACCTCCCGAACGTGCCCGTTCAGTACTATTTGGAGGGGCCGGAGGTGAAGCCTCCCCCTCCTCGTGAAGTCTTGAGCTGAGGTCAAGAATCCTAGCAGACGTTGCCACCGTCGGAGCGAGAGAGGCCTGCGACACGCGTCCGCTAGGAGTTCCCTGTAACGGCCCATCCGTTCCTCCGTGACAAAGGCCTTGTCCTGCGTCGTGTCCAGACGGACGCCTAGGAAGACGAGCGACGTCGTCGGTACTAGGTCCGACTTGTCCAGATTGACAAGCCAACCCAGGCGTCTGAACAGAGCGATCACAAAGTCCCTTTGTTCGGTCAGAACTGACGGGGAGCAGTGGCTCCCGAACCCGTCGTCCAGGTACATCGCGAACTGGATGTCGTGCCTGTGAAGGAACTGGACGATGGGTTGGGTCACCCGGGTGAACAACCAAGGGGCTGTCGCAATCCCGAAGGGCAACACCTTCCACTGGAAGTGACGACCCGCCAGGATGAATCGGAGGTACTTGCAATCCGCGGGGCAGATTGGGATATGCAGGTACGCGTCCTGGAGGTCCAGCGACACCATGCGGCTGTATGGTTGTAGCAACCGCATGATAGACCGCACGGTCAAGAGCCGAAAATATGGCGGCCACTCGAGGTAGGAGCGGTTGAACTGTTTCAATTCGTGAATCAGCCGCCATTTTTTCGGGTCCTTTTTCGGTCTCACGAATACTGGAGAGTAGAACCCCGGTGTCAGACCTTGGAGCGGAAGCTCGCTCACCGCCTCCTTGGTGATTAGGATCTCCACTTGTTCCAGTGTGCGCGCGAGCCGTTCCGGCTCTAGCGGACGTTCCACTGGCGAACAAGTCAAAGGGGGGCGGGTGTGCACGGGTATACGAAACCCACGCTCCAGTGTCTGACAGACGTACTCGTCCAGGCCCAACTGCCTCCAGTTGGCCACAAACGTTGAGAGACGGCCTCCAACGGCCCCGTCTCGAACCTCTACCGCTGCCGGCGGCAGGAGAGGAGGCGCCCAGGAGTCACCTCTTCTTGTGGGTTCCTCCATAGGCGCGTCCCTTGCCCTGCAACTTGCTGGGTGTCCTTTTGGGAGAGGGGCCGGCGTTGTAGCCGCCGCGGCCCTTGCCTGGCCGGCCCCCGTCCCGAAAGGAAACCCCGCCGGTCCTAGAGCCGGCGGGGGATTGCGGAGTGCCACCCTTCCGCTTCTTCGGTGTCGTCACCGCCGAAGAGACCCTGCCACCTCCCGCTGCCAAACGGTTGGTGAGCTCCTGTTGTTGGGTCTCCTGGTGGTGTCGCAGAGCCTCTGCGACCTGTCCGTCGAACAGCGTCGACGACGCTGCTGGAGCGCTCCTGAGGCGGGTGCGCATCTCCGCCGGGAGATTTGTACGCGCGAGAAATCCGTCCCGCCTCAGGTTAGTGACCCCCGCTGAGATGCGGGAGGCACTTAGCATGATTTGGGCTAGGTTCCCTGCCACGGAACCGAACCCCCGATACAGTGCTCTCACCCCTTTCTCCATCCCCGCCTCCTTGGAGAAGGCGGCCATGGCCTGACAAGCATGGGCGACGGAGTTCGCCATGCCCAGAATGCTTCTGGCCTCCTTGTCCAGGTGGGACAGGTGCCCGTCAGACACTGAATGGCCGACTCCTGGCGCTGCCACACGCCTGATATCGTCATCCAAGACGGGGGGAGAAAGTGGTATGGGAGAAGAGGCGACCGGGAGCCCCGACCTCTGACGATCCGAGATCACCAGAGGCGGAACAAGACGGCCCGGCACCGCGGATGACACGTGGGTGTCAAAGTCCTTCGCTGCTGTCAGGAGAAGGCGGTGGGGAGGGAACGGACGCTTCGCGGACTCACTACCTCCTCCTCCTGACAGAAGGTCTCGAAACGTGCTTGCTTCGAGAAGCTACACTCTTCATCCACCTCCTGTAGGGTCAGCTGACACCAGTCAGCGATGGCCGCCATCCTCTCACCCTGATCAGGTGCCTCCTCCTCACGTAGGCCGCCTGCGGCGGACAACGGAGGAACGCGAGGGGGGGAATCCCCCTCGGTTCTGTCCCCAGACAGCGACCCTGGTGAGGGAGGCACTGACGTGTCCGATGGGGAGGGAGGCGGCGACACAAGCGTCACCCGACGGACGCGCCTGGGCGGCGGCGTCACAGGAGGTGGTGAAGGCGGGGCCTTCCCGCCTTGATCCCCAGATCCCTTCTGGGTGAACTCCTCCAACATCGACTTGACCGATGTGAGGATGTCGTTCTTGAACGACTTGGCGTCGAAGGCAGCGTGACGCGACTCCCTGGCGCGCTTCTTTGCCTTCTTAGCCTTCTTCCGTCGCTCCTCCCGAGGGGGGGAGGGGGGACCGTGGTCAGAAGGCTCCTCTGGTGACGAGTCACGAGGCGGTGACACGTCAGGGAGCAAGTCCCGACACAGCGGGTCGCGGACCGACTTGTCCGAGCGGAGGGACCCCACGTCCGACGCCAGGGAGGACGGCAAGTCAAACTCCCCTGCGTCCTCGGAAATGATGAGGTCCGACCTCTCCGGCGACACGCGCCTGCCTGCGGCGGCAGACGCACCCGGGGTGGGGCGCCTAGTAAACTTGCAGCGGCTATGCGACTCGCTCTTCCGGATGGAAGAGCGGTAACGCCTGTGCTGCTCTGGGGAGAGATCCTCGCACTCCGCACACCGGTTATCCGCCGGGCAAGTGTTCCTGCACAGGCGACAGACGACATGAGGGTCGTAGCTCGCCGACTTGCGTGACCCGCACCGTCCGCAGTACGCCCGGTACGGGGTCGCTGAGTCGCAGCGAACTAAGTCCATCTCCTGTGAGGCGGCAAGCGCGACCTACACTAGCGCGCGAGTGTCAAGAAGACGGCAGGCGGCAGGCGGTAGGCGGTAGGCGGCACGCGCCTATCCAATAACCCCGTCAAGAAGACGGCAATCGGCAGGCGGCAGGCGGCAAGCGCCCGTCCAGACGCCTAAGAAATCCCTCGCCTAGCAGACGGCAGGCGGCAGGCGGCAGGCGGCAAGCGCCCGTCCAGACGCCTCCGAGATCTATCGCCTAGCAGACGGCAGGCGGCAGGCGGTAGGCGGCAAGCGCCCGTCCACACGCCTAAGAGATCTGTCGCCTAGAAGACGGCAGGCGGCAGGCGGCAGGCGGCAAGCGCCCGTCCAGGCGCCTAAGCGAACTATCGCCTAGAAGACGGCAGGCGGCAGGCGCACACGACAACCGAAGCTGTCACGCAGAGGGGTAGAGCGACCGTCCAGACGCCTCCGAGATCTATCGCCTAGCAGACGGCAGGCGGCAGGCGGCAGGCGGCAAGCGCCCGTCCAGGCGCCTAGCGAACTATCGCCTAGAAGACGGCAGGCGGCAGGCGGCAGGCGCACACGACAACCGAAGCTGTCACGCAGAGGGGTAGAGCGACCGTCCACCCCCGGGCTGCACGGGCTGCACGTGCAAGTCGACCCGCGCTCCAACAAACCAGATCAACACGGCTGTGTTAACTACAAACACCCCTGTCAGAGCACCGAATTCACTCACGAGGAATGAACACGACGAAAGACAGCGGGGATACTTAAATAAGGTAAGCAATAGAGTCAGAAACAACAAAACACGTTAATTATATAGCTCAATACAATCGGGAGAGATACAGAAACACGTCTGCACACTACCGACTCTGTAATGTGAATGATTCTAATTGGATGACAGGTCACGCCACACAGTGGACTAGTGACGGGCGGGTAACTCTGATTGATCTGCGTAATGATGTTTTCATTACTTCTGTGGGAATGAGTCGATTACATGTTATATGGCTAACAAGGCTAAGGTCACTTGTCGGAGGTTAGTAACTAAATAATATTGATAAAATGATATCTAAAACATTATTTCTAAGGGCTGTTTGTACTTAAAACCAGTTTTATCTACTACATGATTTGTTTGCACTTCAGTTGTCAAATTGTTTACAATTGTTCAAAAAAGACATACATGTTCGGTTTTAAACTGTGAACAGAAGCTGATTTATGTTATCTTAATAGGTCTTAAAGAGATCATTAATACCATCATCCTAGAGTCACCATGTTCAATATCGTATTTCATTAATATTCACAAATCTATCCAGATATCCAGACAACATATTAAGTTATGGATAACACATTGTCCACGGGCATTATCAATAATAAAGGATGTTTGCCCGCGGGATTTCCCCACGGTCAAATCACGAGGGCAAACATCCTTTATTATTGATAATGCCAACGGACTATGTGTTATCTATTTTATAAACCCCCAACTAGTTATAACAAGAAAAGCCTTTAAAAAGGCATGCTTGGTGCCACATAGGCAGATGAAGGAGATTGTGATTTGTCGAACAATTTGGGTGATAATATATACAACACTGGATAACAGCAGTAATATTAACACGAGTATTACTCAAAGTTAATTTCACAAAATTAATTTCTATCAACACGAATTGCTGAATGCTATGAATATTTTTTACATTCATCAACGATTGTTGGTATATTTCAAATCAAAACACACGAGGGTGATATTCTATTTATCATTCAAATTCACTCTTTTTGAGATCTCAGAGTAAAAATGTAAATCTCTGAACACTAGATTTTCAAGACAGTGATGTGACAGTGACAGTTTATGATGTTATGGCATTGTGATGTTGTTACTTGAAGTAAAAGCACTGCATGGGTTGCCATGTAGCGTTGACAATGACATGAAATTGTGCAAAACGTACTGCCAAAACCATATCTCCTTGTCATGCTGGTTAATTATTAACTGTAGTATTACAGATAATAAACAAAATACTTTCCGATGATCTGACGGGATTTCAACCCAGCTCCGCTGAGCTAAGCCGCGGCCTATGGAACCACAATCTAGTTAAAACTAGCTGTAATGTCATCGTCCGCTAAGTCCTTACGTTACGACTTAGGGGGCGATAACATTACAGCTAGTTGTAACTAGATTGATGGAACCAGCGATGTAGGTCATATTCTAAATATAGCACGAGTCAATTTCAGTAGCTCTGATAATAAATACATGTTTTCAACGTAAACATTTAGTGACATCGTTAAGTATGACTTGTCACGTGGTCGTAAGTGATCTACCTATTAGTAAACATAAGTCTTTTTTTGATGTCACCATCGTTCTTACACAAACATTACTTTTAAATCGCCAGGCGAGCCCAGCGTGAAATTAAATCGCGTGGGTTATAAACAAGTGGATTCTGCGATTATTGAATGCGAAATAATGCTCTTATCTGGAACAAATGCAGACTCTTCATCAAATGAAGATGTTTTTGATTGAGTCTGTTAACATTTATCAGCGTCTTTAATAGAAAATATTGTTTCTCTTTTAACATGACATTTAAAGCGAAATCATATTCCACAGTTTAATGTGCCAAATATTTTGTATTACCCACATGGTGACGTAATGCATTTTTTGCTACAGCTCTGTTCATTGGTCTTTTGATTTGGATACAACACATGTGATTGGCGCGGCTTCCCTTTGAAAATATCAAGAGTAATATAGAGAGAATTCAGAAAAGTTTTAGGAGAATCAAATCATAATACTTGGTGCCCTTTGGGGCACCAAGCAATAACATTGACATGACCGATAACGTGAAAATAACTGAGGCGGCCGTAAAATATCAAAAACCAAAACTAAGACCTTTGTTATAAGAGAACCTAATAAACAATGTATTTCAGCGCTGTCATGATAGCTCAGCGGCCAGAGCGGCACATCACTTAATTTGCAGTGTCTAAATTAGATTTGTGATATTTTTCAAAAGTGATAGTCAGTTGACACTTTTACTTTAACAAAAATCAATAATAACATCTTTCGAAAATAGTATAATAATATATAAAGACCTCAAAGAACAATGGAGTGACGTCACTAAAGGTTTATAAATGTTGATAGGATGATAACCTTTTCATGAGTAAAGTATCACACCCTTACTCATACAGCATATTAAGGTTGATATGATGATAGCCTTTTCATGAGTAAAGTTTCATTCCCTTACTCATCCAGCATCCTAAAATAGTGATTGGCCGATAACATATTCATTAGAAAAGTTTCCTTCCTTTCCTTCTCTAGCATCCTAAAACACTAATTACAGGTTTAAATAAGAATGAAGTTTCATTCCTTAAAGGGGCAGTAGCACGTCTTTTGATAATTATATATTTTAAAATGCCCACTGATAAATTTAAGTTAATGCTAAATGTATTAGTTTGACAGTGTCAGAAATCTCATTACATAAGCCAATCAACCATAGTCAGAGGACAAAGTATGAAGATTCACATAAAAGCCATTGGCGGCCATTTTTTGTGAATATCTTTAATTCATTTTGTGTAAGAAAAAGGAATCGCATGGCTAAACTTTTCGTTATATATTTGAATTGTTACTGCTCCATTTCGTTTAAATACATTGTATTTCAATTGGAACCATTAATTTTCATTTTCATGACATCACCTTATATTCCAACTAAAAACGTGCTACTGCCCCTTTAAAGGGACAGTCCTATCGGGGTATTTATTGTGAAAAGAAATTAAGGGGAAATTTCAGTTTATGCATATAATGCTACTTGTACATGATTATAACACAACACATGTGTGGGGGTAACATATTTGTTGATTTATGTTTGACAACTTGAAAAAGAGGAGCACACAAGCGAATTTTGTTTCATCAAATACCCCGATAGAACTGGCCCTTTAAAGGGGCAGTAGCACGTTTTTAGGGGGAATGTAAGGTGATGTCAAGAAAATGAAAATAAATGGTTCCAATTGAAAGACAATGTATTTAAACTAAATGAAACATTAAAAGATCAAATATATAATATAAAGTTTAGCAATGCGATTCCTTTTCTTACACAAAATGAATTTAAGGTGTTCACACAAAAATGGCTGCCAATGGATTTTATGTGAATCTTTATAATTTGTTCTCTGACTATGGGTGATGTGTTTGTCTAATGAGATTTTTGACACTATCAAAGTTATACATTTAGCTGTAACGTACAATTATCAACGAAAAATTTAAAATATAAAATTGTCAAAAAACGTGCTACTGCCCCTTTAAGTGGTCCTATGGTCTTTATATCTTCCAGCAAACCGGAAATGTGTGACAAATTGTTCTGGTGTTGATGAAGGATATTACCCATCATGCATCGACCCATGCTATACATTCTACATCTGCTTTAACAGCCAGATGATGAGAATTGACTGTCGACCAAACAAATATAATGCAGATTTGGGACAGTGTGATCAAAATTCTGCAGAAAACTGCGAGTATGGTTTTTTTTTTCAGAATATTAAGATTTCCTTTTGTGTAAATTTGTTTATTGATTAATATTGACTATAATTGGTATATTATCATAAACTTTAATATTTGTGTCACCAATATATCTCCTTTCACAAAGCCCTAAGGTGATTGTAAGTCCTTAAGGTTGCTTTAGTGCAAGGTTAAACAATGGAAGTTAAGGTCAGTCTTAGTAAAGGGTGCTTTGTGACAGGAGCCCCTGTGCTGAAGAAGAATTATTCGTAAAAGTTTTTATTATTAAAAAGAGAATTGTAGATAACCACAATTAACCTATTTTCTTTTGATATTTCCTGTTACACTGAGATATTCATAGATATGATTGTCTTAATAGATTACTAGCATCACACTTTTAGATCAGTCTAAGTAAACCTAGCCTCACTATTATCCGTTACACTGCTATACTGAGTCTAGAAAGGCTTGGTTGAGAGTCGCGTTAGCCCACGTGACCAAATTGACCAATCAGAACTGATCTTACCAAGCCACAATAGTCTGCCTTCGCAGGTATAACGTTGGAGGGTCATAGGTCGCAGAAAGGTCGGCTGACGCGACCTTCAACCAGACCTTTTTAGACTCAGTATAGCAGTGTAACGGATAATAGTGAGGCTAGGTTAATACCCCCATTCCACCGAGCTTACGACATCACTGCGACCGATTTTTGTCTCCCGGTCGTGTACACTCTCACTCACTCCCACTGACATCGCACTGAAATACTCGCACAAATGATCTTCCTCCCTCGCCATGGATCGCATATTGTCGCAGAGGGGTTTGCGAGTTCGATTGTCTGTTTTCAAAAATCGCACAACTTCTGCGATCGATGCGACTAATGGCTAACTCGCAAATTCGGTCGCAATGAGTTCGCATAGGTCTCACTGAGGACTTTGTAGGGTCGTTTGTCAGTCGCATAAACTCGCAACGTGATCGTGTCGAATCGCAGTAGGGTCGCACCTTTGCTTCACTGGCGACCAAATAGTGCAAACAGTGGCGAGCGCGCCAAGACCCCAATCCGATCCCACTAAGACCCAGTGCGATCCCGCCAAGATCCAGTGAGATCACAAGGCAACTACGAATTTCGATCCGACTTTTGATGCGACCAATAACGAGCGTTCCCGCGCTTATGAGTGACCAATTGCGAGCACTTCTGCGAGCGCACCACGAGCGACGCAAGCTCTATAAAAACCCACATGTAGCAGTTTTTTAGCAGTCGCAGAAGAATCGCCTAGCTGCAAACAAGAGTGCTGTGATTATGACACGGACGAAAAGATCTTCAAGGATCTTCTTACATAAAAAGGATAGTTATATCAAAGATAGAAAAGACATTCTTGTTTATTCATTCTATTATAGAAGTGCATTGGTTTTTTTTACCATACCCTGGAAGAACTCTCCCTTTAATGTTCTATGAAATTGATACGCTTGACTGTAATATCAGGCTTTTAAGAGATTTGCTGAATTATTGTTTGTGTGTAACCAGGCAAAGAACTCGATCGAAAAGGTACAATAGTTTTACTTAGAACTCTACATCTATTCATAATCAAAGATGTTATTGGCTGACTTAATCTTTGCTTGTCGTAACCAATACGAGTACTGGCAAATCTAATATCAGTTTTAGTAGTATTATAAAATACACATAAAATATGGGTGATAACTTCTTTATTTGTTTGTATCAAACTAATAAAGAAGTTGTCTTCAATCATATTTGACTTTGTACTACTACTGAAAATGATATGCAACAGAGATTACATACTAATTCTTGTCAATTTCGAAGTTCAATTTAGAAAGCGATTGCATCATTAAATTACTACTACAGCCACATTATTCACCAAGACTCACTCAGTTTACAATTAATGACAAACAAGCCCACGATAAATTTCAGTATTTATTAATGTACGCATTAACCAGGGCAAAGATATATATCCCATAGACAGCCATTTATTAGTCAATAATGGAACGATGTGTTTATCACACCACATGCTAGAAGGTTCATGACATATCTTAGTCTTCCTGTGCTAGTGTCCGTCTGAGGGTCACCATCCTGTCCTGCCACGGCACTGCCCCTCTAGCTGTGTCATTGAAGTAGTCCTTGAGGTACTATCTCAGATCTTTTGCTACTTTATGATCACACTTTGAGGAACACGGAGGAGTCGGGTGTTCATCTAGAGAGATGTTTTGTCGCCATGAACCTAATACAATGCATCCTCATGTAGTTCCTAAACAATTGTGGATCTTCTTGTTTCAACTTTTGGACGAGATGATAGTACTGACAGTGTTCTTGTCTCTCCAAAGGAGTGAGCCACTCTCGTACCCACACAGCATGCCGTCGACGCCTTCTCCTTCTTCCTCGACAGTGTATCATAATAGCCAAGGTGCAATCGCCTATATATTGCAGTTCTTGGTTAGTTCCAAGAAGAAAAACCACTATCAGGGCCATTTCATTTTCCATCTTCTCTGCATGCTAGTCAGATTCAGAATGACATGGTATCAGTCGCTTGCAGCTATATTTATACTTTGGACCCGACCAGTCTTGCACAAAGTTGTGATGAGGTCGCATATATCTCAATGCAGTCGTTTAAGATGTCTCAATGATCGTACTTGGATCGCACAACACTCGCAACTATCGTGACGTGGTCGCAAAGGGTTGCATAAACCGTCGCACTAGTCTCAATTGCTCGCACAAAGTGTCGCTGACCTCTCAAGTCGGTCGCAATTTGATCGCAAGGCAATTGCAGAAGCTGTCGCCGTGGTCTCAGCATGATCGTAGCCACTCGCATAGAAAATCGCAAATTCGGTCGTACTTAAGTACGACCCTGTGGAGACAGATTTGCGATCTATGCGACTAATGATATCAGTCTCACCTCTGTCTCAACGTGCTCGTCATGAAATGTCACACGTGACCAGAATTTGGTCGTAATGCGATCGTATAGCCAGCTTGGTGGAACCGCAAACTCAAAAATGTAAAAAATTGGTCGCCTAAATGGGTACGACCGCTGCGACCAACTTGATCGCGAAGGTCGCGTACTGTCGCATATAAGTCGCGGCTCGGTGGACGGGGGGCATTACTTAGACTGACTTTTAGATATAAATGTCACCAGTGTTCTTTTGTGTTAAAGGGGTGCTACTCCATTCGGTCAAGATGGAACCTCGCAAGGTATGCTCACATTTTTCTCTTCAATACATAACAGAAAGTGGAAACTGTTTTTTCTCTAATAAAGTTTTTGTCAAAATGGTGATAAACATCACACAAATTTAATTTGTTTCCATTCTACAAATTTCATGTTTGTTTCAGAAACAAGTACTTCTTCTACAACGACATTAATTACAACAACGGCACAAACAACTACCGATACCACTACCACAAGTACAACTACTACTACTACTACAACAACGACAACTACTACCACTACACCTACTACTACAACAACTACATTTACTACCACTACACCTACTACTACAACAACTACATTTACTACCACTACACCTACTACCACTACACCTACTACTACAACAACAACAACTACCACTACTACCACTACACCTTCTACAACAACTACTACCACTACTTCCACTACACCTACTACAACAACTACAACAACAACTACAACCACTACACCTACTACTACAACAACTAAAATTACTACCACTACACCTTCTACTACAACAACTACAACTACTACCACTACTACAACAACGACAACTACTACCACTACACCTACTACAACAACTACAACCACTACACCTACTACTACAACAACTACTACAACTACTACCACTACTACCACTACACCTTCTACAACAACTACAACAACAACTACTACCACTACACCTACTATCACTACACCTACTACTACACCTACTACAACCACTACACCTACTACTACAACTACTACCACTACCACCACATCACCTACTACTACAACAACTACATTTACTACCACCACTACCACCACACCACCTACTACTACAACAACAACTACCACTACTACCACTACACCTACTACAACAACTACTACCACTACTACCACTACACCTACTACAACAACTACAACAACAACTACAACCACTACACCTACTACTACAACAACTACAATTACTACCACTACACCTACTACTACAACAACAACAACTACCACTACAACCACTACACCTACTACAACAACTACTATCACTACTACCACTACACCTACTACAGCAACTACAACAACAACTACAACCACTACACCTACTACTACAACAACTACAATTACTACCACTACACCTTCTACTACAACAACTACAACCACTACACCTACTACAGCAACTACTACTACAACAACTACAACAACAACTACAACCACTACACCTACTACTACAACAACTACAATTACTACCACTACACCTACTACTACAACAACAACAACTACAACTACTACAACTACACCTACTACTACAACTACTACCACTACCACCACATCACCTACTACCACAACAACTACATTTACTACCACCACTACCACCACACCACCTACTACTACAACAACAACTACCACTACTACCACTACACCTACTACAACAACTACTACCACTACTACCACTACACCTACTACAACAACTACTACCACTACTACCACTACACCTACTACAACAACTACAACAACAACTACAACCACTACACCTACTACTACAACAACTACAATTACTACCACTACAACCACTACACCTACTACAACAACTACTATCACTACTACCACTACACCTACTACAACAACTACAACAACAACTACAACCACTACACCTACTACTACAACAACTACAATTACTACCACAACACCTGCTACTACAACAACGACAACTACTACCACTACAACTACTACTACAACAACAACTACTACTACCACTACACCTACTACTACTACAACTACTACCACTACACCTACTACTACATCAACGACAACTACTACCACTACACCTACTACTACTACAACTACTACCACTACACCTACTACTACATCAACGACAACTACTACCACTACACCTACTACTACAACAACTACCACTACTACACCTACTACTACAACAACTACAATTGCTACCACTACACCTTCTACTACAACAACTACAATTACTACCACTAGACCTACTACTACAACAACAACTACAACTACTACCACTACTACCACTACAACTTCTACAACAACTACAACAACAACTACTACCACTACACCTACTACAACAACTACCACTACACCTACTACCACTACACCTACTACTACAACTACTACAACCACTACACCTACTACTACAACTACTACCACTACCACCACATCACCTACTACTACAACAACTACATTTACTACCACCACTACCACCACACCACCTACTACTACAACAACAGCTACCACTACTACCACTACACCTACTACAGCAACTACTACCACTACTACCACTACAACAACTACCACTACTACCACTACACCTACTACAACAACTACAACAACAACTACAACCACTACACCTACTACTACAACAACTACAATTACTACCACTACACCTACTACTACAACAACAACAACTACAACTACTACCACTACACCTACTACTACAACTACTACCACTACCACCACACCACCTACTACTACAACAACTACATTTACTACCAGTACTACCACCACACCACCTACTACTACAACAACAACTACAACTACTACCACTACACCTACTACTACAACTACTACCACTACCACCACATCACCTACTACTACAACAACTACATTTACTACCACCACTACCACCACACCACCTACTACTACAACAACCACTACCACTACTACCACTACACCTACTACAACAACTACAACAACAACTACAACCACTAAACCTACTACTACAACAACTACAATTACTACCACTACACCTTCTACAACAACTACTACCACTACTACCACTACACCTACTACAACAACTACAACAACAACTACAACCACTACACCTACTACAACAACTACAACCACTACACCTACTACTACAACAACTACTACAACTACTACCACTACACCTACTACTACAACAACTACATTTACTACCACCACTACCACCACACCACCTACTACTACAACAACCACTACCACTACTACCACTACACCTACTACAACAACTACAACAACAACTACAACCACTACACCTACTACAACAACAACTACCACTACTACCACTACACCTTCTACAACAACTACTACCACTACTACCACTACACCTACTACAACAACTACAACAACAACTACAACCACTACACCTACTACAACAACTACAACCACTACACCTACTACTACAACAACTACTACAACTACTACCACTACACCTTCTACAACAACTACAACAACAACTACTACCACTACACCTACTACCACTACACCTACTACTACACCTACTACAACCACTACACCTACTACTACAACTACTACCACTACCACCACATCACCTACTACTACAACAACTACATTTACTACCACCACACCACCTACTACTACAACAACAACTACCACTACTACCACTACACCTACTACAACAACTACTACTACAACAACTACAACAACAACTACAACCACTACACCTACTACTACAACAACTACAATTACTACCACTACACCTACTACTACAACAACAACAACTACAACTACTACCACTACACCTACTACTACAACTACTACCACTACCACCACATCACCTACTACTACAACAACTACATTTACTACCACCACTACCACCACACCACCTACTACTACAACAACAACTACAACCACTACACCTACTACGACAACAACTACAATTACTACCACTACCACCACATCACCTACTTCTACAACAACTACATTTACTACCACCACTACCACCACACCACCTACTACTACAACAACAACTACCACTACTACCACTACACCTACTACAGCAACTACTACCACTACTACCACTACAACAACTACCACTTCTACCACTACACCTACTACAACAACTACAACAACAACTACAACCACTACACCTACTACAGCAACTACTACCACTACACCCACTACAACAACTACAGCAACTACTACCACTACTACCACTACAACAACTACAACAACAACTACAACCACTACACCTACTACTACAACAACAACAGTTACTACCACTACACCTTCTACTACAACAACTACAATTACTACCACTACACCTACTACTACAACAACAACAACTACAACTACTACCACTACACCTACTACGACAACAACTACCACTACTACCACTACACCTACTACAGCAACTACTACCACTACTACCACTACAACAACTACCACTTCTACCACTACACCTACTACAACAACTACAACAACAACTACAACCACTACACCTACTACGACAACAACTACCACTACTACCACTACACCTACTACAGCAACTACTACCACTACTACCACTACAACAACTACAACAACAACTACAACCACTACACCTACTACTACAACAACAACAGTTACTACCACTACACCTTCTACTACAACAACTACAATTACTACCACTACACCTACTACTACAACAACAACAACTACAACTACTACCACTACACCTACTACTACAACAACAACAACTACAACTACACCTACTACAACCACTACAACAACAACTACAACCACTACACCTACAACTACAACAACAACAACTACAACTACTACCACTACACATACTACTACAACTACTATCACTACTACCACTACACCTACTACAACAACTACAACAACAACTACAACCATTACACCTACTACTACAACAACTACAGTTACTACCACTACACCGTCTACTACAACAACTACAACTACTACCACTACACCTTCTACTACAACAACTACAACTACTACCACTGCACCTACTACTACAACTCCTACCACTACTACCACTACTACCACTACACCTACTACAACAACTACAACAACAACTACTACCATTACACCTACTACTACAACAACTACCACTACTACCACTTCACCTACTACTACAACAACTACCACTACTACAACTTCACCTACTACAACAACTACAATAACAACTACAACCACTACACCTACTACTACAACAACTACAATTACTACCACTGCACCTACTACAACAACTACAACAACAACTACTACCACTACACCTACTACTACAACTGCTACCACTACTACCACTACACCTACTTCTACAACGACAACTACTACCACTACACCTACTACTACAACTACTACCACTACACCTACTACAACAACTACAACAACAACTACTACCACTACACCTACTACTACAACAACTACATTTACTATCACTACACCAACTACTACAACAACTACCACTACTACCACTTCACCTACTACTACAACAACTACCACTACTACAAATTCACCTACTACAACAACTACAACAACAACTACAACCACTACACCTACTACTACAACAACTACAATTACTACCACTGCACCTACTACAACAACTACAACAACAACTACTACCACTACACCTACTACTACAACTGCTACCACTACTACCACTACACCTACTACTACAACGACAACAACTACCACTACACCTACTACTACAACTACTACCACTACACCTACTACAACAACTACAACAACAACTACTACCACTACACCTACTACTACAACAACTACATTTACTACCACTACACCAACTACTCCAACAACTACAACTACTACTACTACACCTACTACAATAACAACAACTACTACAACTACTACCACTACTACAACAACGACAACTACTACCACTACACCTTCTACTACAACTACTACAACTACACCTACTACTACAACAACTTCAACTACTACCACTACACCTACTACTACAACTACTACAACTACTACCACTACACCTTCTACTACAACAACTACAACTACTACCACTACTACCACTACACCTACTACAACAACTACAACTACAACTACAACCACTACACCTTCTACTACAACAACTACAACTACTACCACTACACCTACTACTACAAAAACTACCACTTCTACCACTACACCTACTACAACAACTACAACAACTACTACCACTACACCTACTACTACAAAAACTACATTTACTACCACTACACCAACTACTACAATAACTACAACTACTACCACTACACCTTCTACTACAACAACTACAACTACTACCACTACTACCACTACTACCACTACACCTACTACAACAACTACAACTACAACTACAACCACTACACCTTCTACTACAATAACCACTACTACTACCACTACACCTTCTACTACAACAACCACTACTACTACCACTACATCTCCTACTTCTACAACTGCTACAACAACTACTACTACAACAACTACAACCACTACACCCTCTACTACAACAACAACTACAACAACGACTACTACCACTAAACCTACTACAACAACTACAACAACGACTACTACCACTACACCTTCTACTACAACAACGACAACTACTACCACAACACCTACTACTACAACTACTGCCACAACATCTACAACAACAACTACTACCACTACACCTTCTACCACAACAACTACAACTACATTTACTACCACTACAATACCTACAACAACGACATCTACTACCACTACACCTTCTACTACAACAACGACAACTACTTCCACTTCTACCACTACACCTACTACAACTACTACAACTACTACCACTACACCTACTACCACAACTACTACCACTACACCTACTACTACAACTACTACCACTACTACCACTACATCTTCTACTACAACAACTACAACTTCAACTACTACCACTACAACAACTACAAGTACTACCACTACACCTTCTACTACAACAACTACAACAACGACCACTACACCCTCTACTACAACAACTACAACAACTACAACTACAACCACTACATCTCCTTCTACAGCTACTACCACTACTACCACTACATCTTCTACTACAACAACTACAACTACAACTACTACCACTACAACAACTACAACTACTACCACTACACCTACTACTACAACAACGACAACTACTTCCACTTCTACCACTACACCTACTACAACTACTACAACTACTACCACTACACCTACTACCACAACTACTACCACTACACCTACTACTACAACTACTACCACTACTACCACTACATCTTCTACTACAACAACTACAACTTCAACTACTACCACTACAACAACTACAAGTACTACCACTACACCTTCTACTACAACAACTACAACAACGACCACTACACCCTCTACTACAACAACTACAACAACTACAACTACAACCACTACATCTCCTTCTACAACTACTACAACAACTACAAGTACTACCACTACACCTTCTACTACAACAACTACAGCTACTACACCTACTACAACAACTACAACTACAACCACTACAACAACTACAGCTACTACCACTACACCTTGTACTAAAACAAATACCACAGCACCTCCTAGTACAACAACTATAACTACAACTACAACATCTTCTACTACAACAACTACAACAACGACCACTACACCCTCTACTGCAACAACTACAACTACTACCACTACACCTCCTTCTACAACTACTACAACAACTACAACTACCACCACTACAACTACTACCACTACAACTTCTTCCACACCTACTACAACCACAACCCCTACACCTGCCACTACGACAACTACAACTCCGACCACTACACCTTCTACTACGACAGTTACAACTACGACCACTGCTGCAACTACAACAACATCAAGTACCACATCTACAAGGACAACTACCACTACCACAACTCCAACTCCAACAACTTCCACAACCACAACTACAACTTCAACTACAACTACCACAACTTCAACGACAACCACTACAGCTTCTACAACTACAACTCCTACTGCCACAACAACAGTCACCACTACCACCACTACTACGCCAACAACTACCACTACGACAACCACACCAACAACAACCACATCTACAACCTCCACTACTACCACAACTACAGACGCTTATCAGTGTTACGACGACTGCCCTTTTGTTGAAGGGCCACAAACGTATGCCCACTGCTCAACTGGATGTATCATGTACTGCATAGATGGCAACTTCGTACGCGATGACTGTTTTGATTTCTTCTAGTTTTGTAAATGTCACAAAGGGGATTTTCGAATAGAAAAAACACTTCGGTTCTTTTGTAACATGAAGCTTTGTACTACAAATTTTAATCATAAAGATATATATCTTTAATTGTGTTATGTTTGGAATCTTTTTAAATATTGAAACATTTGAAAGTACTACTCCTGCTACATCAGCGTATACGACTGCGTACCTTACGTTTGGTCAGTTATCTGCGTATTTCAGTGCCAAAATCATGTAATTTGGAATGTTGCTGTGACTTCTTAACATTATGAAAACGAAACGGAAAAATGTCGAGGATTCATTTTCAGTAAATATATTCGTATTTTTATACCCAACTGTATACCCTTACAATTTTGGCAAGTCATTGAAGTGAACAGGGGTGACCATATATCTATACATTGAGAATCGTCATGTTTACTTTGACGATATACGTATCGTGACACGATGTCTGTACATGATTCATTTTGTTGAAAATCGCTATGACATGTACCATATTTAATGTTATAATTCTTTAAAATGTTGCTGTAATGCACTCACCTTAAAGAATGACAGATGAGTATCTCCAATAACATTATCTATTGAATGAAATAAGCAGGAAATCGGGGAAATATACACTTAAATTATATCTGTATTCGACATTTTATGATCCGTTTAGAGAATACCGCCAAATTCTTGTCTCATCTCCTTATCTTCCTATATATCTTGAGCCAAAACATCCGCATAGTAAAACGCTATATATGTATAATTAAGAGTTATATCAAAGCCCAAATAGCAAGGAAAACGCCATCCAAATAACAAAAATATTATATGTACCTGGATTTAATCAAACGGCGAACCTTCGTTTCAGTTGTCGGAGTCGCTTTTGTGACAAAGCATCTGCATTGACAAAACGTTATATATGTATAATTCAGATTTACATCAAAGCCAACAAGAACAATGCAACCCAAATAACAAAAATACCATGTACTGGAACTTAATCAGGCAAACGGCAAACCTTCGTTTCCATTGTCGGAGTCGCTTTTGTTATGAGAGTATACGTAGTATTTGCGGAATGTAATAATCACAAACATTTTCAATACGAATCGAAACGGTATGACATCCTTAAGACACTCAAAACTAGTGAATAAAACATTTTGAATGAGGACAGATAATCCTTTCTTTTTCTTTCCTTAAAATCACCACAGTTGAATACCGGTAATTAAGTTATATCCCACTTCCGGTCTCGTTGCTATGGTTTCCTTCCTGTAGCACTGTGTATAACCGTACACCGGAACTAGCGAGGTGTACGGCGGAGAAATGTTGCTAGCGAGGAGCGTGATCGCAAACGGGATCACTTAAAAAGCAATCATCGCCGTTTCATTCAGCTTTCCGAGACAAAACTATTTAATGTCATATCCTGTTCATAGTCAGAGATAGCAAATATGTTACTAACAACAGCATTACTCGCAACTGTCGTTGTTACTGTCCCTTGGATACAGAATGACAAGCACATACATTTTACTAAGTATACATGTGTGCTAAAATAACCACATGATGTTGATTATTTGAAAATTATGAAGTAAAATATTACCTAACTTTCGATTTCGGCTCCTCGCTAGCAACATTTCTCCGCCGTACACCTCGCTAGTTCCGGTGTACGGTTATACACAGTGTGTAGGTGTATTGACCGATACACCTCAACTTTTCTAATACACCTTCTTTTTATTGCACACCAACATTAAGTCAGGTAAAGAGATCTTCAACTTTGGCAAATCAACGGAGTTGTAAAATTTAGAATTTTTGAGAAATGTTAACGACCAAAGTGGGAATCGAACTATGGGCCGTAATGTTGCAACTGAGCTACGTATACTTAGGCTTGATACAGGTAGCGGTACTTTTTGTTGTGTCATGTCTAGGTTGTTGTATTTTCCTATATAAGCCTCTGTACAGGTACCAGTTTGTACCAAATTTTAATGTAATGAAGTCATTTTATGGTTTTTTAAACGTAAAAAGAAGAGTAGTCTTAATATTTTTTTATCTAGATAGGTCAAGACATATATCCATAGAGAAGGGTGGATAGCTCCTTTTCTTCAAATACAACTCGACCGGAGTGGGGTAATAAGTCAGATATACCCAACCTTCCCTCGGTGTATCGCTCAATATACTTCCTGTTTGTACGTTGATCCTCGGCTCCGCTACGCTACGCCTCGGAGAGTCCCACGATTCAAACGGGGTATATTGAGCGATACACCTTAGTTAGGGTATATCTATAACTAAAAACTGTCATTTTTGTGTACAAAAGAAACTTTTGATGTGTTTAATGAAAAAATACGGGATCTGTTTATGGTCACCGTCCATGATGATAGTCCATGTATGTTATGCTAGATTGATCAAACATCAGACCTTCAAATTATCACCTTAAGATACATGACTTGCCACAACCGTACCAAATTATATCATTTGATGTTTTTTTAAGTATACAATAGGCCTACTGCATGTTTATATCATTACCATCTTCTAAATATAACCGGCATTGTCCAGTTTGGTATCTAAGCTATCGAATTATCGTATGGTGAATTTCTGTGTGTTAAATCGACAGTTTAAATGGTGCTTAGACACGTTGAAAATGACAATTAGGTGAAACCCAAGGACTATTGAGGCGTCATAGGAGTGCAGAAGCGCTTCAGTGATCACAGATTCTGTTCGCCGGGGCTAATTATACAGTTTATTTTAAAGCCGTTTTAACCCTCACGCAGTATCGTGGGGCCTTTGATTACAGAATCAACACATTTGAACTAAGCGACTTCTTACTTCATGTATTCCTCCATTAGTATGTTTTCAAAGGCGACGTATAACGCCATAACTGTAGACAAGATATGGCTTTTTTAATTGACGTTTTAAGAAAATACATACGTTTGCTGTAAGCTCGGGCCTCAAAGGCCCAGGGTAAACCCTTGTTTCAGTACAAAATATACAGAATCGCAATAAAATAATAAATACATAATACCCCTTGAGATTACTTCCTGATGTAGATAAACCAAAGTCCGATAAAAAAAAACACAGCAAAAAAGATATATTCTCCCAAAACTAAAACGCATATGTAATTTTTCACAGAATCTATTTCTTAGTCTTAAAAAACAAAAATGTTACATAATTTCAATGATATCAAAGCAAAATTCAGTCTTATTTATGAATTCATGGCATTTGCAAAAATTCTTGCTTCACTTCCCTTCGGAAATGAATTGAAAAATTGATGGAGTCCCCATTATACAATTCTACCCAACTCTTTCTGCAATGCAATGACCAATTGTTGGTGTGTCTCGGGCGTATTGTGACGTTGACGTACACGTTTATTCAATTCATACCGTTGATGTTTTATTTGGCTTTGAAACTGGTGTTTGAGAAGGCATTAACGACTTCTTTACTCACTGAAAAGGGCAGTGTGATGAGCCATCTGACGTTCTGCAAGTAAATTCAAGTTATATCAATAGAAGCACTACTTTTGTCGATCAATAATCTGATGCAAGTGACGTTCATGGACGTTTTCGAAATTGTGATTTGCCTCTCAATTTCTTCAGAATCATCAATTAACCACATCTTTGTGTGCTAAATACTGTATCCAACCTAATCACACTGCCTCAACCGAATCTGTTGACTTGTGGCATAAACTATTGGCAACATTTTCCATTTTCCAACTGAAAACTATCCAAAGACGCGTTAATTTTTGTTATTGGCGAATTTGTGAGTTTTTGGTAAACCAAACTCTCCTTATTGAAGTTATTAGGTTCAAGATCATGATCGTAAAACGCCAGTTCATATGATTGAATTCTTTGAAGCCACCAAAAACAGGGGCGATAACTGGCCTTCATGGTCAAATACCCCATTCATGCAAACGCTTTCGTAAAGTTTAAATTTGGTGGACCTTTTAACCCAAATCAGTAATGATGTATTCCAGTGGCAAGAGAATGAAAAACAATTGTAACCCAGATGTAGAAATTTTGGGTTTTAGTGGCAACTCTTTAATGCACATGCACATGCATCTTACGCTCTTTTGGCCAGAATTGTCCTGTAGGAACGAACCAATAATGCGCAATATAGCGATAATGAATATTATAATGCCAGACTACTGTGAATCATGAAAGTGCGGTTTCAATTTTACGTTCGACAGCGTTATAATTTCTGACACTCTGTCGATGCATAATGGTAACCTTTATTCCATATAGAATTGAATAACAAAATTCGAAACAACGATTGCCTTCGGTTGGTCAAAGGTTTTATGATCTTGTGTTTGCTCTTACGTGAATTCTGCTTTGCATTTTTTCCAATTAATGTTTTACCAAAAGCCTTAAAATGAGTCTCAAATAAACATATCACCGATCAGTTTGTGAGGTTTGGAACACATAGTTGACATATTATACATAAAATCCAAAATAATATTAACCCTTTCGCCCTGGCAGCGTTCCTAAATGGAAGTGCATGTGCCTGGGCCTCTGAGGCCCACATGGCCGCAAAAGTGGTGTCATTAACGATACTGCGTGAGAGTTAGCAGGTTACTGTCTGATCTTAAAGTAGAGTCAATGCTTTTTATATCAACTGATTACAAAATATTGCTCAACTATTGCAATTATATAGAATCAGTAAACCTTTAAAATACACGAATTATTTTTTCAAAAAAATCAAATCAATTCAAAATCTATTGAAAGTTTACAAACGTAATTAATGAATTAATCTGATTAATATGAAATTAATCTGTATTTACTTTTACGTGGCACATTCATTTTGTTATTCTACTTGACAGGAGGAATGTTTGAAACCAACAGTCAAAGAAGTTCTTGAAATGCACCAAATATTGCAATAGTCGCTTGTAAAAACTAAATTTTTATCGTGAAAGTCCAATGCGTTTAAGAGCCAAACATGCTTCGAAGGAAACCATTTTACTTGTTGAAACCCCTAAGAATGGAAATAATAAAAAATATCTAGACTTCTGAGAGACGTGAAAACATCATTTGAACGTTTCAAGCTGGTACGTAAAGCAGATTTATTGCATGCCAATTTGGATGTCACCATTCAGTTAATTGTTTTTTTTCACAAATTGACTATTTTTTATCCTGAAAGTCTGATGCTTCGAAGGAACCACTTCACTTATCGAAACCCCTGAGAATGAAAAAAATACGTTATGCAAAAATTATCAACCGAGAGACGTGAACACATCATGGGAACGTTTCAAGCTGGTACGTAGAATACCAATTATTTTGATGTCACCATTCGGAAATTGTTCGTCTGCAGGTCAGGGCCCCCTTTCACAAAGCAACCTTTACTAAGGTTAACCGTAACTCCCATACTTTAACATTGCACTATGGTTACCTTAAGGACTTATGGTCACCTTAGAGCTTTGAGAAAGACGACCCAGATCAAAGCAAACGAAAACCATATCCTGACATATCCCTTCGTCACGTCAAGAACGCCATCGGGACACAACCTTGCCAACTAAAGGACTACAAAAGGTACTGTAGAGGAGAGATGACCAGTAGACACTGCACGGCGCCTACATGCTGATGCCAGTAATGGTGAACGCACTCGACATCCTTACGTCGGAGACATCAAGATTGAAAGACATCGCAATGAATTACCACATTTGACTTGATAGCATTGAAGGTTACAGCGATGACATGATGTACGTTTTCCAAAGAATCTAGCTTTCATCTAAGTAATGCTGATGTTTGGTTGAGAGTATGCCCTTTACTTGGAGAACGTTTCTATCAAGACCGTTTTGTATAGACATATTGATGGGTTGACATTGTTATTGATGTTTTTCACAACAGGTCTTCATGTGAATGTGATTTCCTTTCTAATCCTGTTGCCAAAAATGGTGGACTTATTTGTTACAATCTTCCCCAAAACTAAATCAAACCTTCGTCATGTGCCTTTCATAACTCCATTAAACCTTCTTGAAGACTGTAGCTTTATAAGTGTTTGTTGTGTATAAAAATATATCTTTGTATCGATGTTTAGGAATTTTACTTCACCTGTTCGATTAATTTCAAAACTTGAGACTTTTTATAAGTGGCACATGTTCAGTGATGTTGAGTCCTACTTTTGTTTTTGTATAAACCGATTTGATAGGCTGTGTCTTTAGACCTCACAAGCTTTTTATAAATAATACTTATCCATGGCTAGCCTTAGAGCATCTCATTGATGAGCTTGGTTGCTAAGACCTTTTCCGATTGCCTTTGTGCCAAGGCCTCAGAGACAAGATTGGTTCTTTAGACCTTTGTGTTGCCAGTGATCTCTACAAGTTGCCAGGCAACAGTTCAATTTTCAGAAAATTCATACCATAATATATTTGCTTGTTGAAATCAGGCCATGAATAGAGATTAATCTGAGAGTAAAGATGATTGAGAATTCAGTTGGTCACAACAGAACCATACTAAAATAAATATAAAGATTCTGATATTGCAACTTCTGGACATCAAAGAAACGTAACTAGAAACTGACCCATTCCATAGATCGCATGATAAGTCCAAACAAAGATAGGACACTTGTATCTGGAAGGACATTTATTCATATTTGCAGATAATAATACACCAGCACATCAACATTGCACAGTTCATGTCAAATAAATAACAGAGAAATTGCATACATCTATTTGCCACTTAGAAGCTGCTCATCACAATCAAATAAGTCAGACAGTCAGACAATCGGAAAAACGGACAACCGGACACACAGAAAACCTGACAATTGGACAGCCAGAGTGACGGAGATACAATTAAATTATGAAATTTTGACTTGGAGATTGGAAATAAGATAAAATAGTTTTAAGCAATCTTAAATTCCTATTTGTCTACTTCATGTATTTATTAATGAAGATATTTAATATTCGAATTTACTTTCATGACGATTGGTTATTTGATTTGCTTAACTTGCCAATTTCTGTTTGTCTGATCTAGCCACTTTCTGATTGGCCTATATGTTCACTTTCTTATGTCTGATTTGGTCATTATTTGGCAGGCTGATCTGGCCATGTTCTGCTTGACTGATCTAGGCACCTTCTGATTGGTTGCATTTGAAACTTTCTGATTGGCTGATCTGGTCACTTTCTGATTGGCTGATCAGGTCACTTTCGGATTGGCTGATCTGCTCACTTTCGGATTGGCTGATCTGCTCACTTTCGGATTGGCTGAGGCAAGCTTTGTCAAGCGATCAATATATACATATTTGGGTACTTAAATGAACAATAACAGCCCAAGGGAAGATTGAATGAAAATTAGGCACTACATGAAGTACTGGTTGAAACTTCAGATGGCAAGCAAAGGGATTCTTTAATAAGATTATATAGATAAACATTTCATTACATGATACAAATTTTAAATAATTAATCAACAACTCAACATTCATCTATGCCAATGTATAACAGATTTTTCAATGGAAAGTACTTTTATTAATGTTGTTGTCTTTCTTCGGTCACAGGTTAATAAATTCTTAACTATTTGGACTTTAGACAATAAGGTACACCTTTGTATTGGCATTTTCACAAGTCATTAGGCTCTTAGACTTAAACTCCATTTGTGAAAGTTTTGCATTTAGATAGTAATTTTATAACGAGATGGAAACTACTTTCAAAATTACTACCTAAAAAGCTTTATTTCAATATGTTATTATGTAAATAAGTCTTTTCAAATTTACTGTACCAAACATTGAAATAAGAATAAGTAGAAAGATAGACATCAAGATTGGATCACAGAAATCTGATGGTATGCAGGTATTGATGTGATCAGATATGTAGTTAACACAGAAATTATGATTTCGTCATATGTAGCTAACACAGAAATATAATGATTTTGTCATTAATAATTACAAAAATTTTACATTCATCTCATAAAGCAGTGAATGAAATATGATCAAAATGTATCCTAATCATAATTTATCAATGAAGTCACTGGTCGAACAAGGTTTCTAAAATCATAAAGTTTTAGAAATGGAAGAATTCAACACCAAATGCTTCAATGTTGAAAATTAGCATGAATGGTACACTTTGTGACTACCGATTTGTGAGTCACTTCATACACTGTTTTATGTTTAAGTTCACAATATCATAGGTTATATATGACAATCATAATTACATCTGACAATTACTTCAACCGTAACTTAATGAAACACTAGCACACCAGGGGTTTATGAATGTCAAAAAGAAAATGAAGACATGCTAGCACTATGGAGTTCTATCGGTCAATAAACAGGAAGAAATTCACACAGTTTTAAAACTTTCTTGCAAAAATGTACAACAAAATTATAACCAACTATCAACATGACTGAATAAGTTAATCAAGCAGATGTCCATAAGCTTTGTTTATGAACATCTCATACACTATACATGTGATCTTTCACATGCCTCAACAACAGTATGTACAAACACATCTGTACAACTATATAATAACACTTGTACTGTACAACTGTATATCACTTGTATGTGATACCCTTGTATCACCCAGAATTAGCAATCTACACACATCCCAACAGACAAGTCCATGAACCATTGAAATCTCTGTTCCTTTTTTGTGGTCTGCCAGCAGCCACAAATTACCTCCCCTTGTCCACTGGACCAGCCATGGAGGTGAGGGTCAAAGGTCAATGGTATTAAAGGTCACTTCAACACTACAGAACTCACAACAGTATCTGTCAGTAATTGAGAGTCAACAAACCAAGTGCAGGCATTTATGCCTCAATATAGGAACTTTCAAAACAAGTGCAGAGTGTTCAGGTCCTGTGCTACCTCATCTGTCAATAGATTTGCATGTAAACAGAAATTCATTCATTTGTAATGTTTCAGATTAATTTGAGAAAGTTGTAACCAAGTCACTTGAAACATCTTGAATATCAAAACATCTCACTCTTAGATAGTGAAAACTAAATTATGCTGACCCATCATTATGCAAGTTGTATGGTTACTGCCAGTATCAGCGAAGTCCTTGTTTGTCATGAAGGAACATCTATTTTCATAATCTCAGAATAACTCCCACTCAAATTTGTCCTACCTATATTTTTCTACTCACAGTACAATTGTTTCATTTACTTAGGATACCACACACTTATCAAAGTCACAGATATCTGTTCTCCATATATACAAACTTACACAAAATCTGTGTTGAAGAAAAGAGAATATCCACATGCTTGAAGTCAATGAATCCAATTGTCCAGACATCTTCAATTCCAACAACCCAGGCAAGCACTACAATATCACACACTAGTGTATATCAGTATGTTTCCATATTTGATAAGTTTCAATAGCAATCAGATTCTTGTTATAGTACAGTGTAGAGATCTCCGGTAGTTGGACAAACAGAATCCGATTTGAACTGGGCACAAGCAGATTATACAGAGATTTTATTGAAGAGGTTCTGGATCTAGAGAAATTAATCACAGCAATTTTCTCTTCTGTCACAAACAGATCACAGATTGCAGTGATATTCATCAAGCAGATTCTTCAGAAGCTTTAAATCTTCATGCAAGACTTCCAAACTTCACAAGATGTATCAGTACAGAATAAAAGATAATCAGATATTTGAGAAGATGTTGGTGGTCAGCATGATGGGAAAATGTCCACACCGTTTTGTCATGACCTTGAACTGCCAGATATGCATACATGATCCAACTAAAATGTTGAGTACTCCAATAGGCTTATTCTATCCAGGGTGGTAGGTAACTGGCATTGAAGGGTTGAACAGAAGAGTTTTAGACACCCTCTGCTAGAGAACCTGCTTGAGGTTGAAGTTTTCACATTTTCCAAAGCTGTCCTTTGGTCTAAACTCTGTATGATGTTTCATTGTTGACTTTTTGAAACCTTGATTACTCTGATACATCAATATTTGATAATTCATTTGGCAGCATTTCGTCTGTGTAAAGTACCCTCTTAGTCTGTGAGGCTTGTTGGTGCATCTACATTTCATTTTCCATTTTCTGTTACCCTGATGAAGAATACACAAGATCACTGCAAGGCTTGTTAGCAAAGTTCATCATCTTCAGTGACATTACTCTGGGACTATGAACCCATCATAAGTACCAGAGACAATAATGTTCAGCTGAGTTAATGAAATACACCATAGATCTTTATGAAAGCTAACATGTGCAGCCACAACTTGAATCCATCGGGCAGAAATCACCTTAAGGATGAATGAACAGAAAACAGTCTTAGGGTAGCAGATATATATAAATTCATTGACAATCACTGTGATATCAGAAGTCCACCAATAGTTCCATTTAAGTGGGACATCTGTTGTGACTGGAGCTATACAATAAAATAAGCAAGATGATTTCCTTTGGTACAGGTTCAACATGATAGAGCATCAGTGTCTCTTGAACAGACACCCTTTGATTAGAAATTAGCTTGAGACATGATGCAGTCCACCTTGCATTGATTTTCAGAATCAACTAGAATCTTTGATTGTTTTATAACAATCTTTAGCACTGTCCCGCAATATTGATAGAGTACCCTGTTTTCTCAGATATTTTGGGAAATGTTGAAATCCTTAGGTTTAGGTTCAACATCAAAGAGTCTCAGTGTCTCTTGAACAGTTCCCTTTATAAGAAATAATCTGTTTCAGTCGACTTCAACCTTTTTCCGTCCCCCTCTTGGTTTGATTTTCTCTGATATTTGCCACAAGAGTTCTTCAGACAGATATTCATCGAATCCGTTGATGATTGCCAAAATCTTCTCACTCTTCTTGAACTCAAAGTTACTGAAATAGAAGACGACATTTTATTACAGTGATAGTATCAATGATATGAAAATGTTAATAGTTTTAACTAAGTGATAGTATCAATGATATGATAATTTTTAATGGGTTTTAAGCGGCAGTAGCAATAGAAGATGACATTTCATTATAGTGACAGTATCAATAATATCAAAATTTTAATGGGTTTTAAGGGGCAGTAGCAATAGAAGATGACATGTCATTTTAGTGATAGTATCAATAATATGAACATTTAAATGGGTTTAAAGGGGCAGTAGCAATAGAAGATGACATTTCATTATAGTGATAGTATCAATAATATGAAATTTTTATGGGTTTAAAGGGGCAGTAGCAATATAAGATGACATTTCATTATGCTGATAATATTGATAGGAAAATTGTTAAAGGGTTAAAGATAAATCTTTTACATTAAAAAAACATCTAAGTAATTAATTTGTTAATGAGATATTATCTTTCCAAGGAAAAATAAAATAAAAGGAACTCAAGTACAACAATTGTTCGAAATGAATCTTGATAGAGTTCAATTTTGGTAGACTAAATATTTTCCAATTTTATTGCTGGAAGCAACGTCTATTTCAATCACAATATTTGAGAGGTATGTTTAAATCATTGCAAAAGGTCCCACATATAGAGATTATTACCTGAGGAAGTGTGTCATATGACTTTACAAAACAAAATTTGGACGAGCTTCGTAAAAATCTTATGACACACTACCTCAGGTAATAGTTTCTTGATTACCGTTCCATTCCATTTTATTCTCTAAAAAATATTCAGAAAATAGCCTGCTTCCCTTGCGCCGCCGGCTAGAGTGATGTTACGAACAATGGTTTTATGACATCACAGACGTAAATATACGGAGGATGCTATTCTCACCATTTCTTGAAGCGCCTCATGCTGTCGAGAATGTTGAACTGCTGCCAGCGTTTAGAGAAGTTGATACTTTGGTCTGGCAGAAGATCCTGGTTGCCGATGTTGATGAACGTCAGATCCTGTAGAATCAACCCTCTGCAACACAACACAGGATTTGTGAGGAAACAGAAATACCAGGAGTGAAATGGTTCATAACTGAGTAGTACAACTGCAGTTTTTTACTCTTAGTCGGTGTATTGTGCATCAAAGTGAAGTTCGATTTCTTTCATGAACTCACACTTCTCCAAGAGAACAAGAGATTAAATTCTTGTAAATTTAAAGATTGTCTTATTTTAATTAATGAATGGAAGATAAAAAGTTATATTCTTTAACAATCTCCTATACACTAATTCCAAAAATAAAAAATAACATTTCACATTTCATGATGCGAGTCCGATTGACTCCTGCTAAATTAAAGTAAAATGTAATGCAATTTCGATAGCATACAAATGTTTCATTGACAACATTGGTATCCCATTAACTGCAATAGTCAAAATTATGCCGCTAATGGCGGAAATATTGCTCAAGCCGCGTTAAGCATTCACTCACTCACTCATAATTACAGGATGTTTCCTGACGGAGAGATCTGCAGTAATTTAACCCTCTCATGAACCTCATATGACATTTCTTGAAAAGAAAAAGCCTATAAATGTTGCAGGTATAGTTTGTATAAAACATTATGAACAGACTCACAGATATGGTATACAGGGCGGTTCCGTGTCCGCCAGAGCCAGCCTGTAAGCCCTGAAGGAGGAGGAACTGTCGATGAGCTGACAGAACTCCTTCAGGGCCTCCAGGTTCTGCTTCTGCCACTCCAGACGGCGCACAGGTGCCGAGTCCAGCGCAGACAGGATTGCAAGGTAGGAGTTGAAGTTACTCATCTTCCTCAGGTGCTGGAGAAATACGGAGAAATTGTTTGGAACAAAGAAACGGGGATAATGACAGATGTAAAAGTTTTGAGACCACTATGGTGCTGTGGTTAACTTACTGGCCTCTCATGCCAAAGACCAAAGTTGGAATTCAGATGAAGACATCCAAAACTTTTGGTATTGACTTGCTATGTACATGCAAGTCTTCTACAATAATATAACATTCAAGGCCTTATCTGCCTGAGAACCAGAGCCAATCAAATCCCTACAGATTCAAGATAGGGCTTTGATGAATTTGAAAACTTTTTCATAAATAATCATATGATCTGATTTTTAAATACATTTCACCCATTTAAGCAGTTTCACGTGTCATCATTATTTTTAACATGAGAATAAACAAATGTAATTCAACATTTGGGAGCAATATTCACCTTCATTATCTTGATAAACTTGATAAGATATTTTTCTCTTTCTTTTGGGTCATCTTGGGTCAAGATTCTTGTCCGACACCTGAAAAGGAAATTAAATTTTAGTGATGTCAATACTCATGAATCCTCTTGTATTTCATGATTTTGAAGAGGTGAATAATCTTAAAATCTTGAGAGAACTTAGCAGTTGAAGCAGATCAGATATGCAGTCTGTTTTTGAAAAAAAGAATAAGTAAGGTGTTTGCTTCTAAATTCAGTGGCATTGATGGCGATTTGGAACTAAGAGCAAACAAAAAATAAATATTGTATTATTCAATGAAAAGAAATCTATCTAACATCGTAAATAATAATTGTATACTATCTGCAATGATATAAATCTTGTATTTTTTGGGGTCAAGCCCCTTGCCAGATTTGAACCAATAACCTCTGAGTAAGGAAACAGAACCAATGTTTAACAACTAACCCATCACGCTTTGAGGCAAAGAACTTAACAAAAGAGTACAAAGTTTTGTACTATTGCAAAAATGTGATCACAAACATAATGTTACATTTTACATTGCATATTATTCATAGAATACAGTAAACCCTGGTTATAATGCCAAACTGGACATAATGCCATGTTTTGCCGAAACGAATTTCATGCCCTTATATCTCACTGGTTATAATGCCAAACTGGATATAGTGCAATTTACCAATGCCTTTTTGAACATAAGTCAGTTTTCCTGACTATAATGCCAATGCAAACACACTGGTTAGGATATTGTTTTAACTAACTAAGGTCAATTGGAATGGCTAAACTCAATCGACACTGGGTGCATTATGTATAGATACTTTGATTGGTGGTTTATAGGCATTAATTACTTAAAGGGGCAGTAGCACGTTTTTCGGGGGAATATAAGGTGATGTCAGGAAAATGAAAATTAATGGTCCCAATTGAAAGACAATGTATTAAAACTAAATGGAGCAGTAATAATTCAAATATTTAATATACAGTTTAGCCATGCGAGTCCTTTTTCTACAGAAAATGAATTAAAGGTGTTCACAAAAAAATGGCCGCCAATTGATTTTATGTGAATCCTCATACTTTGTCCTCTGTCTGTGGATGATTGGCTTGTGTAATGAGATTTTTGACACTGTCAAATTAATACATTTAGCATCGACTTGCAATTATCAGTGAAAATTTTGAAATATAAAATTATCAAAAAACGTGCTACTGCCCCTTTAAGATAAGATAAGATAATGTCTTTATTGTCCCAAGGGAAATTTGTTTTACATCATATATACAGTTCTCCAGTTACAAACAAAGCAAACTAAATGTACATGATAATATTATTATGCATAAGATTTGTCTAAATAAACATGAACACATCCGATTTAGTGACATTCTACTAGCCTCATATTGATTGACAAAATTCATCACTTCCTTACTTAGGGGTCTTGTTGCAAACATGTTTCTAAACGCCTTACCAGGGTGTAATGCCAACCTGGATATAGTGCCATATTTTCTTGTGGACAATTGATGTCATTATAACCAGGTTTTACTGTACTACCATTAGAGATAGAGAGATGAGGCTAGAGATATTAGACACAGATAGAGAACTAACCAGTAGGACATCTTGTTGAAGTGTTCTGTGAAGTGAGTCAGGTTTGGACTCAGTTCCTCCGACTGTTCCTTCGCCCACAACAACACTTCAGGAATCTTGAAGGAAGAAATAATGGTTTTGTGTTTACTTCAATTCAAGAAATATCTATAGATGCTTGAAAATGGTATTAGCATCAACACTGACAAACACAATTCTTGCAAAAAGAAACTGTTAATCATGTATCTAACAAATGGCTGACTAAGTAGTACCATATTCGACCTAAAAAGTGACCAGGGCGCTTAAAACATTGACTTGGGTGGGCGCTTATTAAGTGGTGGAAATGACGATCAAAAAATAAAGACTACTGAAGTGGAACTGTGTTTCTGTTGCCTTTGATAAAAGATACAGGCGTTAAAACATACTTACAAATTATTGAGTAGAAAATAACACATATTGCCGCTAATGTATCCTTTAATTCATCATTTAACAAAGTGAAAACGTTGAATTTATTATTATAGTACCGCTGGTACATGGGCGTTTATTAGACCTATAAATACAAAACCCTTTGGGGGTCGCTTATTGGAGCAGGGCGCTTATTGGGTCTAATACGGTATTAGAATTCATTTGAAAGAATAATAAACTTCTTGTATGACTACAGATAGAAGAACAAGTCCTTATGCATCAATCATTTATGTATAAATTCTCCTTCAACAAACAACATGTATCACTACATCTCTTCACTACATCTACTACGAAACTACGAATTTCTTGCAATAAAGAAGTTCATTATCAATAAGAACTTGTTCTGCTTAATGTTACCAGCTTCTAAATGGCTCTGACAGAAGGATTTCAGATATTCAAAGACAGCCCATCAAGATGGTAATGCAATGATTTAAACATCACTTCCTGTTATGAGAGGAAGTGAATGTTGAGCAAACATTAAGCAGCATAAATATCTTCAGATTACAAGAGGCATCATCCTACCTCGATCTTCTGGAAGAGTTCTGCATCCATCAAGGTCATTTGCTCAGCTATCTCCTGCGACTTGAAGTGCAGAAGATCGGGCAGGCTGCAAAAGGTAAATAACAGAACATAGAATTAAAAAAAATTTAAACAAACAGAACAACATTTAGTTTTAGAGTGAGTTTTTTTAAAGACTGTATATTCAATTCTGAATTCAATTCCACTTTATCATATCACACAAGCAGATATGTCCATATCATGCCACATTCAAAACATGTAATTGCCCATGAAACAATTTAGTAACATCAAATTGAAACTGTAATGATAAATATTTTGAATAAAAACAATGTCAATCCTTACTGGCATACCATTATGGAAGTGAGTAGTTTTATTCTAAGTCTTAATGTTTTATGTTTAAAGAATGGAATTTACTCTAAGGACAATCAATGGCACAACTGATAATGGAAAAATCATTTTGACTCAATCAGAACTGAATCTGTTAGCAAAATATTTCTAGTGCAATTTGGCAATTTCTCAGCTGGTTGCAATGCACCCACCTCTGTGAAAGACTGATCGACTGAACCGGAGTTACAGTGCTAGCATTTTCCGTGAGTATTCTCTGGCGCTGCTCGCACTTCTCGATGAGTTTTTTACGGAGAATCCTGGCCAGCATGAGCTCCCCCTGACAGACCAGCTCGTACACGAGGTCCATCATCCGCTTGACCACCTCGTCCTCTAGCTCAATGTACCTGTAACATACATCAGGGATTATATTGTACCTATTACTCAGCTGGACTTATCTATTACCTTCCAAGTGAAACCAATCTTATCAATGTACCTGTAATATACATCAGGGATCATATTGGACCTACAGTAGAAAACGGATATACCGAACACGGATATAGTGAACACTCGGATATAGCGACAAAATTTTCAAGTCCCGTCCCTATATGATATCATTAAAATTATATGCGTATAGCGAACACCGGATATAGCGAACTAAATTCTTTGGTCCCTTGGAGTTCGTTATATCCGTGTTCTACTGTATACTCAGCTGAACTTATCTATTATCTGTCCAATCAGTCAGTGAAACAAATCTTATCTTGAAATCATCCCTCTTATTTCATTTAAATTCTTTCAAAATTTGTGTAAATTCAAGGGCGTGGTGGTTGAGTTGAAGTACCGGTAGGTGGAAGTCTTATGACTTATGGAGTTGTGAAGTCACAGGTTTTGGTGTACTGTAACAAAGTATAGATCGAGTTAACTTTGCATCCAAAATCTTTCAGTGTTTTCACAACCTTTTGCAACAGTATGTACGCATGTGCATTTAAGTGAACCCCTGAATCTGGTGTGGATGACAAGACTGTAATTACAAAATAATGTGTTGGTAAGTCAAGATGCAATACACTTGCACCAAATACTATGACAATGTGACCAGCTCAAAACTATAAATTGGTACCTCATTAGGGTTAGCATAGTTGAAAAACATAGTGCACCTAGTTGCTTCAAAAGTTGTATTCTCAAATCAGATCTTTTGATGATGCACATATGGATATTGGTTATTGGCTGAACAAACAAATGAAAGAACTCAACCAAACGATTGATCGAATGACATGTCAAGACTTACCCTAGTTCATCAACAACCCTGACAAGGAATGAGAAGGCGTTCCGAGACAACTTCTTCTTGTCTGCGACGTGCTGGAACTTGTAGAAGCGGTACAGCAGCTTGTCTATCAGATCCTTGCACGAGATGAACGTCCGGTACGTCGTCAGGAACGCCTCTTGGTAGATGAACTCTGAAAATCAGATCAAAATGAACAATGGTTGGAATGACGTATAGTTTTTCAAACTTGTTGGCAGGTTCACTGAGGCTATCCTTTGCTCGCTGTTCTAGAGCTTTTGATAATGAGCTTGGGATAGTAACAATTTTTCTGTTGTATTTGATTGGTGAGCTTTTGATAATGAGCTTGGGATAGTGACAATTTTTCTGTTGTATTTGATTGGTCTGGTTAGATTTTCTGTATGCTTTTTATCATACAAATTTGCAAAAGAATTTGACAATCATATTTCTATCCTTGGTGTAGGTTCCCTGTTGTTCAAGTTGTGTATTAATAATGTTAGGGAGTATTCTCAGGGAGACATCAATAAACAAAAATATCAACAAATTTCATATGTTGTAGGGGGCTTAAAGTTAAATCATTGAATTGAACAGATTGAATAATGTCTATTTTTCTCCTGGATGCTAGTAAAACTGCTCTCAGAATGAGAAAATTTGAAGAAAGAATAACCATGTAATCTTTGTATGAAATGAGAATGAAAAGTAATGTGTGCAAAAGCTCAAATTTTCAACATAACAAAAATAAACAAAATGTCACCAATCTTCATCAAAAGGAAGAAAACTATAGCAAATCAGGAAGATATTTTTCAAGTCTTTTATTTTCTATCTTATTATTTTGTAAATATGAAGAAAAGGGGCAAAAAATACATCATCTTTTCCTCCTACAGTGAGACATAAGCAGTAGCTTAGTTTCAATAAGTGCACATATCATTTACTGAATCTCACATGACTTCGAGACCAGTTTAGAGACTCACAAACACTGTTACGTCACAACATACAAACACAATAAAGTTAGTTTTCCTCCGTGGTTTTAACTCACGGCTATCCAGTGCATTACTGCCACAACATTCATTTCAAACAGATAATAAATACTGATCATTTTCTTGAATACTCTATTTATTGAATAATATGATTTTTTGGAAAGTTAACTGGTAAAATCCTATTAGAATACAAAAAGTCTTTTAAATTTGACCATATGGTGCTGGGATTTGTGCAAAAGCCTGAATGAGAAAGAATATTTGAAAAGTCGGAAAGGTAAAGAAAGTTTTCCCATAGAAATGAGCTTCAAATTAACTGTTTTTATATTTCACATCTTGTTTATTACTAATATTTTCAAGTTAAGCCTGAATTTGAACATTCACAATAATAATACTCTGATGATAATAATAAAGTGATAATACTGATTTCCATTTCAACCACAACCTAATATTTGTCCATGCTTTTAGTCCATTCCCTTATGCAATCCTCCACCTTGAATATATAAATACACACTGTCCAGGTCCATGCCTTTTTCATCTAGGGCCCTAAGTAAGCATAGTTATGGCCTAGTATGCAAAAAATGCAATGAGATGATTTATCCATAAAATGGTTTAAACTTATTCCATGTGAGGCCCTAACTATGCATGACAAATGATTACCTATACTACAGCAATAAAGCAATATTGACTCTATCTATTGTTCATATTCTAAATTCTGTCCAAAAATTATTTTAAAAATTAAAAAAAATGTGAAAATGTGACATGTGACAAAAGGGAAGTTGTGATTGGAAAAAAAGCTTGTTTTGAAAAAATTAAGCAATATACTCGTGTTAGTACCCAAAAACATTTTTCAGAAAATTTATCACATTATTACTCACCAAATAGAAATAATAAGAATTTGAGCACAGAAAAAAGTTTCCATGAAATATTGGTAAGTTCTGAGAGGAATATGCGGATTGGAAATGGAACACAGAATAATTTGGTCAAAATAATTAATAATTCATCAAGACGTTTCATTTGTTATGTAAAGTAGTAATCATTCAGTAATCATTGTGTTACTCTATTGACAACAATGTTACATATAACTGGGTACAATAAGACATTCAACTTGTTTGGGGTAAAAGGAAAATCAACTCAAAGAAAATCTAGATATTTAGCGATGCAAACACAGCAAGGTTTTGATGAACATGACAGATCTAATATAAATAAAAACCATGGGCGTAGATGAAACTCATGCTGTTACAAAAGAAATAAAATAAAAATAAAATAATGACACTTGGTTGATATACAGCTAGGTCCATGAAGATACGATATAGATGAAGGAGTTGTCCTTTGAGAGAAAACAGACATTGAAGGATCTTGCTTTTGGCATTATGTAAAATCAGTTTTATTTATTTTTGAATTTTAAAATTTAAAAAAATGTCAAAACTTGACAACATGAAAACTTTTCCGAACAAGTTATCATGTGATTGAATGTCAAAAGATAGATACAAAGATCTAAGAAATATAAAAGAGCAAAATGTAAATTTTGAAAAAAGAATTAGAATTTTCACGACAAGGTCCTTAGGAATTTTGAATCCATAAATGCAATTTTCATCAATAAGTTCTCATGTTAAAAATTGGTAACAGCAAATTCCATTTAAAAATTGGTAAAGTCATCCTTTTTTCCACAAAATCCCAAAATGCTTGTTGGAATTGACCAAGGTGAAGGTTAAGAAAGGGACATAACTCCTGCTGGCTTACCTTCCTGGTTTGAGAGATCTCCTTGTGATCCTTGCATGTGAAGAATTCAGAGATATGAATGAAACATGCGCTCTTATGACCATGGAGAGGACTAGGGGTCAACATTACACACATTGTGGAAAGTTTAATAAAAATATTTTTAATTTTTCTGCTCTTTCAGGTGTAAAAAATTATTTTGGAGATGTTTTACTTTTAAAATAATCATTGTCCTTTTTTAAAACTTTCAAGGACTTAATTCTATCGTGAAAAAATTTGAAAATTTTTTGTTCTTTATAAAAGGTGGTTGAATCTTTAAATCTAATTATCAAAAATATTTTGAAAGGTCATTTTTGAACTAACTTTTAAAATATATTTTCCTTCTCACCCATTTAAAATTTGTAAAAAATTCTATTTTGATTTAAAAAAAATATATATATTTTGAATTTGAATTTTAAAAAATTAATGCACAGGGATTTAATAAAAAGTCCCATTGCAGATCAAATATCTTTATCTAATATCAAATAGATATTTTCTTTTTAAACTACAACCCATTTTAGGACATCTGAATATATTTACCAATATGAAAACAACCAAGAGCTTTTATATTCTTCTATGGAAATCTTCAAATATTGATCATGGTATCAACAATATCAGTCCACATTGATAACATAGGATACATATGTCTACTTTCCACAATGAATAATGTTTTCGGCAAGCTTCAAATTAGCAAATGTTTGCCAAACCCAACATCAAATAATAATGGATAGAACTGTTTCATGATAAAGTCAATCACTTCATAATGTGCTGATAACTGGCAAATGTATTTCTGTTTTGTCCACATAGTCTCAAAGAGACACAGAGTATGTTGATATGATCACATATGTCAAATTTTGAAATCGATGTTATAACATCGGGAACCACTAACTGTTACTGAAAAGTATGAAAGTGCAAATGTACGGCCATTCAAAATCAGGATTTTGATCGAAAACCGAACAATGTGGCTCGAGTGGCGCGCGCAAATTCGCTAAACGTAATTTTGAATTCTTGTCATAAGCTGACAGGAAGATATATTCGATTCGATAGTGTTTATTAGGTATTGTAACTAATAGGTAGATTAATTGGATGCATAATTTCGAATATTAAACGTATTTGAGATGTTTTCTTGATTTTTCCATAAAATCAAGCATTTTAGAGATATTATGCATAAATGGATATATTTGCAAGTCCAGTGATGAGATATGAACTTCAATCAGCATATTAGATATTTTGTAGCTTATCAAAATCAAATAAAATTTTAAGAATGATACTCTGTGTCACTTTAAGTTTTTCAAAGTTCAGAGATGAACAGCTGCTAAATATGAGCACATTATGAAATGAGTAAAAAATACTCTAGGGTTTGGGTAAAATATTTATCGACTTACTAAAAATTAATTAGAACAATTGACTGATTAGGACATATTTTAAAACTTACAAATCAAAGTTCACTTGTTTTTAGTGTGCTGTGTGGATTATCTCCCTTTGTATACAAATATTAGACTGCAGTGTACAAAACAAATATTACAGTGTACGCTTTTATGAGTACAACATGATTATCAGATATATATAACAGATCCTAGGGATATCAGATATCTGATAATAATTTTTCAAAATAAAGAAATTTATATTAATTTTGCTCTTTTACATGAAATTATTTTCTTTTCTCATAAGCAGTTATGTTAAATGTAGATTTTCTTCTGATGATCACCAATTTAAAGCAATGAAAGGTGATCAATCTTAATCCAGAGACTTGTGCGTATCCCATAAAATCTTTAAAGACCCTAAATGATTTAATGCAGAAATCTTTCCTCGCCTTTTCTAAAATATGATCATATTTTGAAATTCAAAATATCAGTTTCTTTTGAATATTACCGCAATTTTCTTAAATTGAAACACAAGTCCTTGGGATCTGTTACACATCTGTACCGCTACCACCTGAGATTAATTACTCGTCTATATTTGTACGTGTGAGATATATTAAAAAGGGGAAGATATTCACCTAGTTTGCCAGCAGCAGTTGCGTGAACAACGAGAGCATCCACTGACCCTCCTCGAATATCGGGACCGTCATCTCCCTGTAATGATTGTAAAGTTAGCAACACCAGCGATAAATACTCAAAACATGTCAAATATTTCCACCTCTATAAGCCAGAAATCAGGATACCAAAACATGTTTTTTAATTGGATTTAGGGCTGAAAGGGTTAATGTCATTGATGAGAATTTGAGGTATGTTGAATGCTTACAAATTTTTAATTTAGCCAGTCCACCAGTCCTTAAACTGGCTACTTTTTGCCAGGATTGTTACATTTCAAAAGCCTTTCTTTGTTTTCCCATAAAGAATTGAACAAGTAATTTTCAGGACAGGCTAGGTTTCCAATCTATTTTATACACTGTTATGCCATTACACTTGAGTCAACTATCTGTTGGTATCAAACAAGATGCTGTCGTTTAGTGTCACTTAGGCAATATTTCCGTCATTAGCAGCAACTTATGGGATGAAGACATAAACCCAAGCCTTCCAGTGAGCTTCATCCCCAAATCTAATTAATTGAAAAGGAGAAATTTGAATCACCAAAGTGAAGTGGAAGTCTCTGTGTTAACATTTGAAACAGCCATCTTGTGCAATGCTTCTAATCCCGTTATTGCCATTCCTTGACTTCCGTCATATCTGTAAAGACAAGTTTTATCTTTCCATGTTCACCCACCTCATTTTTCCTGACCAGTTGATCAGATACATCCACATCATCCAGAGCATTGAGTTCAGCAAAGTCAGAGTCCGCATCCTTCTGAATGTCTGGTTTCTGGGGGGTGGCGGGAGGGGGTGGGGTCTTTGGCCTCGGGCTCGGCTGAGGGGGTGGGACAGCAATAATTGTCTCACCCACAGTCGCAGGGGCAGACTGCCGCTTTGGATCCCTGTCATGATGAAGAATTTTTTAAACATGATCTTGCTAGAAGATGATTTTGACTTTGGTATCGTAAGTTGAAATTTGTAAATTATTTGGACTCTATTGAACAGTTAAGAATTAAGTGATAAATTTGTCATCCAAGATCTTGATAATGAACAAATTTTAATTTTGGTATTGGTTTTGATAAAAATTTTATCTATCAACAAGCAGCTGACATGGTCGAGCTATATCCCCCGCAAATTGCACAATATGTATAGGTTTTCCTTATCATACTGCCGATTAATTTTTGTCGCACAAATTAACAAAAACTTTCCAGGATATGAAAGAAACTGTTCTAATAAAAAAACTAAATCATACCAACTTTATGTTCACTGTTGGGCATAATTGGACTTAACTGACAAAATTAAAATCAAACAAATGAATTTATGTATTATGTATTTGGATCTTGAAGATCAATATGATCATAATTAAACAAACATATTTTCAAAAAAATAATATTTTTTTTAATTTTTATTTTTAATTTTTTATTTTTTTCCATTTATTGAGTTACAGGCATACAATATCAGCAAACAGTTCGATACAGTTCATTTAAACAAATATAGTGTACAACTTCACAGATAATATCTTTCTAACTTAACAGTAAGTGTAACGTTGACCAAAATTTAACAAAATTTTGCTCAGTACAATTTGATAAGTTGATACATTTGGTGATATCATAGTATTTAATAATTTCTTGTTTAATAAAATCAATATGAGGCACAAAATTTCCGTGAGCACATTTGAATATGAACTGTTTTATCAGGAGGATGATTACATTTACAGGATTATTGTTAATACCTTTAAATCCAAATAATACGTTTTCACAAGAAAAATATATAATTACTTCTACAGATTTAAGCCATTGTTCTATATCAGACCAATGCAAATTGGTTTTACATGTTCACATTTCCAAAAGAGGTGCTCTACAGTTTCTAGCTCTTTTTTACACAAGGAGCAAAGAGGTGAATCTTTGTATTTTATTCTATATAGTATTCTCAAAATTGTTCTTCATGACACACCAACATATGATTTTGTATCTCAATAACAAATTTGATCAAAAATGTGATGATTACCGTAGTTTAGTTGTAACCGATTCCCAACAGAGTCCTCATTTTTGGCCAAAAAAGGCAAAATTTTATAAAAATATTTCCAAAATTGTTCTTCATGACACACCTTTATATGATTATGTATCTCCATATCAAATTTGATCAATATGTGATGATTATATAATTAGTTTAGAAGTTATGAGCCGGACAGGATTTGTAACAGTTTTCCAGCAGAGTCCTCATTTTTGGCCATAAAAGGCAAAATTTTACGAAAATATTTCCAAAGTTGTTCTTCATGACACACCTTCATATGATTATGTATCTCCATATCAAATTTGATCAATATGTGATGATTATATAATTAGTTTAGAAGTTATGAGCCGGACAGGATTTGTAACAGTTTTCCAGCAGAGTCCTCATTTTTTGTCAAAAAAGGCAAAATTTTATGAAAATATTTCCAAAGTTGTTCTTCATGACACACCTTCATATGATTAGGTATCTCCATATCAAATTTAACAATATGTGTTGATTAGTTTAGAAGTTATGAGCCGGACAGGATTTGTAACAGTTTTCCAACAGAGTCCTCATTTTTTGCCAAAAAAGGCAAAATTTTATGAAAATATTTCCAAAGTTGTTCTTCATGACACACCTTCATATGATTAGGTATCTCCATATCAAATTTTATCAATATGTGATGATTAGTTTAGAAGTTGTGAGCCGGACGGGACTTGTAACAGATTTCTTACAAAATTTACCACTTTTTCTCCAAAATCCTAATATTTTATTTAGATTTTCAGAAAATTGTTTCTCATGACACATTATTACATGTTTCTTCATGTCCATAACAAATTTGAATTGAAATGGTTGATTAGTTAGAAAGTTATGAGCCGGACACAAAGTGTAACGGACGGACGGACGGACGGACGGACGGACGGACGGTACCCATTTTAATACCCCCCGCAACTTCGTTGTTGCGGGGGATAATTAACCAGATATTTGTCCAATCAACAGTTAATTTAGGAGCAGATTGATGTAGATGGGGATGATTAAAGAAGTCAAATCTGAGAGACAGCATTTCTTACACTAACCTCCAATCTCTACTAAATTGTCAAAAACCATTCCTATTTTAAGAGCATTGCTCCCTTTGGCAAAAAGAGCAATCTTCTGATCGGACGATCAAGCTCAGTTGCAGTACGCTAAAGAACTTGTGCACAAAAGATTAGAAAATGCAACATGGCTTCCATAGCCTTTTTTTGGACTGGTACGAGTTAAACCAGGTTGGGATGATGAAATATTTTTTTAATATTTTGTGAACTCAAAGTATCTTTTAAATATAAGATAACGTTGATCTAGTGAACTCACAGTTCAATGGCGGGTCTTGGACCGGTTACAGCTGGTTCCATCAGACTGAGGCTTTTCTCTCGGATATCTCCCGCGCTCGTCGACATTTCTGATTGACTTGATCCGGACCCTGTTGATGCCATACTCTGACGGTTCATGTTCGGCTGGAAAAATACAAGATATAACTGACTTATGGGTAAATAAACACCACTAGAAGAAAAGAGTTTTTGAACAGGACATCAAAGAAGAAAATATACTATTATAAATGAATACATCTTAAGAATTTCACTCCTGATTGAGAAAACCAACTACTGTAAATGAAAGTTACTGAAATGTTTTATTCCTAATTGAGAAGAGATCATCTACATATATGGAGATTCAGCTCGTGGTACACTCAATATAATCGTAAGTTTTTGCCATATTCAGCGCATTCTTCCTTATGATCTGAATCATTGCTTGTTGCTGTATTTGAATAGTTAGCATGGAAAGGAACAAGGAAATATTTTTTGTAAAACCAGAAATGAAACTATTTAAATATCAATTATTGATAAAAATTGGAGTTGAACAATTTCCTGCTCATCAATTGTGTGTGACAATTTAGCAGGAATCACTGATAACTTATGAAGAAAACAAACAACTGGCTACTATCAAATCGAATGATGCTCAAGAACTGGTGGAAATATGTCATATTATCAGAACTTTTGTCTTCCTAGACATTATGATTTTATTTTTGTAGAACATTAGAACTATATTTTTAATTTTATTTGAACAAAACATGATGTGATACAAACATATTTAACCCTTATCAACAGGATAAAGTTATGAAGTGTAACCAGCATAGAAAATGTAGAATAGTTGTGATATGGGCATTTACTTATTGTTGACAAATGGTACAATCACCCCCTGTCTAGCGTTTTAAAACTAAAAATTTGAACCCTACATCAAAAACTATTTTATTACAATATTGATATATATTTATAGGGAAAATAAAAAACAGAAATGACACATCAAAATGTACATCAATGGCATGGATCCTTGGTAGCTCAACTGATAAAGCTGCTGCTTGACAACATAGAGGTCCCTGGTTCAAATCCCACTTTCGTACTTGATAAATCTTAACTTTCTTGTGAGTAAAATTTCAAATTTTACAAGTCCAATTGTTGCGTTTGTTTACAATCTTATAACCGACAAAGGTGGTTATGAGATAACCAACCTACACAGAAGGAGCCCAAGGCATATAACATTCAACTTTGATAAAGGGGTGTAAAGGGTAAACACCTATAGGAAGGTAGTTACGAGTCAAAACGTGTTGAAAAAAACCCAAATAAACTTACCCGTTTGGTTTTCAATGGCAATGCAGGAAGGACCATGAACCGATCAGGGGACCCTGAACTGAACGAAGACTCGGAGCTGAAGTTGGAGATATCGGAGATGACGGAGATGGTGTTGGATCGTGGGTACAGAGGCTGGAAGAGATCCATCTGATGCTGGTGCCACTGGGCCTCATAGAAGTTGATGGAGTGACGGGAGATGCATTCAAGCGGGGACGGTTGGGTATAGGACCCAAACGTCTGCATGTAAGCGTGAACTGAAACAGCAAAATCTGAATCTGTATTGCAACTGTTTCTGATAAGATATTATTTCAATAAATGGACATTTTGTAATCAAAATTAATCTAGTTTCAATATCTACTGTTTACGAGCAGAAATAATTTCCTTTTTAATACAAATTATAGTTTTAATATCAAAATTAAGTTTTAGTTCTGCATTTCCGGAAAGATATATTTATAATATAAACAAATTTTATTTTCAAGATACAGTTTCAATTTCTGTATTACAATTGTTTGGGGAAAACAGTGTCTTAATAACGACATCAGTCAAACCAAATGTTTGTAATAACAAGAAAATCAATAATTTTGTTACAATATAATTTATGTAACATTTGTAATGAATTCATTCTTTGAAATAGTTCAAGCAATACAAAGGACACAATACACACACTTGTCTTTGTGACATATATTTGCAAACTGAAACAAAAGAAATACATGCACATGATTAAAAAATAAACATGCCATTATAGAAGACACCTTTGATAGGACTGTATGCTAAGAAATATTTTGAACAAACATTGACTTCATACTCATTTCATCACAGATAAACACCAAAATTATGTTGAAGGGGAAATAAGACAAACATTGATTGCATCTACAACTTTTTAGAGAAATAATTGAAAGAACAGTTGCCGACCACAAGTCAATTGCTTGTTAGTTTCAGAGGTCAGTTGCAAAATTGTTAGAAAGGAGGCTAACTGTTATGCAATTTTAATGACATATGTCTTTTTTTTAACAATTGACTCCAACATTTGTCCAACATCCATGTCAGCTCATTGACTAAGTGGAGAAAACTACTGTTAGTCAGTGACTTCGGGACGGCAAAAGTTGTTGAGGATGATCAACAATCTTCTTCTATAAATCAACAACAATCATGAGAAGTAAACCACAATTCTACCTAACAAGCTAACAAAAGCATGCATTAACATAAGACAAGAAACTTACTATGTTTCTTCTTTGGCGGCAGCGGGGGTGGTTTGGGTAGAGACTCAGTGCTGGAGTGACTAGTGGTGGAAGAGAAGGTCTCCGAGCTCGAGTAAGTCTCCTGGGAGTTCCGGTCCGCACAGAAGAGCAGGGCGCTGCTTGAGGCTGACTTGTGGGTGAGGACACTCATGTAGGACTGGGACTGCGAGCTCTGGGAGGACTGAGAACTCGCTGTCGAAGATGAGGAGATACGAGACTCCATTGTCTTACTGAACACACTTCTGGATGTGGAGGACATTGAGGAGAGGGAAGTCATCCCGAGCTGTGATGCGTCCGGGACATTGTCATAAGTGGACATGAGTCTTTGCATCCTCTGTTTGGTTGGAATAGGAGGAGGGACCTCGTCAATACTGGAGGTCAACTGGTTGATTTTACTCGTTAAGCTATTTATCTCCTCAAAGGTCCTATGCTGAGACACACTGGAGGTCTTCATGAGACTGGATGAGGATGAGGAGGAGATCATTTGTCCTTCGGAGGAGAGTCTGGTGATGCTGTTGGTTCTGCTCGACCTCTGTGAGCTGGTGAGGAGATCCTCGGTGGATTTGTTGAGTCCTGACCCCACACTACTAGCCGGGGAGCGACTCATCGGGGACACACTGTGGGGGGACTGGCTGAAGGGGGTGAGGATCTCCCCCGAGGGACTGATGAGCATGCTGTTCTGGGGGGACTGGGTGGGGGTCAGGGAGTTGCTGGAGGTGGTGCTGGAGAAGAGGTCAAGCATGTTGCCTGACCGCCGCTTCTCCTTGTCCGGGAGAGGAGGGGGCATGTCTCCATCTGGCACGTCACTGCCCAGCATCCTGCTGAAGGAAAGGCTCAGTCTAAACATCTAGTATCTAGTTACATGAAGGTTGTCTGAACAGGAAAATCTTTATTTTTTTTAAAAACATGCATACTGTTCCAAAGGGAGGTTACTCTTGGTTTAAAGAGAGTTAAGCACATTACCTAGAGAAAAGTTAATACTTTCAGTTCTTTCACGTGTCTATTGATATTTGTAATTAGATACTGCCTGGGTTGGGAGTAGGATGTAATTGAATCATGAGACATACAATACAACAGAAATGATGTTTGTGATTCTCTATGTACATAATTCTTTTTAATTGTGGGATACATAATAAATAGACATCATTCATATGATCATTATTACTAAAGTTTTTACAAACAAAAACTGAACTCTTGCTGAAAAGGAATAAGGGGATTCAATTAACAAATTAATTAATTATTTTTAATATGGAATGTCTTATCCATTTTTAGTTTTTGAATGTCTTAAATATGAAAGGTACAGATTAACGTTGATTAATAAAAAAACAGAAAATAAATGAAAAAGTGGATCTAGGAAAATTAAGTGCAATAAATAAACAATGGAAAAAGGAAGTAAGCTTTCATCATGCAAACCAATATCACTTCCTGAGAAAGTATATATTTATCACACCTTTGTAAAACAGACTTTCCCCTTGAAAGGGAACTTGGTTACCTTGGTAACATAGAGTTATTCGCCCCTGGAAGTGGGGGTTTAGGAGGAGGAGAATCTTCCTTGTCAAACGAGAATATCGTCGGTGTGCTCAGACTGTCACTCGACCGTGACACTGTCGCGTTGTCATAGATACCCATGTCGCTGGTTTGCTCGAGAATTTGCCGTTCCCGTGGCGATAAGGGGATGTCAGGTAAGGAGGCTCGTTTGCTTAAGGGGAGAAAAGCATGGAGGGTTATAGCACGTGTAACGTCCCCTATAGCATCGTGCATGCACATGCATACCGCTTGGATGGTTGATAATGATGAAAAGGGGTAGTTGTTATGAATAATCTTTTTCAAGGTGAGTTTTTACATAATTGATACTTAAATTATTACTTATATTATATATTAATCAATCAGTAACAAAATTCCTGTTGGATTTTTCTTAATAAAAATTTGTTAATATTTAGTATATAAGTGAAATTATTTAACAATATTTCTCATTTGTAAGCATAAATTGAATTAATTTTCACTGTACAATTCTTTTCATCAAACATGCAATTTTCTTAGGGAATTTTGGTATAGCATTGTCAACTGTAGCACAAATCAATAATCAAATACAAATTACGAAATAAATACTTTTGCAGAAAGATTTTGATTTTGAGGTTTCAAGATATCAAAACGATTATGCATTGGTTATCAGGAAAAACTGGAATGCTCTTTCACCCATAGAACTTTCATTCCATACCCTTGTCAAAAATTCTAATTTTGAAGTGTAAAAACCACATTTGACATGCCTTGTAAGCCGTGAAGGTGAATGTGTACATAGGAAGATATATGAATAATATGTGAGGTTCGAGAAATCAAACATGCTTTTACCTGTCACGTGATCCGGCCATTCCGTTTGTTGGAACTGGAGATTTTGGTAAACTGCTTTTCCTAACGGCCATTTTCTCTATACAAATCTGGGTGAGATCCTAAATACAATGATAACAAACCTTAATAATGATGAAAAAGATAATTGTATGAAAGTGTCTAAGGAAAGGCAGACATGTTCAAACTTTGAAGATTTTACGCAATAATTATAAAACTAACCGTGAATTAGTAATATGGCGAGCTTAAGAACGGCTGAAACTTTAGACGTGTTCCTTATCAGTCGAATGATCTACCAAGTACTTTGATCAAAAAAATTAAGCTCATATGAAAAAGGAAACAGTTATGAAACAATAATAAAAAACCTGGAAATCAGAAATGAAAGAACAATTCTACACCAATCAGGTTTGTCAACACACCTAAACATGTGTCTGTAATAAACTTGTTTGAATTAGGTCACAATTTCCTTATTCTTTAAACATAAACAATAGAATGAATTTCATAAACAGCATGTGTACTCACTCAACTTTGAACTTTCAGAAATGTCAACATAACCTCAATAGCGGTATACAAGGGTACAGTGCCCTCCCATAAATCAGACACCCATTTTCACATGACATAATAACATTAAGAACAAGTTTGAAGGTATTTTACAATAACATTAAGTGAGTTTTAAATTCTATTTTATCAGGTAGCGGTGATTTTGGAGACAACTTTCAAGATACTTCACCAATGCATATATTTCCTATTGACAAAAAGTCAATGTATTGACATAAATTTTATCATGAGTAAAAGCAAAACAAAACTTACCTTTATACCGTCAGAAAGAGCAGCTATGATCTCATTGGCTGTCTCCTTATCAAACGTGTCGTGACTCTTCATCAATACTCCGTCAGACCAGCGGATAAACTTGGCCAGACACTGGCAAACCTTGTTGTGGTGGGACGCCAGCTTTGAGCTGAAGTCATAAAATTTCAAATATATGCTTACCAATTTTCAAAGTGAAAAGTGTTATCACTCCAGAGACATGAAGCTTGTTCTTACTGTTAAAATGTCACAGAGTGCAGTTACGGAATCAGCGTCAAGTCTTTAATGGTTGCACAACTGGCAAATATTGGCCATATCTTGTACTCTTTGAGATATACGATTTTATAGTTATACTGCAAGATAATATTCTCTATTTATCTCCTAATTTGCCATTTGCCTTTTTCAGGTACTCATATTGAAAGAAAGGGTAAGACTTTTAAGTTACAATATCTTTTCATAATAGAAAAGACACAAAATTCATAAGAACTCTTTACATCAAACAACTTTGCATAGTTTTAGCAGACGCAACATTACCAGGTAATACTCCAGCCTACCTGTCCTGGTTGAGCAGATGGTTGCCAAGGAGAGTGAAGACGTTCATGACGGTCTCCAATACGATCCCCGCGGAGGGGGGCAGCACCTCGTGTTTCTCCTGGGTGACCACCGCTCGGATGATGTAGTTGAGGGTCCGGTTCACCTCCTCAACCTCCATCTGTAGCTTGTCCACCTCCTGCAACAACAACAGCAACATTGTCAGCAACAAACTCATCAGCAACATTAGAAACAACACTAACTAGCATTTATCTTGTAAAGATCTAAATAATCTTCAGGGTTCCAGGCTCCACCTCCATTGGAAGCTTGTCAACCTCCTACAACCAAACAGCAACATTAGCAACAACAAAAGCAACAGCACTAATTAGCAGTTATCTTGCTGAGGTTGATATATCCTCAAAGGCTCCACTTCTATTTGAAGGTATAAACCTGCTACATCAACAACAGCAACATTAGCAACAACAAAAGCAACAGCACTTATTAGCAGTTATCTTGCTGAGGTTGATATATCCTCAAAGGCTCCACTTCTATTTGAAGGTATAAACCTGCTACATCAACAACATCAACAACAGCAGCAACAGCATTAATCTTATTGAGGTCTAAATATCATCCAGGGCTCCACCTGTATTCACAGCTTGTAAACCTCCTACATCAACATCAAAAGCATAAGAACTAACTAGCATTAATCTTAGCCTTATATCCCCAGGGTTCCATCTCTATTTGAATGTTGTCAACCTCCTACAGCAACAACAGCAACAACAGCACACCTAGCAGTTATCTTTATGAAGTCTAAATATCTCAAGGATTCCATCTCCTTAGCTTTTGGACCTGCTGCAACGACACTAGCTACAGCAACAACAGCATTACCTAGCAGTTATCTTTATGAAGTCTAAACATCTCAAGGATTCCATGTCCTTAGCTTTTGGCCCTGCTGCAACGACACTAGCTACAGCAACAACAGCATTACCTAGCAGTTATCTTTATGAAGTCTAAATATCTCAAGGATTCCATCTCCTTAGCTTTTTGACCTTTGCAACGACACTAGCTACAGCAACAAGAGCATTACCTAGCAGTTATCTTTATGAAGTCTATATCTCAAGGATTCCATCTCCTTAGCTTTTTGACCTTTGCAACGACACTAGCTACAGCAACAACAGCATTACCTAGCAGTTATCTTTATGAAGTCTATATCTCAAGGATTCCATCTCCTTAGCTTTTTGACCTTTGCAACGTCACTAGCTACAGCAACAACAGCATTACCTAGCAGTTATCTTTATGAAGTCTATATCTCAAGGATTCCATCTCCTTAGCTTTTTTACCTTTGCAACGACACTAGCTACAGCAACAACAGCATTACCTAGCAGTTATCTTTATGAAGTCTATATCTCAAGGATTCCATCTCCTTAGCTTTTTGACCTTTGCAACGACACTAGCTACAGCAACAACAGCAACAATATAACTAACTAGCGTCTAGCCTGATTTGATAATCCTCCAATAACCCTGCATGTCAAGCAGCCACCAATAACAAATCAGAAACTGAAAGACAGTCAAGCTATAAGATGCATGAGCAAGTAACTGTAACAGGTACCCTTTCTGAGTGTATAGAAGTCAGAACTACTCAGTCAAGCTACAATGCTACTCAGACTGATAATAACATTATTACTTGAACAAAAACTTTTGAAAAGCAAGTCTAGATATCCAATTCTCCGAGGGTCCTTCTTATATTTAATAAAATATTTGTTTTTGAGAATTATTATATTTGAGAGAATGAATATTAGTCTACAGTGCTTCTGTGTGATGACATATATACAAGTTTCCTTCTTACATGCCAAGGTTGGTATGCCATTTTCTATTGTTTCCTTCTGTGTGTGTTTTCTGGGGTATATAGATCATAATCTCTAAAATCTTAAGTTGTGTTTTAAAGGGGCAGTAGCATGTTTTTTGATAATTTTATATTTCAAATTTTTCACTGATAATTGTAAGTTAATGCTAAGTGTATTATCTTGACAGTGTCAAAAAATATCATTACACAAACCAATCATCCGTATTCAGAGGAAAAAGTATGAAGATTCACATAAAATCCATTAACGGCCATTTTGTGTGAACACCTTTAATTCATTTTGTGTAAGAAAAGGAATCGCATGGCTAAATTTTACATTATATATTTGAATTATTACTGCTCCATTTACTTTAAATACATTGTCTTTCAATTGTAACAATTAATTTTCATTTTCCTGACATCACCTTATATTCACCCTAAAAACGTGCTACTGCCCCTTTAAAGCTCATATGATTGGCAGTGTTGAATACATAGCAAGTTTTACAACCTTTCACATGCATAATCAGTCGCGTCAAACTTTTTAGAGGTTTCAGACCTTTTGAGATTTCTCCTTAATTATGACATTGAAATCAATAAAATGACTTTTTGACTGACTCACTTTGAAGCTTAATCAATACTCTGCCTTTGTATCACAAAGCAATAAAATATACAGATTCTTATCAATTATTATTTTAGATATATTTTCTTAAAACCCAGGATCATACTTACATCAAAAACTTCAATACTTCAGCAATTCATAATAATCATTTAAAAACAATTGAAGAAACTGATTTTATCAATAAAAATAACCAGAACATTTCCACAGCATCCAAACAAAAAATAACATAACTGCCTCATCAAATTCGCATTCAAACTTTTGCTAAAAAATTTATCTTGAGAAGCCAATTATTTCAAATAAAAACTGTAATTTTTCAAAACAGCAAGTGACAGGTTGTTCATTATGCCATAAGATCGGACTATCGTCACGACATAAACCGGAAGCTGAGTTCAAAGAGGTAAAATGTTGTCAGAACAACGCCACTAATTAACGAGAGGAAACAGCTCCAACAATAAGCACTTCATTTTCAAATGTCCAAAGCGACCTAGAGATGTTAATTCATATCTAGTGCAAAATGTATTCTTCAAATATGTGAAAAAATCACTAAAAGTTAAAATGTTTTAATGAAAGGTTATTAAAACATAACCTGACTTCTTATAAGGAAACATATTTCAAGATTCGAAATTACACATTTTGTGATAGTGGCAAATCAGTATTATAAAGGACATAATCACTGTTAGATTAATCATTTCCTGCTCAAAAATTCACAAAAATCAATAAATGAATAGAAAAAAGAATAAATCAAGTAAATCAAACTCCTTTAAAAAATATAAAATCTATTTCATCAAAAGTAAAAAATTCAAAATTTAAAATCCTCAAAAAACGTGCTACTGCCCCTTTCAAAAATATAAGATCTATTTCATCAATCAAGTAGAGTTAGCGTATCTCCTAATTACTTTCACAATAAAACATCAATTATTATTTAAATTAAATACAATTTTATGAAAAGGGGGTTAGATAAAAAAATAAGATAAAATAATAAGAAAAGATAAGTTGATAAATTTTTACCAATTTGAGTTTTTCAAATTACACTAAATCTTCATTACCAATTTAACACAAAAATAGACAAAAATATTAAAAATTCATTAATTGATCCTTAATTAACTTAAGAAAATTACCTTCATCTTAACGAGAGGTGGGGAAACTACCGGTTCCTTCTTGTTCTTGCCCATGGCAGTCTTGAAACGACTTAGAGTGGGCATTTTTATATCCTTTATAGATCCACTGGGAGAAATTTGTTAATATATATCCACTTTGGTTAAAAGTTCACTCATCACTGACACAGTAAAAGCCATGTTATTAGAATATGTCACAGTTTCCAAAGGGAGAGAGTTTTGTTACTTCATATCCACTTTGGCTAAAAGTTTACTCATCACAGTAAAAGTCATGTTATAAGAATATACTTCACAGTTTCCACAGGGAGAGAGTTTTGTTGATTTATATCCTTTTTTGGTCCAAAGTCAGATCTTCATATTTATATTCATCATTGACACAGCAAGACCAATGCTATTAGAATTTACTTCACAGATTCCATAGAGAGTATGTGTTATTTAAATTCAATCTGATTTAAAGTCAAACCATTTTGATATTTTCAAGCAAAATTGAAACAGCAACAATCCAGTTATTTTGATATACTCAACAGATTTGGTGAAATGGATTTATAAGTCTCCATTTCTTCCTACAGCTCCAAGAAACAAACACAGAATTATGAATTGCATCTGTCAATACTGCCACTGCACTGACAGCAAACTGCAATCCTTCTTAATTGGGCACACTTTCACACAAACGACTAAGGAGTCTTGAATATATTCTAGTATATATGAACTCCAAGCAACAATTTCTTGTCTAGGACACTAGGCTCCAGAACTATTCTCTGTCAATATGAAACAGTAGCAATCCTTGTGGATCGGGTATTCTTCAAAACACATATAAAAAGTCCTGTAATATTCCATAAGAGATTGAAGTCAAAATCTATTTTCTTGAGACACTAAACTTGAACTACTCAATAAGAGATTTTCTTTAAGTTTTTGCTGTCCATATCACACAAAAACAATCCTTATGAATCAATTAATCCCTCGAACACCCCAAACAAGTCTTGAAATACTCCATAAGAGATTACCACTAAGTAGCAATCCTTGTGGAAGGGGCACAGCTCTGCACTCCGGTAGACCTACGTGATCCGTGCACAACAGATGCAGAGTCGGTTAACCTGGCAGATGGTAGTGCCGTTGTGTAACGAGCAGTTCACTTCAATTAAAGACAAACATTCACGGCTAATTGCATTCACAGGTGATGCAACAAGCTCTGTTATTCCAACCAGAAACTAAGGAGCAACCAGAGGAACAACCTGGAGTTTGTCTTAGACTGTGCTTGATTCAAAACAGTGGTCTGCACACAATAAAATTACCCTTATTCCTACTGAAGCGATGAAGAAATCATGACTAACCTGAAATTGGTCTTAGACTATGCTTGATTCACAGTGGTCTGCACACAATAAAATTACCCTTATTTCTACTGAAGCGATGAAGAAATCATGACTAACCTGAAATTGGTCTTAGACTATCCTTGATTCAAAACAGTGGTCTGCACAAATAAAATTACTTGTACAGTATTCCTACTGCAGCAATGAAGGAATAATCATTAACCTGAAGTTGGTATTGCATAAGCTCTATCGAAAACAGTGGTCTGTACACAATAAATTACGTTATTTCTGCTGCGAAAAATTACATTATTTCTGTTTAAGAACAACAAGTGATTCAAAAGAATGAAAGTGATTAACTTGAGGTTTTTGTTTCCAAAACAAACAATTCTCGAAGAAATAACAGGAAAACATAGGCATCAATAATTCCTCTTCAAATGTGCAGACAGAAACATATTCCCAATGACTAACTTTCACAGATAATCCAAAATTGTCAATTTTCAGCAAAATCTCCACCACAACTTGAAGCTACCTTTCCGTGTTCGAAGTTCAATACTACTGTCTTGAACCCACCAAAATCAATAAGATTGGATAATTTTCCTTGCAACGCTGATTAATGTCGGGACAACACAAAAGCACCTAAACAATTTAGGATGTCACCGACAGGACAATTACAGGACGATTGATCATTAATGATCCTTGATGACTGATGACTCTGTCTTCTTCTGCTGGCCAAGTAATTGGACGAGAGACGAGTGGAGAGAGTGATTTCCTGTTTGTGATTGGTGCAGAACTTAATGGATCAGCACCTGACAAATTGGGCAGAAATCCAATCACATTTTTTCCTTTGTGCCTGATCATGCAAACTGGTTCAAATCGTTTTCCAAATATGTTGAATTTGTGTTCCCTTTATAAACTCATTGATCACTTGAAAGTTTGACCACAAATTGCAAGAGCAAATTTTGTTGATACTTCAAGGTTAAATCAATTTTTAAAACATTCTGTTTTAAACAAATAAATCAATTCACAGTTTGTCCAAGAATGGGTACAGCTCTTTGATACAGTCAAGGTCAAATCAATTTTTGATACATCAGTAAATATAGCTCAAATTTTGGAAACGGTGAGGTTAAGAATATATGTATTCATCAATGAATCTTCCTTCACAAGTGACTCAAATACAGAATTTATCTTCTGAATGATTTGACAACCAGGAAGACATTTAAAAAACACACATTTTTCTTTCATAAAAATTCTTTTGTTCAAGCATCATCTTTTCAACATAAATACAGCATTACATCCTCAACACACCACTCTTTCTTCATGAATTTATCACCACAGCAATTAAGAAATATTTTCAATAAACAGTTCTCAAGAATAACTGAGATTATTGAGGAAAACCCAGTAAAACTGTATTTCTAAGAAACATGTCACATTGAAATTACTTAAACCATTTGGATATTCAAGGTACCTCCTTAGGGCCAACAATAGACTCAAGAAGTCTGATTGTTATTTATCAATCAGTATCACGTCCAAAATTTAAGTCACCAATTCAAACAAAGAACCTTGACACATATGTACTAATCCAAGGATATTTCAGGTCCTCCTTAATACTGCCCCAAAAATAGATTCAAAATTCTTGGTACTCCTTTAGCAGTCTGTTGTAAGTACTAAAATCAGTAACTATTTCCAACAAAGAAACGTTGACACATCTGTCCTCAGTATAGATTCATTTGATCACAGGTTTCAAGGACATCTAATATTAGTTCTCCTCTCCCAAGATCCAAAGGCTTCTATCTTACTGTTGTCAGTCCTTATTGTAAGTCACGAGTCCCATATCCAGAGTACACATACATGTCATCCACAGATTTGAAGGACACCTAATATGATTTCTCCTCTTCCAAGATCCAAAGGCTTCTATCTTACTGTTTTTAATTCTTATTGTAAGTCACTAGTCCCATGTCACTATAGAAACATCTGATCCACAGGTTCCAAGGGGTCCAAATATGATATCTCCTCTCCCAAGATACTACTGCCTCTTGACTGTTGTCAGTCCTTATTGTAAGTCACATTTCTTTAGTATAGATACATGCGACTCACAGGTTCCAAGGACACCTAATATGATTTCTCCTCTCCAGAGATCCAAATACCTCTACGTGACTGTTGTTAGTCCTTACTAAAAGTCACTATTCCCATGTCACTATAGATACATGTGATCCACAGGTTCCAAAGACTCCCAATAAGATATCTCCTCTCAAGATACTACTGCCTGACTGTTGTCAGTCCTTATCCTAAGTCACAAGCTCAACAAGGAAACCTTGACACATCTGTCTTCAGTCTAGATCCATGTGACTCACAGACACCAAGGACATCCAATATCATCTCCCTTCCCACTAGTGAAAGCTTCTATCAGAGTTGGAGGAACCCCAAACATGCTACACATGACACATCTGTTTGTATCAGCGTATCTTCTGACTCAATACCAATATCAACACATCTGATCTTTCTCCGTTTGAATGCTGTCCAAATTTCCTACCATGTCTGTTCCCTTGTGTATCCCTTACTCATCTGTTGATTTTTGTCCAAACTCTCGAACAGTTATTTGCTGTATTCTGTCCAACTTTCCATCTTATCAGTTCCAGATCTTGTTTGATATATTGTCCACTTTCCACCAAATCTGCATTCTATGTATCTAATTTTAAACGTCTGCCGATTTGCTCTGTAGTCTATTTGCGTCTGTAGATTGATTCCCGTCTGAGAATTCACTCTGCACTTGTTTGTTATCGAATCACCTGATCCACTCAGATATTTATAGTCCTCTCCTCTTTCATACAATCAGGTATGCTAAACATATAGTCTATTCTCTTCAAATGAGATTTCAGAGGTATCGCATTCTATCTATAGTGTCTGTCCATGTTTATGTGTTGCGAGCCATAAATAAGACACCAATTATCACATCCAAGGCTGATGAAAGTTCCAAGCAAATTCAATTTTGAAATGGCTGTACATCAAATGTCCTCTACTATCCATTCAGTGGAGCACTATCATAAGCAGAAGCAGACTCAACAAGGACACGCACGATCACATCTAAGTTCCAAACAAAATCAATTTTGAAGTGGCTAAACACTTCTAAATATCTTTCCATTCACTGAAGCACTGACATAACCAGAAGCAGAAGGATGCGATATTGAATACAAGTCACTGTACATGAGCTTACTTATATCCCAAATAATTCTCTCTCTTGGTGTGGTTTGAGTCACTATCAGCATTAGCTGTAAACATAGGAGAATCAACAAGGATGTGATATGTTGTCCAAGTCACCGTACAATATGTTACTAACATCCCAAATTATCTCTCTCATGGTGATGCATGTCGTATCACACACACAGTGACACTACCAACACTTCATATACAACAGGAACAATAATCCCTATTCAATGTCTTCTGGTGAGGTATGAGTTCACACACAAGCAGACGGCAATTTCCAATCAGGCCCACTCAATCAATCTGTGACTCATTTGGTTCCCCGGTGCACGTGACCTTCGTATAGCTTCCCAGTGTTCAATATCATGGACCAACGACTGCTTTGTCATGCCTCCTACAAGATTGTAATCAATAACGATTACATAAATATCATAGTCACCAACTAATGTCTTGTTATCGTATCACTTCCTTGATAAATTTATGTGTGAACACCGACCGTTTTAGTATGTATATAGACTGAATCTTGATTTGCTTGATATTGATTTTCCTTCAAACACGAGAAATATCAAAATATTTTGACCATATTTCACTATTATCCTCCTTGACTGTACACTAACAACTTCCTGCTCCAATAAAGCTGTGGAGAGAAATGTTTTTTTTCTCAGCAATTGCTCATTATTTCACACAATGTTAACACTCCGATAATGAATGTCAACAATGAAACCTCAGGTTACTTAGTGTTATTGTGCTGTTAACACATTTATATCCTTCAGAGCAGTTGGTTCTCATTGTTCGTCATTTGTCAACGTTTGGCTCGCTGATTTAACCCTTTCTTTTTTACAGCGGCCTTTTCAGGAGCATTTTTTTATTCACTTCAACAAAACACATAGAGCACTTTCAAAATAATTGGTGCATGATGTTTACAACATTTTCTCATCATCTCCCAAAAAAATCCAATATTGTCTATTCAAGTAATGTATTCTTCTTAGAAGAGAAGCTTGACCAAGATAAGAGAAGAGAGAGGAAAGCCTGGAGTTACTGTTCCCCGTTTGCCCACGCAGAAGCGTGTGTGAGAGTCAGTGACTTATATGTGCATTCAGCTGTACTCTACTTATCAGTCAATGTGCTCCACAAATGTGCGTCTGCTTCTGCTTCTGTACTGACGTCTGCTCTCAAGCAACTGGTAGAGCAGACGGCAGAATGTGATGGGTAGAAAGTTCAAGGAAGGGTTAGGAATACTTCTACAAGATTCTAACCATTTGTTTATCCAGGGTCTAGTGTCATAATTTTTGCGAAACTGATATACAAATAGGTTTGATATGAGAAAAAGTGACATTTTTACAATAGTTTTAATTTCCGTCAATATTTTTCAAATTATCTTCTGATTGCATGGTAAAACTAATGAATTATGAAGGCCGATTCATTATACTTTATATTGCTTTTTTATATTCTGTGGAATATTTGGATTCGACTAATGGACTTGCCTATAGGAATTACAATAATTCGTACCTTTGCATATATAACAATGTCACAGTTGCTTACTATCAAAATGGAGGAATTTCAATTTCCAAGACATTAAATCAAGACCAGCTATCATAATCAACATCTTTAAAGTTTTCTAATAAATCAATGATGGGAGAATCCACTCCATGTCTATGATCCAAACTCAACACATCACTCATCTCTCAAGCATGTAAATGCATGCAGGAAGGTTATTAACAAACTCCTTACAGCTTCGATGATCAGATCAGGGGATTTCCCTAAATCCACCAAGAATGTCAAGAAAACAGCACTAAGGAAATGAAATTGTCTGAGTAAGAAAATGTTTCCTCAATCAGGGACAGTCATCAAGCTTCTGTGTTTATAATGTTGGACTTTGATATAAACAGTTCATGGGAGAAATGGTTTCATTCTGTATGCCAGAGATATTTTCACTCAATGTGATACAATGTTCAAGATAAATATTTCATTTTCACAGAGAGGATATATAGAAACATAATACCAAATGAAATCAGGACTTCTTGCAATATTCAAACCTTAAAGATTTACGATTGACATCTATTTATGCTGATTTCAAACCTATATCATTTGACCCAAGAAAATTAATCTGTATGGATGAGTCTACCATGAAAAGGCAAGGGTTGATGAAAATTCCAATTCACTTATTAAGTTAATTGACTTATATAAATAGTAATTTGCTGTACTGATACAGAATTCCTTTGAATATAGGTTTCTCTCATTAAATGTTGGTTTATATATCAGATTCATGGCATTTCTCTTAATGTCGGAAGGCAGCCTAGAATGAACTCTGATCTTCATAATGTTGGGCACAAAGCAAGAAAGCAGCAACTCCAATATTTCAACACGCTCATATAAAGCCAAACATTGTTCTCTTCAGGAATATCTATCCTATCTATTCCATGAATTTGCATAAAACGAGCGAAAGTGATTTTGATACCAAAACATTTATGATTTCAATGAAAATAGTATTAAATGGAAGGAAGTTTAGTATTCTGATATAACTTGCCCTTAAAATCAAGCAAACACTGCCGACAGTGGGCTCAACAGCCATTGTGGCAGCTTTTGCTATATGGTGACGTCACAACAATGCAATATTGTGGATCATACCTGCATTTTGTTTTTACTAAAGTTTGGTATTGTCATATCAATATGACACTGCGATATCTTACACTGGTGAGTAATAATATGTACTTAGTAGACCACTTAGTGCATAACTCTCACAACCACATTTGGGGATCTGCACAGATCCTATTAGGAGATCCAACTGGCTTATCACCACCATCAAGGAAACACTGCGCAGCTATTATGCAATCATTGCATGGGAGGGAAAGTGGTTTGAATAGCATAATTAGCTAGGTAATGATTGTTGTTGTGACAACAGCAGATTATGAACGATATTTACGGGCTTGCGCAACAATCAGTTGTGCTTTACAGGAGTTTTTCATGTAGTGATTATGTTGAAAAGAACAATACCATAAATACTTTAATGCCATTCAGAGAAATTTCAGAATAATTTATTGACTTTAGCCACAACCTTTCCTTTCTGAATTTTAGAAGGACATTGCCAAAACTTAAACTTGACTAATAAATAAATAGATCTAAGAAAATTGGATAAAAAGAGTGTTTGTCATACCAATAAGTAACACTAGCAAACATTGACTATCAAAAGGAACTGTTTCAATACTTCCTGATTTCAAAGCACACATGAACTTTTTTAACATGTTTGTATTATCACTCAATTCTGTACACTAAATGTTTGAACTTTGGGTGTATTCACGCACGTTTCAAAAGGTTTTCCTTTTCTCATCCATTCATATGCAAAAATATTGCACAGAACACAAATCATCTTCACTTAACATAGAATCTAAATTGGGAAATTATTTTGAATTCTGAAAAAAAACAACAAAAAAAACCTATTCTTTAATAAATCCGAGAGCATCCACATATTGGAATCATTATTAGACATTAACAGTAACACAGTATCTGAAACATAGCTAGTTTTTGCTAGTAAATTGAATTGACCATTAACAATTGACATCAGATAATAAAATTTCAGGGTTCATAAACTTGAAAGAAACAAAGACTTTTCAAAGACTTTTCCATGATTTAAAAATTTTTTTGCAAGAGTTTCCCATGACAAACTAAACAAGGGTCAAGCGTATAAACAAAAGTCACCAATTTAATTTTACATCATTCTCTACATCATCATCATCATCATCATCATCATCATCATCAACATTATCATCATCGTCATCATCATCATCATCATCATCATCATCATCATCACAACCACCACCGCCCCAATCACAATCATACCAAAATCCACAAATCTAACAAGAGATATGTTTTTCTGAACCTAAATGCCAGTCTAGACGAGTGAGAGAATCTGACGATCTGACTGCAGATCAGACATGTTACATCTGTGTACGGGAGGGGATGTCAGACAACACCTCGTATCATGGAGGTGGGAGAATAAACATGGACTTCACAAGACAGGATGCCACATCACGCTCAATGTCGGTAACTGTGAAATGAGAAGGATGGACAACACCCAGGAAATAACAATCAAATTTAACCCTTGAAATGTCTTCTTCATTTCAAGAATGCAAATTAAATCCTTGCTTTCTCTTAAAACATTTCAATGCTTGAATTCTATGCAATTGATACATTTTAAAAATAAATTCTATACTCTGTGAAAAATTGTTATGTCTTAAAGGGGTAGTAGCATGTTTTTAGGGGGAATATAAGGGAATGTCAGGAAAATGAAAATGAATGGTTTCAATTGAAAGACAACGTATTTAAACTAAATGTAGCAGTTATAAATCAAATATATAATGTGAAGTTCAGCCATGCGATTCCTTTTCCTTAACAAAATGAATTAAAGGTATTCACACAAAAATGGCCGCCAAAGGAGGTTATGTGAATCTTTATTATTTGTTCTCAGACTATGGATAATTGGTTTGTGTAATGAGATTTTGGACAAACTCAAAACAATTCAATAAGCATTATTGTACAATTATCAGTGAAAAATTTAAAATATTAGATTTTCAATAAACGTGCTACTGCCCCTTTAACATACTGTTATTAAGAGGACATTCTGGTATAAATGTACAGAATATTGAACAGAAAAATCGTAAACCTTAACAAATATGGTATTATTTTGATAATTAAGGTTTGTCTGAAAATATCTTTTAGATAAGAAACAAACAGCTTTTCCCAGTCCTTTACATCACTCCCCATCAAATGTATCAATAATTCTATATTTGTGGACGGTCTGCAAGTCTAAATGACAGAGAGTGGTCTGAGTGGGAGAAGAGGACTGCAGTATTGATGACAGCCTGTCTGGTTCAGTGTCCGCCTGGAGAGAGACTACACCCAGGAAATACAAGCACATCTCTCCCTTGGGTGTCAATGAACCGTTGATGGGAACACTGTGTCTGTTCAGTGCACTCCCAGAACCTTTTTTGAGTACATTCAAATCAAAACTGTCACCAGCTTTATAGTCTGTCTGACAGCCCCTGAATCAAAATATCTGTATCGACCCATGCAAGGTTTCACCATTGTAGAAAATCTAGATCACCGCAGTTTCTGAAATTGTACAGCTTCAATGGGCTCCTTTTATTCTTATACAAAAGAGATGCATTTGGTGTATTTTGATTTCAGAGACTAAACTTTTCTACCATCTCTACTTTACTACTTCAAGAAAGTCTTGTTACTCCAGTGGTGTTAACTACTAGGTTTAACTATAAGTGCACTGTATCTATTCAATGGTGCTCAAAGATACTACTCTTATAGTTCTTATAGAGTGCAGACAAGTCTTTACTGTCATCACAATTACACTCTACTTCTCCGAAGATATGAACAAAACACATCTTGCTTTCTGTGGTTTCAATGAGGTAAAGATTTTGAGCCCAATGAAACTGTTTAAAAGTTCTTCAAGATATAAATTTTAAGGACATTCCTATCAGGGTATTTTTTGTAGAATTGAAATTTTCTTGTGTCATTCTCTTTATCAAATTGTCAAATATAAATCAACACTCTTTGATAGTACTGTTTTGACTTTTTTCATGGTCTGTGGAATTTTACTTAACAAATTTCAACTGAAAAAGAACTTCAAAAGGACTTAATATTCCAAATTTGACTAACTAAACAAGACCTTATAACCAAACAAGTTGCAACTGCAAATGTACCTTAAAGCACTCAATATCTACAAATTTGACTAACTAACCAGACCTTTTAACCAAACAAGTTTCAACTGTAAATGTCCTTCAAGAGAACTCAAATTCTATAAAACTCAACAAGACAAAGGGACGTACCTGTCTCGGTTTGGCCATGGCGGTGAAGCCGATGCAACAACAGCCGGACTTCTGCTGCTCCTCCGCAACTTTATAAACATAACTCCACAGTCGAATCCGCATCATGCGATCTAACAATCTAGTAGCAACACGCCTTGGGCTATTATATTCCTTGCCAGGCAGCACAGACTGTTTGAATCATGCCGATACGCTACAAGACCCCGAGATTTTGGATCATGTGGCTATAAACACAAGAAAGTTGAAATCAGTGAAAACTATATCAACAACTCGGCACCATTCCAAGAATGTTCCTTGATGAATCAATTTGATTCAGATTTTATTCATTATAGAACCCTTAACATAAGATGGATTTGTTCTGATTATCGAATTGGGGTTTAATCATGGCAACACCATCAACACAAGAAAGTTGAGATTGTTGGAAAATAAGCACCAGATTTCTGAATCAATCAAGAAAATTGAGCTTCCTGATCCGATTGGATTACTGAATCAACACACTTGTGAGATTGTGGTTATCATTTGTGAAAATATTTGAGAAATTGAATCCGAAGCTCCATGCAGTGTCTGTACAGGACTTCAAGGCAGGGAGTTTCAGAGTTCACATCCAATGTCAACAATGGAAGTAATTGAAAAGTCTTTGTGCACTGAAGATATGACTTTGAAAGTTTCTAGAATGTTTCAGAACCTGTAAAATCACAAAATCTTGGGATACTTTCCAAAGTCCCTCCGAGTTCATCCACTTCAAATCCTTGATGAAATATCATGTTTAGGAAGCAAAACAGTTTGTCATGTTTTCCTCTGAGCAAAAGTTATGAATAACTTTATGAGGATAATATTTCAAAATGAAATTTCCTCAAAACAAATTTGACACAATATCCTTGACAAGATGAAATTGAAGTCTACGAACATGCTCTAGAGACAAACCATCCACTTGCATCAATTTTCAAACTCTGAGATCACAATTACAAACTCTCTCATATATTTCAGAATGTTTGGAGCCACAAGATAAGGAGGTAGACAAGCCAGCCCACTGGCTTCAAATCAGTCTCAAATAACATATTTATCAGCTGAGATATTCACTGGATTTAGATCTATGCACAATGATGCAGTTGTACGCAGCGATATTTTAGAATCACTTTTCTCAAAATAAATTAGAATGGCTTAACAAGGAGCGGTATGAATGGGAGATAGGCTATCTTAACATCTCAGCGACGCCGATGAAGTCTGAAAAATCAGAATTCAAGTAAAAGGCAAAATTTTGAGCTATTTTCTCAGATTTCCCAGCTTGGTGTTAAGTCTTCCACACCAAAGTGCAGACATAATGATGCATATCAGGAGACCAAACTTCAACAACATTTTAATGATCACTTATGGAATTTTGTTTATATTCTTTTATAAGGGTTCTTTGTTGTTTTGTTTAAGGAAGATATGAAAAATACAAGTTCATGATGAGATTTTTACCTATCCTGAGCAAGAACTTAATGACATTAATTACACCATCAACATTTATTATCATGATGTAGACATATTATGAAATTAGAGTAATTTGCAAAGTTTGATAAGTTTCAATACAAACTTATCAAATATGAATTAATGGACCAAAATAATTTGACGAAGTACAAAGACATAAATTGTCTCAATTAAAGCGAATGCAATCATACATGATCAGTTCATATCTTTATTTTTTACTCAAAATTCTTTTCACTTGACCACAGATAAAAACACAAAACTGGACTGAGCCTCCTTTTATTCAGCACTCAGCAGACAAAGGCAACCTCAGTGCAGTGTTCAGGATTTGATAAAGCTCAACTTAGACAAAATAAAACATGAAGTTGGACTTCATGGTAAGTTGAAAAAGTATGCAACAATGTTCTTGATGTTTTTCTCAAAAAATTTATTTGCTTGACCACAGATACATAAAAGTGAAAAGACTTTTTCAACCAGGTGTATCGTGAAGATGTCGCTCAGCATCACTTAGGTAATAATCATGTCACATTCCATATGTTCAACCTTAGTAAAAGTTAATTTGAAAAGTCTTGACCAAAACAATTAAATTAAAACCTATGAATTTAGACTCAAAGGCCAGTTCAACTTGTATGCAACACTTTGTTTTAATCATTTTTCTTAAAATACTTCGCTGGACTACAGAAGCGAAGCTGAACTGACCACTGCCACCAGGTGTCTCTCATCAAGCACCTGAGAGTGAGTAGCCGCCATGTTTGACAAGTTTACAGCCTGTTTACACCCCTCTGGACAGGCCAGCCTCATTTTGGATGATACAGCCTCTCTCTGGGCGATACTACCTGTCTACAACTACCTTTAGGAGAAGATTTACTTGCAGCCATTACTCTACCTCTCTAATATTTCATACACCTGACAAGAAGCAAACAATTTGGAAAATCTTAAGTGAATATTTATGGCAAGAAATGAACCCAACCAGATACAAAACATGCCGGAACAGAGAACCATTCTAACATGGAATTTGCATTAGTCCAGCATATACCATGTTTTTGTTTGCAGATTAGGACAAAAACCTATTTCCTACAACTTATTGTGTGCCTAATGTCAAACTAGGGTTCTCAGTTCAGACCAAATAGCTGGAATTCTGGCCACTGGTTTGTATTGTTGCCACTTGTGTTATGATGTGCCTTGGTACATACTCTCAGTCAGTTGTAAACATAGGCAGACAGATTGGAAACCTAGCCTGTACTGAAAATTAATTGGTCAATTCCTTCGGGGAAATAAAGAATTTTTTTTTCAAGTTATCAGTCCTGACCAATAAATAACCAGTCCTTGCAAAAAGGAGCCAGTTTAAGGATTGGCAGACGGGCTATATTTCAACCACTGCAAGGTTCTTCTTTGTCTGTCTCCAATCAGAAATTCATTTTTTCAAAATGATTTCCTTTAGTCCCTTGAAACATCTTCCAGGGCAGGTGATGATAACATTTTAGGACATGAGGGAAAGTATGGATGCAGAATTCCTTTAGTTTTTCTCTTGAATAGTTTATTTTCATATCTATTACACAATTAGACTGTTCTTTAAATTTAGAGTTATTTTCTTGCTTAACTGTAAATGTTTAGAACGAATGTTTTGGGCAATTGGGGGAATAAATATGAATTTAACCTTCGCAAACCTTGCTACACCTATACTAAGTATTGAAGCACATGTGTGTGTGATTGTTCCTGCTAACTGTATACAATGTGTCACATAGCTATTGTTCTGCAGGACCTTGATTGACCATTGTTTGTGGCAGATCAGCCATTTTGTTTCTGATTCAACCCAAGCTGGAAGTCAACACAGGTGCTGACCAATACAAAAAAAGTGTCATATTAATGATATTTTATTATTTTCATTAACATTAAGGACATTAACAGCTTGTTGATGCAAAGTCAGGTTAATAATGTACATTTTACCATTAGTGAGCAGTTGTAGATTGGATACTAGACGTTAAAATTGTAATTATTATAATTGCTTTTGAATTTCGTAGCTTTTATACATTTTCTAGTTTCTTGTTTAAATTTGTAGAGAAGTAGAGCCTTTGAGATGGAATGATGTATGCTTTTACAGTTTTACACCCCTTTTTACAATATATTTCCCTTATTTCATAATAAACAGTATATGATTGTGATGAGAAATTCTGTAAAACCATTGAGGCCAAGCATTAATAATTGTGGCCTTGATCTGGAAAGATGTTCTGAACAAGTCTACGTACCTTTGGTGGACAGACCATATCTGTAATATTACCTCAAGACAGAATGATCTGTTATCTGACTATAGCAATCCAGGCATCAACCTCAACAAATTCAAGGTAGAGGCTGCCCACTGGAAGTTTGATCTGAAGAAATTCAATACTTCGGTGGAAAGCTTCAAATCAAGGATATTTAAGTAAAGAATGCTTCTGGTGAACAATTTAACATTAACACTGTTCACATATCTGAAACGTTTTTCATCCCTGGAAGGTTGATCAAACCATATACGGTCCTTTTTGTGAAATAGGTGTGAAGAAAAATCAAGGATGTGATATCCTATCAGAAAATGGTTCTGGTCAACAACTCAACCATAACAATGTCCACATGGTTGATTTGGAAGGCTGATCTGAACATCTACCATAAGTTAATTGGGTTTTCTTTACATGAGGACTAAAAGTAAAACAAAAGATGTGATATCTTCTCATAGAACACTTTGACCGGTCAAGATCTGACACAAGAATATCTACCAGTCTGAAACCAGACTGACCATTAGTGTCATATAAACAAATCTCATATCTTCAGTAAACCGTTTCTATAAAAATAGAGCCAGTGGCTCTGTAGCTCATCAGGCTTCATATCAATTTTGCTTTAGGGTGTGGCAAATGTGGTTCCTCTCTTACTTTGGACCACAGGGTCACCAAATGTACAATTTGGATTCCTCCCTATCTAACTTAGGAGTTTTCACACAAAGTTTCAACTTTCTAGGCCTGATGCTCCTTGAGAAAAAGAGGAAATTAGGTTAGAGTGTGTGGCCCCTGAGACCCTTATTAGAGGCCACAGGGCCACAAAAGCTATAAATCATAATCCTCACTAGTCAAAGAGTATATTCACAAGGTTTCAGCTTTCTGGGCCTATTGCTTCTGGAGAAGATATGAAAATAGGTTGTAAGGGTGTGGTCCCTCTGGCCCTTAATAAGGGTCAAAGGGCCATCAAAGCTACAATTTATAATCCTCACTAGTCAAGGAGTATGTACAACAAGTTTCAGCTTTCTAGGCCTTATGGTTCTGGAGAATAGATGAAAATAGGTTTTTAGGGCATGGCCCCTGTGGCCCTTATTAGGGGTCACAGGGCCACCAAAGCTACAATTTATAATCCCCACTAGTAAAGGAGTCTGTACACCAAGTTTCAGCTTTCTAGGCCTTATCCTTTTGTAGAAGAAGATGAAAATAGGTTTTTAGGGTGTGGCCCCTGTGGCCCTTATTAGGGGTCACTGGGCCACCAAAGCTACAATTTATAATCCCCACTAGTAAAGGAGTCTGTACACCAAGTTTCAGCTTTCTAGGCCTTATTGTTCTTTTGTAGAAGATGAAAATAGGTTTTTAGGGTGTGGCCCCTGTGGCCCTTATTAGGGGTCACAGGGCCACCAAAGCTACAATTTTTAATCCTTACTAGTCAAGGAGTCTATACACCAAGTTTTAGCTTTCTAGGCCTTGTGGTTCTGGAGAAGAAGATGAAAATAGGTTTTTAGGGCGTGGCCCCTGTGGCCCTTATTAGGGGTCACAGGGCCACCAAAGCTACAATTTTTAATCCTCACTAGTCAAGGAGTATGTACACCAAGTTTAAGCTTTCTAGGCCTTATGGTTCTGGAGAAGAAGTCGAAATTCCACAAAGTTTACGGACGGACGGATGGACGGACGGACGGACGCCGGACACCATGCCATGCCATAAGCCCATCGGGCCTTACAGGCCAGATGAGCTAAAAATGTAAGAAAGCAAAATTAAGGATCTGCTATCTCGTCAAAGAACATTGTTAGTCAACAATCAAACCTCACCAACATCCATAAGTCTGAATACAAGTTTGACCAAGGTTGATCTGGACAAGTCCAACAGCTTCAATGAAGAGTTCTATGCAGAGATAAGAGAGAAGGGAGTAAACTGTACAATAGGTCTAGAAATAAAATCAAATAATGATACCTTCCCCTTATCAAAGGGCCCTGGTGGTCAACAATCTCAAACAAGAATCTCCACCGGTTCTGCAACCAGACTGACTTTCCAAATATCTCAACAAATCTAACAAATATAGCACAAGCAACATATAGAGCACAATCAAGTAGGCAAATAACAGGCCTTAAAGCACAATCAAGGATGTAAAGTGTACAAATAAAGTCAAGGATTTGATATTTCATCAAAGGAAGCTTCTGACCAACAATCTGAATCTCCACAAGTCTGGTACCAAACTGACCATTGGTCAGATGATCTGAGTGTCCAGATGGCCGACAAATCAAGACCATCACTCACTACCTAATCAACAGGTTAGAGGTTCAGACCCTTAGAGACCGAAAGGCAAAATAAAGAATGTAAAGTGTACAAATAAAGTCAAGGATTTGTATCTTATCAAGGAAAGCTTCTGAACAACAATCAGACACAAGAATCTGGTACCAAACTGACCATTGGTCAGATTATCTGAGTGTCCAGATGGCCGACAAATCAAGACCATCACTCACTCGTTAATTAACAGGTTCGAGGTGCCGACCCTTGACCTTTCCTGACCTTTCAACAGAGCCATATAGCGAGGTCTGATCTTCCTATATAAGCATATTGGATTCTCTCGTATGCCCAAGGGATCTGGTATTAGATCTATCCTAGAACCCATGGGGCCGTATTGAATACTGTGTATCTCCAAGGATGTGTGTTTATTCCTATGGGCTTATTGGTTCAAATTGGTGGCAAATGTCAAATTTCTGCATATTTTCTTTCAAACACTTGTCGGGTATCTTATCTTGAAGCTAGTTTTTTTTATAACAATGTACTATTAGAAATGATGGAGTTAATCGGTTCAGGGTGATAGAAAATCATAATGTTGTTCCTTGAAGTTTATTACCAATCGGATTTATATAAGATATTGTTTTACTCTGATATCAAAGAAAAACATCTGGAAAAGGTTTTGTGGATATTTAAATCTCGTTTGGTTACAATTGGTAGGGATGAGGTCAACGAGAATGGTTTCTTCAGAACCTTGTTTCAAATAGTATAGTGACCTTGAACTCTGACTAAAAATTATCTCAAGAATGCTGAATTGAGTTTACTGGTTGAAGGTAGTGATAGATTCTGATGATCTGTTGATATTTTCAAAACATGTGGATATAAATTTTACCTTGTAATTTTATGACCTTTCAGTCAGTTTCATATTTGATAGATTAATTTAATAATAAAGGATCTTATTAAGTCTTTTCATTTGTGTTTCATGCATACAAATCTAATATATTTGTTCAAAGGTACTATTTCTCTTCGTGCCCATGATCAACTTTCTCTCACATTCAGCAGACGAATATGAACCGAATATAATTTTCACACATCCTCAAGGGATTTTGTATTGGCTTAGTGGATTCATCAGTTCAATTATTTGGGTTATGAAAATAGCCTATTCCAATTGTTTCAAACACATACAAAAAGATCCCAGGAGATTTTAAATAGATGCCTGGTCGCGTGTGATATTTGAGCCATAATAACTTTATTCCACGTGGATTACAAGAATGACGGCAACGGCGGAAAACTGGAAAATTAGTCTGGGATGTTCCTGTCTATGAAATTGGTAAGCTTGATTCCCTTTTCTGATCAGCTTATGTAAGTTTGGATTCCATTTTGAAAGTGAACTGGTCAAATCTAAAATTCTCACAATATATGGATGCATAAAATATGTCAAAGTTCAGCCAATAAAGAATCTCTAATTGATTGTTTCTTCATACAATGTTGCAAATGCTCTATGGAACCCCAAGAGATTTGACATAATGCTTCATCGCGCGTGATATTTGATCCATAATAACCTTATTTCCACATGGATAAGGAAAATTGTGATATCCACTGAGATATGAAAATAAGTCTGGTGGGTTGCAAACTTTGAAATTAACAATTATCATTGTTTTGTTATTCTGAAGCCTAATACTTGTCTGCCATAAATATATTATTTAAAATATTAATAAAAAGCTATGTTAATTGCATAATGTTTGAAAATAAATACAATTCAATGTTTGAAAGTGTTTGACAAGCTCTGTGCAACAACAAAAGACTTAAAGAATATTGTGTTTTATAAAAAGCATTTTTTGCTTGATACTTACTAATTATTCTATGACTACAATTATCGGGTTATGCAATGTTTAACCTTCTGGAAATAATACATTTAGGTTTTATATCAACTAATATCAATAAAAAATAAAAAAAAATAATATTGCATTAAAAATGCTACTCCCCCTTTCATATAAAGATAGTTAGCATGGAGATTCAAAGAGCGCTTTCAGCGGAGCTCTATAAAAAGCTCCTTCTCCCACCTTTTATATAAAGCACAACATCTTAGAGTGTAAATTCTAACAAAGGTCACATGTGGTCAAGAAAGTACTGTTACTTATTCTGCAAGGTCAGTTTCACAGAGACTGCCCACTGGCTATCAGCTGGGTCTGATTTCAACTCTGAGGGTAGCCCATCCACATCAAAGCGTAGTGACCAGTGACTGCACATCAAAGTGACCAGTTCACGTCTGCTTCAACCAGCTGTTTAAAACTAACAGTAATGTTTTTCCATGGCAATTTCTTTTTAAATTTGATTTTAATTCGGAAACCACATGAGTTGCTCTAGTTCTAACGAGCGAAACTTAGAAAGCAAAATTTACATTTAATTGAAATTGTTTCAGTTGTAAAGGGAATTAAGTGAAAATGATTTGTGGTTTTTTGATTTACAAAAGCTTCAGTATTCAATATCTGAAACCAAAGTTTAATTATGAAAATAAGTCTGGTGGCTTGCAAACCTTGAAATTAACAATTATTATTGTTTTGTTTTTCTGAATTTTTTTAAAATTTGATTTTAAATCAGAAACCACATGATTTGCTCTAGTTCTTATGAGCGAAAATTAGAAAGCAAATTTTATATTTAATTGAAATTGTTTCAGTTGTAAAGGGAATTAAGTGAAAATGATTTGTGATTTTTTGATTTACAAAAGCTTCAGTATTCAATATCTGGAAACAAAAGTTTTGCTCCAAATTTTTAGTAACTTTACAAATAAGATAATACAGAAATAAACCTCATCAGATTTCAGAGATTGAATATTAGTCTAGTGATGGAATTTAAGAAAACAAAATCAATGTCAGAGAAGGCCCCCAATAGCGGCGCCAGTAGTGATGGAACTACATGAGTCAAAAAATGCTCCATGTTGAGTTTACCACCCCCTCATTTCCATATAGACTGGCTGATATTCTTACAAACAAAATTATATGATATACAAAATATAGATTCATGGAGGATATTGTGGATTCTGTTAAACACAATAAAACCAAAGTCAGAGAAGGCCCCAATGAATAGTCTAACACTTAGACTCTGAAATAAAATTTAGTCAATGTATAATTTGAAATAAAAATAAATATAAAGGAAAAGGAGACTGAGATTTCTTCATTTTAAGCAATTTAAGTGAGTTTTCAAGTCTTGTCATAGACTTGCTTAGTCTTTTATCTCATTTAAGGTTCTGACTGACAGACTAGCAATGGAACTACATGAGTCAAACAGTGCTCTTAGTGTTGAGTCTATCACCCCCTCATTTCCATATAGACTGGTTGATAGTCTCTTTAACAAATTACTTATCCATCTTTGTAATGATTTGACATGTCAATTTCATATGGAATGAAAATAATTCAAATTTGAGTACTTTAATATTCTGAGTAAGCAATTTGCAAGGCAAATTTCGTAATTAACATAAATTGACTGATTGTGAATGATAGACTTTCTTGGAGTATTCAGCTGGTGAATTTCAAAGAATAATGAAATACAGACCCTTAAACAAAGTAAGAAATTACTTGATTTTATCACCAAATTCCAAGTTTCCATACTTCTTTAAGATATCAAAGATGCTATCGGAATGATTTTTTTTACAAAATCATTGATAATCTGCGATCTTTTGATGCGGTGCTTGATCATAATGCCACCATCATGATGCCCTCAGTTTACACGAAGTATAAACATCACGAACCAAGATTCACTATAAGATACCCTAACATAATATGTAAATGACATATGAAAGTGTAAATTGTATTATACAGTCCTATAGACAAATTAAAGGCTTGACTTGACTATCATTAAGTCTACTTCCCACACTTTCAGTACATCAACGATATCCCAAGTAAGACTACCGGCACATTCCTTGAGTATGACTGACGGAACATATATTTATAAACACTGCATACACTCGTAATAGTGGTGGTATTTCTGTAACTACCATCCCCCCCCCCCCCCCCCCCCCTCCCTCACCCCCACCCCCTACCAGTGTACTGTAGTCTTACAGTTTATGTGGTAAGCATTGCATAGCCATGAGTAATAGATTATCAGTAGATATAGTCTCAAATATCTCTCTCGTCAAATCTCTCAAATCAGATATATTTCACTAAATAAGATATCATTAGATCAGGGATTGGGAAAGACATCTTTGACAATGGGCCATTTCAGAGATTTTGTTAATTTTCTGGATTTCAAATGTGCAAGCCATAATATCAATATTAAACTTCAAAATTTTAATGGACAATTTTTTCATTCAATGTGAAAATAGGCCCATGGCCCCTGTCTATCCCAATCAATGATACAGTGTATGAAATAAGGCCCGTCTGACAGCCAGATAATAAGTTTGGTCAAGACTGGTATCTTTTTTAGCTTTTTCTTAAATTTTACCATTATATTGTATAAAATACCTCTTTTGGGCTGGCTAATTTTCAAACTTATTTCATACACTGTATCATGTTCAGAAAACTAACTAAAGAAGGTAGATAGACATTACGGTATACCTCTATGTCAGTATCTTAGAATGGTTTATATAGAAGATAGAATTTGTGGTAGAGTAAACGCTCTCACATCTTAGAAAGATATTTCTACATTTCAAAGTATGATAAGACATATTTATTGAGATGTTGCAGTAACATACTAAATTTGTAAACTTGTATATTTTTACACTGCAAAAGCTCAAAATTTATTTTTTTTAAATTGATCACTTCTTAAAGGGGCAGTAGCACGTTTTTTGATAATTTTATATTTTAAAATTTTCAGTGATAATTGTAAGTTAATGTTAAATGTATTATTTTGACAGTGTCAAAAATGTCATTACACAAGTCAATCATCCATAGTTGGAGGACAAAATATGAAGATTCACATAACATACATAGGCCGCCATTTTTGTGTGAACACCTTTAATTCATTTTCTGTAAGAAAAAGGAATCGCATGGCTAAACTTTATGTTAAATATTTGAATTATTATTACTGCTCCATTTAGTTTAAATACATTGTCTTTCAGTTGGAACCATTAATTTTCATTTTCCTGACATCATCTCATATTCCCCCTAAAAACGTGCTACTGCCCCTTTAAGGTACATGTACATTTCAATTTCAATTTTCAGATGGGTTCAACCGGTTGCAATGTGATACGACATGGTTTTGGTATTACATACATTTGACAGATTGTTTGCAAAAAAAGGAATTATTGACAAAACTCAACTGATATTGTAAGTTATCCTGGTGTAAGTGCCTCTATGACAAGAGACAATAAATTTCAAATAATAAACCTTGATTCAAAACTAAAACAAATCAACATCACTGTCCTTGAATATAGTTTTTCATCATTTTAAAATTTATCCTTACTCATACCTATAGAATATTTGATACTCTCAACTATTTCTTTCACTTTATTCAAATTTCAAAAATCTTATCAAAAATCTTATCTCTAAACAAGAGATACTGTAAAACCATTTGCTGGAAGAAAAACGACAGCCTAACTCAGATTAAAGACATCAAGAGTTACCTCCCTTTACTACATGCTGTGTATCTGTGTATTGAAGCGGGTTGAAGAAAATATCAATATACCAAAAATAATTGCACAGAATTTTAAAAAGATTCAACACATCATCAAAGACTCTGAAATTGAAAATCATGCAACAAAGCTTAACATATTTCATGCAATACATGAATCTATATATACATCTTGAACAACGGCAAAAAAGATTTCAATATTGGGCCTGAAAATGTACATGTACAAAAATATGTTCATGCATATAGTTTAAAGAATAAAATTGCAAAGTAATTTTTGTGAACTTGTCAATGGTTCCTTGCAGATATAGTTTCCATTCTTTCTGTATCTGTATGGAAGAAAATGCACTATCAAAGCTCAAAGATTATTCAAATGCAGTGTTGTTCCTAGGTGATCAGCTGAGGGGGTCATGTTGACATATTCTGAGCATACGGGACCCTTTGCAATGGTAAAAGTATCCTGCATCTCAATTTTTTAAGGGACACTAAGCCAAAAGGGTGGGCAAACATCCCCAGGATTCCCTCTAGGAACAAAAATTTTTCTTACGAATATATAGTATGTGAAATTCACTGGTCAAAGACTTGAGTCAATGCTTAAAGTGAAGAATATGGACACCTCCAAGATTTCTTGCCAAATTCTTGCTAGTTGAAATTTCGAGATGCCAACAAATGAAGTTTCAATCTCCAACTTTTTATCAAAACCTTTGAGCCATGAATATCATGTGAAACTTTTATCTGAAAAAAAGAACAACATTTATGAATGAAAACAAACAAAATACTCACGTCTGATTCTTCTCCCCTTTCTGTCCTTGGCCCTTCATTCATGGAATTTGTGCGACTGACGGCCTTCGATGATTTGTTCTTTGGGGACTTATTTTCCGGTATCATTTGTTGTGCCCCTGTCGATGGCCGCCGTTTTATCTTTGTTTTGATGTCATCTCGGAATGATTTGGCCTTCTTCAACATCTTGGAGCCTGAAGATTTCTCTGAAATCATATAATAATAAATGTTCAGTAATATAGTAAATAAAACAAATAATAAATGTTCAGTGATATAGTAAATATTTTTGTTTTCACCTCCAGTTGCAATCAAAAGAATCAGAATAGTAAACAACATTTCCAGCAACTTAAACAATAATTTTTAATTTTATAATATCTTTAGCTTATCATTTTTCAATAGTTGTGTAAGAGTGACAAAAATGAGTCTCAAAGTTAAAAATATTTTGAATTTAAAGCCAGGCAATCTTATCTAACTACAATGATTTCTTGGATTCCTTGCTGAAAAAGTGAGAATATGAAAATATGATGAATGTTAATTGTTCCAGTCGGTATTCATAACTGTATATTCAGATATATCGGAATGTTTTATGGATGAATATATAAAACCACTTTTTAAAGGAGGTAGTTGATTTTCTTTAAACTTCCATAATTTTCATTGCTTCCAATTATATATAATCATCATCATGACATACAATCAGGCAAGCAGGCAAAATAAACTGCAAAGTCAAAATTTGTAAAGGAAATTTAACTAAAATGCAGCAGAACATTCAAGCAAAATCATGAGGATGTGAATTATTTCAACAATTTTTCAAATCACAAAATTCAAATATCTGATCATAAATAATGTGATAAATATATCGGTTGTAAAATGACAGAAGATACCATAATGATAAATGCTTGCTTATATAAGTAACAGGAAGTATGATTTAATATAGTGTTAAAAGGGAATCTTGAATGAAGTAAAACTTGAACATTTTCAATTTCACTTTCACATGTACTTCAACATATTCTTGAGGAATCTTATCTAAGGAATCCTTTATTTATAGATTCAAGGATTTCTTATCCTGGCTTGCACCTCAGAGTAAACTTGATTGACATCAGAAATAGACGCCAAGATGCAAGACAAACACATGTCACAACACGAGTCATTTTCAATTTCCCTTTTACAGGACTTCAACATATTCTTGCAGTGATTGGGAAAGGCAGGGGCCATGGGCCATTTTGCACATTGGATGAAAAAAATGGCTCATTAAAATTTTGTTTACTAATGATATAATGAGCAATGGCCCATTTGAAATTTGGGAAATTTCCCAAAACCCTGAAAATTAGCCATTGTCTTTCCATATCCCTAATTTTGAGGAATCTTATCAAAGGATTTTTTATCGTAGCTTGCACCTCAGAGTAAACTTGGTTGACATAAGAAAGAGACTTGTCTTTTTCAATTTCCCTTTCACATTGACTTCAACATATTCTTGCAGTAAATTGCCCAAAACCCTGAAAACCCTGAAAATTGTCCATTGTTTTTGAGGAATCTTATCCAAGGATTTTTTATCCTAGCTTGCACCTCAGAGTAAACTTGTTTGACATAAGAAACAGCCTTCAAGATGCAACACATGTCACCACACGTGTCACCTCCCACTTCGTGACCCTGCGACAGTCTGTGTCCTAAAGCTAGTGCACCAAGTTCACTATATCTAAATACAACAGATGTCTTTTGTAACTTTACATTCTTATAACTAATTTTGTTGTACCAAGAAAAGCTCATTGTAAAGTTTTCATATCTCTTGGCTGCTTGCACTAATAACGACTGATGTCAAATCATTTTGTTTTCTTGACTCTTTCACTATCATTAAAGTGTTCATTGCACTATAAGAAGTTCATGTTGCAGCTGGTTGTTCTATCGATACTGGTGACTCTGACATCAATTGACATCTAGTGTCTCAGGGTATGCTCAGCTGACAAGAGCTACAGAAGACAGGATACAACAATGATCAGTTGTCAAAACACATGTCACCTCCACTCAATGACCCTGCAACATTCTGTGTCTTTAGCTACAGCACCTCACTATAATATGCACATGTGCCCTTACTTTCTTCCCAGAGACATATTTCACCTAACTGTTTAATCAACTAGTGTCAAAACATTCAATTTACAGGTATCACAAGATTTTATTTTCAAAACTGCCACAAAGTGAACTCAGCTGACAAGGGCTACAGAAGACAGGATACAATAATCAGTTGTCATAACAGATGTCACCTCTACTCCACGACCCTGCAACATTCTGTGTCTTCATTCTATAGCACCTAACTACACTGTGTACATGTGCCCTTACTGTCCTTTTAAAGATATATTTCACCTAACTGTTGAATCATAGAGTGTCAAAACATTCAATTTACAGGTATCACAAGATGCAAAAACAACACCATAAAAACTGCCACAAAGTGAACTCAGCTGACAAGGGCTACAGAAGACAGGATACAACAATAATCAGTTGTCATAACACATGTCACCTCTACTCAATGACCCTGCAACATGTTGTGTCTTCAAGCTATAGCACCTAACTACACTGTAATTTCTCCATTAATTCTCTGTACATGTGCCCTTACTTTCTTTCTTGAGACATATTTCACCTTACTGTTGAATCATATATAGTGTCAAAACATTGAATTTACAGGTATCACAAGATGTTTTATTAAAAACTGTCACAAAGTGAACTCAGCTAACAAGAGCTACAGACGACAGGATACAACAAATAATCAGTTAACTGTTGTCATAACACGTCACCTCCACTCAACGACCCTGCAACATTCTGTGTCTTCAAGTTATAGCACCTAACTACTCTGTGTACATGTGATCTTACTGTCCTTTTAGAGACATATTTCACCTTACTGTTGAATCATAGAGTGTCAAAACATTCAATTTACAGGAATCACAAGATGTAGAAAGAGAGTTGGTTTACTTGAGAACGACACAAGAATCTGTGTCGAAACGTCGCATACAATGTACAAAGAAGTTGTCATCCATATATTCCTCTGCATTATTTCTGTATACCGACATATATAAAAATAAGTTAGAGGCAAGTTCTTAAGTGTGAGTTATTAAAATTCTTTTTTTTAAAGAATGCATTGAGAGACTGTTTTTTGGAAATTAATACAAACATTAAATGATAGGTTGGCGGGGTTGCCATGCTTAAAAGTATTAAACATCAAAAGAAAAACTTTGAAAATTAAATATTAATCAATCTCATATCATATATTGATGACAATCTTTTCCAAACCATCAACTCTTAAATGAACTACCTATCATCCCTTCGAACTATATTCTGCAACGGTTTGATAAAAATAATCAAAAGCCTTTGAAGCCCATGGGGGTAACGTGAATAAATGACTCATGAAATATTTTTATAGTTTTGTAAATTATCAGTTTTTACAGCAAAAGTGCATTATAAGAGAGCTAATGTTTATATTTGTCTGGAAATATTTACAAAATAATTCATGTACCGAAAAAGCATTTTAAGTAACGTTCAACATACAAATGAAAACACTTATTTAGGGCTGGCCTTTGACAAGCCAAGGCCCTTACTGAGCTTAATGAACCTGATAACCCACTGTGTTTTACCTTAGTGTGTTATAGGTGGAGCCCTGTTTTAAATGATTACAAAAGTATATTTTAACATATTTTGTTTTGGCTGCATCTCCAGATGGTATAACAGACTACATCATGAGCTAAAAACATTAAAGGTAAGGAAATTTTATCAAGATTTCTTCTATAGCAGCTGATATTTTGTAAAGAAGCAAGAAGCCCATTTCATACATTACAAATACAATTTAAAGTGGCAGTAGCACGTTTATAGTGGGAATATAAGGTGATGTCAGGAAAATGAAAATTGGCGGTTCCAATTGAAAAAAAATTTACTTAAACTAAATGGAGCAGTAATAATTCGAATATATAACTTAAATTTAAGCCATGCGATTCCTTTTTCTTACACAATATTGAATTAAAGGTGTTCAAACAAAATGACCGCCAATGGATTTTATGTGAAACTTCATAATTTGTCCTCTGACTATGGATAATTTGCTTGTGTAATAAGATTTTTGACACTGTCAAAATAATACATTTAGCATTAACTTATAATTATCAATGAAAGTTTTTAAATATAAAATTATCAAAAAACGTGCTACTGTCCCTTTAAGATTTATATTCAATCTTTTAAATAATTAATCTACAGACCATTATTATATTTGAAATAAAATGTTTACATATAATTTACTAATATTCAGTCTTGAAATAAAGAATCTATAAAATGATAATTATATTTGAAATGAAAATTTCACATACAACTTTAGACTAATATTCAATCTTTGAAATAATAATTTTATGAACAATTATAATATTTAAAACAGAAAGGGGCCAAATGGCTATTGCAGAGTTCACTGCAGATCTAGACTTGCTCTTCGAGAAGCTCACCAAATTTTAAAACCTACAGTCTGGGGGTTAGACTAATAGAAGTTTTACCTGACTTAATATGACTTTTGTGAAACAGGTTTGAAACACAGTACTACCCGAGCAGAAATGATACAAATTTTCAAAAGTTCCCCCAAACACACAGAATTTTTATTGAGTGCTGTGATTTTTTCAAAATCTTATCTATTCTGTTCAAATCTCATTAAGATATCAAGCAAACTTCGCACTCTTCAATTAACTTGTTGCAGTGATGTCAAAAAACAATTGATGCATGACATCAAAGAAACGTAAAAAGTGTGCACAAAAAAAAGGCAGCTGTCATATGTATACACATGTAGGGCTTCCACAGGTACTCAAGTACTCGAGCCCGAGAGTCGGGTCCAGCTGGACTCAAGTCCATTTTTTGGGACTCGAGGACTTGAAAAGTGCTTAACACTGTTAATCATTTAAGGTTTTTGGTCTGTTTGTCTGTATTGTGTAAAGACAGATAATCAACATTACCATTTCAAGCGTTGATGTCAAACTTATTCTATATATGTAAAAGTCAAATTATATTTTATAATATCTAGGCTATACAACAACTCAAGGTTCTTTAGGTAAGCCAAAGACTAAAGGGCTATAAAAATCCGAAAATCTTTGGGTAAGGATAAAATGTCGGGTACTCGGGTCCGAGTCGAGACTGAGCACTCGAGGAGATGAGTCCTATTTTCTTTTACCCGTGGAAGCCCTACACACATTAACATTTCATAATTATGATACTGCTTATGTTTCTCCATATGGGTAATTAACATGCACATGACACAAACATGTTATGCTGTAATGCAGATTGCAAACATCTTGTTACACAATGATATAGATACCACTTATATATACATAGATACCATAACTGGTACTCTCATCAAGGGTTGTTAATGACATAAGCATGTGTAATGCTGTATGTATTTCAGCACCATAAGTTGCAATACAATATAGATAAGATATTCATAATGATATGTTATGTTTGTGATGATCTTATCTGATATAAAGAATCAGAACTATTTAAGTCAACTTAATGCATGGAACTTACTACAATCTTTGTACTTATGGAGCTTCAAAAATCTAGGCCCAGATTTTGTTTTTTTTTATATTTATGCACGACCTCTCGGTAAAGTATTTCTTAAATTTCATGTTCTTTTTGATTTAGAAACATCTGCCCATTCCTCTGATCTGTCATTTTAGTATATTTACCTTAAAATGGGTAATGCATAAATGCACCTTTTAACTACCAATGTGTAAACATCTACAGGGTAAACAGAGTTATACAATTAATATATTTAAAAGCAACATGCTTTGATAAAGGCAATCATTTCAAATATTCACATAAAATCTAATCCATATCAATTTGAATTCAAGATAATCAAGAAATAAATGTAGTAAAAGCTTTTAATCTATTAAATCAAAAAAGATTTAAAAATCCCTGCTTATCATTTACTTCACCATAAATAAAATCAAAAGTGAATTTATTCAATAAACAGACGAAAGAAATCAATTGACCTAATCAAATCAACATGACCTACATGAATATCAGACAGACATCATTTCATGGCTGGAGCAAAAATATTCACCATGTTGATGTCTGCACCTAAACTAATTTTCTGGTCTGAAAATATCCCAACATAGAGGATGGGTGATATTCAAGCCCGTTGATAGCTTCAAGAGGTCAGAGGTCACTTGGAAATATCTCTCGCTAGTGCTTCTGGAGGCAGGGTTGGCTCGGTGCCAGATCCAAAATAGATGTCTATTTTTTGCTGATGCGGCAGCTCTTGCTTTATGCTCCTTCTGCAGAACTTACACCATGTCTTGAAATCTATTGTTGCTGGAAGATATATTTTAATTTAGATAATCCTGGAATCCCTTAATAATCTGATGTAAAGATAGGTTTCTTGTTTGTGTTTTAGTACAATCATGCTTCTGTGCCTTTGAGAAGATTCATCTTAAAATTCAATGCAGTGATAATTTATCTGCGAGCCCTTCATCAAAATATTTTTTTTTCAGTACTATCTTACTTATTGAAATTCTCGCTTTAATCTGCTTGAACTGCAGGACATTGTGAAGATATTCTTCTTAGAGGACAACTTAAATCCATTCCAGTTCTGATAATGAGATAGATTGGAAAATACCAATCTTGCTGCCAAACCTTTTTCGCAAAGATATAGACCTTATGTCCATATAATGACTTCAATACATTATAATTGCCCTCATTTAGGCGAAACCGTTTTCAAGGAGGAATGAAATTGATATAAATATCGTGCAAAACATAAGGGAAGACAACATTCCAATATCTCCAAGCTGCTGCTTATCCTCTTATTAAAAGGCAATATCACCCCTTTTTGCAAATATATTATACATTTTCTTTAGGGGGTAAACATCTCACAACTCTATTGTGCATAGACTTTCAAATTAGCAAGCACAATTATCAGTCGATTTCTCTCAGTTTCCGAAACTAAACTAACAAAGTTCACTTTCAAGTAAAGAAGAAATCGAGTATGCCCAAAACCAAAAAAAAAAAGAAAGCTTTGCAAAAAGTTCATGAACTGAAACAGAGTCCTGCATGTTTCCAGTAAGTTTGGAGGGATTCATTCTGCTCTGCTATAAAGAAGCATATAAGTGCCTAAATCTCTTAATAGACACTAAACGAGCCTCGCCACTTTGTGTGCTACTTTGCGTGCTGGCATAGATTACTTCTGTAAGATCACATCCAATAATTTAGATAACTGTATTATCTGGTATTACTACTTGGTATTATTGATTCTATCCACATTTATATATACTGATCAATGACCACAAACATGGCCGCCGTCAGAAATTTCAAATCGGTGATGAATGTTTGTAAGATAGTGAAGAATGATTTCAGATGTTGTGTGTTTGGTTACTTTTGCTTACTAATGAGGAATGAGATGAGACTGAGGGGTAAGGGGTTAAAGGGGAGAAATCATTATTTCTATATCCTTATTTGTTAGCTTTATTCTCTTCCCTCCGAAGGGACTGAAAGAAAATTGGAGATCATCAATTGATTCAGTTTATCACAGCACTGCTTTGTATCTCTGCATACCAATAGGCGCTTTTTTTCAAGTCTAGTACTTGTTTAGTAACTCTTAATTTTGCTGATATACACTGCGTAATAAACTATCAAAGAAGACAAGAAAGGAAGCCTGAAGAAAATTTTTAAAGTAGTCAAACAATCTAAAAGCCCCTGAAGCAAATATCATTAAAACCTACGTAAGGATAGATTATTGTAGCAAATCTAGATCACTGCAGTTTCTAATGAATGAACAGCTACAGTGGGCTTCTTTCTCTTTTGAATTTTTTTTTATAAATGTTGATTATATTTCATTTCAGAGACTAAAATTTGTCTACGTTTTTGGTTTCATAGACCGAATTTTCAAATGCTGCTTCAAGGTCAGAAATCTCATCCATCCTGAGTTTTACGCTTTGCTCACGGAAACCAATATAAGCACCAGTATCTATAAGTCATCCTGAAAGATAAATGAATAATTCAGTTTGATATATGGGCCCTGATCAAATGATGAGAAGGAACTAAAGAGATAACGCTCATCGTCAGGTCTAATCGGTGACAGCCCTGTTAATTATTGACGATCAACTTCAATTGGATGTCTCATCGGTTCGAGATGTCCTCGTCTTAGCATCCAATATCATGTATAATTGAATCATAGTTTGATAAATGTCACATACCTATCTCAGCCATCAATGTAATTAACACACTGGCTCTAATTAGCTTCTGCAAATAGGTATTTGAGGAATTGCTTGCTATTCTTATCTATTCCCTTGTAAGACACATTTAACATACATTTTGTACAACAAGTCTATCCAATAATGACTTATTTATTACCAAAGTCCAGTTGTGGTCAAATGGTTACATAACTTAGAAACTTTCTAACACTGAGGTACAATTATTCAGGAAGTTAACACACATTTGAAGAAGTTCTCATAACCAGGATGATTTTGTTGAATAAATACCAATCACAAGTATCACTGGACAGGCGTTTGAAGGGCAAACTAAACTACCTCAACGGCATAATTTTGCAAATTGTAAACAGGATTTTTGAAGTCATACAAACTGACTGTGGTTCATGCTATTTTGACCTCTACATAACTGCATGAATAAGAGTTCTACAACTTACAATATTGCCGAGACTATTTTCACATTTATATGATATTTATGGTGATAAACAATTCGGATATGATAAAACAACAAAATTAATGTTTAAAATATCAACGTCTTTATAGATTATCAAAACTTGGAACATGCCTAATGGATGAAATTTTGCCCAAGCAGCAAAGACTCCAACTCACTAAATCTCAAAAACTTTGAGCATAAAAGTACACTATTGTCTTCTCTGGGATCACGAAGTGTACAAAAAGTAATACAATATCTTCCCGACCAGACAAAATCGGAGAAATGGGTGGGTCTAACGTAAACAGCTGCTGACCCAGTTAAAGGACAGACTTCATGTCGAGGCCTTGTCACTGTTTACAGCAGCAGTTTTAACAATATAATGTTTTATTTTCTTTCAAAGCATGTAGCTTGTCTAACACAAGTCCTGCTGTGAAACTGACAATAAACTTGGAAGTGGCGATGACCTGAGTAGGACAACAAACCAGCAGGATTTGAACTTGTTCACATTTGAAATTTATAGTAAGGAGTTATTTGCAAATATGTAAAGATATATACATCTATTTCATACATTGTGATATTTTCTGCATCTCTCTATAAGCATTTTGAAATTTGAAGGAATGGAAAGTATCAGTATTTTTAAAATAAGATATCATAGGAAATTGAAATGATAAATCTTTACTGATGTCAAATTTACTGGGACATCAACATGACCTTATCACATTTAAATTAATCAATAGCTTTTCACATTTAAGTTGAGTATCAGTACATACCAAAACTTGAAACACAACGCTATATCTTTATCACTCAGTATCTTTAATAAACATTGAATCACCCTAGTAGTCTTGTATCATCATAGTATCCTTGTATCATCCTAGTATCCTTGTTTCACCCTAGTATCCATGTTTCGACCTAGTATCCTTGTATCACCCTAGTATCCTTGTATCACCTTGTATCACCCTACAAACCTTGTATCACCTTAGTATCCTTGTATCATCCTAGTATCCTTGTATCACCCTAGTATCCTTGTATCACCTTGTATCACCCTATATCTTGTATCATCCTACAAACCTTGTATCACCTTAGTATCCTTGTATCACCCTAGTATCCTTGTATCACCTTGTAGCATCCTAGTATCTTTGTATCATCCTACAAACCTTGTATCACCTTAGAATCCTTGTACCATCCTAGTAAATGTTAGGTACAGAAAGTACACAACATCTCCAGTGGCTTCATATCATCCAAGATTGAAAACACAAATTCAATATACTCAGTATCCTTGTATCATCCTTATATTCTTGTACATCCGAGTATCAGGTAAATGTCAAGGACATGATGAATACAACATCTCCACAAGCTTCACCCAAAATACTGCACCTCCCTCGCCAGGTCACCATGACATAATCTTGTGTACACTTCTAGCATTAACCACCTGACTGCCTTGACCACCTAAGTCAGCCAGTGAGATTTAACCCTTCTCCTGCTAAATCAATAATTAACCCTTTTCCTGCTAAATCGATAACATTCCTTGTACGATGAACTGTCTCAAGCCTTGAATTCTTATCAGCAAATTAAGCTTTTTAACAGCAACCGGGTTAAATACAAGAAAACTTTTTTTTTTTTTAAACGGGAATATTAACCAAATTCCTCAGTTGTTGCACTACTTAAATGGCATTATACATATTTGAGGTGCATGGCAATTATGAACACATCATTAAATGAAATTAAATTACCGACTGATTGAATAATTACACATAAATAAACATGCCTCATTAAACAACAATCCATTTCTCCCATATCCCCCAATCAATGATGCTGACATAAGTGTTATTACTCCAGCTACTAGAGAGTTGCCAGTAGAGTGTCATCTCGCCTACAGATGGTATGACAATGCTAGCTCTTATGCAACATACCAGTGCTATGAATAACTCACCGGGAGATAAGAGCTCAGCTGGTTAAGTTGTGTAAACAACAGATGGGTATTACAGATAGACATCATCTCTCACAACAAGAATGTACTATAATACTTAGTATCTGTTACTCCTGTGTTCCATGTATGAACATTTGAATGCTAAATAGAATTTTTCTTAAAAATGTTGAGTTATTAGAGTCACCTTGTGTTGAATTATATGTATATATTGAAAACAGTAATGCACTATATTTGTTCATTTAGAAATTGAAAGTCAAATAAGGTCATTATAAGGACAATATCATATGAATTACAACTTCCTTATCAGAGAGAGTGATGTTTAAATTAATTTCTTGTATTGTTTTCAAGCATAGATTGCAGACCGAGCAACAATTCAGTTTTGAGCAGAAGTGAAATTAAGGCATTACCAAATTGATGACAAAATAGTCCCTTTGTTCTTCTATCCTTCACCAAAAGATTTTTTTTTTCATTTATATGCCATAAAAAATCAAAACTCTTTAACCTCACACAATTTTGATATACATGAAAACTTACATAATAAACAATAACAATATCATATCCAAGAACTCAAATCGAACTAAAAATGATGATACCCCATCCCTTTATTGAGAGTGAGGTTAGAACAGTGCAGGTGGTGTTTATGGGACAACATGGCGCCCAATTGAGACTCTTGCACCAGCTGTGAAGACCCTGGAGATTAATTAGACACCAATCTAGCACTTCATTAATAAATCATCCCTTGGAACACTGACCTAAAACTCAGAACTCCAATCTGTCTGTATCTGGTTCTTGTTACTTGTCTCAAGACTCATACTGCTTGACCTTTGGCGCCAATAATGGTAAAACTCGTCACTCTTACTCCTTGACTTTTGGCGCCAATAATGGTAAAATTGGTCAGTAAGACTTGCAGTCTCATTAACACATATAGACAGTAAATGTTTCAAGTTTCATTCTCAAATTGGTTTTCTGAATGATGAAGTTGTTCTTACATTCAATATAGATTGATAACTTTGACACTAGGCTAACATTTAGTCTCAGAAGTATTTTTTCCAATATTGACAATATTTTAAACAGTTTATGTATTATAACAAAAAGGAGCCCAGAAAATGATCTAACTTCTACCTAGATCTGAGCAATCTAGACTTGCTATACTTTTCTAGACTGGGTTGGTCGTCAATTGAATATTTTTGCTCTAGGGTCTGGATGAGAGACTACTTTGACTCATACTGTTGGCAATCTACCTTGAACTCATTCAAAAAAGTCCAGAAAAGAAAGACGAAATCAATTTTATAATTTTTGAGATCAATAGAGACAGGGGTTCCTAATAACGAAACAAGATGCAATAAAGGTTTAAATCTTGTCTTAGACTACAATAAAAGTTTAAAAATTGTCTTTGAGGACAATAAAGGTTTAAAAATGTTTTTAGATGACTTTGGCCATCTCAAACAATTTTGGTCGACTTCTCTAACTATTCCCCGACTTCCTGGTAGATGTAGAGTCCATCATCTGCTCTGATACCTACTAACCTACATACTAGTGTTAAACATGCTAATCTATATGTTAACAGCTTCTGGTTCACCTCTTGAATACAGATGCTCTTAACATGGAGATCTTAAGGCTTTGAGAATTGTAAACTTGAAATCACTGAAGAAATTTATCAAACTTTAATTTTGGTAGATAAAAGCTTGATAAACTTTATAATGCAAATCAATTTCTGTCAGTTTGGTTTTCTGAATCAATAATAAATTCTGATGTCTTTTAGATTCTTATTTTTTATAAAAAGTTAGCAAAATTTTCCAACACTTACATTGAATAGTAGAAATCAGGGAGAAAGATGAAGGACATAAAGAACCAAATTTTTATAAATGCTCTTTTCTTATTTTTTTTAAGCCTCAATATTTCAATCATTGAATTTAAATTTTTGTATTTATTATTGCTATCATAGCTATGATAGCAATAATAAATACAAAAATTTAAATTGCTATCATAGCAAATATTGTCGTTTCACAACACTTCAGAGTTCTAGTAGATAGATCAAATGTTTCAGTTTCACAAGGAATATATCAAACAAGTTCAACAGGATTTCCGTTGTATATTATGCATGTCAGTAAATACAAATAATTTTCACACATTTGTAACTGAAATTATAATAGCTCACAGCGTTAATTGATTTACATAACAAATAAATTCATCTATTCATATTAGATTGAAATGGAATGTAGCTTATTTGTCATCAAATAGATGACTTTTTTTTTAAACATTTAAAGGGGCAGTAGCACGTTTTTTGATAATTTTATAATTTGAATTTCTCACTGATAATTGTAAGTGAATGCTAAATGTATCATTTTGACAGTGTCAAAAATCTCATTACACAAGTCAATCATCCATAGTCAGAGGACAAAGAATGAAGATTCACATAAAATCCATTGGCGGCCATTTTTTTGTGAACACCTTTAATTCATTTTATGTATAAAAAGGAATCGCATGGCTAAACTTAACGTTATATATTGGAATTATTACTGCTCCATTTAGTTTAAATACATTATCTTTCAATTGAAATCATTAATTTTCATTTTCCTTACATCACCCTATATTCCCCCTAAAAACGTGCTACTGCCCCTTTAAGGAGAAGTTTTTGAGTCAGTCATTATTACAATATTCACTATCTCTAACTGAATCTGCAAAAAAAAAATCTGAAAGTTTTTAAAAATTCCAAATTCATAAAGTTGATTCTTAGAGATATATTGAATCATCAATAACCATTTTAAAATAAATGTAATATGTCTTATATAGCAAAACGCAATGAATAAAAAAATATATTGTTTTGTCTAAAGCAACAAACAATGAATTAAGTCTTACAATGTATGACAAATGTATCCTAAATAAACAGAGGAGTATTGTGATGTGATGTCACTTATCACTAAGCCAGTGTTTAGAAATGTTCAGACACATAACATCATACCCACCCAGTAAAATACAGACTGCTTTTGTCTTTATTCCAAGTATCTATCCATGTAGTACATATCTAATGTCATAGATGTCGTTTGTTTACAGACAAGGAACCTACTTCATAACTGTCTAAAGTTAAAATGTATTTTCATAATTCATATTGTTTTAACAAAACATATAGAAATAATGTTTCAAAGTACTCCACATATAAATTGCAATCAAAGTTGTCTGAACTAAACCGCTTCAATTTATTTCTTATACCAGAGACTCTTTTCATTTTATAACATGAACCAGCAGCAAATTGATTAGTAATTGAAGAAGTTACATTATTATTCTTCAAAAAGTTCCAGCAATGATTTTCTGATAAAATTATGGCATTTCTTCTAAAAATCATTATTATTAATATTTCTAAAATGCAATTTGCTATTTATGCGAATGAACTTACATTTGTGAATGCTTCTGATTACTTCATATAGAAATGCTGTTTTCAAACCTGATATAACCAAAGTAATAACTGGTACCGTATTTCCTAGAATAGTCGCCCCCGGCCTCTATTTTTTCCGACCCCCTTTAGCTCCAACAGTATTCAGTAACAGCGTCTATTCGAGAAAATACGGTAATTTTTGGCTACCTATTATGCTATTTCCTCAATGAAATAAAGATTGCTCTTTTAAATAATTATATAGTCACGATTTCTTGTTTCTATTATTTATCCAAATATAGAAATGAAGAGATCGTTTCTAATCATATCTATTCTTCATTCTAATCATAATTTAATGTGATAAACATCTCTTGTTTACTAACTAGGAAGCAGTATTCTAATCATAAAGTTCACACAGTACCAGGAAGTGATATCAGATAGTATCATATATCTAAAATACAAATAGTATCATATTTAGGTTGAAATAGTCCATCATTCTCTTTTGCTTGTTAGTGTCAAATTAAAAATAACTTCAATGTGTTTGCCTAAAGGATCTAAAACCACTTTTTCCCCCCAGAATGTGACATAATATATCTGAATTTTGTTTAACATAGGCATGGTCCCTAATAAAAACTTATATCAGTTTTATATTTTATATGCACGTTTTAAGGGGGAATATAAGGTGATGTCTGGAAAATGAAAATTAATGGTTCCAATTGAAAGAAAATGTATTTAAACTAAATGGAGCAGTAATATTTGAAATATATAACGTAAAGTTTAGCCATGCGTTTACTTTTTCTTACACAAAATGAATTAAATGACCGCCAATTGACTTTATGTAAATCCTTATACTTTGTTCTCTGACTATGGATGATTTGTTCGTGTAATGCATTTTTTGACACTGTCAAAATAATTCATTTAGCATTAACGTATAATTATCAGTGAAAAATTTAAAATATAAAATTTTCAAAAAACGTGCTACTGCCCCTTGGCCTTTAACATAACCCTTTGAAAAGAAAGTCTAGATTTTTATAAACTTTGGTCTTTGGTTCCTTTCTTATACTTAATAAAATAATAAATTTTGATAATTGGCCCCATAAACATCTGACAGAAATGATGTAATACATAACATGCAACCTGTTGAACCATTTATCCATATTCTATTCAAGGTTTTTACAAGGTCATAGGTTAAAAATACAGACACGATTTCTCTTTTAATCTCATGTGAAGGACAGTTTTGCTTTTTCCTGGTTTTCATTGCATCGAGAGGATAGTATCTAACATATACAAAACATATGAGCCAATCATTATCAGCTTATCAACATTATCATTTTTCGTTACATCCTGAAAGTTCTGTAACGCCCTTCCATTTCATAGAAATATACATGCACACACAGAAGGATACAGCAGGTTTCCTTTTACACATTATGTTACTTATATTTAAAGGGGCAGTAGCAAGTTTTTTGAAAATTTAATATTTTCATTTTTTCAATGATAATTGTACGTTTATGCTATATGAATTATTTTGATAGTGTAAAAAGTCTTATTAAACATACCAATCATTCACAGTCAGAACAAATCATAAAGATTCACATAAAGTCCATTGGGGGCCATTTTTGTGTGAACACCTTTGGTTGGTAGAATCTTTAAACAATACAGGTTGTTGGTACATTTGTTGGATATGTTTACCCTTTTTTATGCCTTATACCTTTTTATTTGACTAATTCTGATTTTAATAAATTTCATGACTCTCATATGTCAGATTTTGTCATAAAATCATACATAACTAACCTGAATGGTTGTAAGGATTTGAGAAAATACACTATGACCATCATTCTCAGGATTAATTCTTTAGGTAAGGGGTTAAGGTGATGCTGACTTCCTATAGTTTCCGATTATCAATTCTTAACTTAGATCCTCAAAAATGTGTAACAACATGGTGTAACCAAGATGGCTACCAAGAGCAGGAAGTACACCCTGAGTTATCTGCCCCTATCTCTACAGCTGATAAGCCAAAACTTGGAGCTTACTTCAGCATCCACTAGGATTGCCGCTTTACTTACTGTTAAGACAAAGTACCAATATTCAAGGAATATTTGGGGCGGTCGGGAAATGAGAAACCCAACCACTACCTATCAATGTTAAAGGTTTTTTACCCATTTTGAACCAAGAAGAATATACTTTTTGTTGGTGCATATGAGCAAGATTCTATGCATTTAAAATATATCTTATACCTTATCAAAGAACTGAAAATCCTATGAATTGATATCATAAATCAAACTGCAATTTTGTACGTGCTTATGATTTTGCAATCTACTAATCCATAATGAAGAGTTTATCAAATAAAAAGTTTGGATGTGAATTTTACCATAAATACTTGCCTTGAAACAAGACAAGCTATGCTATTGAATATATTTTTGAAATGATATATCATCATCTTAATCATGAATATATCAAATATAAAATTTGAATGAGTCTTCACCATAAAAACATTACCTGTCATGATAGTCGGTAATATAGATATAATTTGTATTAATCAATATATAATATGAGCGGAGAACTTTTGAAACTTAGAATAAAGAATAAATTGGATCAAAAATTTGGGTGTAGTCTTTACCATGATAATTGGTCAAACCCTCTGCCTTGTAATGAGGTACATGATACCATTAGCAGTGGTATAACGAGGAAGCAATTCCTGGAAGTAAGTAGAATTGTCATGCAACGTAGCCTTCATAAACTCACCAATAAACATCCACAAGAAACATCAAAGCACATAAAATATCCATGTTGGTACTAATCCAATGAGCTCTCAATAATCCCATAATTCATAACTAAGCCAGCATATCACATCACCTTCCACGGACTAAAAGCAGTATTTGCCCGGCAGGGAATATTGCTGGTATCACACACACGTATATACGCACACACACATACACATGCAGGGATGGATATAAATAGATAGATTGGGGGAACCACATGTTCGGACCATAGAGAGCTTGTCTGAATGAGCTGGTCATGTGACCATGTCATGTGACTCCGACACAAGCCATCAATCTGGCAGGCCGGCAGGGAGATGTGTGGTACAGTCAATGTTTCTGAACATCTACTTCCTTCTCTGACCTAGACTGTGCCATGGCCCTGATGGGGTTAACATTGTTTTGGAGAATGTCTTTTGCATTGAAGTCCCTTGAATTGACAGAGCTTGAAACAACATTCTGGCTGCCAAAGCAGTGAAATCTAGGAAAAATCATAATGTTGGGAATATCATTTTCAAGGTTTATCATTATCATTGCAGAGAAAGTCCATTACATACTTGCTGGTTATTGCAAATCAAACAATCTCCAAATGTTACTGAATACCACTAAAAAATTATGTTTTAATTCTATAGATGACTTTGCCACAGTCTATAAACAGCCGGATACATAAACTTCAGTAACAGGACTTTTACCAGGTATCAAAGCCTAACTCACTAACATACACTTACACTTGTGTGTACAAAGATCTACTTACAAATTCTTACATGCACATATTATCAAAATAATCATTGTGGTCATAGTCTCAAAGATTTCAAATGGTTATAAATATGGAAAAATAAAAGCAGAAAGGGCTAAAAAATATTTCTCTTTAAAAAAATTTGCAAAAAAAACATTATTTTGACTAACAAAATCTAGGCTAACAAAAACAATATTCATTTTTAGTTTTCATTATGTGTCTTGCAGTTTATATTTTAGCTCAACTCATCTGTAAATCACCATAGAATATATCTTTAAATTTATTTCTGTCAAGCGACCTAGAGTGTTTTTATAAAAGCAAATAAGGCACTAATGCTGTGTATTATCATCATTATTATTTTTTTGGCTGTAATGAATTTATCAAATCTAAAAAGGAACATCACAGTTGCACATTTATCAAGAAACTTTTTTGAAAAGCTGAAAATTTTAGATTCTCAAATTTTAACATACAAATGTTAAAAGGCATCCACCATAGACCAAATTATAGCTCTGTTCAGGTATACCTGTAGATAATGTTAGTTTGCAGTGCCCTTATAAATGTCTGACTTCATGCAGTCTCTCATAGACTCTCTACCCGTCCCCTCATACATTATTTACTAAAATTTCTGTCTGTATATAAAAAAAGGTTGAAAAATAGACAACCCAAATGAGGCATTTTGGAAATAATGAACATCAAATTTGGAAAAAAATTCAAAGTAACCCGCCCTGACCATTTGTAATGAGGTACAAGACTGAAATTTGACCTATTTCATAAACTGTAAAAGCCACCATTTTTCAAACAAAGTCCATATTAATTTTTTTAATGGAATTGAAGCATCGTCAATTATATGTAGTATTTAAAGTGTATGTGTCTCAAAATAAGTTTTAGAGAGCATGTTAAATCATTAACCTAAATCAAAAGCAACATTAGATGTTAAAAAGTTTGTTAGTCTATACATCTATGTACTTCAACCTACACAGGGAAACGATTAACCTTTAAGGAATAAGGTATGGAAAATCATAGTTTCTTGGAAACATGCTATGACTCTCATTGTTTGATGATATTTCGAGGAAACTAATGGTTTTGATAAACCATGATCGCAGTTACTTTATGATGTTTGCTATGGTATGAAATGATGCTTCATGATATAATATGGTATAAATCATATGATTCAATATGGTATAAATCATATGATTCAATATGGAATAAATTATATGTTTCAATATGGTATAAATCATATGATGTAATATGGTATAAATCATACGATTCAATATTGCATAAATCGTATGATTCAATATGGTATATATCATATGATTCAATATGATATATATCATATAATTTAATACGGAATAAATCATATACAATATGATATGTATCAAACAATATGATATATGGTATGAAGTGATATGATATAATATGGTATGGTAACTTATGATACATCATATAAATGTTTGTGGAATGGTATGGCATATGATACCGTCTAATACAAAGTGGTACGGTAGTGTATGATGAGGTATGATTATATGATACGAAACAGCATAGAGTATGGTATGATATAATACAGTATGATACGGTACCTAAAAGAGTAATAATTCCAGAGCCGAAGTCAAAGTCTACCAACCATGTGGCAGGTACTATTTAGTTCCTAGATAATACACCAGGTGGCTCTCTCTGCAAGCCATCAGCGGTTCGCTACCTGTCAACACTCTCCTGGGTTTGATTCCACCCACTGCCACATGTTTCCGCCCTGCCCAGACCTGATTATTGTTACACTTGTTCTGTTTGTTGCTTCTAGATAGAGCATGAGTTGAAAGTTTCCAAGAAATTTGGGATGCGTTCACCTTCTGGTTGTCAGGTTATTTTCAAATAAATCTTTGATTATTGCCTCTTTGAAGAAATTGCCATATGCACACTTTCTGTATAGATTACTAATATTTCAAGATGAGTCCTATGAATACTCTGAATTTGGAAGGCATCTTTTTCCTTTATTTCATATAAAATATTTGTTTCAATAAACTCACAATAAGAAATTGACAATCTTCCAGACCGTTCACTTTTGGTTTAATTTGCACTTTAGTTTGACAGGAGTAAAACTTTTTAATTTTTTGTGTCAAGCAATTTGTCTCATTTTTTACACTTATACATGGTTTGTCATTTTCAACAGAAATCAAAGAAATTAATGATATTATTTCATTTAAAAGTTCATGGAAGAAGTTCCTTTACACCATCAATGTCATAAGACACTGAAATGTGTATAAAACAAGTTAAAGAGTGAACACTCAATCCAATTTTACCACTCAACTGTTCACTATGCAAGCAACTAATTTACCTTAAAGGTAATAAGAACAATTACCAAATATGTGTCATTTCTGCATACCTGGTATTTAAACTGTGAATCATATGAATCTTCAATTCATCAACTTCCACTGTTTGTGTTAAAACAAATAAACAAATTTGACATTTACATAAAATAAATCTACATGTCATTAAGGTTGACTGACTAGTTAAGGAAATCAACATTTTAGCGCGAAAATCTTGTTAAATAGTACTCCACTTCATTACTTCACTATCATTCTTAGTCAAACAAATCATTAGAAGAAGCCAAGCGAAGCTGCACAAATAACCACCAGAGATTCACATTTAACATTCACACAATACCACATGTAACATGTACAACATCTATACATATAACAGGGCCCTTACAATCATCCAGAGGCCCCTACCATGGATGATGGTCAGCTGGATGAGGAGCATGCAACATAGGGAGATAGGGGAGATAACATGCCCTTACCTTCTGTCAAGGACTGCTCATTGTCAGACAGAGACTTGGAATGTTCCATGTTGATAAGATATATATCCACTGGCAGGCACTGGTCACAAAGTTTATTCACCAGAGTTATCACTCAGAGATAGCTATTTCCACATAGTATAGTCCACCCAGTCGGCACCTTAGTTTGCCCTCGGCTGGTATAAGGTTAAAGGCATTGCACAGTAATCCATCCACAAATAGTCTAAACTTGCAATTTTGTTCTTGATCTTATTCTTGGAGAGTCGATTAATCTTGAAATGGCAGGCAACAATCCAAAAATGGATTGATTTTATTCTTGAAATGGTCGATTTCAATCCGGCAAGGGTTTGAACACGCCTCAAGGAAGTGCACAAGTGAAGCGTCCACACACAGACATTACAACAGCTAAACTACCTATAGGAGAACAGACCTGTCTATTTTAGTCAAGTTTTGTAGAGCTCCAGAGTTGAACACTGTGCACTAAACTGTTTTATGCTTATTCCTGGTGGAGATATAAGCTTATTCCACAGGAGATAGGAATAACAGTGGGAGGCTGGTGGCTATGATAATCTAATGTAACAGGCCAGAGGAAAGACAGAGGTGGGTGTGATAAACTGGGTATCATCTGGGTGCAAACTATCACCTAATAGCCTCAACTTGGTGATAAATTCATCTCATGTTCATAGATGTGATAACCGACTCTTCAAATGGGTCACACAAAGACGGAGCTCCACCTGAAAAGCACCAACACTGATTAAATCACGGGCATGGCAACTTTGTGTTTTTTCGGGATGTTTTATTTAATAGCATTGCGGGGAAGATAAGTGATAGCACTAATAGCTTAATAATCTTCAGACTCAGCAGAAAACTATCTGTCAAGGCTGAACGTTTGCCGTTAGAGTTCATGCATAATGAAAGAGTAATAATTGACATCTTTATCATATGTTGATAATGAAACCGAATGACCAGATAAAGTAAAAATCCTTCAGATCAAGACAAAACGAAAGACTAATTCTGACAATTTATTTGCTATTTTGCTGATGTTCAAACTCAAGATCCTTACTAATGAAACCTTGGAATTCTATGTTACGTCAAAAACTGTCTGCACACAAAAATAATTCAATTATTGGCTCAAAATGATGCTGAAGAACAAAAGATTACCAAAAATCACTAAAGAAAAGCAACAATAAGATTAAAAGAATCAGATCGCCATAATTGGAAGACTGGCATATTGAACTCCGAGAACAAGATTGTGCGATTGGTTCTTCAAGAACGTTAGATCAGATAATAGAGAATAATGACTACCTGTACATTTCCTTATCAAAAGGGTGGCATTGCACAAATGCTAAGGTGACCTCAAGTCACTAAGGTAGCCTTAGCGCAATATTAGAGATGGCACTCATGTTAAATTTAGTGTTAAGCACTGTTGTTCCTAGAGGGGTCCCAAATTTTCCAACCCCTTTTGCTTGGTGTCCTCTTAATTTTGGAGAAGTGGGATACTTCTACCATTGCAAAGGGTCCCAATAGCTCAGAAGAGATCAAAATGACCCCCTCAGCTGATCACCTAGAATAATGAGTTACGTTTTTGAGCAACAACCCCCTGAACAGTTTGATCAGAATGGGAGGTTCATAGTTGTAGCCAGCATTACTTAAAAGAATATTATTTTTTGTTACATTGACCTTAGAGTAACAAAGAGGCTTGATTGACCCTTTAACAACGACCCTAAGAGACCATAAAACTGTAGATATTCATGTAACACAAAATTAGAGAACATTCCCGAAAAGGTACAAGAATGAAGTATGAACAACCTGACTATCAAAGAATCTGAAATTGAGCAGAAATACTCTTTAGTTGACCATTAAAGAGAAGACGTGACTCACCAACCTAAAGTTTGATTTTAAAAACTACTGAGGATTTTCATAATTGCCCAAAACTGAGTCAGACGTTGTTTAATCATTGAAGACCTGAAGGTGAAAGTAAACTGCACTCCAGCCAAAGGAGTCAGACAAATTTGGAAACCATTGATCAAAACGAATTGTGAGTGCAAACGATAGCAACTATTTAACTCTACTTCTATCAGGGCTGACGATCGTAATGCCAGACCCAAAATGAGGTAATTCAGGCAACCTGTGAATGAGACACAACCTAAAAATAATTGTGGTTGGCTTTGAACCAAATTTTGCCAAATACTCTTCATCAGAGGAACTACTTTATGTCATGATACCGAAATGAGAATTAACAACATAATGTGAAAATCAGCCGTTTCATATACAACTTGAAGCTAAAAATCAAAAAAAATATTTTTTTAGATAAAAATTAGAAACAAAATTGTTGAGATATTCTTTGATACAGGCTTGTAATAAAAATTGATTTCAAGAAGTTACAAACATGAAAATTACTAAAATACTTCACATCCTATGCCTCTTTAACACAAATTTAACATGTAAATCATTAAAAAATACTTACAGCTTAAACTGTTTTGCAGTTCATGAATTATACATTATATGTCTCAAAGCCAAAATCAATTAATTTTTTCTTTCTATTTAAAGCTTATAACCTTTTCTTTAACTTTAGAACTTTAAATGTCACTGCAAATAACAAGCTTAATCCTACCAAATGCTCTTAACTTAGGTGGAAACTTTAAACTTTCATATTACCAAAGTTCATTATGACTAGGTTTGCATACCTTACGACAGCTATTAAATTTATTCGCTACCTGGCAGTATTTATATTATCTTCTCAACTTCTTAATTCTTATGACATTTTAATTTTCACTGATGCCTGGTTTCTGTATTATATTGAAAATTGAATATTGAAAATATTTTTCAGCAAATAACATAATTATAAATTTTTCACATGAAATTTCTATTTTGTAAATTATTACACTATTACATGAAAAGAAAATCAATTTTAATAATATAATTTCTGAATTATGTTTTTCGTCTTTTTCTACAAAATGAGTTGCAAGCAACTTACATATTCTCCAAGATTTTGCTACGAGACATCTTAGAGAAAAAGCACCAAATTATGGCAAAATTCTATTCATCTTTACCTTGCATAATTCCTTATCCTAGAATACATCCGTATTATAACCCTTCCCACATTGATATGGAAATAGAACAGAAAGCTTACTTAGTCTTTATTACTAACATCCCTTGAACTAAAAATAAAACCATACAGCTTGAAGTAACTCCCATCCTAGTTCAAACCATTTGAACAGGCCACATACCTAACCCAGCCCACATATAGACAAACACATATCAATATTACTCAACGTGTAAAAAATACCTATTACCTACATCTATGACCATAACATCAACGCTAGACACCCACTTATTAAAGAAAATATAGAAAGCAGCTATACATGATCTGTTACACCTCAAATAACTTGAAGTTTGAAATTAAAATTTCCAAATAATCTCAAGCTGTTCTGTTTTCAGTGATTGAGACAGGCCATGAGCCATGGGCAATTTTGCACATTTGATGAGAAAATGTCCCACAATGAATTAGAAGTGTACTATTGATATAATGGGCCATTTGAAATTCAGAAAATTACCAAAAACCCAATGGCCCATTGTCAAAGATGTCTTTCCCAATCCACGTTTTGACCATGTAATTATACACTGAATACCGAAAAATTATATCCATTTGATTTATCCCAACATGAATCTGATAAAAATAACACAAAAACAGAACAAAAACCACACAACTTCTCTGTTCACTCCTATCCATCAAAAATCCGAAACACCTGTCAACCTATGACACATATCTGCACGTAAGCTACCTATACAAATGGCAGGGACAGGAAATTACTCAATAACTAAATTTGTAACCCCTCCCTTGTCATTTGAAATGTAATACAAACCCCAATTCATACACACAGAATCCACAGAAAAGAAACACCCTGTCATAACGATATCATGCATTTGCAAACTTGTTACCTTCTAAAGTTAATGAAACTACTTTGTACACACACTGCATCCAAGAAGTAGATATACCGGGTCACAAAGCCTCACCATGTAGAAATATCCTATCACCTCCTTTGACACATTGGTAACTTGTTACCTTCTAAAGTGAACGAAACTACCACTTTGTACACCCAGCATCCAAGAAGTAGATATACTGGGTCACAAAGTCTCACCATGTAGAAATATCCTATCACATCCTATGACACATTGGTAAACTTGCTACCTTCTAAAGTGAATGAAACTATCACTTTGTACACAAAGCATCCAAGAAGTAGATATACCTGATCATGAAACCTCACCATATAGAAATATCCTTCACATCCTATGACACATTGGTAAACTTTGGTAAACTTTTTACTCTCTAAAGTGAATGAAACTACCACTTTGTACACACAGCATCCAATAAGTAGATATACCTGGTCACTTGGCATCACCATGTAGAAATATCCTTCACATCCTATGACACAGTGGTAAACTTGTTACCTTCTAAAGTGAACAAAACTACCACTTTGTTCACACAGCATCCAAGAAATAGAAAATCCTATCACAAGTATGACATACTCAGTGTTGTTTCTAGGGGGAGTCCTGAGGACATTTGGCTTGATGTCCCTTCAAATTTGTAGAAATAGGATAGTTTTACCATTGCAAAGGATCCCGTCTGATCAAGCAAAAATGACTCCCTGAATTGATCACCAAGGAACAACACTGCACACTGGTCCGACTGTAAGCCACTTAAGTGAATAAAACTTTCACATAGCTCCAAGGAGTAGAAATCCCTTGTCAAGTTTGACCCACACCTGTAAACCTGAACCAACTACGGTGACAATGCAAGCGGTACATCACATAGACAAACAGTGAATCACAAACGCCAGCTAACGTTTGAAGCCACCCCTAAACAGAGTAATCCCAAGGAAGAGTTCCCATTGGATAAACTGGAGAACATGAAACCCTCCATTCACATTGTAGATAGACTTGCAGTTTTGAAAATCAGATGCTTTTCGGGATCAATGTCCCCAAATTTCCAACAAGTTCAAAAGTGACAAAATGAAACCTTTGAATACTTTTATGCTGACTCCAAAATAAATTCGTTGCCAGGAATTTACCGTTTCATTATAACGAACTCATATACCACCTATCCTTGTTTTTACTGTAAAGTGGATAGAAAAAATATCAAACTGATAGATTTTTGTACCTCTAGGAAAACCAGAACCATCATACAAGATGCATTGATGAGAAAATGTCTACAATATCATCCCTTTATGAAGAAATCTGAATCAACAATCTTGTCATACATCCATTTGAAATGCTAATTCTACTGACATCCACAAAAACTTCCTCTATGTAAGAAACAGGAATCAGCACAACAATCATTTAAACACCTACCCAACATAACATCCATTGTGAATGTTCATCACTAAGCAGACGCAAATATGCTTGCTGTACAATAGGATCACATCCACCCCCTATATCCGCGCATGACACAAGTTTGAACTCTGACCCCTCCTAGTATCGTGTTAACTGGGTGAGCTACCCAATGATACAACATGATACATGGTACATACATCAATTATCCAGGACATATGATAACTCATATAGCGTATCAGGATATAGAATACAGCCAATATGATAACTCACGTAACACATATCAGGACATTGAATACACAGATAATATTCAAGTGATAACAGATGACATGATAAGTTTGACCGGTATATTTTATAGTCCTGCACAGAATATGAAAAGATGCTGTTCTACTTGCTATCATTTACATAATTTTTTGTTTTGTTTTTGATATTTTTTATTCATTTACAGAATTATTAAAATTATTATGGTATTTGACATCTCACATATATAAGTAAGGACACATTATGCAGCTTATATTCAAATGAATCCAGATTACATTATTAGTTTGACCAGCAGTTTTTTTAGTGTGCAGTGAATATGAAAATAAATTAAAATTTGCAAATATTAACGTTTCTATTAAGAACATCCAATATTTACATAAATATTGAGAAATTAGCTGACATCTTCAGAAATGCTACGAATGTTATACAAGTGCTGTATAGATTATGAAATGATACTGTTATTTTTTGTCATCATTTTATTAAGAATATTATGGTATTTTGACAACTCATATATAAGGACACATTAAACAGCAAATATTTAAGTGAATCCAGACTACATGATAAGAATGACCAAATGATACAATATATGAAACAATCTGCTAACATTAACTGCAGTCAGTAATATCCAAAATTACAGCAACATCGGCAAACATTAACAGAAATGCTTGGAAAATTATACAAGCTATATCTCTGAAACATCTAATAGACTCACAGGGGCTTTCTATGGAGTCTTCTCCTATGAATATCAGCTCTATAGAAAATGTTTTCCCAATTATTCATATTCTTATGAATAATGAGTAAAAGATTTGGCAAGCGTTCAAGTTTCAGAATATATTGCATGTTAACAAAAAGTTAAGCATATTCTGTAAAAGTACAACAGAATTGTAGAAAATGCCAATAATGTTTCAGAATACATTTCATGTGAAGAATTTATGCATATTCTGTAATAGTAGAATAGAATAGAAAATGAGAACGGTGCTAAAATATTTGCCAATTAAATGATGACTTCAACAACTCCTCATAAATCAATCCCATTATAAATAACACAACATCAGTATTATTTGGAGTTGCATGTGAATGGTATTATCTTGTATACATGCAAAGGTTCAAATGTAATCTCCATTATATAGATAAAGAGCTATTTGGTACACTTTCTATCAAAATAAATATTTCCATGAATAATGTGATGATAATTGTGCTACGAACAGCTGATTGATAGCAAATAAATCATAATTACTTGTTCTGAAAGTGCTAAGTAGCTTCACTAAAACATTATCTTATCATCAACAGATCTGACTGTAACAGCTGGGTCAATCTAACCTTATACATGTTTTTGGCTGATAGTAAAAACATTCACCTTGAAACATGTGTTAATTTGAGAATTACTTCCTGATTTGTTTGGGGCTTGTGTTTTCTCACACTTTGCCCTGAACCAGTATATTCATCAGATGACATGGAGTATTTCAGTTTACTCTTTAGCATTCCTTGCTCTTGATTTTTTTGCCATCACTGAAATCATCCTTTATAATTTCATTATCTTCTTATAATTCAACTAATTGATTATTCATTCAAAGAGATTGCGATAAAAGAACATAGTGGACAGAATAAGAGTCTTTGATTTTAAGGTGTGTAACTCTCAGGTTTCGAAATCAGTCTGATTAAAATCGACCGTGCTCCGAAAAATAAAATATAAAAAATATTGTCTCTATCGGGGCTCGAACCATTCGGGATATCCTCTCCGTCTCGGTCTGAATACACCCACCTCTATCGCGTGTTGCTATTACCAGTTAAGCGCAGACAAACCCAGTCGTAAGCTATCCAATCACATCCTTGTTTTTAAATAGCGTTTAGCGGCGGTTATGTATAACGAATGGTACACTGGATCGAGTTGTTGCCCCTGATGGATACCGAAGCTTTCACTGCGCTCCTTTCGATTGGCTAGATGAGCTTGTGTCAGAACATGCGGGCAATAGGGGTGCCTTCAGACTGTGAATGAGAGGAAAGCCGGGCTGGGTGAGGTTCGAACCCCGCTAGAGATAATATTTTTACACTTTTTACCTCGAATCACAGTCGATTTTAATCAGACTGGGTTCGAAATAAGCACTAGCCCGTAGCCCATGGCTAGTTTAAAAGATGCTGGGCTAGGAAAGTGCAATACTGGTAGTTTGAATGACTAGTTGAACTTTAAAAAAATATTATTATATCAGTGTCTTTGGCTAGTCAAAATTTTAGTGCTCTCAGGAATGCACTAGTCCGAATGGCTAGTACCCAAATTGGACTAATTTTTGCAAAAGATGAAATTGAAAGATAAAAATAAATGCAGTTTTTGTGATAAAGAGAAAGAGACCATAAGTCATCTATTTTTGATTGTCCAATTGTTAAACACTTATGGAACAAAGTTAAGGAATGGATAGAGACGTACACTGAAGCGAACATAAAGTTTTCCAAACGAAACATTTGTCTTGGATACCCCGAATACAGAAACAGGGTATTAAACATGATAATTACAAATGTGAAATACACCATTTTCAAAGCAAAACAATTTGGTTTGAAACCAAACTTCACATACATTCAAAATGATCTGAAAAAAATATATAACATTGATAAATACAACTGTTATTCGAATTGCAACTACTCAAAATATATGAAATTTTGGTCATCCTGCCATTTACTATTCAAAAACTAATCACTTCTTTTTTATATGCCTTTGTTACCATTGTAATTGGAAATTTGATATAAACTGTGCATACTTGCATGTATGCAAAATTCGCCTATATTTAAATGTTGCTATGTAAAATGTCACTTTCTTGTAGTTTGAATCTAAATGTACATGTACCTCAAAAAGAAATAAAATAATAAAAAAAAAAATTTTTGACCCAGAACTCTACACATAAATTTTTGGTTTCTTATCTTGACAATAAGTTTACTCTAATGTATCAAACAGAATGAAGAAGTTGCTTTTCAAGTGTTCGTTCTCCAGATTTAAAGAATAAAATGGAAATGTTTATTATTTAATTCCTTCTGCATAAGTTTTAATCCTGTAACACTCATATGTTCATAAATGTGTAAAAATTATGGCAGAAATTGTCAAAATTAGTAATTAATCTTTTACAGGCAAAAAATACTCCATAATTGTGTCTAAAAGTAGAAGTTTTTAAAGGGACAGTAGCACGCTTTTAGGAGGAATATAAGGTGATGTCAGGAAAATGAAAATTAATGGTTCCAATTGAAAGACAATGTATTTAAACTAAATTGCACGAATAATTCAAATATATAACATAAAGATTAGCCATGCGATTTCTTTTTCTTACACAAAATGAATTAAAGGTGTTCACACAAAATGGCCACCAATGGATTTTAGGTGAATCTTCATACTCTTTTCTCTGACTATTGATGATTAGTTTGTGTAATGAGATTTTTGACACTGTTAGAATAATACCTTTAGCATTACCTGACAATTATCAGTGAAAAATTTAAAATATAAAATTATCAAAAAACGTGCTACTGCCCCTTTAAGGTGTGGAACTCTGCACATAAATTTTCAGTTTCTTATTTTGAATTTAACTTTACAGGGGCAGTAAGTTTTAATCCAGTAACAGTCATCATGTGTTCATAAAAGTGGAAAAACTATGATAGGAATTGTCAAAATAAGTAATTATTTTTTTACTGGCAAAAACTACTCCATATTTGTGTCTTAAAGTTGAAGATTTTTAAGTTGTTAGTCAGAGAGCTATATGACACTTGATCTGACCTGGGCTAGCAGTTACTGGATGTAACACAATAGTTGTGAATAGTCATATCCTTTGTATGTAGTCTACAGTCTAAAGTCTGTCTTGATTGGCCACCCCTTACCATTTCACTTGTTCGTACAACTTAACAGTTATCAACTTGAATAATCCGAGACAAAACTAGGGATGAAGTTGATGATAAATTTATTCAGTTATGGTAACTCCAAATTCACTAGTTCATTGTGAGTGAGTTATCATTTTACGCTTATTCGGACTAGTTCATTGTACGACTTAACAGTGTCTATCAACTTGAATAATCAGAGACAAAACTAGGGATGCAGTTGATAATAAATTTATTCAAATTTGTTTTAGTTATTGACTGAGTTAATGGATTCCAAATTGTAATTCTACATGTCATAGATTAGTGTTAAATATCTGAGTAGAGAGAGTCTATGAACTAAAATTAGAATTGTCTGAAAGACTCAGACTCCGACTCAGACTCTTTATTTCGTAAATGATGGCCTGTGAGGCCTATAGTACATTTGCATAAATACAGACTGATCATTGGTTTGTTACGAGAGCGCGAGATGTTCACATCGCATATTAAACATTTTTGATATATATAGTGCTAAATTATTTAAGATAGTAGGATTTTGACTGGACAGCAATTGAATAAACTTTTGGTTTGATGGATACTTGTGAAAATACATTGGTATATGGGTGGAATTCAAAATTGGTAGGTTTTTCTGTCCGCTCCAATTTTTTAAAAACATAGTGTGTCTTTTAGGGATTTTTTGTTCTAGAAAATATATTTAGCCATTGACAAGTACATTTTCGTGATCAACCATTAATTTTTCCATTTAAAAGTTTTAATTTAATAACATTTTAGGGTCAAATTTGGCATATTTACTCTGTCCTGAGGTGACGGTCCTCATACAACTTTGCCAAAATATCATACAAATAAACATAATCAAACAAAAAAATATATTTTATTCTTATAACCATTGATCATGCATGTACAAACTGCATTAAATTTTGTATTGATTTCAAAAATAAAAATTCTACAAATTGAAACATGCCTGTCCTGAGATTTTGTGTCCTGACCGTTACCATGTAGATATTTCCTTCAATAATTTCCCCCTGGAACTGGATTGGAATTCTATTTGCTGTGTCTGATTGACAAATGCTCTTTGCATATGACAGTTAGTGAAATAAAAGGATTCGGTACATTTTGCAGAAATATGACACCAACAAGCAGGTATAAATATGATGTGTCACCCTTAAATGTCCAGACCGTTACCGTTGGATTTTGCGCATTTGTATTCTACCTTTGTCTCAATAATAATGAGCTTTGTTGCTCAGAACTGGAAGATGTGGAAGGCATGTCCTTTGACATCTTTAAGTGATCATTCATTGTGTTATTTTAAATTATTTACAAATTGTCCTGACCATTACCGGTCCTGACCGTTACCTTTTTACAAAGTAACGGTCAGGACAGTTCTGGTAACGGTCAGGACAAACACATTTTTATTTGGAGAAACTAACTAAGTTATTCATAAATATTTTTAAGAAATATTAATAATGAAATTATTTTAAGATCATAAATTGTTTAGGCTTGGGAGTTTACTGTTCCGAGTAGTTTTAATGAAGTGGTTTTAAAATAAAAGTTTTGAAGTAACGGTCAGGACAAATAAATAGTAACGGTATGGACATATGTCAAATAAATTTTCTTTTTGAAGAATATTTTCTGAGGTAAGTTAGTGAATTTTTAGTTATCTATTGAATATTAATAGCAGAAACCACTACATATATTTCTGATAGATGTCTTAATTTTTATGAGATAATTGACAAAGAAAACTATGGTAACGGTTTGGACAAAATGTGCAAACTGTATGGAACAATATCAGCAATAAATGCAGTTGCCTGTGTAGCTTAATCATTTGTCACAGTGTGCAGTTTGATAGTTGTTGCAGTATCTTTCAGAATTCTATTCTTTACAAGTTATACAATGGAAAAAAAATCTTGGTATTTACACAGATGTCCTGACCGTTACCAAAAATGTCCTGACCGTTACCCCTCATTTACTTGATTGCCAAAAACACTTTTCTTTCAATAATAATTAGGTGTCAAAATCAAGACAATGTGTATTTGTATTCTTTACAAGCTTTAATCTGTTAATATTAAAAAGTACAAATTTATTTATAAGTTTTGTTGTTGATTTCATAACAAATGTCCATACCGTTACCATGGCAGTGAATAAAATATGCAATACAATCTAAAATTTACCATTTCTAATTCACATTTCACTTTTTGTTCAAAATAGAGTTAACAATAAAGTTAAAGAATATTTATTTTTATCTTTCATGTTATGTCTCTATAGTGAATTGAATTGAAGAAGACTTATGTCCAGCCCGTTACCATACATGTCCCGACCGTTACCAGTTCTGTCTCAGCCGTTACTGGAGCTAATTGACTTCTCTAATTAATTCATGATAATACACGAAGCTCTCTTCTTTACGTAGATGTCATCTAAACGTGTTCTCCGATTAGCAGCAGATGCTTATTTGAGATAATTTCACCTATTGAAAACTATAAACACAAAAGTTTCTGAGAAAAATGCTTTTAAATTGTGTTAAACAATGAAAAGATACAAAAAAAGGACCTTAAAGATTAATTACAACAGTTTTTACCTTCAAGTGTCATTTATACAATGTAAAAGATGTTTATGCCATCGTTGAAAGATTTTTCTTAATTTTAGTTAAAATTCTTTTTTCTGATTAAGAAACGGTAACGGTCAGGACATTTTCCTCCCGTTTAATTAATTATGTTTCCACTAAAATTTTAATTGGTACACTTGAGCCTGACTGTTTGTATTTTCTCATAATCAAGTGTTTGCCAATTTATTTGAATAAAAATAATCCTTTTTGAGGAGTTTTATTTTGACCATTATGAGAAATTGAAAATCCTACCAATTTTGAATTCCACCCATATATTTATTTCGTAAGGTAATGTATAATGGGCAAACTAATAGAGAATGGTATTCATCTTCAAGGTCACACACATAGCGTCAGTAATAATTGTCGAAATGGAGCGTCTATAAGATACAAAGAGTTGAATAAAGAACATATATCATTCATAAAGTGAGCATTGTTTATTCACTCAGTAGAATAATTTCTTTCAAAGTTGAGGCTGATTTCAACTATAATGATATACAGTTTCATTATTCTATACAGACATTTTCAGAACAGACCCTTATGTCAATGGGAAATTCTAACACGCCAATCACTTTTAAAAAAGTTAGCTTTGGCTCCACTGCAAATCCAATGTCAAAGAAGAACAAGCAAGCCCTTGGAGAGATATTGATGACGGCTATCACTGCATCTTTGACCCTTTAATCTATTCAAGTTGAAGGATTACCATACTTTTTTAAAAGCTGAGATTGACTCAACTGAGAAAAGAATCAATTATTGAATTTGAAACTGAAATTAAAGTGTTTGAGAAATTAACTTTCTCTGGATATTACCTTATCAATGAGATATTAGATACCGTAATTTCTCTTTTAATTCAACACTAAAATTTTCAAAAGATTTTCAGAAAAGGGCTATGTTGAACTATTCTTACCTTTTTTTGTGACTCAGTTGGCTCTAAATATTTGTCCAAATATTAGATAAATGTCAATTGCTTGTGTGATATTAATACATAGTTTTTATAGATTACTATATAATATTGGCAATGTTATCATAATCCAGATATTTTAGAAACTTACTGCAGAAGAAAAATTTATGCTTTGCAATATTTTTTTCTTTTTCTTTTGCAAATTACACAATTATTTCAAGCAATGGTTGAATCACAGGAGCATCAGCTTTTGGAACTTGGTTGAAATTTTAGAAGTGATTTGAAGTTGTGACCTCAGAAAATATTATGTGGTTGAATTATTGGAGAAATCAAGGTAAATATTGAGGAGATGAATTTTCATAGGACTGTAAGTTTAGTCACAAAATGCACAAAATAGGCAAGATAAAGAGATATTTAAGCTGTGACAGAACTGCCAGAAAGAACAAGGTTCTGTTAAGAAGAATATGTACTTGCAACGAGAACTAACTTCTCATTGTTTATAATGGAATTTATAGAACTTCAAAGGATAATATCAAAAACATTGGTCCATAATCTACCTTTCCTGCACAAACAAATAAAACTAACAAATTGAGATTTTGTCTCTTTTTTTTGTTTGTTCCATTATAGAAATTTGCCCATAAAGGAAAAAGAACTTTAAACTTCAAATCTTGCTTTTTTCTAAAATAAATGACAAACCTACACACTACCTGACTAAATGTCAATTTCTTCATTAAAATAAATATTAAGAAATATTTTCTTCCCAGCAAGTTCATCAAGAACAAGCAAGAACATCAGACCATCAATACAGCTAAGCTTGTAATGTTCTACTTACAAACCCTGTAACCTTTCCCATACTAACGCTGATTCTTCCAAGGACCGTAAGAAATAACTTGGCATTAAGATGGTTAAACGAGGATCACATGAAAAATCCAATTTTCAAACAAGTGTATAAATCTTTGTGAGCTTTTGAGCCCAACTCAGCCGCTTTCGGAGACGAAATTACTGACTCCTCATTATTGCTAATCAATAACGGAACTCTTCACATAAAGAGGCTGTTTTGTGCTGCGTGTTACGGGGTCATACGGCCCCGGTGGTGATAATGGTCGAGGCACACTTCAGCCTCTCTTGGATTTCAAAGAAGTGCGAACCTATCTGATTGATATGGGTTTAGAGAAATAGATCTAAGAAAACTGCCGTGGGCTTCTTCACTATCTAAAGAGCTTTGATGGTCTCTCCCAGTTTGGTCTTAACAGATACAGTTGCAATATTTACATTCCCATCCTTTCATATTCATAAACCAAACCAGCTGAATCTGATGGTGATAAATGAATTTTGAAATTACATTATTGGTAATAAAACACCTGTAAAATACTTTTGTATCATTTTTTATCAAATTACTTATTTGTAAATTACAATTTCAATTTTCACTTTGTAAAAGTTTATGCTAAAAACCAAAAGCCATGGGTACACACAGACTGCTGAATTGATTAGTTCCAAACCATTCCTAATGGCCAGAATACTGGAATCACTCAGAACACAGATAACTCGCCAAAAAGGATGCCCCGGTTTGATTGAGACTTGGTGATTTTCTGGAAATCTTAATGCCTATCAGGTTATGGTAAAGGAGGTTTATCCTCATCATATGAAAATAGACTTGACAAAAAAAATTAGGATACATTGAAAATACTGAAAAAAGGAATACTGATATATTACTTCACTGCCCGTCTGATGAAATATCAAACATAAAATTCTGGTACTCCTAACTTATTTTGACCAGAATACATTAAGGCAACAGGAGGTAGATAGGTAAGGGTGTTTAAAGGGGCAGCGGCACATATTTAGGGGGAATGTGAGGTGATGTCAGGAAAATTAAAATAAATGGTTCCAATTGAAAGACAATGTATTTAAACTGAGTGAAGCAGTAATAAATCAAATGTATAAAGTTCAGCCATGCGACTCCTTTTTCGTACACAAACTGAATTAAAGGTGTTCACACAAAAATGGCAGCCAATGGACTTTATGTGAATCTTTATACTTTGTCCTCTGACTATGGATGATTGGTTTGTGTTATGAAATTTTTGACACTATAAAAATAATACATTTAGCATTAATGTACAATTATCAGTGAAAAAATGAAAATATAAAATGTTCAAAAACGTGCTACTGCCCCATTAATAGAGATCAAAAATACTCTCAAAGTTTAACCAGTAGGCTGTCTTGGGGGTAAGAGCAATCTATTGGCTCAAACTTGGCCATTTACTGTAAGAAAGCCTCAAAGTCTAGAGCTTGAAGAACTTTTATCTTTTTTATTCATTCATCACCAGGGGCGTAGCTCAGTGGTAGACTGTCTGCTTGTCACCCGGGAGTCGGGGTTCAATTCCCGGTCGCGTCATACCAAAAGACGTTAAAAGGTGGGAGTTGTTGCTGTCTTGCTTGACACCCAGCATTGTAAAGGCAGAACAACATTAACTGGCGCTGCACTGTGGCTGCCAGGTGCCAGAGGCACAAGAATAATTTCCTATGTACTTAGGACAATAAAGTGTTATTATCATTATTATAATAATTATTAAACACAATGAATTGAGTCTGAAATCTCTTTTGGGGTTTAAATAAGAAGCTGGTTTAAGGTCAAAGCAGAAAAAAACAAGGTCAAAAATAGCCAATTCACAAAATTCAAAACCTAAGACCCGAACAACAATTATCGTTTCATCCCATCTAAACTACATGATGATTTTTATTTATTTTTTATTTCACTTCAGTTGGATACATTTACATGATGAATTTTGCATTCTTTGAGTTTGTCCTCAATGAGAATGTATTCAAGGTCTGTAGATTATGATGTGCTATGCAGATATTCATAGTCAGTTCACATATGCTATCAGTGTTACAACACATGTTGTCACAAAAACTGCCGCCAGCTTTACACAAAAATTTATACAAACCGAGTGACATATGGTAGTACTCAGACTCTTGATCAATTTCATTGAACTAACCATCCAATCAATAAGATCTGCCCAACTCAAATGAACATTGGAAATAATTATTTTATCAGGAGTTTAATTGGATTTATGGAGTGCATTTATGTTCAAGATATTCAACAACAACAAAATTATTGTGTTTTCATATACTGAACCAAACAATTAAGGGATTTCTTAATTTGATTCATATTTCATCAGTACATCGAATTTGAAATTTTGAAATTTGCATTTATCCACAACGTTTTGGTCCAATATAATACATCTCAAGCAGAAATGCATAAAGTGTCTAAGGCTAATGCAGTTGCGTCCACATAAAATTTGCGTTGTGTCCTTTATAGAAACACTTTCTAAGGGGTATCATTGTAATCTAATACAATTTCAACAAAGAAAGATATCTATAAAATTTGGTATGAATCTGATTTCCTGTCCATGTTTGAATCTAGTGAAAGCCCAGTAAGCTCTATTGGTGGATTCTAGTGCATATGACCTTCGATAAAGTACAGATTTTTAAAAATTCTTTACCCTAAATCTCATCAATAATCCCAAGACACTTTGAAAACATATCCATCTTGAAACTTCATTCGGAAGGTTTAAGAATTTCACTTTACAGACACAAAAAACAACACAAGCAACAGCTGAGCTTGATTCTAACTCTTGAAGATTCAGCTCTGAGGAAAATGAATTCTTAGCCAATGAAATCTGAAGCGACTGAGACAAGGTTTATAGAATAGATCCTTCATTTTCTATAAGAAATCTGTCTCTTGCCATCTGTGGCCTATCCAAAGAAATGGATCGGAAAATATTTTAAACCAAAATGTCAAAACGACATTTGACTCAATTCTAGACAGTGTTGAGGACAGATGATTTTCACAGTTGTTGTTTTTGATATTTGAGCAAACGATGTTGTTACAAACTATTAAGGGTGCAACGATACACCGATACACCGGTGCATCGCGATTATATGGCTGACAATAAGATACACGATACGTTTTGCTTCTGAATCGATACACTACGATACGACCTACAATGGAATTAAATTTCTTAATTTAAATTTTTTACCCTGTCAGTGTCAACAGTGTTTTTTATAGACAAATAAAGTAAATGTTTACAGTTTCACTATCCTGTGTAATACGTATCGAGATGCGTATCGTATCGTACCCCAAATATCTAGATACGTATCGTATCGCGACCCTCCTGTGTGGTTGCACCCCTACAAACTATTGAAAATGTTATTAGGAAAACTATAAATCATCAAAATATGACCAAAAAAAATCATCCTTTCGAGAAAATAGACACAATAACAACTTTTTCAAGGATACAAACAACAGAAAATAACTTCTCCTTTTTGTGGCAGACGTGAAAGATAAATAGTGAAAGTCAAAGAAGTTACAGTTTTATCATATTCTCAATGCATCAGGCAATGTTTTATTCTTTACCTTTGCTATTTTTCTGTGTCTGAAACCTTGATATCTGACCTTTCCATGAAATTAAAATTGGACTTTTTCCAATCGTCAATTTTCCTGAATCTTTTAGACGACAAAATCAATATCAACAATATGGATCAGACAGAGGTTGGACAGCCAAATTATTGGATTAATCATGAAAAAGAATAGTTTTGAATCCATCGCATTCATTTGGACAAAATTATAGACATTTCCAATCAATCTGTGCAAATAAAATTCTAGATATCCATCAAATAGACGATTATTGGTAACAATGACAGCAATTACCTCATGAACCTTCAGCAAGTCCCAGACTAAGTCCACATTACAGAACAACTACCATATCTTCTGTCATTTCAAACAATAATCAAATATTTCATTAAATCTCAGACAAATTTAAATCCTAAAGTTTAACCCCAACGAAAAGCTTCTTTGCCTTCTGATTTTAAGTATATCTAATGTTCAACTCTACTTACTTCCAAAACCTTAGAAACCACAGCAACAACATCATAATTTCGACAATCCGCTCTCCCTAAGAAGTTTACAAGTTGATCACATGTCCCTCCAGAATCTCAAAGATCCTTTCACTCCAAATCCACATTGCCTATCTAGCAGAGCTTATGACATTTAAAGTCCATCTTACATTGACATTTCTGCCTTGATTAACCCTTGACTGGCTTCTTGAGAGTATAGGGATAAAGTATAAGAAGGAAGTTTAAATAATGACGACCAAAAAAAGCAAAAAGTACATTGGAAACCCTCCAACCTAGTTTCTCTGGTTATTCTCAAGGAAAAAAGATAATCTTAAATATTCATGTCTATAACCCACTCAGAAATGAAAATTCAATACAACTAAAAAGATTCTTCAATACCCTACTTTCAAACAAGCATCTCAACCATTCACCAGCTATAATATTTGTGTTAATCCCTACGTGGTAGGCAAATTTTACAAATCATAAACCATTAACAAATGGAAGTTTTCCTAAGAACATAACAGCATTTATTACACTTCATGGTTCATTTTTGTCATGAAATGCAACAGAACAAAAATACACTTTTCTTTGTGTCTTCACAAATAAAACTTTGAAATCACAGTTCTTCTATGACTCTGTGTTCTAAGTACACTGATGGCATGTATTTGTGTAAACTTCCTATGCTCAAAAGTAGATCTGTGCTAAAAAAGTAAATTTTTTACAATTTTCTTAAAACTTGTGACTTTGTAAAATATAGAATATCAACTCATGTCATATTATTCTGTCTTCATGATATTTATAAAAAATGTCCTCGCTCTTGTCCAAAAAAATAATGACACTGTTTTCATCAAATTGTATGACATGGACACTCATATAAAACCCTAGCAACAGGAGGAAGGGTTAAAGTAAACTCTCCACTCCTGAAGATCAACAAATAGAGAAGTATTTCTTCAATGACTACTAGAAGCTCGTTAAAACCTAAGTAATTAAAGCAAAGTAACTGATTCCTTCCGAGCCTCCTCAGCCATGGTTGGGTGTTTGCGCTGGTCAAATTTTGAAGTTGACCTTTGACCTCCTGCCTTAATTAAATACTGCTAACATTGCAACCTTCATGTTGTTCCTGATTAAGGGGACATCTCAATAGTTTTAAAGCATTTTAATGACATAGTTTTTTCATTCTCATTTTTTTTCTAACCAAACAGATGAAATGAGAGTTTATTTCATATATGATTTAACACAAGCATAACCTATTTTGTGATGTTTAAGGCCCTTCAATTATACATTACTGGAAATACTGATGAATGTTCTATGTTATAGCATATCCAAACTTCGAACAGAACCTGAGTCCATATGCTGACATAAAGGATAAAGTTATGGAATTAACTAATTTCAACAAAATTCATTGAAAATAATAAGAGCCTTCTAAGCATACCAATCTTCAAATAACTTAGCCATGATAAGATATCAACTGACTACTAGATAAATGTTACCCAAAAGCACAAACAAGAAGGTACTAGAAAGAGAAAAACATACCACATTCAATTCTACCAACTTTCATGAAAGCAGAAGATATATACAAAAGCACTTTATGATTCAATATGCAAATTGCTAAACAAACGTCACCCAAAAGCACAAACCTCAAACAAGAAGATCCTAGAAAGAGAAAAACTTATCACTTTCAATTTTACCAACTTTCATGAAAGCAGAAGATAAATACTCAAGCACTTCACTATTCAATATGCACTTATTCATTAACCCCAATAAGACATATTTGAACATCAGATATCTTACGTGCACAATAATCGTAAAACCAAGTCCTAAAAACCTCAAAAGGGAACGCAGCTAAATTTACCTTGCATGACAGGAGAGCTCAGCTAAACTCAGCAAGTTTTAGAGGTAGATGAATGATCCAAGCCTGTAACCTATTGTGGAGCGATGCCCTTGAGAAGCAAGACAGACTTCACATGAGTACGATACAGCGTGAAAGGATTTAAACCGATTTCCTCCGATTAACAACAAGTTCACTGTTAGACGTAATCCTCCACTGAATGAGATCTAGTGTTGTGGTCAGACTTTTACATTCCACAAATAGCTTTCGTAAATCGTAAATAAATTTTAAAAACTCACAAATTTTACTAGTTTCTTATCATTTGTTAAATTTTTAATGTAATTCAAGGAGCCTCTAAGGTATTATTACCAAAAACATTCATAAAAAAACTGCAAATTAAAAAAAAATATATATAAATATTACAAAAGAAACAAACTTAAACAGACTTAAGATTTGACAACACAAATGATTGAATAACAAATCATCTATTCAATTGTAAAATATAATAACTGTTATTGCCTAGTTTCTTGAAGATAGGCAATTTATGATCTGTTATTGTTAATTATTCAATATCAGTTATTAAAAGTCAATCATTTCTCTTCCTCAAAAGCTAATATTGAAACATTTTTATACTGGAATAATTTTGAATGTCCTTATTTTCCCATAATTACTCTATGAAAGCTTTGAGTATAGAGCCAAAATAGGTCACTTACTGAACTACAATACTTTCGATTACCTTATTGATAGTTTATATGTAACTCATGTTACTTTTCAGCAGGAAGATTATTATTAGGGTCTTGCATTTTAAAGATGCATCATTTCATAGAAAGAAAGAATTTTCTTTATAACTGTAATTTCCAGTTGATTTGTTTTGCTGTGATAAAAAGAATGTTTCTTAAATGTGAATTTTTAGTTAACTTTCTTAAACAACCCAAACAATAATATTTTATGAAAATATGATATTGTACTTTGTTACCTTAAATCACAATATATATTAATTATCTTCATTACAATAAGATATAAGACAATGAGAACTGTGTAAATTAACCCATCAACATCAAGATTATCAGAGACCAGATAAAACTTTGCCTTAACCCTCGTCAACAGAATCATTGAAATAAAATCAGCCTAACCCTCAAATAATTACGATAATCAGGGAACATAAAAGTTACATAGCATTAACCCTCATCATCAGAATTTACAAATCACAAATAAAACATCTAATACTTTCATGATAACGAAAATCAGAAATAAAACATCTCATGCTTTCATAATTATGATTATCAGAGAATATATGCAACTTTGCCTTTAGTCTTGTCATTAGAGAAAAATCCCATACAAAATAGATCATATGTTTATAATTATGAAAATCAGTAAACATTTATCAATTCATTTTCACCCTAGTTTTAGAATCATATCCCAAACAAAACAGCTCATACCTTAAAATCACAATTATCTGAGATTTTATGAGTAACTTTGTCTTTACACTCATCATTAAAATGAACAAAATAGATCACACTTTTATAATAACAATAATCAGAAGACATACGAGTGACTTTGTTGTATTGTTGTATTTTTTATAATAACAATAATCAGAGAACATACGAGAGACTTTGCTGTTACCGTCATCACAAGGTAGGTCATCAGGGGCCGCTCCAAAGTGTTCCATTGATGAATATTCCTTCCTTTTCTTTGTTTGCAAAATTATACCTCACACAAGAAACATCACCCTTCATCCGGCATCGGCAATCATATGTCACACATTTCTAAGAAGTCCTATAAACGGTGTCCTGAATCAACCCCAGCCGTCAGACTCAAAGCAAAACAATTATGAGTCACTCTTGAGAAGTCCCTGCAGTTACAATGCCAGTGTCATCATTACAATATGACACTGCTGATTACAATGTAACAGTGCCCTCCATTACAATACGATGGTCGAATGTGCAGCATTATGCTTCAGACGGACTCTGTATTAACTATGTCCTTCTGCGTCTGCTTCAGAAAAGGCTGATTTTGTACGTCTGTCTCTGGTCCCGACACAAGGGATTTTCTCTGTTATGAGTCACTCGTGAAACTAAAAACAATTCAATTATGATCATCACAGGTACTGTCTCTTTCAACACCCAACACAATTGATTTTTATGGTCCAAAGCTGACTGTTCAAATTATCAAATGTCAGGCTTTATGAATCATATTTATTGAATATTTCTAATTGGTATTCTTATTTTTAATTTTGATATTTGAATAACCAAAATGTCACACACTTTTCAGTAGTAGATTCATTCAAAAGCAAACGTTGCGTTCATTAACTTAAATTTTCTCAATTGTAAAGTTTATTTTTATCCGATTATCAAAAATCACTCATCTGCAAAAGCAGGGTAAAACCACTGAGACACTTGCATATACAAAGTCACGGAAGAGTGCACAAAAAGTACACCATTAAAATCATCCTCATTTTAAATGTCAAACTTCCGTGGTACCTTCCCACAAAAAACTTCTTCTCACCGATCCAAATTGTTCTCATTAGGGTAATTAGCACATGACATCACTTTCTCTTCATTGCACAAATGCAAAATCCTCAAATCCCCATCTTGAGATTAAAATCACCCACTATTTGAGGAATATGTAATAGAAAACTGCATCCAATTCAGAATAAAAACTGTCCAGTAACACTCAGGGCTTCAGATGAGTCATCGCAAGTAATAATGCATACAATATTGATCGGGATGGGGAAGCTTGTGGAATGGCTACCGTGTAGCCCAATATCAATCACTGGAGCAGACGGAATACTAAACAGTTGGGCTACAGCCTCCCCACTTCAAGATGGCTGCTCCTCTGTAGAAACAATAGCAGAGTTTAACATTTGGACAGCACCTCCTACATCTTACCTCTATCAATACATCGCGGCTCACAGTCGCCCACAGTACCCACAATGCAACAGATCGATAGAAGGAAACGGTAGCGACCTCGTCTGAACTCTGCTGTCTTTATGGAAATATTTCCTTCTGTTAAATTACATAACTAAGAACTGCTGTCTCAGCAAAATAAATAGCAGGAGATAAATGTTATTTCTGACTGTCTTAACAGATATGAATGACAGGGAAGAATGATTTTGACAGCCACTTAGTTTCAATTGAGATGAAAGAATATGAAATGACCGGTCTTCTTCAAAACATTCATGCAAGATAAGAAATAATTGTTTGGACATGCATTAAGATAAAATTCATAAGCACCATCATTCTTTATTATCAAGGAAATAAAAAAAAATCACCAAGTCTCTATTCTCGATAATATCTATATTGTTTCTCTATTATTTCTCTATTCTCTATTATTTCTCTATTATTTCTCTATTTCTCCATCATTTCTCCTTTTTTTCTCAATTTCTCTATTATTTTTCCGTTATTTTCTATTTTTCTTTTATATCTCTATTATTTTCATGTTGAATTTTTGATCCAGATCATCGTTAACATTAAACTAGTTTTGCTTATTCTTAATGTATACATATGTAACCATTATGCATCATAGTTTGTGTAATCTTATTTAGTAACTTGTCAATAAAACTGTGATACATATTTTGAAGCATATGTCAGCATAAAAAGGGGAAGCTTTTCTACTTAAAGGGGCAGTAGCACGTTTTTTGATAATTTTATATTTTAAAATTTTCACTGATAATTGTAAGTTAATGTTAAATGTATTATTTTGACAGTGTAAAAAATCTCATCACACAAGTCAGTCACCCATAGTCAGAGGACAAAGTATGAAGATTTACACAAAATCCATTGGCGGCCATTTTTTTGTGAACACCTTTAATTCATTTTGTGTAAGGAAAAGGAATCGCATGGCTAAACTTTTCATGTTATATGTGTGAATTATTACTGCTCAATTTAGTTTCAATACATAGTCTTTCAACTGGAACCATTTATTTTCATTTTCCTGACATCACCTTATATTCCCCCTTAAAACGTGCTACTGCCCCTTTAACGACTGTAAAAAGCCAAACTTGTAAGTCTTATTTCAAACAGCATCTTTTTTCAAAATGTTCCATTGTTCCAAGTTCAGTTGCAAAATGACTGACAGCCAAAGAAACTCAAAAGCTGTATAATATAGTAAATCAATAAATGTGTTTTGCAAAGTTTTGTGAAATACTTCCTACAGCTACCGGCAAAAACACAAGAAAACGTACATAATAACTGCTATGACTGCAAACATGCAAAAGGGCATTTGAAACAACATCCTCTTCAAATGCCGACTAAATCAATATTTTACCACAAATAAAACTGTCAACTCTAAAGAGGCAAGGCACTTTCGATAAGATTATTCTTTCATCACCACTTTCATATTATTTTCTGTTTGTCGTAAAGGCTACTTAATATGAACAAGTCCAAATGTTACCATAGAAACTTAAGTCTCTCTGGTAACATTCTCAAGTTTAAAGCCATTAGCAACAAGTATAGAAATTAATTTGTCACCTGAAGTTCTTGAATTGATATATGAGAATAGTTTTCACAATATTAACAAGTCATAAATATCAACATATTTCTTAATGCATCAACTGAAGAAAGAACTTCTAAAACGGTAACTATTTAGATAAAAAAGTATGATAATCAGATTACGTGTGTTCTTAAAAATATATATATATATCGTTTTTCATAAATTATAAAAAAATTCTATTTGAAATTTAAGTTTCAACAACATTTATTTGCATTTCTATTCAATTTTTAAGTAAATAAAATATTAGAAAGTCAAAAAACAAGCCATCATTATATTCCATGATACCATGAATTAAATTTCATGTCTATAAATTTTCTGTAAAGAATATCTCGATCTGACAACAAATCCACCCATGGGCAACATAAAATTCTACATTTTGAATTAAGACACTGATGCTGCATTTATGCAGGGAACCTTGGACAAAAAATCACACATTTTGATAATAAAAGTGTCTTTCAAACAATTTATGAAAGCGAGTCTGCTGAAAAAATATCAGATTCTTTAACAATTTCTCCCTGAAGACCACAAAGTGTTAAACTGTAGCCATGATATTGTCCTCAACTCACCTAACATGACATCTTGATACCTCCAAACTCGGCGAATAAAATCTGAAATTCTTACTGACAGATGGCTGATGATCTGTCTCTTAAGAAACCCCAAACTTCAATCAAACCTCCCCCTTTATTCCTCTATACAAAAATCTTCCAATACCCGAAAAAATTGCATTTGTCATTCAATCAGCCATTTTTGTGTGAACCCCTTTAATTCATATGAGGCGAAATGCCTGTAATATGAATAACATTATCAAGATGACGAAACATTTGCAAATCCATATATGATATTTCCAGCTATTTATTGACAAATCAATATTAGCTAGTGCACACTTTTCTCAAGTGTACCATCAATAATATATCAATAGATTTGCACTTGGGAAGTGGAGCAAAGTGGTGTTGTGGTTAGCATGCTGGCCTCTCACAACAACAGCTCAGGATAGAATCCCAGTGGAGGTACAACATTTGTGACCTTGACCTTGTTCTGAGTTGTGTCCCTGGGCAAGGCACTTCATCCACATTGCACATAGTCTACCCAGCTATACAAATGAGTACCTGAACATTTGAATGCATGACTTGAACAGCTGTGCAAAGCCCTTAACAGCAGCTTCAAAAGTATTTTTCTTCAAGACAATGTTAAAATCTGTGCGCTTTGAGCATTCCTAGCATGGAAATAGTGCATTACAAATGGACAATTATCAAAATTCAAAGTGGTAATTTCATTCTAGATACTTTTTTGTCAATTTTAGACAATTCTGGGACATTGATAACATCTATCTACATGAACATGAACATGCAAAAAAGTATGATTATTTACAAGTATTTTTTACCTATAAATAGTGAGAACATCATATTTGCATAACCAAATCTAACCAACAAGGCTAACTCCAAATGCAACAATTAATTTGTTAAAATTCTTAATACTAAGCCTTGCCCTTCATACTCAGAGAACAACTGTGTCCATACCTGGTTAAAACTTCAATCGTTTGCAAAGCAATGAAGTTTGGTATACATAAAAGTTCTACTCATTTCTTTTGTGTTCAGGAACATATTCAATAATTTCTATCATAATGAAAGAAAAACATTGTTGATAATAAAGAAAACACCACTATCATATTGTAACTAGCATATTCTAACATCTGTTCATTATGCAAAAATTGGAAAAAAATAAAACCTTTCTTTGTTGTCAATGAAAGGATGTTTGCAGAATAAACTCAATCTATTATGGGGAAAATGTTCTCCATCACTGGGTTACCAGTAACATATTCATCCCATTGTAGTGATGTTCCGCCAATGTTGCAAGGTAATGAATTTGAAGTGCTCCCAGCAATCCCTCCAGTGTATTGATAGAATTACCATTACTATGATCGGCTATTACTGCAAATTGTGGTAATGTCCCCTGAGACTACATCCCACACAACTTATCTTCTATGTAGGTAGCAGATGAGGATGGTAGAGGGAGATCGGGAAAGGGGAGGATTTCTGTCTGGTTAGATGTTGCGAAAGAGAACAGAAATCGGAAAGGTGTTGTGTGTCTAGTTAGAGGGCAGTCTGATTAAAATCAGCCTAGTTCTAAGGAATGAAAGTTATAAAATATTAACTCTACCAAGAATCGAACTTGTTATTTCGATAGGTTTCCTCTCCAATGGGTCTGACCGCAGCTCTATAGTTCACATGTTCTGAAGTTGTGTGTCTGGTTAGAGGGCAGTCTGATTAAATTCAGACTAGTTCTGAGGAATTAAAGTTTTAAAATATTAACTCTATCAAGAATCAAACTTGTTATTTCGATAGGTTTCCTCTCCAATGGGTCTGACCGCAGCTCTATAGTTTTGGCTCAGATAACCAATCACAAGCCGCCGGCAAAAGCCTACGGTATTTGAGTAGCTAGGAATAAGTAACTTCTGTTAACCATGTTTTGAACATGATCCTGTTAAGGGTCTTATAAGTGAGACAATGTGATTGGTCCGCTGGAGACTAGATTTCGGCTGCACTAAACAGGTAAAAAAACAAGCAAGGTACAAGGGTGCAGTCAGACCTAGTGTAGAGGATCTCTGTAGAATTAACATTTTGAATCTTTTATTCCTTGGAACTAGGCTGATTTTAATCAGATTGCCCACACCCTCCCTGTTGTGTTGGGATAAAGGTGAGAGAAACAGAACATAAATTGCAGACAAACTTCTAATGGGATTCAAACCCAAAACCTTCTGCAAAGCAATCACTGTGGGTAACTTAAAGAAATATATTCAAATTCTCTTGTTTGAAAATTCAAAATTTATGTGAATGCTCTACTTTGATTTATCATAATTACAAATATTCAAAATTTACTTAGTCCTAGCAATTATATTGCTGAAAATATCAGAGAGAATTGTTTTCTTTCTCAAAACCTAAACACAAAGACAGGTATTGTATAGTACGAGGTACCATGTTTATAATCGCCATCTGAATTCTAGCTTAATCTTAGACAGCAATATTCACTTGCCATTGCAAACCTCCCCATCCCCCAACCCTTCCCCGTATCATCTCAACTAATATCAGAATAAATGAATTTGTCTGAATAAATATTGCCATTTCAATCTCTTTCCTCCTCCACAGCCATCAGAGATTGGCAGGTTGAATACTGGAATACCAAATACTGCACTCTTGTTCTTGTCACTTAGAGAAGCAATATTGCCTGCTCTAGTTTTCCTTTATTAGAGACATGAGAACTATGGTGGTTTGATATCAACTTCAGTAATCATTTCTCTTATAGAAGCTGGTGATCTGCATCCAGAACTTCAGATTTTGTAAATTCCTGTTGGTCACAGGGGCCCCTCACTCAGTCATTTGGGGGGTCAATTTTCTTTCCAAAGGAAAATACATGAATTTTCCTGGTTACTTAGATGAATTAAAATGACAATGTTGCATTATCTCAGAAATGGCATATACATAAATACCTAAATTTTCCTTACATAAGCAGTGTTTATAATATAGCCCGGCCGCCAGTCCTAGACTGGCTACTTTTTGCCAGGACTGGTTCCTTTTTGGTCAGGCATGGTAACTTTTAAATTTTTTCTATATTTTCCCCTTAGGAATTGACCAATTAATGTTCAGGACAGGCTAGGTTATCAATCTATATGATACACTGACATAAGATATGTACACATAATTGTTTTCTTGAAAAAAGTTAGGAGCATATATGTTTAGATCATGGCATGGGCCTGTAGGACCCCAGCACTTCCAAAGAGATTGGCCATTTATACAAATCATGGGGGAATGGCCTGGGCCCACCATCAATCTGAAGCTCTATGCATCAGTACAAAAATGTCTTCCTTTTTAGTAGGGGTGCAACCACACAGGAGGGTCGCGATACGATACGTATCTAGATATTTGGGGTACGATACGATACGCATCTCGATACGTATTACACAGGATAGTGAAACTGTAAACATTTACTTTATTTGTCTATAAAAAACACTGTTGACACTGACAGGGTAAAAAATTTAAATTAAGAAATTTAATTCCATTGTAGGTCGTATCGTAGTGTATCGATTCAGAAGCAAAACGTATCGTGTATCTTATTGTCAGCCATATAATCGCGATGCACCGGTGTATCGGTGTATCGTTGCACCCTTACTTTTTAGTTCTTTACAGACTACACCTGAACATAAGGTCATGTAAGCTGCACATAGAAATTATATCAAATTTGATTTCTTACTGATCCATTCCTAATCTTGCCAATTCACACGAATTTTATTCTTACCAGGAGTACATTTGTTTTAAAAGATAAGTCTAAAAGGTTTTAATGAAATGCTAAAAATGTAAAAAATACTGTACAAAATTATAATGGAAATAGAACATTTTGAAATTATGAATATTGATCTATTTCTACATTGATGAATTATTAATGATAAAAATGACAATATCCATTACCCAGATAGCAAGGGTATGTTGGGCCAACATCTGGATATGGTTGGTTGGTTGGCCCACGATTTGAAAACGTTGGCCCAACGAAATCATAATGACGTAAATACAATGGTTGTTTTATAAACGTTGGTCCAATGATTGGCCAACGTATGAAAGATTTCACAATTGTGTTATCATTTGTATGTTGTTTCATAACGTCAGCCCAACGTTGGGCAAACGTTGTAAATGACATCTATTTTATAGCCATTGTTTTTTACCTTTAATTTTGTGTTGAATTAATATGGAGTAAATTAAAGTAATATATTAATAGGATAAAGATTTAAACAGTTTTTTAAATGCCACTGGATAATGATCTGAAGATTTTAATGACAACTACTGGATTCGAAACCTGCTTGTCACATAGCTCTGCAGGACAGTCAAAAAGCAGACGACGGCAACATTTCTGGATTCCTTAATGCAGTGAGTATTCAATTTTGCTACCTACTTAATGTTACCCGTTTTGTGAACATGGTTTTCACATTATGTTTGCCATTTTGAAAATAACCTCAGTTTATGACTTATTGAAATACATGAATTTTTTTTGAAAGGTTCACTTTATTAATTGCAGTCCAGCTAATCATACATTCGTATAATGTGAATATTTTACAATACATTGAATGTGACTATTTTAAAAACAATTAAGCATAACACAGGAAAGGGGTGAACATTTTTATAAAGGATATTGTTTTCAAAAGTTTATTTATATATATTTATTTATGTACCGTACGTCTTATTAAATTTTCTTGCCTGACATTGACCCAACATTGGCCCAACGATTAAGGGTTGTGATTTCTTCTTATGTTAAATTTATTTGTTGATACCGCTTGACAAGTTGGCAAATTAAAATTAATTAATTAAAAAATTTTTGATTAAAAATCTCTGAAAATGCTCATTAGCTATGTAGTTCATCAGGCTATTTGGTAATAAATTATATAAATTGTCAAAGTATTAGCATGATCAGTCACAAGACTAAAGTTTCTGTAGCTCTAGAAAATTACATCTCATTTTGAGTACATGTTTATGATGATATGATTTTACAATGTTTATGTATTTTATAGCGTTTACTGTGTGACTGTCATATGACTTTACTGTTATGTGTATTGTTATATGTTTTGACAAACCATACTGTACTTTTCAATACAATGTACTACACTATATAACATTTTCTCATATTCAATTATATCAGTAGGAATATGGCTAGTTTTTGCCCTCATCCATTAATTTTTTAAGTTACTGTAATATTTCTAAAGTGATTTATATTGTTATAGTTTTATATATTTATTTCAGGAGCAGACCACGTGCACAAGAACCTGTAAGGAACAAATTACAACTGATGTCAACAAGTTTTGGAAATCGGGCCAGCATAGCATACAAAAGTTCATGTGACCAAAAAGATATTTACCCGATTAAAATATCTAATTTGTCTACTTGTTTTGTTCTTTGTATTTAAGTTACTAAGGTAAACGAAGGCAACCACGGAACACGGGACATAATATGACATTGGGCCAACTAAACAACAATCATATCATAATGATGGACCAAGTGTGGGCCATTGTAGTCCGTAGATTATCTTTCATTGGGCCAACATTGAACCAATTAAATACCAACATTATCATAATGATGGGCCAGATGTGGGCCACCATAGTTTGTTTATTATCTTTCATTGGGCCAACATAAAACCAACATTATGGGCCAACGTGGAGCCGATGAGCATGTCCAAATGGGCCCATCGTTAGGGTTGCAACTATGGGCCAACGAAACCGATAATGTTGGTTCAATGTTGGCCCAACATATGAATGCTATCTGGGTACCTATTTGGTTGAGTGAGTGAGTTATTGTCTGACGCCCCTTTGGCAATATTTAAGCCATTGGCCTATCTGGTCCAGTATAGATATTGTTGACAGTTGCGTAGGGATTCTGGAAAAGGTAAATTAGTGGGCACTATTTCAAAGTGGATGCTAAATAGTTTAATGACTGGACATCATATTGATATCCAAAACCAGTAAGAAGGTTATTGTTCACAACGATGTTGTTCACCACAGCATATATTCATATTTTTCCCACTGTAAAATGAATCTCTCAATAAGTCTTCAAATGCTATAAAAAGGAATCGAAACACAAAGTTGCAAAAATCTATAAAGCAATGAAACTCTTATCATAAAGTTTCTTTAACAAAGCGTAACCAACTAAATTTTGAGTTTGAAAGTTTCCTCATTTAAAATCTATCAAAAGATGCCATGACAAAAGACAAACTTAACATAAATACTTTTATGGCAATAATGGTCTCATTTATAAAGTACTTATGCTGACTTTTGACAAAACGATTATGAATTAGTAATTATTATCTGTCTGTGTTTATGTTTGACCTTTAAACCTTTTCAAAATTATCACATATCGCTGTATTTGATTGGGTATTTGTCTACTCCAACAAATGTCAACTCACTTATTTGGATCAGATTGTTAAATTTTTATTGTGTCCCGTCAAAACTTGTTTTCAGTCAGTCTCCCTTGTTCTTCTTGAAAGACACTGATATATATTCTTTTCTTTTCTTAGCAAGTAAATCTGTGAAGAATTTTTTCAAATCTTAAAACTGTTAAAGCATAAAGTGAAAACAAAAGATCACTAATATTATTATTTGAGCATGTGCATTTACAGGTTAAGAAGTTTGTAGGATATGGAGTGTTCGAGGTTGTATTTTTTTAAGAAAATGTGATGAAAAATGATTTTGGATGATAAATAGAATCTCACCCTTGTGTCTTCTGATATCAAATATATCAACTTGTCCTCGTGTCTTCTGATATCAAATATATCAACTGAGAGGTGAGATTCTCTATAGATATACCAAATATGAATTGCCTAAATGTAAGAATTATGACATAATTTCCCTTTGCCAAGCAATTTATTTTAGTATTCTGGGTTTCTTAAATATTACTTTACATTCAAGTTACCTCTTGTCATGAGTCACCTGTTAATGTGGTAAGCATATTTACAAATGATTTCATATTTCACTATCTGCACACCTGTTCCTATATATTCATTTAGGGTTTATTTTGTTGATCAGTTGTTCTGTTGTTGCTAAATATCTGTGACAATGCAATAATTAAATGACCATGTAAATTATCAAAGCAGGTGACAACTTTAATTCAAAAGTTATCCCAAACTCTGTAAACTTTTGTTGTGGTGAGTGTTGTTTTGTCATAATTTACCAAAGAAAATACCATAAAAACATGAGATACTAAAAAAAAATAGTAAAAATTGTAAGTTGTTTGAAGCTGTATTTCTTAATACAAAGAAAGAAATAATATGATATGATTTTGAATTATGTGGAAAAAAAATCAATTATAAATTAGTTATAAAAAGCAACAATTAACTTTGAAGTTTATATTCTCTTTTCTGCTAGCCTATTTCGTACAGATTTGATCAAAGATAAATCACTATTTTTATTACATTTTGCTTTGCCTGATCTAGATCTGATCTCTGTCACCCATGAAAACATGAATAAAAATAGTGCTGTTGCCACTACGAGTGAATCGGAGTGATATATCTTCAAATTTAAATGACATATGCATGATGATAGCAGCTCCTTGTAGAGCTTTTCTGAATGTAATTCTAATTGTGGATTCATGATTGACATGTGTTGACAACCAGTCGTCCTCATCATAGGATTGTCTCTTTGACAATGAAATTGACATCATAAACAAAGAATAAATTCATACAGCGTCGATTTACGTCAGTGACATAAAGTTGACATGTACACATAAGTAGAACGATATGAAATATGAGAAACTAACACCTAGAAAAGAAAGGTGCAGGCAAAAATCTGGAAGGAAAATATGTCAACGATCAAGGGACAACATCGTAAAGAAGTCACTCACCTAATTTCTCAAAGCCTGATGACATGTATGTCGTGCCGTTTGGTATCAGAAGCTGTCGAGTCAGAAATGATACTCCTATACGAAAGGTTTGACATCATTCTTCATGCCCAGTGATCGACAGATCTTAATAGAACAGATCAAATACATCAGCCAAATTTGTCAAAACAGCAAGTTCATTTCTGCAATACAGGTAGTGGAAGAGTAAAAGTACGGAACGGTTATTTGTCGGACTCGGATCGGACTGAATAACTGGGTCGACCGATCGATGAGTCAATAGGCTGGAACAATTGATGGCGTTTTTCATTACAAGTTGCTCGAAAGGAAATCGTTAACTCTTTTTTATATTTTAACCATATTTCTAGTGAAGATCACTCGCTATACGCTTATTCAATAGATATCCTTTGTCATTTAGTACATTTTTATCATAACTATTATGATTAATTAACTTATTAAGTGTAATCTGAATTTCAATAATAATTACTCACTTTAGGCATCTACTTATGTTCATATTTAGAGGAATTTTGATAAGCGTTACATTATAGATAAAAAATTTCTGTTAATATTCTTCCCTGTTATGGTTTTACCTTACCCTCTTCAAATATGTACTTCCAATCAATGTACTTTCCTTAACTTGCGGGGAATTCTTCCTTGTTTAACTAGTTATTCTCCATGTATAAATATATCTGAGTAGTTTCTCTATCTAATTGCTATATGTCTTCCTTGTAGTGTAATAATTGGAAAAATAAATCCCATATTAGTATTTTTACTCTAATGACTTAGTTAAATTGACGATATCTTAGTAACATTCATGTTAATGTTTTGTTAATTCATTACAATGTTGATAGTTTGGATTCATTACAATTTCATTTCATTTCATTTATTTATTTATTTATTTATTTATTTATTTATTTATTTATTTATTTATTTATTTATTTATTTATTTATTTATTTATTTATTTATTTATTTATTTATTTATTTATTTATTTATTTATTTATTTATTTATTTATTTATTTATTTATTTATTTATTTATTTATTTATTTATTTATTTATTTATTTATTTACTTACTTACTTACTTACTTACTTACTTACTTACTTACTTACTTACTTACTTACTTACTTACTTACTTACTTACTTACTTACTTACTTACTTACTTACTTACTTACTTACTTACTTACTTACTTACTTACTTACTTATTTACTTACTTTATTTACTTACTTACTTACTTACTTACTTACTTACTTACTTACTTACTTACTTACTTACTTACTTTACTTACTTACTTACTTACTTACTTACTTACTTACTTACTTACTTACTTACTTACTTACTTACTTACTTACTTACTTCATTCATTCATTCATTCATTCATTCATTCATTCATTCATTCATTCATTCATTCATTCATTCATTTCATTTCATTTCATTTTATATCTTTTTCATTTTTTTCATTTTTTTCATTTTTTTCATTTTTTTCCCATTTAATCTTATATAATTTTTATTACTTCTGTTTAATTTATAAATACATTTGTACTTATTATTACAGTTATATTGAGAGAGATTGCGTCAACCCGATACTAAAAATATATTCAAAACATTCATAATTTTCCTTAATCTTCTCAGCCATTAATCATTGGATAAAATTGTTATATCTCGGTAGCACGTAACTGGGATATCACTAAGGAATGTTATCACAATGATCATTGTAAATAGTTATTTGTGAATGAATCGTGCATGATATTTTATCGTGTTTGTTATCGCCGATCGCTTATCAATATGTACCGTATAACCTATAATTATGAACATTAAATTTGTAAGGAAGGACAAATTTCGGTGAATTACAACAGTTAAAGTAAAGAGAAAATGGGTTGCGCACCGAATATGAAAACACATTTCTCCATTTATTCAACAACCCCTGCGATACATTAAAACTTGTGTTTACGACGAACGCAAATATTTGACAGGGCCGTTGCACTGATTAAAGAAGTGTAGAGGTTCGGTGGATTTCTATATTTCAGGGTCAGAAATTCCAATATATATTAACGTAAAGTTTAGCGATTTTTTATTTCTTACACAAAATGAATACAAGGTGTTCACACAAAATGGCCGCCAATGGATTTTAGGTGAATTTTCATACTTTGTCCTCTGACTTTTGATGATTGGCTTGTGTAATGAGATTTTCGACACTGACAAATAATACATTTAGCATTTAGCACCTAGCATATAAAATTATTTAAAAAACGTGCTACTGCCCCTTTAAAATTGCACTGTGAAAATATGTACATCATTTGTTAAACTGTAAAGATGTCCTTCTCTGTAAAATAAGTCTGCACGTTTTGGCAGTTATAAACATAACATCAGGACATGACATAATAAAACACATTTTGCAATGGCTAGAACAGCGATAGGACTAATTTCCACCCCTGTAGTTGTAGCTCGGTAATGGGTTCGGAAAGAGTGTTTGAGTATTTATGACTGGAATTTGTTTTAAATGAATGAGTTTGTGTTATGTGTTCCTATCAGTGCCACTGTCTGATTAGTTTGGCTTTGATTAAATGATATGAACAAGTATGGATTAAAGCATATATAATTACATATTTTCAATCAGAATATAAAACAGCCCTATATATTAGCAGAGATGCATATATATACATCACACGTCCGATCTCAATGGACATTGTTTAATAATTTATATAACTTGTCAATCTATCAACTCTTTCTATCCTTCTGCCGGCTGTAAACAATATAAATGACAAATTCATAACTTCATGTTCTCTTAGGAGGCCTGCTGAACTGATTGGCTTTGGATTTCTTAATCAAATGACACCCTCACTGATACAGTTTGATATCCCGAAAATCCTTAATTAGAAGCCAGGTTCCTATTGTTTTCAAACTGTCACCACGGTCACTATCATTAATTTCGTTTATTTATTATTTTTAATTGATATATTTTTACGATAAGAAAAGTGATTTTCTATCAATATTCAGCTTTATTCAATTAGGCAGGTGTTTATATTTGTCAGAGCTTTAAGTGCAAGTGCCTCAATTCGAGGCAAATTAAAGGGGCAGTAGCAGTAGTTTTTGTATCATTTTATATTTTCAATTTTCTCTGATAATTGTACTTTAATGTTAAATTATTGTTTATAGTGTCAACATTCTCATTACGCCAAACAATACTCCATAGTCAGAGAACAAATTATAAAGATTCACATTAAAGTCCATTGGCGGCCATTTTTGTGTGAACACCTTTATTTCATTTTGTGCAAGAAAAGGGAAACGCATCGCAGAACTTTACAGTAGGTGTTTGACTAAATTCCTGCCTCATATAGTTTCAATACTTTGTCATTCACTTGGAACAATTTATTTTCATTTTCCTGACATCACCTTATATTTGCCCTAATAACGTGCTACTGCCACTTTAAAGGCTCCCGTCTAAATTAGGATTTACTGTATGTTGCTCCTACAGCTTATGGGGTGTCCGACAGTTTTCATGTCACGAGATCTTTTACCGTAGTTGCTATCATGGACGTCATTCTTTAAATAATGGCCCTAAACTTAACTGTTCTGTTAACTGTTAACATTCTGTACGGGCTTTGCGTTTCTAGAGACGACCTCATAGATGTGACTGAAAACATTGAATGGTTGACATATTTAGATCAAAATCGGTAAAGACGAATGAATTATGCTATCCTCTCATTTTTGGGACAAGTCTTTGAGTGTAAGTCTGATTAAAATAGGCCTAGTTCCGAGGAATATAAGTTTTAAATATTTACTCATCCGTCTATCTTAAATATTGAAGGCCGATTTAATCAGACTGCTACAAATTGATAGCCTATTTGATGATTTTTTCTATGACTACGGGTTAAGTTATGAGATGATTATCGCACGGAAGATAATTCATTTTACATGTTTTGAGAAATTTGAAAAATAAAATTTCCAAAAATGTGCTAGTTTCCCTTTAACATATAACGTTTATATGATATTTTATAGCATAACTCTTTTGATCCCAAACTATCGCTTAATTCCATACTTGGCCCATGCTTTGCCAAAACAGTAAGCATCAACTCTTTGTGTGTCATCAAGAGATTTTACAACCACTTCATTTGAAACGTGAAACATTAATTTTTCATAGAATAAGGTTGAATTAACACACTACATTTTATATTAACATTGAAGAATAAAAAGTTTTATTGTTATAATGATACTAGTTGCATACAGATTGAGAAAGGCACCAAAAATATAATCAGAAAGTAATCGCTAAATATGTTTCCTAACATATGCAAACAAAACGTAAGAACAAGAAAATAAGTAAACTGATCATCATTTTCAATACAAAAATATTATGGAAGATACAACCTATCTAAAACACATTTCGGGTGTGGGGAAAGCTAGTTAAATTTTTTTTTTTTTTAATTAAGGAATGTTTTCGTTTCGTTAAAGGATTTATCAATCCAGATTTTATATATCCTCGAGAGCGCTTTTGAACATTTTCTAACAACACGGTTGTTTTAATATAATTAAGTTAAATATCTTAGTATTTTTTTACAAATCTGAAGACGTTTTGACGTATTTGTAAAATTTTAACAACCTTTGCGATATTTTCTTCCCAGGGCACCTGCCTCACAACTCCGTTCATCGACATTGTACAGCAAATACCACTTATCAAAACAGTAAAGCACTGCTTGGAGTTTGATTGGTTACTCATTCAAGATGGCGCTGAAAAGGGCAGTTCACGATAGTAAGTAATCAAAACAGTCTTATTAATACAAAAGCAGTCGCCTGCACTCTCACAACTTAGTTAGTACTACATCGAAAGTTATGAACTACCGATTTTTCATAATATGATTAAAATTCGCACATTCGTATTGGCACAATGTGTCAAAATATGCCTGGTAATTGACCAAAATTATCTATGCACATCAACATTAACATATCGATATATTCTAGATACAGACGGTATGACGTGTTATTTGTCGTTTTCGTACGCAATTCACGTATTTTAGGCGTCATATTGATATCTGTTATTATTAATTGTCAATTAACTTAGGTTACAAGTATTGACACCCTAAAAAAACGCCCAGTTTATTTTTATGATGTGTCACCACGAATCAGCTGTTTTATTACTCAGAATAACAACTCATATAATGTAAGCCATGACAACACTTAATTTAGCTGTTGCATCCTAAATCTTAGGCTATAGGCATTGTGATCTTGTCACACAATCGCTAAACTAAGAAACATATTCAGTTATGATTTATCTCAATTGGATCGCAATAAAATTTTCTACGAGTCGTATCATATACATAAAGGATACTAAATTACCTTCCATTTCATACTATTTTATTAAAAGAGTTAATGATTTTGTTTTAAACAATGAAAGGGATTTTTATACAATCTAATAAAAAGTATTAAATGGAAGGAAGTTTAGTATTCTGTTATCTACTTCCTCTTAAAATCGGGAACCAGTGATTTCGTAGGAGGATCTGTTTCGTAGAAGCGGTGATTTCGTAGGAGTGATATTTATTATATAAATTCTTGTATGCGTTTTATGTATGTAGCCATTGAATATATTATCATTCAATTTCAAAGTTTTTTGAACAAGTCACATATTTAAAGTTTATTCAAAACAGTGGATGATCACACAATGAATACGACAGAAAACTCTGTAAAGGAAACAACACTGTTACAATTAAATCTGAATAACCAATCACTAATATCAGCAACTAGAGAACAATTAATACTGAATATCAATTAGGCACTGATTGCGTAAGTCGATCAATAATTTCAAACAATTACTTTGACACTGATTGCAAACGAAGGGACATCAAGGCACACTAGGGGGCGGGACTTGTACTATCGACTATCGAGATGTTTTGATTGTCAAATGCTTTGTCAGCGACCTACCGTTTTCATCCAGTCGTTGCTAGTAAGTGTTGAAAATTATATAACATCATACTTACCATTTTATTTTATTTATAAAAACAACCAACAAAAATATATATACACAATGCAAGCAATCAACAATCATCTAACATAAAAAGTACTTCTACGAAACCACCGTCCAATCCTCCTATGAAACCACCGTCCAATCCTCCTACGAAATCACTAAAATATCCTCCTACGAATGGGATCCTCCTACGAAATCACCTACACCCTTAAAATCAACCAAAATTGCCAAGCAACAATGTGCTGAAACTAACATTTCGGCAGCAATTATGCTGGCACGCTTACAATTTGACGTCACAACAAGACACTTCTGTGACGTAATATTTGCTTTGTGGTAGTACACTAGTTGAATATTGCCATATAGATATAACTGCGGTATCTTACACGGGCGAGTAATAAACATGTATATTTACTTTCTTGCAGAAATTCTAAATGATGTCATCCTGTCTGTCAAAAAGACGGGATCTGATTGGAAAGTGTTGGTGGTTGACCAACTGAGCATGCGAATGATTTCAGCATGTCTCAATATGACGGAGATCATGTCCAATGGAATAACATGTAAGCTTCTAGATTCATCGACATAGATACCCATTTTGTAAAATGCTCTTTTCAATATAATAATAACACTTTATTGTCCTAAGTACATGTACATTTCGGAAATTCAATATGTGCCCATGGCACCCGGCAGCCACGGTGCAGCGCCAGTTAATGCGTTGTTCTGCCTGTACAATGCTGAGTGTCAAGCAAGGCAGCAATAACTCCCACCTTTTAACGTCTTTTGGTATGACACGACCTGGAATCGAACCCCGGTCTTCCGGGTGACGAGTGGACACTCTACCACTGAGCTAATGGAACATGTTGTCGGAACAATTAATTGTGAAATGTGACAAAATTTTGAGTTCTAAGGAGAGCCAAATGATGCATATCACATGACTAACTGCTTATAGTCAATTTACACTTCTTCATGTTTTGGAAATCATAACAATTTTATGAAAATAACATTTGTTTGCTATTGAGATTATAATTTTAGTTAAAGAATGTGTTTTTATCAAGATAAATTACTGTTTTCTTTTGCAGTGGTGGAAGATATCAACAAAAGAAGAGAACCATTGCCAAACTTAGAAGCTATTTATTTGCTAACGCCAACAGAAAAGGTATAAAACAGTTTTCTATCAGTTTCTTAGGGTTAATTCAACTGAAAAGTAATGTTCAAACTAATCGTATTTAATGTCCTTAATTTAAAGAAGTATGCAAAAAGTAACTATTTGACACTAACAAATGGATCTAAATTTGTTTCAGTCTGTTCGCGGTTTAATTCAAGACTTCCAGAATCATAACAACACTCAGTATCTCAAGGCACATGTGTTCTTCACTGAAGGTATGTTTAGATTTTGATATCATTTTATTTCCAGCGATATTTATTTTTTAAATCTTAATAAAAAACTCATATTAAATCTTAATAAAAAAACTCATATTTCACATGACAATATTTTCATTGAAGGTCTGTCTTATAGAACGTTTTGTTAAACATAAAATATTTTATTAATAGGAAAACAATCTGGAAATTTTTTCTTTCCACAAGAAATTTTTCTTGAATAACAATGAAGAAAAATATGTTTTGTGAGAAAATTTTATGATTGAAGGTGTGTCACTTTAACTAATGTTTAGGTACAGCAAGAATATATTGTTCATAGGACAAAATCTTAACATCTAAGAATTGATTACTTTAATGATGCCCATGTTTATTTAAGGTATGTAAATTAATTTGATATTTTATTCAAAGATATTGTTATTTAATAAGTGGTAGTTGACATTGACAGATTGATACCCTATTTATTATTGTTAATCTTCAGGGTTGAATCTGTCCCAAAAATTTGGTTTCGATATCGAATGAGAAAGAATTTCTTTCCATTAATATCTTCTTATTTATTAAACTAGCTTGTCCTGATGAACTATTCAATGAGTTGACAAAGAGCAATGCAGTCAAGAGAATAAAGACCTTGAAAGAAATCAACATTGCTTTCCTACCTTACGAGTCACAGGTAAGAAGACTGATGAGAATTTCAGTGTTAAAATTTGTTTGTGTTGTTAGTTTATCTGTTCTTGATCTCTTCATATTTAGAATTTTAAAATCGATAACTAATACCTGAAATTCTTTCCATTTGGATCATTATGGAATGAGTCATTGCACTCAAAGATGTCTGTCTTTGACAATGTTGAATATCCTTAAACTTGGAGAGAATGTTTCATATAACCATTATTATTTTCTGTCAGGTGTTTTCGAATGAAAAAGGACATATAGTATTTGGCAGCTTCTGTCCTTACATTATGACGATAAACAATAACATTATAAAATGTTGACAGGATTATTTTATATATTTTGCATTTTGGTTCATCACCAAAAAAGACAAAGGTCTCAACAGAGGCTTGTGTTCTTTAGGTTCATTTGACGAGACTTTGACATTTTACGCTCTGCAGAGGGATGTTTCTAGAATCATTTTTAGGATTCTCTTCAAAGCTTACTTATTCAGAAGACGCCAGGCCCTGTCAAATATGCTGATTGACTTTATTTTAATGTCCTCAGTTATGCTTTAAAATTTCAAAAATTGAAACCTGCATTTAGTCAGACGGATATCTCAAGAAGGATTGTCTACATAAGTTACATATATGTTGTTATTGGGAAGAAGCCATGCATCGATTATGGTAAACCTTCCAGGTCGGTTCCATACATCCTCTGAAATGATATCTATGTATTTACTAAAAATACATATTTGTTGCCCAGGTGTTTTCCCTCGACTCTCACGACACTTTCGAGTACTACTACAACCCTCAGAAAACTGGGGGAAGGAGCATGAACCTCGAGAGATGTGCGGAACAAATTGCAACGTTGTGTGCAACCCTCGGGGAGTACCCTGCCGTACGGTTCAGGAGGTGAGAGCAAATTACAGCTTGTCTACAAGATAAGTGCCCATCCACCAAAGTTAAGGCTGCTTGGAAATTTGACAGGGTGTCTTCTTTGCTTGAGGGACAGTCATTGAACTTATGTATCAAATGCAAGATGGTTGGTTGATTTCACAAACCACAAAGTTGGTTGCCAGAAAAGACCAAAATCTGTTGCATTGTTATATTTGGGACCACACTTTCTGCAATAGTACAAATTAAAATTAAATCATTAATAAATTATTGTATAAATCGAACCATTTTGTCAGGCTTAAATAAACTTACTTATGAATATTTAACACGCTTGAATTAATGAAAAAAAATGCTTAAAATTACTCTCACATTGAATATTGAACATGGTAGAACTGCATTATTCAATCATAATATATAGTTGCTGAATGTATTATTCAACATATTATTCTGATCTTATTTATCTGCAGAATTTATTTTGATATTGATCTATTTATTGCAGTGATTTTGATCGTAATGCTGAATTTGCCCAGATGGTTCAACAGAAGATTGATGGCTACAAAGCCGATGACATCACAATGGGAGAGGTATGTCAAAAAGTTATACAGTGTCATTTTCAATTTAGGGAGCGGGATAGCCCAGTGGTTGAACGTTCGGCTTCGGATCAGGAGGTCCGTGGTTCGAATCCCGCCAGGGTTTCGGCAACTTTGTCTGCAGTAGAGAACAGTTCTACACGCAGTCAGGTTTGGGTGCAATGCTACACTGTATTTCTGCGCAGTACCATGGTTGGCTAGTTCCAGTCGATGCTCGCAGGTTTCACCGAAATGCTTAGCCACAATGGTGTTGCAGGCTTTCTCCCTGCAATAATGCTGGCAGCCGTGATATAAGTGAAATACTCTTGAAAGCGGCACTAAACCCCAGATCACCTCACCTCACCTCATTTTCAATTTAAACTATTTCCTGGTCGAAAAGAAATGTTGCATTTATTCATTACTATATTAGATAAACTATTTGAAAGTATAGCTCCTTAAATCAGATAATGAGTAGTACGATATGCTTGTGAATTGATTTTACACACTTTGTATTAATCTACCTTACTGACAAAACAAATAATGTAACGGGTATGTGCATTGTAAGTCAAAGGCTAATGATGTAGACCAGTCAAGACAGAAAATGCTCTTTGAAGATCTCTTTGAAGTTGGCTAACAGTAAATGCAGTGGTTACATAAACAACATTTTCAAACATGACTTGAAGACAATTTTAGTTCGTTCAATACTTTAATCATCAAATGAAAAAGGTATAAGAAAAGATGGAAAAAAGGCAAATTTATCATTATGCTCTTAACACTGTGATGACTTTAAGTGCTGTAACATATATGTTATGACATGCTCTTGCCTTGAAGGCAATTTTAGCTCGTTAAATACTTAAATCATCAAATGAGAAAGGTATAAGATAAGATGGAAAAAAGGCAAATTTATCATTATGCTCTTAACACCGTGATGACTTTAAGTGCTGTAACATATATATGTTATGACATGCTCTGGTATGTTACAATCATATATTACCCATAAGGGAGGACGGACACAGGGTAGTATTTTTCCTGTAAGTCCCTAGGGAGTTGCACCTTTTCCTGTCTTTTGATTGGTCGTTATGAACCAATCAAATTCAACATTGTGCCGGGACTATTTCATTCATCTTTCATATGTGTATTCGACTGACAAGTTGTTTTCCCTGATTCTAAATCTAAACAAGTTCAATTTATTCCATGTTGTTGCTATCTGCCAATTTGCACATGTGCCGATGCAAATGATATTTGATGAGTTAGTCAAATATTCCAAAAGCATATTATCGATCAACAAATAACTTTGTCGTTGCTAAAGCTTTCGGTTGCCTAGAATGCGATGGTTTTTGTTCGATTGTAATGACGTCATAGACACGAGAAGCTATGACGTCACAGTATTTATGGCGACGTCATAGGAATTTCAGTTTGCGCTGATTTGTATTGTGTTACCGTAGGACGTCGAAAGTCACTTCAAATCAATATACAACTTGAAATGACGGCTAGATAAAAAAGAAAAACGACTTTAAACACCAACTTCATTTAAGTTAAATTTTCTACAACACTTCGCAAGGGATATTTAGCCGTGCGTAGGCATATCAGGAGTAAAGCCACGGCAAACGCGTATGAATTTAGAGGTTGACTCCTTGAGAATTCCTAAATATATATATAGAGAAAACTTTTTTTAAAAGAATCTCAGTTTTTAGCTTATAAAATATACGGGTAATATAAACAATAACCAACTCGTGACGGGGAATGAGAGATTATCTTTCCCTCGTTATATTAATTGTGTAATTCTCTAGCCAAGGCTCGAGAATTACGAAATTAATATAACTCAGGAAAGATAATCTCTCATTCCCCCGTCACTCGTAAGTTATTGTCTAAATAATTTATGTGTAAACTAATCTCTGAAAATTTATTTCAGGGAATCAACAAAGACCGCTCTGTGTTGCTAATCCTTGACCGAGGCTTCGACCCAATATCACCGCTCCTACACGAACTGACGTTCCAGTCGATGGCCTACGACCTCCTGCCTATAGAAAATGATGTGTACAAGTAAGTGATGAATTTCAAAAGAAATTCTACCACTGTAACAAGTCACAAGGATAGAAAGAATTATTTGAGTCTTAGGTCACTGACTTAAGAATTGACACAATTAACTAACCAAAATGTTATTGAAAAGAAAATTACAGTGAACTCTGTTGTTAACAGTATGTGACTATGACAGCATTCAGTTCATTATAGCAGGAATAAATTTTGCCTTTTCACTGCAAAATTTTTGTGATATATATCACTCTTAATACAATAGCATTTGTCCCTTATGATAACCTGCACTAGTTTACAGTCCCAAATGTTAATTGACTCTATAGATCACAGCATCTTATCTCCTATTAGCGTATTGTTAACTTTAGATCAGAGATCATTGCTGGCGGTGTTGCCTGTGTCGGTTCAAATCCCACATGGGGCTTGGTCAGAAAACATACAATAATTTGTACTATGCAGATATTGTGATCCCAAATATAACAATGATTAGCTTTAGATCAGTTAATTGAAGGCCTCTATTGATGATGTTCATCTTCTACATTTCAAATTAATGACCCATATGAAACTTGTTTCAGATCAAGTCATTGAGATGACCCTTTTGAGGTCCGATTGTAGCTAGGGCTTCCATTGGTCCAAAATATTGGACTCAAGTACTCAAATGTCAGACTCGAATTGGACCTGAGTACACGAAATTCTTATATTTACCCAAAAGATCTTGCAATTCTTGTTGAGCGCAAATATTATCCACACATATGGTGACCTCTTCATAGTCATATACAGGATATATTGACACCAATGCCTTGAAATTGTAATGTTGATCATCTAACTTCTCACATCACAGACAAAACTTACTTGTACAAGCAACAGTGACCTTTTCTTTTTTGAGTCCTCAATTCAAAGAAAATTTATTCAAGTCAAGCTCGACCCGACTCCGGTTGCTTAAGAACCTGTGGAAGCACTAATTGCAACCTAGGCAAGTGGAGTTCTCTCAGTCTGATTAAAATCGACCGTATTCCGAGGAATAAAATATCAAAAATATTGTCTCTATCGGGGCTCGAACCAGCCAGAACATCCTCTCCGTCTCGGTCTGAAAGCACCCACCTCAATCGCATGTTTCTATGATCAGTATAGCGCAGACAAACCCAGTCATAAGCTATCCAATCACATCCTCGTTTTTAAATAGCGTTTAGCGGCGATTATGTATAACGGATGGTACACTGGAGTTACCTGCCCCTGCATGATATCGAAGCTTTTACTGCGACCCTTGCGATTGGCTAGATGAGCTTGCGTCAGAACATGCGTGTAATAGGGGTGCCTTCGGACTGTGAATGAGAGGAAAGCCGGGCTGGTTGAAGTTCAAACCCCACTAGAGACAATATTTTTACACTTTTTTCCCTCGAATCACAGTCGATTTTAATCAGACTGGGAGTTCTCTCTGTCTACGAAGTGGAAAATTAGCAGTAATAAAGCTATCCACTGTTATTACAGATATGAGAATGCGAGCGGCCATGATGTGCAGGAGAAGGAGGTGTTGCTGGACGACCACGATGATCTCTGGTTGGAGCTCAGACATCAGCACATTGCTGTTGTGTCTACGTGAGTGACGTTATTTCTCCCAGCATGCACTGGATAGGAAGAATAATCTGTCGTAGATGTGTTTCCAGGTTTAGCGTCTTGCCCATTAATCTGTAGCAAGCTTGCAATGTGATTAGAATTTGATCTGTGTTATTGATGTGGCAGGGTCACCCGTGCCATTGAAGATTAAATGTAATTTGTGAGTAAGGAGTGATTTTTTTGCTTAAAGTATGTTTATATTCAATAAGGCAAAATAAAAAATTTCTAAAATTGCTCTATTTATAGAGAATAGCTATTCAGAAAAACCCGATTAATTAATAGCAAAATGTTTTACCCCTGAACAAAAATACAAAAGAGGACAATTATTGGTTTTGGTATTGGTATTGGTAACTATTTTGCATACCTGAAATGTCAAATTACTCTACTCAAGAAAAACTTTGTATTTTTCTGATTTTTTCCTTTAGATATTTCGGCCCAAAAAATCAACCATTTTTGCTGGCATATTTTGCAAAAATCCACTGATATGTTTTAGTCAGGTCACGAGGAAGCTCAAACAGTTTGCTGAGGAGAAGAGGCTGGCGACGCCAGACAAGGCGAACATCCGCGACCTGTCTCAAATGCTGAAGAAGATGCCGCAGTACCAGAAGGAACTGAGCAACTACTCCACACATCTCCATCTAGCCGAGGACTGCATGCGCCAGTACCAGAAACACATAGACAAGCTCTGTAAAGTGGAGCAGGTAGGTGCCAATAACCCTGTAAGAAGCAAGAGTCTCTTAATAAAAATATGAACTAATTTTTGCTGACAATTTGTATTTGAAAAAATTAAATACAATTCAATTTTCAAATTTGTGTTTAACTCTTTATGGCAACATGCTAGTGGGTTTGCTGCATTCAGACCATGACGGAGAGCCTGCTGGATTCATTTTGAACCCGATAGAGACGATATTTTAACAATTTTGTTCTCGGTCGATTTTAATTTGTGACGTATCTTATCATCAGGATCTGGCAATGGGAACGGACGCTGATGGAGAGAAAGTCAAGGACCACATGAGGAACATTGTCCCAATTCTCCTGGATCAGAACATCACTGCTTACGACAAGATCCGAATCATCCTGCTCTACATCATCCACAAGGGAGGTAAGTGATGTTGGTCGCAATCATAGGTCCTGAATTGTTTCTGTAGTTACATTTCAAAATCTGATTCATTTTCAAATTATCAGAAAGTGACAAATTAACATTCATTTAAGAAAGGTGTTACTCAATTGAAGTCTAAAAGTACCTTCTAGAGACTGATTTTCAAAGCTTATCTCAATAGGGATTTAAACTCAGGCCTGTAGCCTGACAGGCAAGCATGCTAAATACTACACCACCAAAAATTCTTAAATCTACAGAACATTCCTTCTTTTAAGTGAGGAATCCTCTGGCCTAAACCATAATATTAGGTGGGAAAACAAATTTATAAAATGTCAAATGAAACTATCCATATTTTCTAGCATCACTGAAGAGAACCTAGCCAGGCTTCTCAAACACACCAGATGATATCATCTGGAATTATAAATGATTGAATAGCAAATCTAAAATTTAATGGATGATATTTTCAGGCATCACCGAGGAGAACTTGGCGAAGCTCCTCCAACACGCCCAGATCCCGATGGGTGAGAAGTGTATCGTGACCAACATGCAGAACCTGGGTATCCCCATCATACAGGATGTAAGTATCTTCTCTCTTCTCTGCATGTCTCTCTCTCACAGTCACAACACCGCGTCATGCCTTGTCTTACTCATACGTGTGGCCTGGCAGAAAATAGCAGTGTTGTTGGAAAATAACCATGTTTATAACAGAACAGTTAGCATTTGATAAAAGAAAATTCTAATATCTAAATGGTATTACTTTAAGTATGACTGTGAAGGTGCCATCAGTTACCCATAATAGAACTCCCTCTTTGATAAAAATTATAAAGATAAGTGAAAAAGTTGTACCTTTAAACAAGTGTGTGTACAAAACATAAAAAAAAGATTATCCTGTCCAAAAAAATGTAAAAATGTACAAAGAGACATCTTAGTGTAGCAAGAAAGTTCCTGAGTGGAAGAATTGAAACTACTGTGTACTAACATATGTGACAAGAATATGAAAGTGTCAGGTAATGGTCAATGTGATGCCTGTCATTACTCTTTAAGGTCTCTTGATATGACATGATTACCATTATTTTAGCAAAAAAAGACATACTTTCATTTCACCTTTAGATATTGTATAACTAATTGTATCAGAAGAAAAATTTAGAAAATGGTCAACCTTTAGATCAGTATAGATCCAAATAGCAGGTGTTGGGAATATAAGGATTCATAGATCTTCCAAAATTGCATGTTTGAATATTAGTTCATCAAAATCTTGAACAAATGAATGTAATGAGAACAGCAAGTAACAACAACATTGTGTTTTACACAGCATTGTTAAAACATGCTATGGGATAATGTTTTCAATTTAGATTGATCTGCGATTAAAAATGATTTATAAAGCAGCTTATTTTACCGATTCATATTGATCTGTAATGAAAAATCATTTTTGAAGCATAATAAATTATCAATTCATATTGATCTGGGATCACAAATATTATATGACGCATCGTCCATTGCATCAACTTACTGGCTACCTTGCATGCTTCTTGGTATGGTTGGTCTTTGAATGAGCATGACCATTTCAATCAACATAGAATCAGTGTAGTACAAGCCATGGGCTTAAGTCGAGGTTTGCAGGTAACATCACAATATTTGAGAACAAAGGTAGTGTGAGATTGTACTATGGATAATCCTTTCTCTGCATTCAGTGTTCGAATTATGTTTAAGTTTAAACTTACAAGACAAGCCCTGCAGTTTGAAGACTGTTAATATTTATGAAATCACACGAGCAAGTCAGGTTTGCTGATTTCTTCCTCAAGAAGCCAAATCTGCTTGTAGTCACTTTTTCAAACACTGCTATGCATTTTTAATGCCATCAACCGGTTTCATAATTGATTTGACAATACTACAGATTTCAGTATCAGATTCCAAATGTTTCTTGATGTACTGTTGAATATATAAGACTAAAGAAAATCCATTTCTAGCACTTTCTTCAGAACGTTTCAGTTTAGATGATTAACTCCTTCAACGAATTATGTTTAAGTTTGTACACACAAGCTTGGTTTGAGGTTCATAAAATCAACAAGCCCTCCTAAACTTTAGACAAACCCTGCAGTTTGAAGACCGTATTTATAAAATCACACAATCAAGTCAGGTTTGCTGACCACTTTCTCAACAAGCCACATATGAAAATAACCAGCAATTGCCAGTCGGGCAGGTACTTTTTCGAACACTGCCATATATTTAAATGCTTGAACCATAGCCAACCACCGGTTTCATGATTGGTTTGACAATACTACAGATTTCAGTGTCAGATTCCAAATGAAGTTTCTCGATGTACTGTTGAATATCTTAAGACTAGAAGAAGATCCATATCTAGCACTTTCTTCAGAACGTTCAGTTTAAATGAATGAACTCCTTCAACCTAAATTGTAAGAACACAGGCAAAGAAATATAACATATTTCAGTGGATTTGTCTGTTGCAAATGTGACGAGGTCAGGTTAAAAGCATACCTACTGGCTTTGGCTGGAGAGATATCTCTTTGGCTGAATAGGTAGAGTGTCTGATTCTCAATTCGGACATGAAAATATTGGATATCCATTCCTGCTACACATTCATAGATAATTGTAAGCTTTTCTTTGCCTGCAAAACAGGCTCCGAAACTTATTACAAAAGAAAATATTTCCTATTGAATGAATATATATATATATTGGCAACTGACATAACTTGACTCTATATGAAAGTAAGTTTAAAAAACTATCATATGTTTGCAAGACTCCTAAGAAAGTGAGGTGGAAAAAGGTAACATTTGCTATATTCATAATCATGATAACGATTTATCTTTTATGAATTAATCAAATGAACATCTAAATATTTTTGCAATACTCCTGATAAAAGTGAGGGAGAAAAAGCTAAAAGTTGCCTTAACTTGATAATAACTATTTACTCTGATAATGATTTACTGTATGTATTATTTAAATGAACACCCATTATATTATATTGTGACAATATAATGTACAAAATCAAACATAAAAGAGAGTATGAAAAAGCTAGCAGTTGCCTGCACTTTATGTTATTTTTCTCATAATGATAATTCATATTTTCATATTAATTAGATGATTAAACTTTGTGTTCAGATAATTATCATGAAAGGAAGATTGCCTAATGTAAATATGATCTTTGTAATCAACTAATCATGATGATTTACCTTTGTGTATAAGTAGATGAATATCTACATATTATTGTGAGAGTTTTGCATTACCCGATATTAATATGTGACGATTGTGAGCGAGTTTAAATCCCACTTGCTATCACCTAGGATGGCTCCGAAGAAAGCAAGGTTGGCAAAGCTAGCAGTGCCCTAAACTTAGTGTTATGTGGAGGGGTGTGTATTTTAGCTTTTTCGGTGGCCGGTCGACTGGGAATGGAGTTTGCTAATGGAAGCAGGAGCGTTATTTTTTTATCTGGGTCACTTTCTGAATGTTTCTTTAATGCTTTCATCATTTATGATTTTATTATTTTGAGTTCATGTTTTGTTTTGCTGTATTTATGACGTGACGGTTTATTTTGAATTTAGGTAGGAAATTAGTGTCCAAAACAATGTCAGGATTATAAAAATTAAAAGTTTGTTCAAAATTTGTCAAGTCCTGGTAACTTTATCCCTGAACTAAATTTGTTATTTTGCTGTTTATTGACAGATCACACTGTCAAGTTGGAAAGTTCTTGTTTATTTTGTACTCTGATTGATGTTATCTGTTTTTATCAACCCATTTCATATGATATATCTGAGATTGTTAAAATACCATCAAAACCTTATCTATGATAACACAACATGATTCTATGTTTTCATTTAAAAAAATGACCTCAAAACAAAAGGCAATCCTTTTCATTTAGAAAATCCAGGTATCTTTATATGCAGAACCCCAAAAAAGAAGAATATTGAACTCCAATGACTTGAAATCAAACTCAAACAAGTTTATGAAAGCAATCTATTATGAAGGTTCCAAATACAAGAAGATTTCTTTTCAATGATTTTCTTTATTTCACAGCTTTTTCTTCTGCTGGTTTTTCATATTATGATTTTGGTTGTAATTATATTTTAACTGTTGAATTAAATAATAATATTGAAAGCAAATATTACTGAGAGGATTTAATGCTTATATGATTATAAATGTCACCACTTTTTGTGCAGTAATAATCAATAAGAACTAGCTCTCCAGTCTCTAACAAATCGTTTTGTCTGTCATTGCATGTTTTAACTTTGTTTATGCATAAACATGAGTTGACCAGAATGCATTTCAGCTTCCTTGTTTGAGCGTTGCGTTTTTCCTTTAATTAAATCATGCTATCCTTTTTTCTTTCTTCATGCATCATTCAAATTAAAGGGTCAAGGAAAAAACTATAGCCGACTAGAGGAGAGTACATTTAAAATACTAGAGGTAAATATCCTCAATAGTCCGAGCAGATTTTTCATTTATTTACATACATTCTGTCTTTTTTTTTCTCCACGCCTTCTAATTGTTAAGGGTCAAGGAAAAAACTATAGCCGTCTTATACAGGACTGCTCTAGTTATGGGACATTTCAGGGAGGCGGTCAGGTGAGCTGAGGCAGTGGCTGCAAATACGTAGCCCTAGTTTCGTATCTCTGAATCAAGCCTTTGTTTCGTATCTTTTGAATCGGGGCTGAGGATTACGGTTCGACCGTCCTTCCCGGAAAACAATGGGGCTTACGTTTTTAGCAGCCATGATCATTCCTAGATCCTTTGTTTCCTAGTCTTTGTTTGATTGCCTTCTAGCGTGTGATGGTGAAGTCTCGTTTTTCCTAGGTCGCACAATGTTTCCTCTTTTGTTCGGTCAATTCCCTCAGTTCATTTCCGTTATTTATTTCAGTGAACGCAGTAGCAGAGATGAGTGAAGAGTTGTGGCCCAGATAAAAAATATTGTTTACAAATTCTTAAGATTTATTGTGGGTTGAGGGTAGTAAAAATGAATAAATCTCATGCCCCTCCAGCAGTTATGAATAAAAATATTTTTTTGCATAAAACACCACTACAATAACTGAATTTACATCATAAATTTTTATTTCAGGAATTGTTAATTTTGTCGTTGCATAACGGGTTGATATTGAACAAATTAACACATTAATGTTGTTTCATCTTTCTAATTCCAACGCCTGCGATAATTACGTTTGTTGTGTTACTGTCATGCATTTATCTTGTCCAACTCATCTTTGCTATTTGCATAATTTGGTCGAGTTGATTCCAGGATTCTTTCACTGCATGAGAATGGAATGATGCCCTATCTCTCTATAACAAGACAAATACCTCATTATAACACTATTGTCAAGCACCTTTAGGCTTAACAAAGAGAAATTCTCCTTGCAGATGAATTTTCTTGTAATAGGGCTTTCATGAATCTGATTTATTATTGTTCAAAATATTTTCAAAAAAACTTTAGATACAGTGAGTTAATTTCTTAAAATTCAATATTTTATTTAAATTGAATATTTTAAATGAAATTAAAATATTTATAATTTATCAATAACATATTCATGCAATAATTTGATTTAGTGAAAGAAATCTAATGAAGTTAATTTCTTAGATGATTATTTATGATAATTTTATTTATCATTTAGCATAAATTAGTTAAGAAAATTTGTAAGTTTTTATAAGTTGTATTTTCAACTTGTGGAAAGTCTATGAAAATTATGTAAATTATGAGGGATGAAGGCTTTTTTTTCTTTCCAAACTTTCTTCATTCTTTTATCTTTGGGGTTAATCTTGATTACACCTTAAAATCTTTTTGCACCGTTGAAATTAATTGAATTTTCATCAATGAAAATCTTTTTTTATGTAACTTTTTTGGGATTGGTGTAACTGTTATCGATAAATGAACTTACATGCATGTTTATATCTTGACAAAAAGATGAAATAATAGTTCATAATGCATGAATGATTAAAAAATATATCAATGAATATCAATACAATCAAACCTTTCAATGATGCACCTAGCATGTGATACATTGTAGTTGCGTGTTTTGTAATGAAAATTCATGTTTTGGGCCCAATTGATTTGGAAAACAGCCCTCACAAAGCATGCAAATTATGCAAAATGTCCTTTTAAAATCAAAATTCTTATATTTTGAAATATGCATGCAAACTATTTAAATATTTTGGAAACTTTCCCGCACATACAGTCTGCATGATAATGATTACTTCGTGTTCACATCGTGCTGATGAAAAGTTAATTCTCTCAACTGCACAGCTCTGTTTTAAAAATTGAATCTGGAGAATTCAGAGAAAGACAAACATTAGGGGACAAAGACAAACATTTGAACTCTATATACTCAATATTATTGAAAATTTCTTATTCTCAAACACCTATATGCAAATAGTAATTTTTAATTTGCACACTCTTTTGTTAAATTCTGTTACAAAACCTATTACAAATTAACAAATTTATAAGGAAGATATGTTTCTATGTTTAAACTTTTCAACACGGTCATTAGGAGTAAGATACGGTATTCCCATAATGAAAATTTCATATTCTTATGACAATGACCACTTTGATTAGAAAATGAAAGATCTTCCAAAAGGTTTTAATCATAATTTCAGTAATCTATTTGGGTTGTACAAGGATATCAATCTCAAATTAAACAAATCCTCTTTCATTTCCTCAAATGAACACATAATCAACATAATTTCCTTTCCTTTATACCAATATATTGCCTTCATATACTTTTATAACTAAAAATTTCCCCTAATCCTTTGATACTTATGAGACAGGGCCTGTAAACATTATGTTTTGACACATTTTATCACTACCTTACACCTTTATTTCAGGGTGGAAGACGTAAGGCTCAGCCATACCAACCATACAACCGCAAGGAACGGTCTCTGGAACATTCCTATCAGCTTTCAAGATGGACGCCATACCTAAAGGATATCTTAGAGGTTAGAAAGCAAGATTTTGTGGATAACAACTTTTTTTTGTTAGTAAAAAAAATGTTCAATTCTGTAAATTCTTCATTAATTTGACGCCTCCAATAATTCAACCACATGATATTTTTCTGAATTCAGAATTTCAAAACACTTCTTTTGAGGCTCCTTTGGTTCAGCCATTGCTTGAAAAAGATAGCTTGATCTAATAGCAACATTGTTTTCAACATTTTCTGATATTAGTGAAATTGTTTCGTCTTTAGCTCATTGAATAAGATGCAAATGATTGTTTTGCAGGATGCAATTGATGAGAAGTTGGATGGGAAACATTTTCCATTCCTATCGAGTGGCCAGTCAAGATCAGCCATGTCTGGAGCTCGCAGGTAGGCTAACTTAGCAAGGTGTTCAACTAAGCAAGGTGTTGACTAAGCAAGGTGTTGACTCAGCAAGGTGGTTTACTAAATGAAGTGATAAAATAAACAGGGTGCTTAACTGAGCATTGGTACTCTTACCAGCGTGGTTATAAACTAAGCAATTTGACAAACTTAGCAACGTTGTTAACTAAGCAATGTGACAAACTTAGCAACGTGGTTAACCAAGCAATGTGACAAACTTAGCAACGTGGTTTACCAAGCAATGTGACAAACTTAGCAACGTTGTTAACTAAGCAATGTAATTAACTTGGCAACGTTGTTAACTAAGCAATGTGACAAACTTAGCAATGTGGTTAACTAAGCAATGTGACAAACTTAGCAACGTTGTTAACTAAGCAATGTGACAAACTTAGCAACGTGGTTAACCAAGCAATGTGACAAACTTAGCAACGTGGTTAACCAAGCAATGTGACAAACTTAGCAACGTTGTTAACTAAGCAATGTAATTAACTTGGCAACGTTGTTAACTAAGCAATGTGACAAACTTAGCAATGCGGTTAACTAAGCAATGTGACAAACTCAGCAACGTGGTTAACTAAGCAATGTGACAAACTTAGCAATGTGGTTAACTAAGCAATGTGACAAACTTAGCAATGAGTTAACTAAGCAATGTGACAAACTTAGCAACGTGGTTAACTCAGCAATGTGACAAACTAAGCAATGTGCTTAACCAAGCAATGTGATAAACTTAGCAACATGGTTAACTAAGCAGGGTGTTTAACGTAACTAAGCAAGCTGGTTAACTAAGCAAAGTGGTGACTTAGCAGGGTTGAAAATTGTGCATGTTGTTAGCAAGGTTCAGTCAAACTAGTACATTTAGTTATTAAACAAATACATCTGTTCCAGTGGGTCAAGCGCCCGTTATGGACACTGGCACAACCCGGGAGGCCAGTCGAGCGCACGTAGCGGACCGAGACTGATGGTCTTCATCATGGGCGGGATGACATACTCCGAGATGAGGTGTGCTTACGAGGTCACTCACGCATCACGCAACTGGGAGGTGCTCATGGGTACGTAGCATTTAGCTGGTGCAACACTAGTCTGTAGAGGTCGTTAGGCTTTGTTTTTGTAAGGGTAGATATTCTCAAAGATTAGTTTGGATAAACTTCAAGCATTATTGTCTTAGGAGCTTGTTCTCAAGGATCCACTATAACATAGTACAACAGACCAATCTAAGGCTAAATGATGATTAATCTATGCTAAGTTAACCTTTTGCCTCTATAAGAACCATTGCATGCAACACGAAGATAAAATGACAAGATTGTTATCTTATAAAAGGGATGACCCTCTACAAGATACAATTGTGCATATGAGGTGGTTGAAGATTTTGAAATCAGAACTTGCAAATATGATTATCCACTCAAGAAGTTCATAATAAATGAGCCGATGCTTGCATGTTCACCGCAATGCATAGCCACAATAGTGTTGCAAGCTTTCTCTCTGCATTAATGCTAGCAGTGGTGATATTTATAAGTAAAATATTCTTGAAAGCGGTGTTCAATTCCAACTCACCTCACTTTAAAATAAGTGCACATAACCTTCAAAATAAAGTTGTTCAATAATAAACTTTTTTTAATATGAATGTTTCAGGTGCGACCAGCATCGTTACACCAGAAAGTTTCCTGGGTGATCTTAGGGCTCTCAGCTCCTGAATCACATGACCAGAAGCAACCAATCAGCAAGCTTGAAACAAGGGACCACTTGCCATATATAGCAGTCTTTCTTCTAGCCATAGCAACAAACACCTTCAATTTTCACCCAGTGTTGTGTGCGTTAGAATATCACTACCAAGTAACTATGGCTGCCTTTTCACAAACATCTTGCCACTTTGGTCAAAGGCACAAGAAAGTTTGCTAAAACACATTATGAATGATATTGGTGGTCATTAATATCATTATGGACAAACAAGATTGCGTATGAATGACAAAATGGACTAGTAGGGTAAAGTTCTTGAATTTGGTTCCAATACAATAAGTGTCCTGACTAAGGTTTGACGTAAGTGACGCCGAGTAAATTACCAACATACGAAAATTATTTATGACAAAGTAATGAAAAAAATTTCTTTAGGAGTGAGTAAAAACATGAAATGGAAATGGTTCCTGGAACATTGTATGTCCCTAATGCTGAGGTAGCTTAGCAACATATTACCTAGCAACTGTCTTGAAAGGAATAAATCCTTTGAACAAAGCTGTTATCATTATAGGTAATGAATAATAAAAGGATTACAAAATATTACCATTCCAAAATAACATTTGACAAAATGAGATGAAATTGTAATATTTTCAATATGATTTTGCACTTTTGATCTGATACAATAAGTTTACAAAGAGGAATAAATTTGTTGAAAAGGAGCCACAGTTCAAATTACAATTCTCATTTTTATATTTTTAGACATCATTGTAGAGATAAGGTCATTTATAAAATGTAATGACATTAGTGCTAAGAGTCAACTATAAATCAGTCATGTCATTCCTATAGCATTTATAGAATTTTCTATACATTCCTTGACGTGAGTTGATGTGTAGTTTGTAGATTTATAAGATATGCCCGATACTGTTCTTTATATTCTATTCCATTGTTAAGATTCTTGTAAGCATCATTTTCACATTGTATGTGAAAATATATATAACATATTTTCACTCAGAAAATAGATAAGCTGTATTATGTGTTTAAAATTTGTAATGTAGAGACAAAATCAGAAATCAGAAATAGCTGCATTAGTTAGTGATAAGATCAAAGCAGTGGATTAAGTAAGTGAAAAAATGGAAGCTTGATTGAAAGTTGCAGGCTTTGAACAAAGATTTTTTCCACACTTATACCATTTCCGAGTCTTATGATCGAGAATCATTTCCAGTCTAGGCGGATAGTGCTGGATCTAGATATTTAAAAGGGAGGACCCTCTTTCTTAATCGGTGATATTTGTAAAAAAAAAATCCAAAGGGGTTGGAATTTTTTTGGATCCAACATTTTGATAAGAGCATTAGACTAGAAATATTCCATTTACTGCTCGTAGTTATCTTGTATGAATTATTCCATTTACTGCCTGTTATAATGTATGAATGTTCCCTGTATATTCTTGATGTGCAATACTTTGTCTGTGATTGACGTTAGGTTGGACCTGCAGACATGTTGAGTTGTTATCAGTATTCAGACCAGAGCTGTAATCTGTTTTGTTGCAGATAGTCATGTTATGCATATTCTACCATTATTTATAAAATTTTCACGTTTATCCTTTTGTTGTAAAAATCATTTCCTCATGTTTCACTATCAAAAGAGTACTTTGTATATTGACTGTTATGTTTTGCGTATTCATTATATAAGCAGTGATCAAAATGGTCAAGATGGATGGATTTATAAACAGCTTGTTTGATTTATGATGTAAAGAATTGGACAGATGTTTTGTTTTATTACAGACACTCCAATAATTGGATACACTTTCAAATTGTAACCAAAGCAGGAAAAGTTTATGTGTTTTGAATATCTAGGAAATTTGCACGTTATTTGTAAAACATTGTGACACTTTTCATTTCAAACATCAACCAAGGATCCTATATTTATTAGTTGCAAGATTAATTCACTGCCTTGCAAAGAAATGTTTCACTCCTATGCATGTTTTATTTGTACATAACTCATATATTAAAGAGGCTATGTAGAGCGATCATTGTGCTTGTGTTCTTTTATATACAAAGACATGTTCAGTTTGCAACAAGTTAAGAAAGCATTCTAAACAAATCAGCTTCAATTAAGGTTGGTCAGATCAATTGCGTCAATGATTTATTGACCCTTAACTGTTAATACATGAATTTTCAGGGGATATAGTTTGTCATGCAAAAAAAAGTTACATGCTTCACCTACTGGTACTTCAGAAATGCCAGGTATACTACTCAAAAGTTAAGGGTCAAAACCTATATTTCCTCCTGACCTTTTCATAGATGAACCATTGCAAGGTGGTTCCACACAGGAACATTGCACAGAAATTTGGTAGCACCCAAAGAGTGAAAATACTGTTGAGCCAGCTTGTAGCCACACAATGTTTTCTTCCTTCATTAAGATGTTTTTCCTTCCGACAATGACAAAATTTCAATTGAAAGCATCCTTTTGTGCAAGGAAAATGACATGTTTAGTGACAAACACGTCCGACCACATTGTGTTTTAGCAACGTAAACAGTATAATATACCTTTGTTTTGAGAATGAAATTGTGAATATTCAGAAAACTTGTTTAAATTCTTTGTACACAGTTACTTTCGTCAGAATGTCCTGAACCAATTATCACAAGTTTACTGCTTAGGATTGAGCATTCTTATCTTTTCTATGCATAGAAACAGGCAGAAAATAGCTCCGACACTTAAATTTTTAGTATATGAAGTTCATGGCACAAGGCCGTCAAAGCTCAAAGGAAAATGGTTGCCTAAAGAACAGTCCTAGAGTATGTTCAGAAAGGACTTCACATTTGAAGGCAATAAACAAGTAATTAGAATGCAAATTTACTGTTGAATAGAAGATATAATCTGTCTTGTGAGGTTATAGACCATCTCCCTAATGCCTTAATGCTCAAGATTTTGAATTGGGAAGTAATCTCAAGGGCACTATTGTATGTCTAAAGAATATAACGGTCATTGTTTTGGACAATGTTAACTCTTAACTTTCAATACATAGCTCCAGGACTTTAAGTTTGTTTCATTTGTTAACATTTCATGGTAGGCTAAAAGTGACTTACAAAGTACTCTTATGAAGAATATCCAATTTTAATTAGGTAACTTTTGCAAATGTTGGGTTTATAGCAAGTTTTGATACTTTCTGAAATGATAGAGACCAAACGTCAACCAATAAAAAGCCTCATCTTTCTTATCCAATGATTGAGCAATAGAAAGCTGTTTGTGGAGACATCACCCCTCTTTGAAAGCGATTGAATGGGTTCACTAATCTAGCAGACCTAAGGAAGAAGCAACTTCCCAGTTCAATCTCACTGGGCAAAGTAAGCCATCAATATGATATTGTCAATCACAGATTGACATTGAAATCAATCCCATTGATGGTACCGCTTTAACCCGTTGAGAATTTTTGATAGCCATTGAATCCGGTCTGTTCTAGTAGACCAAAGGTTGAAACAACTTCCCCTTCAAGGTATAACTCAGTTCTATCTCATCACAGGGTAGTTTAAGTCTTGCTGCAGTGCATTTAAATTCATGGTTAGATTTGCTGCAACTTACAACCTTCAAGAGATTATTGGACATGTTTAGGTGCAATACACCTAAGAGTTTGCACTATCATAAATGACATAATGCAGCAAAGCTTAAAGTATCCTGTGATGTTCCAGTTGACAAGTTTTCCTTCAACACCAAAATCATGAATAATCAGAACGGTTTATTTCTCAAAACAACAAAGTCTTCATAACATGATTTTATTGATATTCAATAACAGATCTCACAATGAAAATAAAACAAATTTTCTAAATTGATTTAAAACAAATATAAAAGACCAGCCATATGGACTAAACTTCATATAACAAAACAAACCTTTGTGTCAAACAAAACTGCATGTAAAACAAACTTAAAATCAATTTTTCAATTGAATTCATTAACCAACGATCTATTCTGGATTAGTTCATAATGGGGACACAAAAGTTCTGATTCTACAGAGTTGTGGAGAAGAACCGTGGAAGACCCCATCTCAGGTCGATGATCCTGTTTCTCTTCTTCGCATTCATGAAGGCTCCAAAGAGTGGCCAAATTGAGAAGGGACTAGTAGCTTTCTTCTCAGACTTCACCGTTGCCTCGGCAACAGACTCCACCTTCTTTGGCACCACCACTTCCGGTACGACGGGCGTCTTGGCAACTGGAGCAGACTTCCGTTTTGGCTTAGATTTGGCATTCTGACCCTTCGGTGGTGATCTGTTACCGTAATACGACGACTTGCCGACACTTCTTGCCAGTGGGGAGTCCCTGTTGACATAGATGGTTGCGTTAGGATGCTCTGGGCTTTCAACGGCGATGAGATAGGGTTGGAACTCTCTCTCAAAGAGACATTGCCTTCTGATGTGCCCGGTGTGGTTGCAGTAGAGGCAGACGGGTTCTCGGTCTCTCAGATTGATGAGAACTTCGTTGTTGTGGATCTCCAGACGATGTGGCAGCTTTACCAGTTGGAACCAGTTCATGTCAACAACCACGTTACGAACCACGCGAGGTTTCCCGCGTTTGTATGTGACCTTTTCCCGGTTGATTTTGATCACCCTGTCGACGTATTCCTTCAAAGCTTGGACCACCCGGGTGTCGGGGATTCTTGGAGGCAGTCGATGGACTCTCAGACAATACTCGGCCCCCTCGTATGGACTTGCTGTATAGTGGGTTCCGTCGCACTCAAATGGCGAATACTTGGCAAGTTCGTCCAATGCCCGCTTCTCTTTGAAGGTTAAGGTCCACTTCTGGATCATGGGTGTCCGAACGAAAGCTTCAATGTCCTTGTGGAGGTTTTTGGACTCGAGAAACCTCATCACCGCCTCCTTGTCAAACCTTCCATCAACACAAAGTATGTCTGCGGTTCTCAACATAATTTCCTTATTAAAGAACCATTCAGGAATTGCAGCAGCGTAAATAAAGCTATTGTCACACATCTTGAGGTAATATTAAAGTCAATATAGATGAATAGTCAATGCCGTTACTTCTTGTCACAAACACTCACCGCGCATTAACACACACGTGCTTACTGTATGGATGCTTCGTGACGACTGATGCACGCACGGCCTGGCGAGCTGTCAGCTACCCGGATGTGTAATGTTCACTTGCTCTCGGCTTCTTGTCCGGGTTCTAATGAATTTCACAAACGGATAAACCTGTACGAAGTGTTCTCGCATAATGAGTTCGCATTAAGGTTTTGCTTTTAAAAAATTATTGTATTGTTTATCTTTTATTTTCGACAATAACAAAAGAAAGGTTTCTCTGAATTCAAAAGTTATGACAACACATTTTTCAGATGTCATTTCGAATTCTTTTTACGAAACAGGTATCGATGAAAAGTACCATTTATCAGCAAATCAATTGTCATTTAAAATGACCTTACTATTAGAATAATCTTGTAGAAACCAAAGTCAAGGCGATAGTTTTGTTCATGAAAGTTTACTCTTTTTAAAAAAACATATATTCTAATTATCTAAATACCACCATTTTCCACCACTGGTGAATTCAAACCTTGCTGGAAAGCGCCAAAATGCGAAATACAGCGCTTTCTTTGGCGAAAAGTTGCAATCTTCAATATATTTCTCATTTGACTATCATCAGTGTATCGGATAGTGACAGCGAGTATTTGAACGGGTATATTTGCTGCGTACGTTGAACGAGCAACTAGGGTCTTGAACGAGTAGCAAATTTTTCCATAAATGTTGTCAGTATGTTGACGTTAACGTGTATTGGCAAGCTACAAGAAGATAAAATGAAACATGTTGGGGTTTTTTTTTCAACTCAGCGAACAGGGAAACTAGACAATTGATAAGCAACTAGAAAGATGCACTGTGCTGTCCCTCGCCCAAACTTTTAATCAGAAAATGACCCTAGTCCCCATATGCACTAAGTTAAAATTATTTCCATTGAATCCAGAAAAAAAATCAGAATACCAAAAGGCGCCACTCCACCACTAGATCTAATCACATACCAAGTTTCGTCACAAAATCAGTGATCAATCTTCAAATATTGCCTGCTGAGTTCAGGGACTGTTTAGCACAATGTCTTGTGAGTCCTTGCAGATTTAAATGAGTCCTTCAAGGTGTAAACAGTAGCACGATGAGAGAAACCTTGCATCCCGCTACTCACAGCGTAATTTGTTTTGAGTCCTTTCAAAATTTTGCGAGTATTTGATGCAGGACTCGGGGGTAGATTTATCACTGCAAAATATTAAAAGGTTTTTGAGATATGGTCCGGAAACGAACCCTACCCCCAAAATGCACGAAGTTCAAATGGTTGCTTTGCGGGGCCATAAGAACAAAGAATAGGTTCTCGTGACTACAGACATTTGTTTCGATTCACATATCAACACGTGACAAGGATGAATTCAACTTACGTAACGGCTAACCTTACTATCTGGTATGGTCACCTGTAGCAGTCACAACCACAACATTACAGATGTGCAGTATAGTGACGGTTGATAGTGGCCATGAGAAGATGTTTTACACCTCGGGCGCACCATCTTTACAACGCCACGGCCGAAGACAAGAATAATTGCTACTCTACACACTTCGCCCTTCTCACCAAGACACATTTCTGTGCTAGCATATCAGCCAACTGCGAGGACGCAGAATTATCCAATCAGAAGACAGCTTGTAAACCGTATTTACGCTGTAGCAGCGTAATCGTGCAGCGTCCGTTACCACTCACTTAAAAAGACAGATTTGAAAAAACGTATGAGGTAAACTGTTTCAGATGAACATCGTAAATCTTTTTGTTTAATGACAGGTTTGATAACAAGGTCGATATTGATTTTTGTGTTGGAAATAATTACAAATAGTGTTCAAAAGGGTTGAGATCAGGACCAAGCGCCAGCAATTGCATTTTGTTGATGTTTTGCTGTTATAAGGCTTGAGTAACTTGCAAAATGGCGACAATCAGTTGCCATATCTGGCAAAAATCATTTTAACCGGAGGCCAAGGTTTGCAACTGACGATAATGAGTGAATGGTTCTAATTGATATCATCTTCGATCGCAGTTTTTGCGCCAAAATCAACCGTTACAATACGAGCGTATCCGCATCACAATGGCCTCAACGTGAATGCGTTTGAGCGTTGCATATAAACAGTTGCCTACCCTTTATTTCGTGGGTCATTTTGACACAATTCAAGAACATTAAGACAAAACTACAGCCCCAAATTTTTTAAACAACCATTTTTACTCTTTTGTCATTAGAAGAGATGTTGCGCAGATTGTCACGTGGCAGGGGCAATATTGAACCAGTTATTATGTACAGATCATTCCCCAACACTTGAATTTACGTCTATCTTATTGGAATGATAAGGAACCCATCATTCGTACATCGCCGTGTTTCTGGTCAGAGTACTGTCCCATAGGGGTCAAGTCAGGTGGTCTTGCTTAGTAGGACCTTCAGTAGCTCATCAGGCTTCATTAAATTGGCTTTAGGGCGTGGCAAATGTTGTTCCCTCCTTATAAATGGCCGTAGGGTCCCAAAATGTACAATTCATCTAACTTAGGAGTCTGTAGACAAGGTTTCAGTTTTCTAGGCCTTTTAATTCTGGAGAAGAAGTCGAAAATGCACAAAGTTTACGGACGGACGGTTTTAAGGTCTTGGACCTGTGGCGTTATTAGGGGTCACAGGGCCACCAAAGCTATAAATTATATTCCTCACTAGTCAAGGAGTATGTACACAAGGTTTCAGCTTTCTAGACCTTACGCTTCTGGAGAAGCTCCACTTTTTAATCCTCACCAGTCAAGGAGTCAAGGAGTATGTTCACAAAGTTTTAGCTTTCTAGGCCATATGCTTTTTGAGAAGAAGTCGGAAACGGGCGGGCGCCATGCCATACCATAAGCCCATCGATCCTTACAGGTCAGATGAGCTAAAAATCAAACAGCGTCGATGGCTTCTTATCTTCGTAGCTAGAGAGCATTGGTCACCTGGTTCGACTCCTGTGGAGAAGGCCTACTCAGATTAGAAACGCAGTGATGTACGAAGGCTAGGTTCCTTCCACTCTCAATAAGATCGAAACAAACTGAATATTTTACACTTGCAAAATAAAATTATTCAAAGTTATGTTTGCATACATGCAAACTACTCTTTCCCCAAATTATATAAACTAGTGTCCAAAAGAAACGCTTCCATGTTGTCAACATTAAAACAACATTATTTGACCGGACATAGCTCTAGAGTTGTCTTGTTATTTATGTCTTGTTGTGAAGGAGAACACACAATTCATTCTCTTATACGGTTGATCTTGTTGCTGTTGAAACATACATTGAGCGCTTAAATTGCGAATTCAAACAGGCAGAATATTTGATGTTTAGGTTTGAAATTAATAAATCATGAAAGTTACGTTTTTGCAGTAGAACGTTAAAAATAAGCAACATTGTTCAATTTATCTCTGTTTGCTTGCCCAGTTAAGGGGATTCATAATCGGCGCGTTTGTTAAAGGCGTGTTTCTCGCAAACCTGACAAGATGAAGTTTCAAAATTGTACATCAAAGTAAGTTGGCTTCTGGAGAAATTCATACATATTGTGATTTGGTTGATGGCGTTTCTTCTTAAGACTAGTTTATATTGACCTATCATATAATCATTCATCCTTTAAACTCTATACTATGTAATCTTTCCTCTTAAATACAACCTCCGGTGTTCTTATTGCGTAAAAAGAATATTGAAAGTGCAAACCTTGCATTGCTCAAAGTTTTGAGTGTTATAGTCATGTGTGTTATATGGTTTGAATGAAGAGCTCGTTTTGATTTAGACTTTCACAAAACCCTAGTCAGTTTTAATCTCAATCATGAATATTTGTCAGATTTGATTGGCATTTTAGTGTTAGAATATACATATATTCAGCCTTCAACTTTTTGAAAATGTAACAGGCTCAGGCATTGTGAGCGAGTGAGTTGCCAATATTTCAGGCATTGTACAGAGTTGTCGGTAAACATTTAATGTTGTTCTTAAAGGCCGCTTCACACTTAGCCGAATTTGACAAAAGATGGAAACACGAATTTGAAAATGTGCAAATTCGCAAAGGATCGTAAGCAATCGGGCCATTCGTAAACGCATCTTTTGGCCGCCGCAAGAGTTTTTCTGGCCTCGGTGGCAACATCGGGGAAGTGAGCAAATTGTTGATCATGCCATTTTCGTGTTGCATCCGTGTCTCCATCTTTCCCTTCGCATGGCTATCGAGGTACCGTCGTGTGAATTCGTGCTGTGTTGGTATTGCCTTCGTATATCAATCCGTACGATGATGTCATTCGATTTTATTTGCATGTAAAACTCGCCCATTGAACAGATGATCACACGAAGGTAATACGATAACGACACGGAGCTATTGTCGTACGAACGGCAAGATGGAGACACGATTGCACCAAGAAAATGTATATTCGCATAGATTATCAGAATATTTTTGACATAGCGAAAAACGTCCCTGCACTTCCGATTTTGCTGCTGGAGCTATGAAACCTCTACCGACTGAAATACGAAGCATTAAGATGTATTTACGATAGCCCCGGTAACTTTGCGATTCATTCTCGATGCACACGACACCGGTTAACTAAGTTGATTTTTAAAAGTTCATATGATGCCCAGGAAGAATAAAACAAATATCCAGATGATAAATAGTCGTAAGGTGGTTAAAAACAATCGAACTGTGCAGCCATGATACTCGTTCCAGCTGACTTCCAGAGGTCACGTGATGTTTACCGGCACCTGGTTAGAGGCATCGTACATGCATCGTAATCCCGTTACGACGTCGTGCTGCCACCGTGTTGTCGTCGTGCAGGCTTCGTAAAGGCTGAGTTCGAAAGCTTTGAATCATTTCCAGTTGTTAACGATTGTTATCTAGCAAGTCAGTTGGAAATTATATTATAGGTCCATTGCCTGAATATGTTCCAAGAGGCCACATATTAATAGTCTAACAACATTACTGTTTATCTTACGTTGTGCCACACATCCATTCTTGACTTGGTGGCATTCCACTGCTAGTTCAACCACAAAGCCACCTTTCACGCATGGGCAAAAATTCAAATAAAGACCAATTGTTATCAATTTCGGGCCAATCGAACTTGACCTAAGCTAACTCTCCTTTACGATCGTGCATCCATTCGCATTGAGTTCGTTTTGTGGTCGTGTATCATCCTTTCAACAGCGTGTTGCCTTCTTTCTTTGTTAGAAGTGCCTCCGATTATGACTGTCTTTTACCCATATTCGGGTCAAATCGTACGAATTTCAAATTTTCTAATTCGTGTTTCTGTCGTTTGTCAAAATCGGGACAGTGTGAAGCCGAACGTCTTGCAAACCTCCGACACTCATTGCACTACCCCGCTTCTACTAACGATTTTGACTATGACAATGTTTCCTGTCTGAATAAAATGCATGTTTTCTAAAATGTTGCAATTTAGGGAACCGGGTAGAACTGAAAAAATTCCAAGTTGCTTGTTGCGGCAGACAATAAATTGTTCATTAAAAAAAGTTACAATTGGGGCGTTTCCACAGTTAAATTCCTTTAGTTTTGAATTGAACATATGCCAGCCATTATAACCGCGAATTTAAGAAAACACATGTTCCTGTTAATACACATTGTATATTTGTAGAGTTTTGCAAGTACCTTACAATACAACCATTATCCAAGGAGAGATTAGATTGGGGAAAATGGCCCTTGTAATCTCGGTGGAAGGAGTTAATGTATACCATTTGTGGACAATGTCTTATACATGGACTGTCTGTATGGGAAAAGGTACCAGGTAACCAGAGTTTACTTAGAACACTGCTTTTACATAGTTCAATCTTCGATAGCACTTCACACCTTTCATATCTTGCTACGCTTCTGGGTACTGCTCAAATTTGGTTGCAAGGTGAACTTTTCAATAAAATCATCAGCAATGACCGATAATAGCCTATCAATTTTAGACAGTGACTGGAAAGGCCACATTGGATGAAAAAATTGGCCCATTATTAAAACATTGTTTTCTTGTTTTAAATGAAGGAGTTCGTGTTAAGAGATGCTTGGGCAGTTTTGAAATCATTAGCAGCAATCCTTGACGTATAGGGAAATGGCTCATTTGAAATTCAGAAAATTGCCAAATACCCTGAAATGGCCTGTTGTTAAAGATGTACTTATATTTCCATTGTGGATGTATAGGTGAAAGATAACATGACCCATATGGATCAGTACTTAGATCCGAGACACAGCAAGGTATGAAGGTAGGTTCTATAACATTTCATCTTCAGGAAATTTGTAGTCATCGAACTGACATCCATGTTGCATTGATTCAGAAGAAAGAAAAGACAAAACTTGTTTCCCCAATTTATTTCCTGATGTAGAGTCTTAAATATTACATCATTTTCTGTGCCAGTTCCTTTGCTCTTGCCTTCTCGAACTTCGCCTTCTTGGCCTGTGACTTTGCTCCCATGATGCCACCGCCCCAGTGTTTGCGGATCTGAAACAAACATCGTGAAATATAGATCCAATCTGAGAATGCTCTAGTATCAAACACTTGCATAATTCCTGCAATAGGATCTGTAGTAATTGTAGTACACATCAACTCAGACACAGCCAAGGAGTGAATCATTACAATCATACAACCGAATAGTGACATCACTGCTGTGTGTACTAAACATTAATAACAATTGATGCTAAACAACCAATAGTTCGAAAACATTGGGCAAGGTTGGAAATGTTTCTTCTTTTTAAATGCTGAAATTTAACATCACTAAAATTCACTTTCCATTTCTAAATGTTTACACCTTTTAAATGCTGAAATTTACCACCACTTCAATTCACTTTCCATATCTAAACCACCCCTCTATGCATAGTTCTGAACATGCATGGAATATCTGAATTTGTTGGAATTATTTTGGACAGGATGAGCAAGCTATTATCTTAAATAAACTTAACATCAGACCTTTTAACATTGGTTTTTCATATTGTACCAAATTATTCATTAAATTTATTCAGAGATATTTAATGACCAGCTCAGACACAGCCAAGGAGTGAATCATGATTTATCATGTACATCCATTAATCACATCACCGCTGGTCAATTTTGCATGTACAGTTCTTTTTTCGCATTAAAGCACTTGACCAATAACTTACGGACCAAATGAAAACAATGCTTGAAATTGAAAAAAAACACCACTACTTTTCATTGTTTTAATATCAATCCTAAAATTGTTTTTTAAACACGAGTCATTTTGACAACATGCATATGTTACATAGCTTCAGAAGAAAGGCTTCATCCAGTTCATGATTGATAAAGAATATTCCACAATTCCAAATAACAAAACACCAAATTGACTATTGTGCAGGAATTGGATTTTCAAAGCTTTATAGTGCCAAGATAGTTGTAGGTTTTTGTTAGTACCTACAACTTTCTTTGGACTAAGAGCTTCCAAAACAAAAGTATCATTAGTTTTAGAAGTCCATATCTAGTAAATGCTGGGCTAGCTAAATGTCTCGACTCATATAAATCAGGACAAGAAAAGTTTGAACCAATTTGAGCATGTTGATTTGGTTAGACAGAATGCTTTACATGATCTTTTACACTTTTTGATTCCAGATATTAACAAGTGCAATTTGTAAACTCTGCTCAGGGTTAAAAAGCTCAAATATTGTGTTCAACACAGAAGTTCAGCTAAAGGTATCATCATTGCAGAGTATTCTCAAATTTACTTCAACACCCCGGGCAAAAGAACAAGGAGTTATTGTTTAGCGGAACATGGGCAACATTTCAGCCATGGCAATAGAGAGAGTCACTAACGATAAAAGGGCAAAAATTTGGAAGTTGATATACATCTTCATTTGTAACAATTGAGGAATCTGGGTCGGGGGAGGGAGAGAAGTTCAGGCAAGCACAGTGACCGATCTGCTGATTTGACTTTTTGAGTCCACTGACTCACTACCACAAATCCCTGCGAGTCGAAAGATATAAATGAGACCTATGAGTAATTAAACTTTGCTTCCCATGAGTTATAACCGATATTGTAATGGGTACTTTTTAAATATTATGAGTATTTGATGCAGGAAGCTACGTGTAAATTTATCACTGAAAGCACTTAAATTCTTACAAACTATCAACAGACCATTTTAAGTTTTGCATAATTGGTATTTAGAAATTGTAATTTAAGACTTATTGACTCAGACAGCCAATTGGAACGGAAAATTTGTTTATAATCAGAATATTCATTCCATTCTGTGTCATCATGGTCAGCTGTCAGATAAATCAGGTTCAAATTGGACCATACATAGAACAAACAAAAACAGCTTAAATTTTCATCCAGCCAACTTAGTCAAAACTGAATTGTAATTTGAAATATCTACAAAATTGAATTGTTATGCCTATTGTTATGAAATTTGAGGTGTGTTTAGATTTAGCTGTCAAGATAGTTTTGTTACCTTTAAGTTTTATTGCATCTTAATGCCAATATTGTAAATAACTCGCCTAATTATCATAAGAATAGTTATTAGGACGAAGGTGGCTTAACAACCTCTAACGAGCAAGTGATTGATTGCTTTAGATAAGATCATGGGTTCAAACTTTAACCGATTTTGTCATCTTTATCTCATGAATAGTTAGAGAACAAACTCAGGGTTAAAAAGCTCAATTATAGTGTTCCACACAGAAGTTCAGCACAATATATTCATCATTGTTATGTTCTCAGATGTCAGTTTCATGTCATTAGATGACAAACATATCGACCTGGACATAATTTGAAGTATAAAGTATAAATGTAATTGAAGCATTTGAAATTTCCTACCTTTACACGATTAAAACAATTATGAAGTAGAGTGCAAGTTTGCGAAATTATTAAAATATCTTTTGAACACTACCATCGAATTAAGGCTGCAAATCATACTGTACATGTTCTGATAACAGCAAGTGCAAAATCTAAATATTACAGATATATACTTCACTTCTATAAAAGATCAAGAGAACAATTAAATTGCTTTTTAAAACACATAATAGCTATTAACAATTCTAAACTGAACAGTAGCAGGTCAATTGCTCCTTAAATGTAAGAACCCACTTTTGTAAATTTGTCTGGAACAAATAATGTCACCACAAACCAAGAGCAGGAAATATTTGTTGCACTAGTCAGACTCAGACAGCCAATTGGAACGGAAAATTTGTTTATAATCAGAATGGTCATTCCCATTGTGCATCATCATTGTCTGATAAAATAATTCCATCTTGATAAACAGCAGAACAGTTGGTTTCTTGATTACAAAATCTAATGGGGCATTGAATAGGTCCAAGAAAAAACCCTCAAGGAGAATTTCACTCAAAAACCTTAACTTGATCAGTTGATCAGTTTGAAAGTTAACTACCGTATCCTGTTCATAGGTTGACGGTAAAGATAAGGACAGCAATTGGGTTTGAAATTTCGATCTCAATATGAATACTTAGCAGGTGACACCATACCTCTTCAGCACGCTCATTGAAGTTGGTCTTCACAGACTCGACAAGTTTACCTAGCTGTGATTTGTCCTCTCTGAAAGCAGAAAAAGAATGGTGAGTCAAATGAAATCCTTCTTTTTCAAAAACTTGTTTTATAACATGTAACAAGCTCAGAGATCTAGGTGGTAGATTAGTATGTCTTCAGGTCTCAGACAAACTAATGTTTTTCATCACTGCTTGCGACTTTTGAATAAGTCATGATCAGGTAAATCAATATTTTACATCTTAATCGCTGTAACAAGTCCAATCAAGGACTATTGGCTATTACTTGTCCTCAAATTTAATGAAGGGGTTGAGAGCAGAAAGGATTTCAAAATAAATTCTCAAAACATCAGAATGTAAATATACAAGGAATATAAAAACTGTTTAAACGTGTAAAATGAAGGCTGATAGAATGTGGCATATTTAGTTGATTTACGATTTCTCAAAAAAAGGGTGGTGCATCAACCAAGGAATTGGCTTCTTGATAGACTGGTAATAGTATTCAATTTCCAATAATGAAAAGACTGCATTAGCAAGACTTCATTTAACTGAGTTCCTAGAAGAAAATTTATGGAACCAGTTTTACTGAACTTCAGATGTTTTAAATTGATATACCTTAACCATCACAAAAGTTTTAAGGAAATGAAAGTTAACATCAGCAATGAGCACTCACGGGTTGACGCTGGAAAGAGCAAGACATGTTGCGGTCTTTTTATGAACAACACGTCCGAGACGAGCCTTGCCCTTTACAATACAGTAGGGGACTCCCATCTTTCTGCATAGGGCCGGCATAAACAGAACAAGCTGGGGAAGAAGAAACCAGTTACCATTACATTATGAAAGGGTATTGGAAGAGTTGAGAAACAACCATAAGGGTCGGTACAACAATCCAGATTTTTGTCAATCGACATATAGACAGGTGTATTTCTAAAATCCCATTCTAGCTCTAAAATCGCAATCACTCTGCAATATTTAACCTTTGAATCTCAACAAACACATATGGACTATCAAAAACAACTTAATTAGAAGGGAAGCTCTAGCCTAATTTTTCATCTTGCTCAGAAGAATGTCGGTTTGCTTCTACAGAAAATTCAGGTGAAGAAATTCAAACATCATTGCAAGATACAAGCAGAGTAAGATCCATAAAATATCCGTCTTGAAACTATTTTTCCTTTGACCAAATATAATGAGCAATCTCTTCTACAAATCTTTCCCTCACCTCCAATGGGTCGACATCATGAGCGATGACCACCAGCTGGGCTTTCTTGGACTCGATGAGTGTTGTGACGGTGTTAACTCCACACCTGACCACTGGAGGGCGCTTTGTTGGAGCATCTTCCTTACCAGCTGCCCTGTCTCCAGCGCGAGCTCCCAGACGAGCTTTCTTCTGTTGCTTCGTCTCTGGCCTGTATTTGTCCAGAAGGCGGAAGAGCTGGGTAGCTGCAAAACAGAATTGTCATTGCATTATGTTTACTATGGATATTGACTTATTTCTGAACTGCAAATACAGGGATGGGAATGGAGTTTATGAAAAACTACTGAAATGAATGGAATTAAGTTTCCAGCACGGCTAATAATAAACTGCAGTCCGGACTGACCAAAAACAGTTTAGCTGAAAATTCCATATCTGGAAATGTCTTGTTCATGCATCAAGACACAGAAGTTCTGTGTAATATTAAGATTGGTTGTTTAATATTGTACTAATAGGCCTGTGGCCTTCCAGTGTTGAAATAAAAGACAGTAAGAACGACTTCTTCCCATGCAAAACATACTGAACTGTTAATGTATCCGATACAGAGCATTAAGACAGATAAATGCAAAGATGTTTTTTCCAAGCTCAGAGATCTAGGTGGTAGATATGGTTCGTCTTCACGACTCAATAAGAGTAGCAAATGTTTATCATCACTGCTTGGAAATCTCATTCATACAAAGCATTTGTTTACTCATAATACCAGTTCAACAAAACATACCGGTTTGTCTATCAAGAGCCTCTGAAAACTGGTTGATGGGTGGGGGGACCTTCAACCGCTGCTTCAAGACTGCATGTTGCCGTTGTAACCTGACATATTTAGGCCATTTCACAAATCTGCTAAGATCACGTTTCGGCTGGATATCCTGGCCTGAAAAATATAGCAAATCAATCAGAAACTATTATAGTGCTAGATTTTAAACTTAAATTTCATTTAATGTTTTGTCTAATGCTCAGACATCCAAGGAAGATATTACCATCACCAAGGTTTCCCTTTCTGTGGAAACTGCGAATAATGGAATGTGCTTCATCACAGCAAAAGACAAAATATCAAGCTCATATTTTGTTGATAGTTTATATATATAATATTTTGTATGTCCTTTATTTTTATTCTTAAACATCAGTGAATTTGTCACATTTTTCCAATGGAAATGTTTCAGACCAAATTTTGGGACATATGAGAGAAAGGACCAGTCTAATTAAACCTAGCCTCAATATTAGGTTTTTTAGGACTATTGTGGCTTGGTAAGACTACTTCTGATTGGCCAATACGATACGTGGTCCGACGTGACACTCTACTAGACCTTTCTAGACTCAATATGGGAGTGAAACGAGTAATATTGAGGTTAGGTTTTCTTTAGACTGAGAAAGGACCTATTCAACTTACCGATTCCAAAGTTCTTCGGCCTCTTCTCAAACAGAGGGTTGACGACTTGTTTCGGCTCAGCCCTCTTGCTCAGCAGAGGAGCTGATGCTATCTTCTTCTTGCCCCTCTTTGGTTTCGGCTGGCAAAAAAAGAAAAGAAATTCAGTATTGAAGATAATGTAACATGCTTTCTTGATCTGGCAATACTTAAGATATTGGCAATGCTCAGACATCCAAGGAAGGTTAGCCATCTTTGGGACGAGTCCCTCTGTGGAAACTGCGAATATGGATACTGTACTTCATCATGGCATAACCACTTCAGCAAAATATGTGCCTCTAAACTATTCAATAGGTATACATTCCAAAATGTAGGAAATACCATAAGTCCATGACATGTTAACAAATATAACAAACTCAATTTTAAGCCATGGCATGGGAAGGTTTTCACTGTAACACAAGCTACACTACAGAGAATTTTATCTAATTCTATCAAGACTGACATCTGCTCAATTAATAGCTCACAGCAACAGTAGTCTTTGGGGCCATATACGCCCAGTCTTGTGATAACTTTATCCTTGCTTGGAATACACCATGCATGTACATTTTTTTCAAAATATTTTTGGCTACACATAAAAACTAGCACATTTTATGTCATTAAATGTTGCTCATACTTTGTGAAACACTGGTACCCCGAACTTCTGAAAGCTCAATTCTTTTTAGCAAGTTGTACACAAGATACTGATAACACTCTTGAACATTTGTCCAAAGTGGAGTGTTCTAGTATAGGTTGAATTTATTAAGAAAAAATTTGACAATGACAATTTCACAAACTTTTATTCAATTTGAAAGACCAAGTGATTAGATCTAATGCAACAATTTACACTTAAAAAAACACATTAAGGCAAAGACTAACTGGCAATGCTCAGACATCCAAGGAAGGTTAGCCATCTTTGGGACGAGTCCCTCTGTGGAAACTGCGAATATGGATACTGTACTTCATCATGGCATCAACAGTTAATCATATTTTAATTTTTAAATGGGTCATGGAAATATTGATTTAGCCTTGAAATTACTGTTGGCATATGGGAAAGTTCTATCAATCACATAAGTAACATTTGTAAACAGATTTGTCTGAATGCCAAAAGAATGCTCAATTCGAAGGTGTTATTTGCTCTTGCTAGCAAAAACCCTGTCTGAAAGGAATTTGATAAATACGGATAATCTTTACCCTGTGGGAGTATGAACATGTAGAATTTTTATGATATTGGACATCCGTAAAAAATGTTTTGGAGTAAATAAAATGTTGCCTCAATCTCCTATGTTGCAAGCACCCTGTGAACTGAGGCCAAACATCTTGTCGGTTAAACGAACTGTCCTCCTGCATATTTTGATGTCAGGAAATGTAGACCTAGCCAATGTTGAATATTGGTGAGCTAAATTGTTTGCCACTGTTCGATACTTATTCAAGAAACCTAGTGTTTAAATGAAACGCAACAAAGTTCAAACAACAAATTAAGATAGACTAACTGGCAATGCTCAGACATCCAAGGAAGGTTAGCCATCTTTGGGATAAATCCCTCTGTGGAAACTGCGAATATGGATACTGTACTTCATCATGGCATCACTAATTAGTCATTTTTAAAGCCTTTACAGTCAACATACATGGTGATTCTGTCTGAATTTTTTTTAATTGGTCATGGAAATATTGATTTAGCCTTGAAATTACTATTGGCATACGGAAAAAGTTTCTATCAATCATAGGAAGATCTCTTGCACTTGTAAATATAGATTTGTCTGAATGCTAAACGATTGCTCAAATTAATGGTGTTACTTGCTCTTGCTAGCAAAAGCCCGTCTGAAAGGAATTTGATAAATACAGATAATCTTCACCCTGTGGGAGTGTGAAAATGTAGAATTTTTATGATATTAGATATTTTTGCCTCAATCTCCTATGTTGCAAGCACCATCTAAACTAGGGTCAATCATCTTGTTGGTTAAACGAACTGTCCTCCTGCATATTTTGATGTCAGGAAATGTAGACCTAGCAAATGTTGATAATTGTGAGCTAAATTGAGTGCCACTGTTAGATACTTATTTAAGAGACCTAGTGTTTAAATGAAACGCAACAAAGTTCGAACAACACATTAAGGCGAAGACTAACTGGCAATGCTCAGACATCCAAGGAAGGTTAGCCATCTTTGGGATAAATCCCTCTGTGGAAACTGCGAATATGGATACTGTACTTCATCATGGCATCACCAGTTAGTCAACATGACGGTAAAAAAATAACATATAATCTGGCAACTAAATTAAAAAGGAAAGCAAATCCGTCACAATTTTCAACTAAATATCCCTAGCATGGTGCAGATTGACACAAACATAAATGCTAACATGTCGACTGCTTCCTAAACATAAACGTGTTACGAGGTGTGTTTACCCCTTTCCTCATGATGACTTTATCCGAAATCAAGCAGCTTGTGATTTAAAATAAATATGTGGTCGTTGAGAGCAATCATTTAACTTTCTATGGATCTATTTATTCTAATCAGGGGTGCCAACTTAAGTTAGATGGCCATCGATAATCCTACCTATGTGAAAATGTATTCACCCACCATGTTGAATGGCCGAGAAAAGGCCGAAATATCGGAGATTCTCGTGGAACGCGAGATCGGCCGGTTACGTTTCAGCGTTAAGTTTTACTTCGATGTTTTCGGTTGCTGAAGTGTTCCACAAAATGATAACCTAGCTTTTGAAGAAATATAATCTATCACATAATTTTCACACTTTATGAATATTTTCGAATTAATAGGCAAGTTCCATTTCCCCAGTGTTTTTTTTAACAGACTCATGACTTAAAAGAAACTTGTCAACCTTTTATCAACCTTGTCAAAGTATAAAAACACCAGTTATGGACTTAAATCTTTCAGCTGTACTGCTCCAAGACTTTGGAACCAACTTCCTTATGTCATCAAAATGTCATCCTCACTGACTGTTTTTAAATCACAGCTCAAAACTCATCTATTTTCTAGCTATTACTCATAGCTTCTACCCATAGACTCTAATTATAAATATCCTTAATCAATGCTACCAGTATTACTTTTAGGCTTTATTTCATAGCATTTCATCTCATCACCTTAAATTTTCTTATTTTCAATGCGCTTTGAGCATGCACCATGTGTATGGATATAGGGCTTTATAAATGCCCAAAGAATGTTTTAACTAGATGGCTAGTTATGGCTTATGTGTATATGGTCTGATATTTTAACATTTCGTATTTTTTCAACCAATAGACTTGTTTTATCTAGTGTTTTAACTTTTTTCATATTTCTCAATTGATAATTCGAATTCTGTGTACTTAGAGATGGTGTCTTCTCAATTGATAGACACATTTAATAAATATTAAAATTTTAAGACGATATTTGTATTTACTTTGTAGGAAACGAGATACTTGTCATTTTCAAATGAAACTTAGTTCCCTATACGTCAGACGTTCGATGTTTCACGACTATCGGGGTATTTTAAGGTCAAAACAAAATTTGTTTTGTGCTCTGCTTTATCAAGTTGTCAAATATAAATCACCAAAATTGCTTAAACTTGATTGTGTTAAAATCATGTTCTAATAGCACAAACTGAGATGTCTCCTTGCAGATTATGAAACCTAGCCTCAATAATACCCGTTTCATTCCGATATTGAGTCTAGCGAGATGTAGTTCTTAGCCGACTTCGACCTTTCGCCGACGTTATATGTGCGAATACAGCTTGTTAAGACGATCCCTGATTGGTCAATCTAATAGATCGGCTGACGAGACCCGCTAGATCTACTTCATCTCTCTAGACTCAATATCAGAGTAAAATGAGTACTATTGAGGCTAATATCGGATTGAAACGAGTATTTTTGCGATTAGGTTTACTTGGACTGGTCTCCTTGAATTTTGTTTCTACAATAAATAGCCCGATAGAACTTTCCCTTTCACTTCATATGTTAATTCACATTATCATCATCACACCCAGCATATCAGTTATCTCTGAATCTGATCATGACTGTTGCATTTTCCGAAGCCGTTCCCGCTTCAAAAATGTAGACGAAAAATTACCAAAGACTAAATGTCATTTTGGCATCATGGAAATTCCGTCCTCGAATTCACAAACAAGAGGAAATAACTGATGATGTGACAAGTTCTGGTGAGGTCACTGATAAGCTTACGTTTTTCGAAAACAAGAAATTTCATAAAACTTTAAGGAATAATTAACAAAAAATAATCGTTTTGAAACAATGTGGTAACTACAATGAAGCATGTCATATACCATTTCTGGATTAAAACATTCAGGCAAATTGAAACTTCGAAATCAAAACCATCAGTCTGAAATTAGTGCTACGGGTATTTAAACTCCTTTTCTAAAGAAGAAAATTATATTGCCTATCAGTTAAACATCTTAAAATTTGGGTTGTTAATTTATCACCAATTAATTCTTGAACGGGTAGACACTTTGTCAGCTCAACACCAAGGGGAGTATTAAATACGGAAATTCACACCAATGGCGACATAATTTGACAAATCTAATAAAACATACCTAAATGAAGGGCATTATTTACATATATATTGTATATATTTCCCCTGCTTACATATACAAGAAAATAAAGCTAATTGGATGAACGTAATTGGATCAAAGTAACGTAACGTTCCGGCAGAAGAGTCATTAGGTTGTAAGTCAAGAACGCGTTTACGGACAAGAACAATGACGTCAAAATGCAACCAAGGGAGACAATTTCTAACTTCCGGTTCCTGTGTACCGGTGTGTGTCACAGTGTTTACAAAATATTAACTTGAAAATGACGTAAATAGTACTATTTAACAAGGTAAATGAGATTGGTAGTATATAAATTTTCGAGTTAACAAACAAAACTAGTTCACAGTTAAAAAGAAAATCTATAATAACCTCTGAAATTGATAGACGTGGTTATAGTTTTGCTGAAACCAATTTTCAAACTTTTCTCCACTCCAGCACAGTGACACTGACAGCAGTTTGATAATCACAGACCTACGAAACTATTCGCAATTCACAGAAAACCTTCAGAGTAGGCGAGTTAACGAAGACGAAACTAACAACTTGAATTTGGGATTTATTCAAACTACTAAGTTTAATTAATCAAATCATCTTGATCAAAATTGGCTATGACCAGTAACCACCATGCTTTATTTGCCTAAGTCTGTATAAATACAGAATGTATACAAAATAATTAACTCTCATTACAATGTGAATGCCATATCTATTTCTTACCTCACCTGTTTATTTGTTATTGTCAGTTTTTGTTTTGATCCAGTTAGTGAGAATCTACACAAGCAAGGTGTTCTAAAGATTTAATCAGTCATGTCTCAACAAAGAAGCCTACCTCAAAGTAAAGATGCTCTTCTCAAGTCCTACACGAAACGACTCAAGGATGATATCAGATCCATGCTGGATAACTTCACAGAGATCATCAAACTCGCTAGGGTATTGTATTTAATCAACATTTTCAAATATGACATCAATAAAATCAACAAACCCTTACATAGATTATTCATCCTGTCTCAGGGTACGAACGTTAAGCTAACTCCACTAATCTGTACCCTGGGTTCAGAAGCTGGATTAGCTTGCACGGCTGCTTGACTTGGGATATGGCCAATCAAATCATTTTCTCGTCCCCTTCTCGATAACATTTGAACGAGAAAATGATTTGATTGGCTATATCCTAAGTCCGGCCGCGAGAGCGAATCTAGCTTCTGTGGCCAGGGTACAGATTAGTGGAGTTAGCGTAACGTTCGTACCCTGAGACAGGATGTAGATTATTATACTTTGCAGGTATGACAATTTTGCATTTTGACACATAAGTGGCAGGATTGGGTCAAATCCTTTACTTCCAGTTTTTCCTTTCGATATCCCTTTTGTTAAGTTAAAAAAGTGTTTGACTCTGTAGCATGTCAGTAGGTTTTAATTTAAGTGAAATGTTTGACATTGATTTCTTCTTTACACACATGTTAATGTTTTGGTTTGAAAAGTTTAATGTCTTTCAAGTGTTTTACATACTGAAAATGAAATGAAATCTCATTTCTTAGAATAGTTAACTTGAATTTGACTAAGTAGTTAACATATATATTCTCCAATGTTTAAGTATGTTTCTGTGTTAAAAACATTTCACTTTATAAAGGTTTTATGAATTGTCATGCTATTGTTTCAGTTGGAAGAAGAATCTCAAATATCTAGAACAACACAGGGTGAACAGGACCAATATGAAATGCAAGTTAGAGCTGCAAATATAGTGAGTTAACTCTGGCAATTTATCTATTTCTTGACTAGAAGTAGAAGTTTTTGCTTAGCACTACCGGGTAATCTAATATTCCTGTAACAATCATGATGTGTTAATGAAGATATATATTAGGTGCTTTAAGATTCCTGGTATTTATTTTGCCTGAAAATACATGTATTTCTATTGCTAGGACAGAACTTTAATCATTTGTGTTTGACGAATTTTATGCCAATGACTTGAATAGCTTATGAAATATTTATACGACAGAATTAGAATTTATGCTATCGATGCAGTATAACATGTCTCTGATTTAAATAAAACTAGGTTTATCTCAACTCTACCATGACAATTTAACCATGAACTCTTTGTCTAAGTGAATTCCACTTTGTAAAAAGTTCCAACTTCCGGTAACAAAAATTAATCGTTTGTGTCGGGTGTTTTGCTCCTTGGTATTTGTACTACTGGTAAATTAAGCCGTGAGCAAATCAAATGAATTCTCACTTTCCTCAACACAAATATTAATATTGTATCTATTAAGACGTGTTATTCATAAAGACTGCAACATCCCTATGAAGCAAATAGATAATTCTAACAGAAAGCCACTATGACGTTGTCAAGGATTATGACGTCATATGCGCTTACATAAATGACGTCACTGTATTGTTGCCGTAATCAAATGAAGACTGTTGCATATGACCAAACTTCTTATTTTGTGGAATTTTTTTTATCTTTCTCAAATAATTTGGTCATCCCGCGTAAAAACATGAAACTAAATCATGTTAAATTACTTTTGAAAAATATAAGTCTCAGAAAAAAAGCAGAATACCAGCTCTGAATTTATCAGTTGGATATGTGAATGGGAAGCAGTCTCCAACTTAGATAATCCAAATCCATAATTGATAATGTTTGATTTTTCAGGAGAGCCAACCAGAATCTGGTATTCTTCACTTTCATGGTAGAATGATTTTTCAATACCATAGGATCAGAAAGATAGGGAAAAACCCTATTATTAATGATATTTTCTCTTATTTTTAGGTACGAGCAGGTGAATCTCTGATGAAGCTTGTATCAGACTTGAAGCAGTTTTTAATCCTCAACGATTTCCCGTCCGTGAACGAGTCGATATCCCAGAACACCCAGCTTTATAAACACATGCAGAGTGAGGTGGACGCCAAGTTGATGGCGCTCAGAGACGAGATGGCCACAGACTTATATGAACTCGAAGATGAATATTACTCCTCTGTGTATAAATAGAACATTTAGACTGTGCTCAAAATAGCTGTCTGTCTGCAAGCCGTTTTGGATGACATTGAGACAAGATGGCCACAGACTCATATGAACTTGAAGATGAATATTTCTGCTCTGTGTATAAATAAAACATTTAGACAGTGCTCAAAAGATGGATGGGGCCTGTTGAAGAATGCACCACATTCCCGCCAAGCTAGGTAATGATTTAAGAACTATATCAACTTAACAGAGCCTGTACATTTTGCCAGAAAACTGCATTCTATGCACTGTATATGGAGTTGAATCTTGATACGCAAAGCCTAAAACGTCAGTTTTGGAACTGTCAGTTGTTTTATGCCTTGCTGCATACCCTTGAGTTTTCTGTGCTTGCTAGCTAGCTTACTATGAGAGAAAGCAATACAAGGGTCCAATCAGAAAGTAACTGGAGGTTGCTAACAATCGCCTGTAGGGGCGCTGATATCAGCACAGAAAATTCGAGGGTCGGCAGCAAGGCATAAAACTGACAGTTCGGAAAACTGACATTTTAGGCTTTGCGTAGGAAGATGATGGTGTTGCGAAATAAAGTTCTATTACAATTTGATGCTAAGTTAGCTGATAAGTGACAGACCTGTATGACCTTGAGGAATACTGTGTGAAATGAAGGTCTTTACATTCTGCTACAAATCTAGCTGTGTGGCTAAAAGACCTGTATGAATTTGAAGATGAGAATTACTCTGTGTAAAATGTTTTCTTTTCTTATTCTCGTAAATCTATATGCAAATTTCCTGTTTATTATGAACTGAATCCTTGAAAAATAATCTGATATATAACCACAGACTTCTATTATGGTAAAGAAGATTAAAAATCCTTGAGTGAATAACGTATGTTAATGGTATGAAGTTCTGTTACGATAAAGTTTATATTCAATCAAAGATTACAATAGGGATATGTCCACAGATTTGTTCAAATTTGTGGTCTGCTCCAATGTGTATTCAATGCATATCGATGTTTTATCAGTGTGTGAGCTTGTGAAGTTTAAATGCTGAATAATTTCTCCTTTGCATTTAATTTGTATGTCATCTCATCTTGGATCATGTCATTGTATCATGTAATAAATAATAACCCATAAATATATTTGTTTGCCTTAGACATGTTTGACAAAGTAAAGTTATCATTTAGCAATATTTATGTAATGGTACATGTTAAAGGGGCAGTAGCACGTTTTTCGGGGGAATATAAGGTGATGTCAGGAAAATGAAAATTTATGGTCCCAATTTAAAGACAACATATTTTAACTAAATGGAGCAGTAATAATTCCAATATATAATGTAAAGTTAAGACATGCGATTCCATTTTCTTACAGAAAATGAATTAAAGGTGTTCACACAAAATGGCCGCCAGTGGATTTTATGTGATTCTTCATACTTTGTCCTATGACTATGGATGATTGGCTTGTGTAATAATTTTTAACACTGTCAAAATAATACATTAAGCAATAACGTACAATTATCAAAAAACGTGCTACTGCCCCTTTAATGTCAGCATAAGTTTCTTGTATTGGAGACTTTTCTTCCTTCCTTGTGCATTGATTCTCAAAATACCATATCACACAAAGAAAGAGACTTATACCATTGAATAATGTTTTTATTTCATGTGATGCCAACAGTTGTATACATTTTAATGACCATAAATTCATTGCTACATCTGAGATCACAGATACATGATTGTAGAATTATATTTTCAATTAAAGAAACAACATTCTCAGACTACAGAAATTTGTCATGAAATCTTTGATATCTTTAATAACAAAAATTGGAATTACAGGGAGTCATTTTTCTTGAGCTAGAAAGCATATATGCACATTACTACATATTTGCTTGAAAAGAATTTTTTTTTTCTCTATTCCAGAGGTATGGTGATTGTGTAATATGTACCGGTATTAGAAATAGAATTTTGAAATCTCATGACTTCAAGGAATTGTTAAATAATTATGTCAGGTGTCTAAGCAGTAGTGTCTTTTGTAGAAAGGAATGATCATTTTGTAAACATTTTAACAGTTTCTCTGCTGCTCATATACTTTCAACTTCTTCTACTAATGACAAATCCATCTGCTTAAGATTTCTTTTTGTATCAAGGCTTCAGAGATTATATTCTAGTGAAATTTCATAGGAAAAACATACTTCCATTGTCTTTGACTGGCATTAGCAACTTGGCTCAAGGACATGTCACATCCCCTGTGTAACTTCTACATTTTATACAGAAATTGTTAAATAATTACTTTTAATGAACTATGCAAAGCTAATCATTAAAGCTATGTCTACCTTTACAATAAACCCCACACTCAAACATTATAACAATACTTAACAAACAGTAAACAAAATTTCAACAAATAACCTGATTGGCAAATATTTTTTTCATTCAGTTCTATAAATATATATGAAAAATCTGAACGATCCAGAAATTGCTGACAAAACTATCACAGAGATGCTAAATAAGATCTTAAATGTGGTTGAATTTTGATAACAAAAATTGTTCACACATCACAACACACAAAAACAATGATATTTTATAGGTAAAAAGGATTTGGTACACAAAATATAGTATTCAATAGACAAAATGTTAATTTGTAAATAACATCAACAGAACATGAAAATATGACTCAATTAAGTTAGTTAACAGTAATTGGACATTTATAACTATTCTTGGTGATGATCAAAGAGTCAACTGGAACTACAAATGCAAGGCTTAGACAATACCGGTAACTAAAAAGTGAAGAGGAATGATGATTATCATTCCCAAGACTGACTAATATGGCTGATTAATTGGCATATACATACATTGGCACTTTAATATTGTACATATCACTGATGGATCAGATTTCATCAATTGTCACTACAGTAATCAAAGACATTGGAACAAACCAGATATTCTGAATAACAACTTCTTTTATTGTGGGATGTGGAAATAATCTACCACATGAAGGATGAAGCATATACTCCAAACATCATCTTTCCTAAATCTTTATGAGACTATAAATGCCTTTCGAAGACGTAACATAGAAATTATCCCTGAATGAATCAAATATTTAAAATGGTATTTATATGGAAATCTGTTATAGGGGGCTTTAGTACAAACAAATATAAATTGAACCTGGCGACACATTTGCCTTCAAGAAGAGACAGCAAAACTTAAACATGGCTTGATGATTTACAGTCGTTGCCAATTTTAAAGAAGGGTCGATGTAAATTATTATAATTTTAATTAGAGGATCTAACAATGTGATATGTTTTAAGTTGGTGTATAGAATATTAATGGAATTAAGGCGATGTTTTTCATAATTTTCTCCATTTTCTTTGTCAATCGTCCTACATTGTAGAAAATTGGAAACTGAAAAATTAAGGATTGTCAGTGTTTTCTATTTTTCTCCTAGCAACAGCATAATATCAAAGTAATTCAGGCACTTGATGTGTAAAAATCTAACAATCAATACTAAAGAATACTCAAGTGTGTGTAATACTGGATCAACATGGCTAACTGGCAAAATATCCTGAGCAAAATAAATTTTGATAGTAAAGCATCATATTTATCGTCAAATCCATAATGAGGATTGGGTTAAGTCTTTAACTTATTTTGTAGAGTACATTATTCTTTATATTTATACTGACAATTTTCATATGGGTGACTCACTATAAGCACAAAAGGTTGTAAATCTCCCATCCAAAACATTTAACATACCCGGTAATCCAATAACAATTCTGACATTGTTTGATACAACTTGATCGCAGTGTTGTTTTCAATTTTAACAATGACAATAGTTTTTACCAACATTTAGCTATCTAAGGTATAGAGGTAAAATTGATCAGGAGTAAGACTTGCACATACGGGTAGATATCTATTTAACATAAGACAGACTGACAGAAAAATCTTAAATCATACACTTATTTGATGAGACCAAAAAATCACCTTTTCTTTTCTTTTTGATAATGAGATTCCTTTTATATAATGGTAGATTGGTGAAATCTTTCAATAGAAGTTATCGGTAATGTAACGAAATAAGGGTAATAATGAATAAGAATTAAGTTTACAAAATGATTGACTCAAGAATTATCTGCCCTTTATAAACTCTCTAGCTTGGTTTTGCTGTTCCCAGTTTCTGCATGGCGGCTTCGCATGGTTTCATGATATCCTGGAAGAAATTGCAGTGGTTAGTTAACCATGGTTATGAAAATATACATTAAATCTGTCACATAAAAAATGTATTCGTTAAATTATAAACAAAAGACTTGGATTTAAGGTTGCTCTGAAATGCAAGGATGAATTTTGAACAGTAATTATTAAATGATGCATATGAATTGAAGCCTTTTTTTTTTGTTTTTGTTTTTTAAAACTCCATACAGAAAAAGGACATGTAAGAATAACAATTCCAGACATAAGCCTTTTGTTCAATATTTGAAAACTTTTAATTCATTAACTTTTATGTAATTGTGTTTTCATTTTCAAGTTTACATTCGAAATTCAAAGAAATACATCATGCAAAATGTCTTTTTTTTTTATATGATGAGATTGTGAAGTAAGACCATAAATGACAGCAAGAATACCAAAGCATAATACATGTATATAATAGCAGAACCGCGGCAGATCTTACGATCAACGAATGCTGTATTAGAGTGCAGAGGCGTGTTCACAAGTGAGAATGCTCTATGAACCGTAGCAAGGTTCTTAGGTAAGAAATGGTGGAGTCAAAACATCAATCTCTTCTTGGAGTCGAATCATAAAACAGAAAATGAAGCGAGTCATCCCTAAATATTCAGAAAAGGTGGTCCGCAATTATATTGTATATCATAAATAAGTGAATATAAATATCATGGAAGGAAGTTCAATGATGATATATATGTTATTACTCTCCCGTTGAAGATATCGCTGTTTAATAAATCAACCATGAGTGCGCTGAGCAATTGATGTGACGTCATAATTGTTAAGTATGACGAATGTCAGCAGGCCGGCTTCATTGGTCATGTTGCTCATTTCTTTATATTTTTGACGAATAATTAAGCCAGTAATAAATAAAATACTAAACTTGGTCATGTTTCAAAACATTTTATGAAACTTTTGAATGGTTTAGGTATTTAAAACCAACCCAATCACTCGTTTCATAAAAATGTTATGAAACAGGACGTAATTTAGTATTCTTTATATATTTAATCATATATATAAATGGGTTTGAATTATCCAAATACTGCCAGAGTAAATCATGACATTCTCACATCTGAACATGCCTCACATTGTCCAAGAACAGTGCCTTACCCAGTTGTCACGGAAACGTTTGTGTATTGGGAGGAGCACAAGGATTCCCACCCCTAAGTGACGCAATTCCGCGTTTACCTCATCTAGCACAGCAAACAAACAAACACTCTTAGAAAAAGCAGCAAACAAAACTGCACACAGGGGTGAGACAGTACAGCAGCAACTATATAATATAGAAACCCAGGCCCAGTAGAGGAAATACTTAACTAATATCTCGTCTCAGAAGTATTCTTTTTCAATATTGACAATATTTTTAAACAATTTATGTATTAAAACAAACAGGAGCCCAGAAGAGCTATGTGATCTAGACTTGCCATACTTTTCAAGACTATGCTGGTCAGCAATTGAATATTTTGGTCTATAACTCTATACAAGGATATACATGTTTGGTATGTTGTAAAATAGTCGCAGTGATTAACAACAAAATTTCATGGGACATATTGTTAATTGACTGCTCCGGTTATGAATGCAAAGAAAGTATTGTTCTTAGGCGATCAGCTGAGGGGTCATTTTGACAAATTTTTAGCAGATTGGCCCCACTGCATTGGTTAAAGTATTCTATATCTAATAATTTTAAAGGACACCAATTCGAGGGGGGGGGGGGGGGGTGGCAAATTTCCCCAGGATCCCCCTCAAGGTATACAACACTGCAAATGTCATAAAGGTTTAGAGTCAAAATGTTAAATATTGTTGCTGCTGCATTCAATCACACTTATAAGCAATATTTCCAGTGCATAAAGCCATAAATACTCACCTTGTGTAAAAGGAACATGTTGAACAGTTTGAATACTGTAAAATGCCTCATGTGACAAATTCAGTTATATCAAAATTGTAATTTTGTGATCACTTAGTGAAGTTAACACACATGAACTCTAAATTTCAAAATATTCAACAAAAGTAAGTTTTTGATTTTCCTAAAATTCCAAAACATCTACATATAACACAAATATACAACTGTCTCATTTGCATGCAGTGAAATTGCAAGAGCTGATTCAAAGTGCAGTTTTTGATGACCCAATACAAAAGGTCATGGTCACACAGCAAGCAAGGTGAAGGTTATGTCATGATGACATATGACAGCAAGGTCAAGGTGATATACATGCATTCACTGCAGCCTTTTGCAAGAGTTTGTATGAAGGCAAGCAATACAACATTATCATCAATGAATTGAAAACCTAAATATTTAAATATACCGCAAATGGATGTATTTTATAAAGCAGATTAAATTTCTTATTTTGGCATGAATAAGCTTTCATTTGCTTTCTAACAGATGTTTCAATAATGACTTTTTGAAATGAAAATTGTCATAAAAATAAGCAAATTGATTTAAAACTTATTATCAAAATGACCTCAGTAGATCTGTAATCTTATTTGATGATAACTTTGTAACTGGATAGTGAGTGACACAAACAAATGGTTCCCAAAGGCACAGCAAACAGAGATCCGCCTCTCACCTCATTCTTATTAAACTTGAGTTGAATTTCTTTAATTAACGCTGGCACTTTGAAGCTCAGCAAGTCTCTACAAATCTCATCTAGAATGAAACATTTTCATCAAAAAAAATTTAAAAGATTAAAAACTTAATTTCCTAAGTATTGAACATTTCTGTTACCTACAGAATTTGCAACTTAAAAAAAAAACTTATAAAAATGAATCATAGGGTGTATTGATGAATTGTATATTTGCAATTTTGGTAATTTTAGTAATAGAATGAAATACATCAATTTTGAAGGAAATCGATCCAAATAAAAAATAACTTCAATAATGTAAGAAATAAAGCAATATTTGTTACACAAACATGCTAATGACAGCCCTAAACAATAACAATAGTAACGGATAAACTTGGAACATTGTTTCAGTTTAGTAGCACCATCGTAAATTTCTTTCAATTTTCAAAATTGATGCATATTCTTCTATAAGCAGCGATTGTATTATCATAAATTAATATAACATTATCAGATCTTATGCTCATATATCATCCAAGGATTAAAGTTTGTGAAATATATTTACCATAATTTGCTAGCTCCATGATAAGAGTGACGATAGACTCGACCACCTCAGCATTGTCCTTGTGTAGATCGTAGGCTCGGGTGATGACGGGGATCCCGTCAGAGGACTGAACCTCACCCTTCTCACCCTCGCTCGTTAGCACTCGGTATGCACACTCCTCTGTGGAAATGATTAAACTCATTTTACTTTCATTATACATCAACACCATACTTCTTAAGGATTTAACAATTCAGGATTGTTTTAGCTTGTGGTCAGGTAGTTGTGTTGATGAGATTTGATTCCTGTATATTGATGTTTCAGAATGGGGTGACATAAATCAATTCACAAAGAGTGTTAGAGAGTGATTATCAATTGGAAAAGTTATTACAATCATTACCATTTTGACTTCGTGAGAATATTTCTCTTTTGGATTTGATGAACAAAATAGTCTTTCGTACGGTTTGAAGATCAGTTATTTAGAATAATATAGTGTAATGACATTGAGTAGTCATGTAATTCCAGGAAATTATTACAAAACAAAATTACATCCACTATAACAGAATGATTATTTAGCTTTAATGACAAGTCAATGAGGATAAAATCATGATAAGAGAAAAATATGAATTCAAACAATATATATAGACAGCTTTACACTGACAATGTAAGAATACAAAGTAGAGAGTGGACCCATTTTTGAGTATAAATGAGAATAAATTATGGAGAAAAATATCACATTTACCGGTGCACAATGTGAAAAATAAATGTTACTCTTACCATCTGGTTCGACAAGCCCCGAGAGAGCCATGCATGCATTCTTGACGACCTTGGCGTTCTTGTTGTGAGTCTCGATGGTGCTCAGGAGTAGACCAACAGTGTCAAGGTCATTTACACAGTCAAAACTCTTGTCTGAAAAAGAACAATGACAAGAGTGTCAATCCTCACAGTTCAGCCCCCTTGGAATGAGCTCCCTAGCTTAAAGAGCCGCTGTATAACCTTTTTTTTATTTATTTTTCAAAAGATATTGGTCAAATAACTATATAACATAAATATTAGGCCAAAACAGCAACGATACACAGGGTCTCAATGAAGCTACAGCTAAGTAAACATTGCGTAACAAGGCGTCTGCTTGTCGCCGTCCAGCGACAAACCAAAACAAGGCTGAGAGGCCACGGGCAAGGGATACCGGAAGTGACGTGGCAGTAGGCGAAGCGTTCGTCTGCTTATATGGAAAATGATAGGCGAAATCCGCAGTTCTGCCTTTTCAAAGCGATTAACAGTATGCTATATCATTGTGTTGCTGTCAACTGTCCTAGAATATTTCCTGATGAAGTCTCCGTAGACAAATTCCCATCATATTGATGGTTTCACGCCAATTTGACCCGCTGTGTTAGGTCAAACAGAGCAATGTGACAATCTACATCGAACTCACGTGTTCCGATCTCTACACCGATTTTCTGCTTCGAGCTCGCATTTTCACTGAATGAACAGTTTGGCATGCAGAGAAAAGGGAGATTAGTAAAATATAAAACATAGCACAAAGTATTGGGCTGATTTATGGTAATAATCCGAATATACAATGCTCACATTTAGATTTGAACGTTGTGTAAAAAGGTTGAATAAACAATGACATTGGTCTGCAGGTGTTACTTACTTTCTTTAGATCAGATAATCACTTATTACACAATTACTTTACTGTCTATCGTATTTCCTGTCTGTTTCCTAATTAGATTATATCAAATGATGACTATAGCAGGTAGGTTATATAATGCACAATCATCAACACCTGGCTATTTTATGACATCAGCTAATTAGGTAAGATCAAATAGCAATTACCTATTAACCTGAAATTAGGAATACCGTTTTTGCTCTATCTGATAATTATTTTGGATAAGGTTCATTTAATAAATCTTCATTCTGTTTGGCCATGTATCGGGTATTGTTGTGGAAAATATTACCTCTATGTACAAGAGTGAAAACATTAAGATTTTCAGTGAAATGCCCTATTAAAATAATGTTTTAAACAAGACATCAGTGATCATCCAATACATGTCTTTCATTGAGAATTGTAACTTGTCCATCACTAAATGAAATAACTAAGAAAAACGTATATATTTTTTATCCTGTTACAAAATGAAGTCAAAGGCAATTCTAAAAAAATGGTTTAAATGTAAAAATAAAATAGTATTGTATAATTACATCCTTTCTGCTGTGCTACTAAAGTAATATTCAATAACAACCAACAACTGTGCACGAAGATAAAACAGTTCACACGGGAGCAATTGTTTACATATACATCCGGGTTCTCACGTGCAGTCTTATGACAACATTGCGCAAAGCGAGACCATCTAGGCCTACATGCTGTAGCATTATGCGCACAACTTCGTTTTTAATCAGGGTCTTACGTTTTCATCAATACTAATTGCCAGTTGAATAAATAAACTACCGATTTATTGAAGGTGTGAGATGTTGGGATGTTGTTTAGGGTGTTTAATCAACGGTTAAACATTGAGCTGTACTGTTAGCTTGTGTTGTTTTACATAACGAGGGCACACAACGGGGTATCACATCGCCTACTAACACGTCACGAGGCAGTCACGCTTCAGTGCGTTTTATTCTGTTCGCCGGCCTAATTAGGCAGTGTTATGTATACAGTCGTAATTAAGCCGTTTCTAGGTCGATTTCAGTAATTTAAAGTTGAGTCAATGTCAAATTGTTATCACTATTTCACGAATCCTGAAAGTTGCCATATAGCATTTCAGTCCATCTTTAAGGTGACTGTTACTCAACATCGTATTGAATAACTATAATAAATATCAAATATGTGCTATTAAATGTTAGTTCATGACAAATGTATTATCTTCAGATGGTCAAACGTTTTATTACTCAGCGTTGTCGTACATGTATTGTATTTTTTGGATCCAAAACTGCCATAATATTGGGTCACAGTGGTCATTCACATTGGAAAAATAGGTTCTTAGAGAGTATCCGTCTTTTCATGAATACTAATTTTTAGCTCATCTGGCCTGTAAGGCCCGATGGGCTTATGGCATGGCATGGTGTCCGGCGTCCGTCCGTCCATCCGTCCGTCCGTAAACTTTGTGGAATTTCGACTTCTTCTCCAGAACCATAAGGCCTAGAAAGCTGAAACTTTGTGTACAGACTCCTTGGCTAGTGAGGATTATAAATTGTAGCTTTGGTTGCCCTGTGACCCCTAATAAGGGCCACAGGGGCCACACCCTAAAAACCTATTTTATCTTCTTCTCCAGAACCATAAGGCCTAGAAAGCTGAAACTTTGTATACAGACTCCTTGGCTAGTGAGGATTATAAATTGTAGCTTTGGTTGCCCTGTGACCCCTAATAAGGGCCACAGATGCCATGCCCTAAAAACCTATTTTCATCTTCTTCTCCAGAACAATGAGGCCTAGAAAGCTGAAACTTTTTTTGTAGACTCCTTGAATGGTGAAGATTATAAATTGTAGCTTTGGTGGCCCTGTTGCCCCTAATAAAGGACACGTACAGGAACGTCCTTCAAATCTTTTTTCATCTTCTTCTCCTGAAGTATAAGGCCTAGAAAACTGAAACTTGTCGCCTATATACTTAATTTTATGATTGGTGCCCATGTGGCCTCTACAAAGGGGAATCACATTGGCCACACTCTACAGCATAATTGATGATGAAGCCTGATGAGCTACAGAGCCAATGGCTCTATTTTTATTATTTCATCGAGTGAGATTTATCTCAACTAAAAGATGATCACACAAAGAAATCCATGACTGCAGTAGAAGGCTGTTGTAGACACAATAGTGAAATCAGGGTCAAAAGTCAACGCTGTAACGTACCATCTAGACAGAGAGAGAAGAGGGCTGCTGACGCTGCCTCCGCAACCTCCGGTGATGTGGGGTGAGTCTTCACCGCCGTACACACCCCCTCTACTGCCTTGTGCTCATAGACAACCTGCAGGTTGCTTTCTGCAATAGGACATCAACATATTCAACAATATTTATATTATATACCTTCAAATTCATATTTGAGTATTGTGGCCATCGACTTCTGAAGATTTTCAGCAGAAGTTGGTTAACTATCAAGATGAATCTTTAGCAAGATGGTGAATATACATCTTCATCTGACAAGTGATATTTTCTCAAAGGTGTTGCGTGAAATTTAGGGACATAGGTATTTTATTGATAGGACAAAATTTTATATTAATTTTAGTATGCCTCATTTAAGCATAAAAGAAAGGATCCATATTGAAAAATTGCTATTTTTAAATGGAGTACTTGTATTTCCATTGTCAGTTAATCATGACAATTTAACAGAGCCTACAGACAGTGCACCCGACAAAATAGTAACAGAAACCAATATTTTACATATTTTCTAATTGTTTCGAAAGGAAGAAACTCTAGTTCTTACAACAAGGGTAAATAGTATCTAAGTAAATATCTGATACAAGATGTAAAACAAACATACCGTTGATGGTGAGTCCCCAGAGGGCGCTGCAACAGGTCGCACAGAGTTCGGGGTTGTTGATGTTGGATCTCATCGCGGATAGAACCTGCTCAATACCTCCGAGAGTACCAATCAGCTCAGCCGCTTTGTCTGCAAGAGGAAAGCAGTTCAGTGGATGGAATTTATAAAAAATGTGTCACAATGGAACTGTTAGAGCTGTGTTATCCTCTTTGTTAGTACTGGACTGAAGATACACAAAACCAGTTTCAGAGATTCTATAATGTCACATTCATGGTTGTATGTTATTATTTTGAAACAATTTTACGTATGTCAGCGTAATGGTATGTCTGTAAAATCAGAATTGTGCTAAAAGAACTTTTGCAATAGTCAACTGGTTTAGAATGATAACCATTTACAACAATATTGGTGAAACAAAGGGGGATAACTCCCATAAAGGGAGATCACTCTCTTGTAAAGGGGGAATAACTCTAGTACTCACTGTCAGCTGACAGAGCCATCAGTAGAGCTGTTCCAGTTTGTTGAAGTTCCACACAGCTGGAATGTGTCTGAAAATAAACATTTGGAGAATACCATTAATTATATTTATAAATAGATCTTTCAAATCTGAAATTAATTTGATGTGATTGAAGAATTAATATTGTCCAGTAGCTATAAAAATAATTATATATATTTAAGCAGAAGAATTGTATTTCTTGATTACCTTCATTGTCTGTATGATTGGTTCGATGATTTCTGCTGTAAACAGGATGTCTCCTGACTCGGCTGAAGAAGGTCAATATATATTGTTGTATCAATACAACATAAATACGCATAGATTATAATTTAATTAATTTAACTTGTATTATAGTAAACTTGCTTTTTACAAAGAAAAAATAGAATAACTTATCCGGTGGTGGCATTTTTAATTCATTAAGAGCAAATTTGAGCTTGAGATATTGTCAAGCAGCACTTGGGAAATAAATCAGCCATTAATGGCAACATAGTTATCATTGAATGAAGAGTTTATCGGTATACAAATTTTGAAAACTATTTCTAGTCATTGATTATTTACTACAAGTTCTAGGAATTTTTTATCTATTGTTAGTGAAAAGGCTATGTTATTTTTTTATGGTATTTTTCAATGTAACTACGGTTTGATAAAAGGGTAATTTAACAAAACTATTTATATATCAAAACTGAAAGTCAAAACTATTCATGAATGTAGGTGTTAACATTCACTTATTAATCCAAAATGAAATAAAAGACATTTAAACAATATAAATAATATTGCAATGACAAAATATATATACTATATTACAATATATCCTTTATACACATATTTTGATTGCTCTATTGAAAACTTACATGCTGAAGAAGTGAACAACATGTTTACATGCAGAATAATAGTATTCCAATTCAACGACCCTAAGTTACCAAACAATCATAAACATTGCATGCAAAGTGATAATTTTGATCATTATCTACGAATGGAAAGTTTACTCTACATATCATATTAATTTTGAGTCTTTTCATCCTTCTGTTTTGAAAGCTTATGAAAGTTGATACATATTGTTGCATTTAATTTTGCTTTATATTCAAAATGAAAAGTAAAAATGTAATGTTCATTTAGACATTAAAATTTGCATAACTTAAACATATACTTGAAGAAAGTATGTATAGTAAACTTGTCTTAAACTAATTTGCTCGTATTTTTCTATTCTAACTTATTTCAATACCAAAAGGTTCTAATCAATCAGACAAATGTGATGTTAGTAACCTGGTTGAGTGTACGCAAACTATTTTACAATTTCAATTAAATATCTTTTCCTAAATAGATCTACATATTCTATCATCCATTAATAATTCAATTCAAGGATGAAATGCAGACTAGAATGTTAGTAGCACTGTGAAAGACTATGTTATAGTACAGTACAGACAGTGTATATACAATACAAATAGTAACTCCATACCAGGGGAACCTTCACCAAGCTTCGTGTACACAGTTAACACTATATAAAGTACAACCACAGAATTAATCACTATTTGAATGAACAAATATTGATTGACATTACAAATGACACAAACAGAATCTGGCATAAACCTTTCACTGAAAACTACAGTATTGTGGGATATGGCATCAAAAAGTGATTTCCTGACTTTATCAAAAATTTCTAAACATAAATTTGAAAGAGTATACTTGCAGATGCACAATGTAACAGGAAATGTTAACAAAATAGTATTTTGCAGGGAGCTAGCTGATAAAGTCATTTCAATGTTTTTCAAGAAGCTTAAAATACAGATATGCAGATGAATGTACAACTGAAAATGTTTGCAAAACCATCCCTTTCAGAACATAAATATTTAAGCGTATTTACAGCAAACTTTGCACAAGGTAAAGTCAAATATTCAGAAACTCCACAAAAGATATTTGTGACTGTTTCCTTCCAAATAACTAGCATCATCTGATAAAAATATTACCACTTGACCACCAAAATAAACTCAAGTTAACAATTAGTCGAAACACAGCATCCTAACCTAAACAACCAATCCCAAGGAAAATGAAATCAAACTTCCACATACCTGACACAATGATGTTGTTGAGAGTGTTACAGCCAGCGATCTGTATAGCTTTGTTGCTGAGGTTGTTCTTCATGGCGGCAGCAACAAGCCGTTTGCTGTTGGTCTCCAGGATGACGCCATCTTGTTTTGTGATCTCTACTAGGTGTTCCATGCCCTCCTTCACACATGACTCGTTGTCGATGTTCTTTGCAATGTGTTCTAATACCACCAGAACTCCTGGAGTTTCACTTGCTAGGGGATCAGGACGGTCTGTGCAGAAAAGATGGAAGTTTTGGGTAACAAATTGGTCTTTCTATATCCTTCCATAACAAATGGCTACCTTATCTTTTTACCTAGTCACATCAAGGTTCATAGTTTTAATACAATGACCTAGGCATGTTAATGTTATAAGCAAAATTGTAATGCCACTTTACATGGACCCAGCATTCAATACGACAGATGCCAGTACTCGAGCCTGAGTCTGGTCGAGCTGGACTCTATTTTCTTGGACTCGAGAACTCAAAAAGAAGAGGTCACTGTTACTTATTTTAGCTTAGACTCTGTGATGTGAAAAGTTAGATGATCAATATGACAATTTCAAGACATCGGTGTCAATATATTCTGTACATGACCATGTTTAAGTCAAAATATGTGTGGATGATATCTGGGCTGAGCAATAATTGGAACATCTCTTGGGTAAATAAAAGAATTTTGGGTACTCGGGTCCGAGTCGAGTCTGACCTGTGGAGTACTCGAGTCCAATATTACTGACCCGTGGAGTCCTACAACATAGTCATGAGACCAACCTTCCGCCCGACTGCTCTGTCTCTTCCTCTTGTCAATGAGAGAGGAGTCACACGTCTCAACACACTGCTTCACGTACACACTCTTCTCTATCAGCTGTCTGCAATATTTCATGTTGGGAATTAGGGCTGAGTATCATGGGAAATCTCATGATACAGACAGGCGATACAGAAGATCATGCTACATTGTTTAAAGTATAACTTCATGCATATTTTGTGAAATATTTAAGATGGTGGAAATCTTGTGTTATGAGATGATCGAAAATCAAAGATTAGAACAGTTCATTTTCTGTAACAGTTATTTATAAATCAGATTGCTTCATGTTTACTGTAGTTACAGTTACTGCACAACACCAGCTGGTTTTATAGTGTTCACTTAGTTTTTCTTTTAATATTTAAGTAAGTGAAATCTATTTTTAGTGTATCTAAGATTGTATCATAGGTATCGATGAATCGTTACAGCCCTATTGTGAATATTAACAGTTTTGCCAAAACTGAGCAAATATATAGAGGTTATCATACAAATGTGATTTGGGATCATAAATATCCCGCATAAGGAATAAACATTGTTTTTTGCGAGCCTATGTGGTAGGATATTAGTCAGGTTCAAATTCAACACAATACAAATTCTCCTTAGACATTGATAGTATTTTCATCTTTTATCTGCTCTGTGAATAAATGGACAAAATACGTACTCTGCGGTAGGGCGTCGGTCGGGGTTCAAGGTTAGCATCATACGAATTGCACCGATGAGTTCCTTTGAGAAATTCTGACATGAAAAAATAAATTAAAAAAATAAAACACTTTATGAGGCATAATGATATTATGAACTAAAGTACCGACAACTAGATGGAATATTTTTGAAGATGTTTTTGCTGAATTTAATTGACTTTTGTATGTATCAGGTTTGAAATACAGGGGTAAGTTAATTAAGTTGCCTAATCAGGCATTAGAAGTCCCGGTAAGCATCCTCAACAAGATAAGTTATGGATTACCCCTATTTGTAATATTCAGATTATTTATAGTTCATAATAATATACATGTATATGACATTGAAATAATAGCTTAACTTTTTTAGCTAAGTCTATGTTGCCATTGAGAATTCATATATACCGGTACTGTAAGAATATTCACATAAATAAAAAATTATCATTTTAAATGAACAATCTGAACCTTCAAGCATACTTTCTATTTTTCACCCAAAAGCTTTACATCATCATGTACTATCAATTCTGTTACCTTCACAATATCCTCAAATATTTCCTCCAGGAGATCCGGGTTTTCTCTGATCTCTGCCAGCTGGGCAGCGGCAGTGGCACTGTCGAAATTTGCGGTAGTTGTCAATTCGAAAAGAATGCACCCAAGTGCCCACACATCACTTCGCTCATCGTAGGGGCGGGTCTGTACCTCAGGCGCCATGTAGTTTGTTGTGCCTGGATCAGGAATAAATAGAGGATATTATATGAGTGTCCATGACATACTATGTTTAGGACACAAATGGCTAAATATTAGTATTTCCTGAGCGAGAGCGAGGGATAAACTGATATTCAGGCACGAGTTTCGTAACCATAGTATGTCATTGGCACGAATATAATATTCTGTTTACTACCGTAAAGATAATACTCAAAACCTACTCCTCAGCATACGCGGACTAGCTTCCCCGACCCATATAGATTGTGATGTCATTTGTGAACTGTGATGTCAAAGCATTGTTTAATAACGTGACGTCACAATGAAAGAGTGATATTATCATTTCTTGCCCTAGGGTAACATATGAAAAATATGAACCTCGGTATGACTGTCCTCGTAGAAAATAATTCATTCTGATTATTTTCTTAGATTTCAAGACTTCAGTAATAAACAACAAGCAAACAGGTCAACCACTAAAAAGTAATGGACACCTCTCAATTACCTATAAATATTATGGCCATTCCTGGAGTGATTTATGCAAAATTTCAGCTAATAAAGATTTACATCTGTAAGTTCAAGTTCTAGTTCTTTATTCATAGGTCAAAGCAAACAAAAACATTACAATATACAAGTGTGGGTGAATGGTGGGTTACACATCATTGTTTACAAATGATAAGCCTACATATTAGAGGAGCCTAAGTATTCAATATGGCAGTAGAATTAAGAAGTTACATAAATACTCATAATGTGATAAACACATTTGGATAAACTTAGAACGAGATATTCAAGAACATAAGCTTCTCACACCTACTAACATTCTAAAGTTCTGACTTGTTATCTTCAGGCAAGTGTAAGGAATGTTAACCCTTAGAACAAATTCTTCCGGCAACCTACTTTTCAAACATACCATATACTCCTTGTCACCTTCTTTGTGGATTCTATATTATTTCAAAGGTTTCTTTCACACATTTCAACCAACAAGAGGTTTACTAACCCACTGTATTCCTAGTGTTGGTTTTAGCATCCCCCATGATTGTGGCCACTCCGAAGTCTCCCAGACATATACTGCCATCGTCCTGTATAAAAATGTTGCTAGGCTTCAGGTCTCTGAAAAAGAGACAAAAATAAATTTTTAAACATAATGTTCTGGAAAGAGCAATAAATAGGTTTTAAGACCTCGATGTCATCTGTCATGAAATTAAATGCAAAATAATTTGCAAAGAGAATGTATAACAGTCTACACAATACAACAATATATTTTATTCAGGTATAGGGCCGCCGGCCAATTATACATGTACTGGGCATGAAGACACACAATGTCGACTCCAGCGCTGAATTATACATTAACATACAGTATATAGAAAACATTTAACAGGTATCCCTTTGAAAAAGGCTTTGCATTTCTTTGCAGCTGGAAACACATATATACATACATGCATGATTGAAGTCCATCCAACGAAAATATAGCAACATGTTTGTTCAAATTTGAGTGGTTAATATCAGTATGAAAGCACAAATCCAAGATACATACCGATGGATTACACCTTTCTTGTGTACAAAGACTAGAGCCTCGAGAATTTCTCCGAGGAACTTCTTCACCATCTGCAATCAATGAATTATCACCGAAAGATCATTCTTTGTAATCACCATGTAGACAATTCTTCATAGAGCCATTGGCTCCATGTACACCATTATTCAAGGAACGATAGTCTGAATATTCTGGGCCAGAACAAGATTTTGAAAAAGAAGTGGAAAAAGTTAACAAATGGAAGTTTATAGATGGACAAACGAATGGAAATCGCCTTGTAATTGGGCCTTTCAGGTCAGATGAGCTTAATAAAAACATGTATCTAATCCAAACAAAACTTTATTGAAACATTAGAGGTAAGGTAAAATGTACATTAATAACATTTTGCCACCAACAATTAGATAATCTTTAACCTAAGGTAAATAAGTCCGTTATTAAGGGTTGAGGCTCTAATGAAAATCCAAGATCAAGGGGAGGAAGATTATGGGAACAATTTGACAATTATACCTATTCATGGGGAACTGCACTGATAATAGATCTGCTGTAATTTCTGCAACACTGATCAATTTTCAGTTATTTGATTAATACATGCATGTCTAATTGATCATTTGAAGAAACACTAAGCTTAACCCTTGTGTGATGTTTCAGGTGAAAATTTGGAGTATTTTTACCCTGAACATATTTATTGATATTTTTCACAAACATCGACAAGGGTGTCAAAAATGTCACAGAGGGTAGCCTTGATACTGTTAAAAACTGCCAATGCTATAAGTAGTAAGAGAACAAGTACCTGTTCATCGATAGGTGTCTTGGTGTCCTGGTGTTTGTGGATCAGCTGTTTGAGGTCGCCTTCAGAGTACAGCTGCATCACAATACACACAAACATTGACGACTCCTGCAATCAGAAAATAGATAGAGGATAGAGGATAGTCTATTTGGGGAAATATGACATGTGAACATAACATCCATATTTTCTTTGAGTGAAACAACTTGTGCATCTTAATATTTAAATATCACTTTCAATGTCATATGGTGACAGTTGAGTAGAAATCTGTATTCTCCATTTATAAAAGAGACCTACCTCATGAACATTTAAATTGTTCGTTGAAATATAATAAATAAAACATTTGTCAAATACTATGTACATTTTGTCTTTGGATGAGAAATACTGGCGACAATTTTAAAATATCCTCTATTTATTATTGATTATTATGTTAATGGTAAAGAGAAAAGAAAGAAAATATATTTTCATGAAGAAGCCAGGCCAGGCTTATTTTGGTCATCTCATGGATACATCAAATACAACATGACGTCAGCATTCACTTGGTTCAATGATATATTTTATTGAGAATAATATTATTATCTTGTTAGCTTGTTATCAGTATCTTTTACTCAGTGAACATTGTGAGACACTCTCAACCCCAAATTTAGAATGAAAGTTGTAACTTCATGCTATTAAAACTGAAATCCGTTTTTTCGGGAAAGAATGTCTTTCCTCCTTATTCTCCGTCTGCTTTTTTGAATGTGTAAATGTGAAATGACACACATATCAATGGTGATTAGATATTCAGGATCTGGCCTCAGGGATACAAATCAATAGTTTTGCACTCAAGGTCTTTTCAATGACAATGGATCTTTAATTCTTAATTTGGAAACATCAGTTGCTGATAAATCAATAGGATTCTAAGACAAAAAGGCAAAGACTTAATGAACTCAAAGCATACTACCATTTCTGATAATGAAAACAATTGACAAATACTTAAACAAATCATTGATATTAGGGTAAATATAACCTACACATGAATAATTGTTTCATAATGTAACTTTCATTTCTTTTTAATAAATCTGCCAACATTGAAAATAAGATAAGTTGAAAATCTGAAATGCAAAATCTTAACATGCTGATTAATCCACATTCCAAGTTCCATTGATATAAGTCGTATAGTTTTTGAGTTTGCTCTGGAATCAAAACTCAAAGTTAGGTTTCCATGGAAACTGCCATAAACATAAATCGAAAAAGGTTAGAAACAAAAAATGCAAAATTCCATGCGACGATTGATGTACGTACCCAATTCAGTTGAGCTACAGTTTTTGAGTTTAGCACTGAAAACAATAATGGGACGGACAGGGAAAATAAACAACAACAAGACTATTTGTCACAAAGGTGACAAGATCCCCCGCCGCAAATTGATGTTAACAACAAGAAGCGGGACGGACGTACGGAGCGGAATACTATGTCAAGGTTAATGGGTTCATGAGATATGGCGCTAACAACATTTTCAAAACTGGTCAAAGTCTCGCCGTGACCTTGAAAATGAGGTCAAGATCACCGTAAACTTTTCAGGTCTGCGTATTCCCCAGATGAAGACTGGTACCAAGTTTGAAGATTCTAGGTTGAGCGGTTCATGAGATATGGCGCTAACAACATTTTCAAAACTGGTCAAAGTCTCGCCGTGACCTTGAAAAGGTGGTCAAGGTCACCGAAAACTTTTCAGGTCTGCGTATTCCCCAGATGAAGACTGGTACCAAGTTTGAAGATTCTAGGTTGAGCGGTTCATGAGATATGGCGCTAAAAACATTTTCAAAATTGGTCAAAGTCTTGCCGTGACCTTGAAAATGAGGTCAAGGTCATTGAAAACTTTTCAGGTCTGCGTATTCCCCAGATGAAGACTGGTACCAAGTTTGAAGATTCTAGGTTGAGCGTTTCATTAGATATCGCGCTAACAACATTTTCAAAACTGGTCAAAGTCTCGCCGTGACCTTGAAAATGAGGTCAAGGTCACCGAAAAATGTTCAGGTCTGCGTATCTCCCAGATGAAGACTTGTACCAAGTTTGAAGATTCTAGGTTGAGCAGTTCATTAGATATCGCGCTAACAACATTTTCAAAACTGGTCAAAGTCTCGCCGTGACCTTGAAAATGAGGTCAAGGTCACCGAAAATTTTTCAGGTCTGCGTATCTCCCAGATGAAGACTTGTACCAAGTTTGAAGATTCTAGGTTGAGCAGTTCATTAGATATCGCGCTAACAACATTTTCAAAACTGGTCAAAGTCTCGTCGTGACCTTGAAAATGAAGTTACGGTTGAGCGGTTCATTAGATATCGCGCTAACAAGAAGCGGGACGGACGTACGGACGTACGGAGCTGAATACTATATCCCCCGCTTCGCGTTAAACGCGCGGCGGGGGATAAAAAGGGGGCGAAGCTTATCCACAGGAGATTTGAGGGAGTCGGTTACTTGTATAACATAGGGATCCACTAAAGGATACAAGCGGGTACAGCTAATGCGGTCAAACATTACATAAAGGAAAATAAACCAAAAGAGTTTGTCTCAATATTTCTCACCAAAGACCAATTTGTTGAGTAGGATGTTTAAAAAATAACTGGCATATAGCTGGCATAACTCTCTGTTTAAAAAAATTCCAGACATAAATAATTGGCTGACCTCCTTGTCCCAGAGAACGAAGAACTCCCTATAGCCACAGATGTAGGGGTGCTGGAGCTGCTTCAGAGCCAGGGCCTGCAACACAATACAACAAACATTTACCCTTTCATTAGAGTTATAATTCTTACTTTGTAAAATGTCCCATACTAGTCTGGGAGCCAAGTCCAGATTTGTATTTTCCGCTAAACATTTTGAGTAGAGGTTGCCAACATAGCTTAAATTGTTGATAACATTTGGGTGATTAATAAAAAATATGTTGTCACCTCTGGAAGACAAATAATTTTTTTCAGCAGGTCTTCAAAGTTTACCACTGATGCCCTCAAATATCATTAAGCATTGTAACTAGTTGTGAGGAGAACAGAGGGAGGAGTTACCTCCCTTCTTGACATCAACCTTGTAATGGCTGTGTAAACATTGACCTGTCAGTTCACTGTTCACCTGATTATTGCCTTTGGAGCTGCAAGGGCAAGGATTTTTTTATCACTTCAATTGTAAGTATGCTTTTTTTATGTTTCTGCTTCATTGCAGTGATTGAGGTGCCTTCATTATGATATTTGATGAAAAATATGAGTACATGTCTAAGTGACCTCTCAAAGTCATTGAACATCAACAGCTATGAAATACACTTTCAAGTTATTCACAACCTGTGTAACCAATCATATCTTGCAGGAAATGCATTATGAAAAAAATTGCACTTGAATTCTTAACATATGCACTTAAATTTGTTTGAGTTGTGACTTTGGTGATGCTTTATACAGCGAGGCTCTTTTAGGGTGTTGACATTTATCATTTAACAACATGTTATCCTTTTCTTCATTTTTTCTTTAATTTTTAGCTCTAGTATGCTGCTTTTTATTACACATGGGTATATTAAATTGGGTTTTGAGGCATCATCACAGTTTTGAAATAAATTTTTGATATTAGTGTTAATCACTGCACCTTAAAGAGGCCTCGTTCCTGTCAGTACATATTTGCTGGATACTACTCTCCTGCAACCATTTACATATCCTGATGTCGTCTGTTGATACTTTATTGGCAAAATTGATTAATACCTAAAATGATTGGTTTTCATCAAGCTGATGATCTACAATTACTGAAATCTTTGAAACTATTTTTAAGTTTGTAAATATATAAACTGAATTGATTGTTAGAATTTTTTTAGGCTATTTGAATGTTTCCATTTTCAGATCTCAAATGTAGGCGTTGGCTTGCAAATGTAAACTTGACTTGGGGATGTTCTGTGAAAGTGAGTGTAAATAAATGTGAGTATTGATAGAACATAACTTCAGAAATTAATTTGTTCATACTCCAAACCTTTGTTACACATAGAAAATAATCAATTCTCAAGTTGGTGTCCCTTTTAATATTTCGGTTTGTATGTCAAAATACTATATACGGTAATAAACAAAATCAATTATTTCTATCATATACAAATTATTCATTCATTTTTCAGAAATCTGTTCCATGACAACAATGCAGAAACATCTGTAATGAAAGTGCCATTGCCATCACAACATGAATAATCTGTAAGTAGAACTATATCAAACATACATGTAACTATATGCTCAATGATTTTAATTTCTAGTTGGAATTTTTTTTATAAATCTGCAAATTTTAAAAATAATTTTCATTTATATTGAGAATAACTGATGCAATAAAATAGAATAAAACAGAATGTTTTCATAATTATATTTGCTTGCAGCTATCAAAGATGAACTCCTATCTTCACTATCTAAGCTGCTCCGATGACAATTAAACTTGGCAAAGAGACCCATAGACATCACAAGTAAGAATAATGTTTAGACATTGAATTTGTTTGTTTTGTAATTTTGAATAAGCATATTTTTTACAATTTCATTGTATCCAATGCTTAATTTTAAAAATAATCATTTTTACTATATGAATCTATGTTAATCATATATTCAACAGACATTCCAATTTGTCATAATAACTACAATGACATTATTTATTTACAAAACCTATTCACCCAGATTGTTGAAATATCACTTATGATTTATTATGAGAAAATAAGCAATAAGTAAGACATGCTCATTTCCTATTTCAGGTGACCCATGGAACCAATATCTAGCTTACAGCGAAGGCGAAGTAGGGATTGGGATCCGGACTGGACAAAGTGTCTTTTCTGTCAAAACTCTTATCCTCCCGGACAGAAGCTTAGCCATGTTCCTACACATGTAGCCACTCGAGATGGGATAGACAGAATGGTCAATGTCGCTCTTCAGCGGATGAAATATCATGATGTTCAGTATGTTGATGTATGTGAATTTGTTGAACAGCACAGAGATGGGCTACCTGTGGACCTCATTTGGCATCGAACCTGTTACTCAAACTTCACCAATGCAACATTAATCAGCAGATTAAAAAACAAATACGAAAAGCAGGACCGAGCAAAGGAATTGATGAATGCTGAAACACCACGTATCTCACGAAGTGTCACTCAAAGAATGGACTGGAGCATGTGTATTTTCTGCCAAGAAAGTTCTACATCAAATCTCCATAACATCCAATGTATCCCAACATCCAACAAAATTCAATCGTTGGCTAACACCGATTCAACCATGAAGTGCCGCCTAGCAAGTACCCATGATCTTATTGCTGCTGAGGGGAAATACCATCTTACATGCTATGCACGTTTCCTCAGGAATCAAGACAAGGATAGCAATGATGATTATGATCCAAGGGCGGAATGCTTTCTCACAGTCATGAAAGAGCTGCGATGTGGATTGGCCAGAGGATATATTTTCTCTCGAGTAGATCCACAATCTTTATGGGCAATCTTTTCTCTGTCAGATTCTGGTTGCACTCCCAGCATACTGTAGGTGTCCTGGGTTAAAGATGACCTTTCATTGTAAGTAAGTCCCCATCTATTGCGTGCTGAGTCATTGCGGGTAATCCCTATCAATCCTCCAGCAACTTTCCCCATCTTATTGACATGCTCAAGACCTTGGTCATCTGGGATCTGATTGAATCTTTGTTTAGTCTCCTTGACTACAAAATCCCCATCCAAAAATCCCTGGTGCACTTCAGGAGCTGTGTGATGTAGCTGTTTCATGTCGGCTAAGAAGACTGTACCCCATCTTGTGTAATGAACATGGTCATACACTGCAAACCATGGAAGCATTTCAGCAAAAGAGGAAAGATAGAGCTGCCAGTTCCCATCTCTTATGGCCCTTGTGTATCTCAGAAGAATTCCAACCAGATCCATATACTGTTGCCAGTATCCTAGTGTTGCATTTTTGGCACATCGATTTTCATCGAACTCTGACAGAAGAGATTGAAGGCCCGGAATTTTCTGAAGCATATCTCCATCCAATATGTCAATCTGTTCAAAGTCCTTTTGTTTGAATTTCTTCTTTATTTCTTCCACTGTCAGCATGACATCATTGACATAAACTTTGTCCTCCTCTTCCATCCATTCAAGAAATGCTTTCCACTTCAATTGCGAAAGTGCTTCAAACGTCAGCTTGTGTGCCCTAATGACTCTGTTCCACATCTTTCCCTTCATGATGTTGTCTGCAGTTGTCTCGCCATAGACTCCACTCTCAACCCAGATATCAGTCAATCCAGAATCCACCATATGTTCTCCAATGCACTTTGCAAAATTCATTTGAACATGGAAGCCGCCAAGCATCATGACAACATTCTTGCATTCAGCTTGATAATTCCACTGTAGCATCTTGGCCTTGCAGTACAGCTGTTCATCAAATGTAATGACAGTGTATGGTTGTTGTAACAATCTTGACATGTCCATGCATCTGTTAATGACAGTCCATATGGTGTCATATTCATGGGCAGGAGCATTTATTATTGGCAAATGACCAATCACCGTTTCTGGAGGGTTAATTGCTGATAAAGCTTGGTTGACATCACTCTATTGATGCACAGGCATGTGGATATCAGAGAATCATTGTTAACTCCAGGGACACTGATGTTCTTGTTCTGTTAGCAGCTTACAAGTCATCACTCACCGAAGAAGTCTGGATGAAAGCTGGCACATCCAAAAACAGAAAATATATTGCTATTCACAATATCAATATGTCACCTGGAATCTGCAGAAGCCTTATTGCCTTTCATGCACTCACTGGCTGTGATTCTACAAGTCAGTTTGCTGGTATTTCTAAAAAAGCAGCCTGGAGATGTCTCAAGAATCATGCAGAACTTCTTCAAGGATTTGGATCAACAACAGACTGCACACTAGAGAGCATTGCTGGTGCTGAGGCTTTTGTTTGTAAGCTGTATGACTCTGAAACAACAATCACAGCTTTACAGCGGCTTAGATGTTCCCACTTTAGAAAGATGAAAAAGCAAGTTGACAAACTTCCACCCACCAAAGATGCCTTTGACCTCCATGCCAAGCGGGCTCACTACCAGACAAATGTGTGGTTACAGTCTCACATTCCAAAGCCAGAAATCCCTTCTACAATTGACTGTGGATGGGAAATAATTGGCAACAACTTGAACCCAATATTGACAACCAAAGCACCAGTGTCTACAAACTCTGTCAAGCTCGTTACATGTGGATGTAGTGATAAAGGTCAGAGATGCCAAACACGTCAATGCATGTGCACACGCTCTGGTTTAAATTGCACAAAATCATGCAAGTGTGCTTCTGAAGGTTACTGCATGAATCCCCACAACAGTGAATGATACTGAGTCTTGTTATCAGGGAGAACCATTCATATTGTTGAAAATGTCAATGAACATTATGATAACGTATTAATTCTCATCTGTATGTAACACTGTTAATAATTTGTAAAAGCACTGGACTTTTTTCATTGTTTCAAAGTGCTGGGACTTATGAACTATAATTGCTGATAAGCAATTTAAATTCTTTTTCAATCTCATTGAAAGAAAATGAATACAAGCACGAAATCTGAAAGAATGGACATTGTTTCACTGGTGGGTGTGTTTTTGAGAATTTTATCAACTTTTGACCTTGACAACATATTGAAGGTCATACTGTAAATATCAAATTTAATAATTACAACATTAAAACTGTTGATAAAAGATATGAAACATGTATGTTTTCTTTGTTCAGGTCATGAAAAAGAAATTGTATGGCAAAACTATCAAAAATTTGATTGATCAGACATTTGACCTTGAGATGACCTTGAAGGTCATTTGTCAAGGTGACAACATATATGAATTAAATCTATAATGTTTGTACTACAACCCTGTGACAACAAAACACTTCTACTAAAAATGTTTAGCGGAAATGATTTCTAGCCTTCTTTTGAGGAATGGCTCCCAGACTATACGGTGATATCGTAACAGAATTAATGCAATGATGTCTTCTGTAATTATTTTTTTCTTGAAGACTCAGATCAAACTGGTTTGATTTTTTAAATAATTATTCAAAAGGATAAGACGCCTACATACATCTTTAACTTTGCACAGACAGACATAGATGTTGCACCTATTAAAATGGAAGGATTGATGGATGGATGGATGGATTGATGGATGGATGGATTGATGGATGGATGGATGGATGAGAACGGATGGATTGATAGATTGATAGAAATGGAGGGATGGATGGAAATGGATGAATGGATGGATGGAAATGGATGAATGGATGGATGGAAATGGATGAATGGATGGATGGATGGATGGATGAATGGATGGATGGAAATGGATGAATGGATGGATGGATGGATGGATGGATGGATGAATGTGGGACAAATGGATGAGGGATAGATGGATGTTTAAATAGATAGATGAAAAGATTGAATCATTCTTTTGATAAACCAATAGTAGAAAACTGGATTAACCATTTGCCAAAATTACAATACATTGAACTATTGAGAAATATTGCAAAGGGTTTGGTTATCATAAAGAAAAACAGGCTTGGATTAGATCACTTTAAGAAGAAGTGAAACAAAATAACTTAATGATATTTCAGGACATATAAAAAAGTTTGTTGGCTTGTGATATTGTCCAATGAAATTCAAGGCGACATCGCTTTAACCCGCATCCCATAAAACAGTCTTTTTGAAACATTTTGTTGGAACATTGAATAAAATATTACCAAACAAGAAGATATATCTCTGAATTAACTTCTGTTTTACTATTAACATAACAGTGCCAATTGTACTCCTCATAGTTTCAATTTGTAACTTTAGTGGCAAATAGACATACCAGTAATTATAAATTTGAGTCATGTTTAGAGGAGGAAAGGTAAACAAGCTTGTATCCAAAAATACAAATAATTCTGCAAATTCATACCGTATTCATACAACAATCAATAACTACAGATAGCTTTAGGGGCTCTTAATTAAGGATTTCTTTTAACAAATTCTTTGAATTTGTATGTTCATTACGATATACGATAGATCATTATCAGCTTACAACTACGACATTGTATACAGAACATTGTGATTTTAATCAGGGGTTGAATGATCAGCTTAGAGATCAGTTTGTGTGTGGGTTATCATCGAACTCTATTCAAAAACGTTTGCTATCTGAAGAAGGTCTTACACTGGACAAAGCGGTGAAAATTGCTGTTTCCATGGAAACTGCTACCAGAGACATGCAGGAATTAAATGTGAAAGCACCAGCCCAGGTGCACAGGATGTCAAGTAAGAGTAACAATCGCGTTTACAAAGATGATAAGAGGAAGCAATTTCCTAAATGCAAGTCATGTGGGAAGACTAACCATGATTCCAGAGACTGTTGGATGAAAAGTGTGGAGTGCTATAAATGTGGAAAGGTTGGACATACTCAATTTATTTGCAAGAATAAACAAAAACCACAAAGAGGGGGTTACCATGGAAACCAGAAGAAGAGAGGTCAAGTCCATCACATGGATGAAGTTGGGAGACAGACTGAAGAGACAGTAACTGATGAATCTGAATTACCATTGTTCTTTATCAAAGATGATACAGAAGTCATTGATAGTATTTGGATTTATCCAGTTGTTGAGGGGACTGAGCTGAAGATGGAGCTTGACACGGGCTCAGCGTACTCGATTATCTCCCTTGAAGATTACAAGAAGAGATTTGCTAATTTGCCATTGAAGAACACTGATGTGATTCTGAAGACTTACACACAGGAACCAGTCAGACCTGAAGGGACAGTTGATGTGAGAGTTCACTACAAAGGAGTCCAGTATGACTTGAAATTGTTCGTTCTTCAAGGAACAGGGCCTGCTCTGTTTGGACGGTCATGGTTGCACAAGATTGAATTGGACTGGCCGGCAATACGTCAAATCAAAGCGGTTCCAAAGGAAGCCAAAGAAAAGTTGCAGGATATTTTGCAGAATCACGCAGAAGTTTTCAAAGATGAACTAGGAACTTTGAAGAATGTGAAGGCAAAGATTGAAGTGGAAGAAAATACCAACCCCAAGTTTGTGAAAGCTCGACCAGTGCCTTACTCATTACGTCAGAAAGTTGATGATGAAATAGACAGGTTGGTCAAAGAGAACATCTTAGAACCAGTAGACTGTAGTGATTGGGCAACTCCAATAGTACCGGTGGTGAAGAAAAACGGATCAGTTCGTCTATGCGGAGATTTCAAAGTGACACTCAACCCAGTGTTAAAGCGAGTCGAGTACCCACTGCCACGAATAGAGGATTTACTTGCAAATCTGTCAGGTGGGCAAGAGTTCACAAAGTTGGATCTCTCAAACGCATACCAACAAATGTTGGTTGATGACAATTCTAAGAACTTGCTTGTTCTTAACACACAGAAGGGACTTTTCCGTTTCAACAGATTGCCTTTCGGCGTAGCATCGGCACCTGCTATGTTCCAGAGAACCATGGAACAAGTGCTCCAAGGAATACCAGGTGTTTTGTGCTATATGGACGATCTACTCATTACAGGAAAAACTGCAGACGAACACCTCAAGAATCTCAACAACGTTTTGACGAGACTTCAGGAGTGGGGCATACGTGTGTCGAGAGGAAAATGCTTCTTTTTCCAAGAGTCCATTGTCTACCTGGGACACAAGATTGATAAAGACGGTCTTCACACCACTGAAGATAAGGTAAATGCGGTGTTGAATGCCCCGGAACCAGAAAATGTGTCACAGCTGCGTAGTTTCCTTGGACTGTTGAACTATTACAACAGATTTCTCCAAAATCTGTCTACGGTCATCAGACCATTGAATCAGCTCCTTGAGAAGGGAACAGAATGGAAGTGGTCCAGAGAAGCAAACACTGCTTTTAACAAAGCAAAGAAGTTGTTGTTGTCAGCAGATGTACTTGTCCACTACAACCCAGATCTACCAGTTACACTGGCTTGTGATGCTTCTCCCTATGGGGTGGGCGCAGTGCTATCGCATATCACAAATCAAGGAGAGAGACCCATTGCTTTCATCTCTCGAACATTGACAAAGACTGAACAAAACTATGCGCAAATCGACAAAGAGTCACTTGCGATAGTGTTCGGAGTGAAGAAGTTCTCCCAGTACTTGATTGACAAGAAGTTCACATTGATAACTGACCATCAGCCATTGGTGAAGATTTTGGGACCCAAGACAGCAATTCCACCACTGGCAGCTGCAAGATTTCAGCGATGGGCGATGATGTTGTCAGCTTACAACTACGACATTGTATACAGAACTTCGAAGAATAATGCAAATGCAGATGGACTTTCTCGTTTGCCGATACCAGAGCAAAAGCCAGAGAATGTGATGGATGCAGCTGCAGTATTCAACATTTCGCAGTTGGAGAGTTTGCCAGTTAAGTCGTCACAAGTTGCAAGTGAAACCAGGAAGGATAAGGATCTATCCTTGGCCATGGACTACACTCTGACTGGATGGAGCAAGCCAGAAGCACACTCTCTACAAGCTTTCTATGTGAGACGGAATGAGTTAACAGTGCAGGGAGGATGTCTCATGTGGGGTATGAGAGTAATCATACCGACATCCCTGAGACCTGTGGTCTTACGTGAGCTACATGTAGGACACCAAGGAATCGTGAAAATGAAGGCGCTAGCACGCAGTTATGTGTGGTGGCCAAATCTGGATGAACAGATTGAGCAAACTGTGAAGTCGTGCAAGGAGTGCATGAAATGTCAGAACCAGCCCTCTCCTGCACCCCCTACATCCTTGGCAGTATCCAGATGGGCCTTGGCGTAGGATTCATGTTGACTTCGCGGGACCATTCATGGGAAAGATGTTCTTTGTTGTGATCGATGCTTACAGCAAGTGGCCGGAAGTTGTTGTGATGAGTTCAACAACATCCGAGAAAACCATAGATGTGCTGCGTAGTTTGTTTAGTAGACATGGTCTACCACAGCAGCTAGTGAGTGATAATGGGCCACAGTTTGTGTCATCAGAATTTCAGCAATTCATGGCCATGAATGGTGTGCAACACATAACATCCTCTCCATACCACCCAGCAACTAACGGGTTGGCAGAGAGATTTGTGCAAACTCTGAAACAGAGTTTACGTGAAAGTGTGAGCAAATCCAGTTCACCATTGCAACAGCAGTTGTCAGTGTTTCTCATGAGATATCGGAATACTCCACACTCAACAACAAGAGAGGCTCCTGCAGTTTTGCTAATAGGGCGAAGGCTGAGATCACGTTTTGATCTACTTAAACCGAATCTCTCTACGACAGTGTCTGAGGCTCAAGAGAAACAGATTCAGGATCGAGGTGCAGGGAAAGTGCGAACTGAGTCGTTCGAAGCTAATCAATCTGTGCTTGTGAGAAACTACAGGGAGGGTGCAAAGTGGGTACCTGGTACCGTAGTTGATAAATCTGGCCCAGTGTCATACAAAGTGAAAGTTGACCAAGAGACGGTTTGGCGACGCCATACCGACCAACTGTTATCGCGTCCAAATCCAGTGACGTCTGTTGACGTCATGCCGAGTTCCAATACTCCTAGTCCTGTAAACTCAGAGCAGACAGCTGAGTTACCGGATTGTACAAATCCTGTAACACCATATGGGACACACACTGACAGTGACAATCCAATTCCAGCACCTGGACGCCGCTATCCAGTTCGTGAAAGACGAGCACCCAATAGATTGGATTTGTGACTCTCAATTCTAGATTATGAATCTAGTAGTGTTCTCTTTTCCTAATGTTCAGTGTTAACTTACTGTTAAGAGTTAAACAGTTTCAACTAAGACCAAGAATTTGGACTATGTTCTTTTCATGTTCATTAAAGTTTCCAGTTATTGCTTTTTAACGAAAGACATTAAGTGTTCATGGATATTGATAGATTAAGGTGATTCATTGTGCAAGAGTATTTTATTGCCAAAAGTAAACACAATTGAGATCTTAATATCATATGTAAAAAAAGTTAAAGTTGTAACTTTAAAATTAACAAGGGAGGAGATGTAGTGTATTGACGTTAATGCATAAGCCAGGCGCTCTACCGCTGTGTCGGAATGATGCGAGTTACTCCCCTTTGTCACTCTTCTGTATGAGAGGTAATAAACAGTCAAGCACATGTTTAGCAGACGCCATTTGTTCTGTCATCTATATATTGAATTGTTCTGCCATGTTAAGAACATAACAGAGAGCTTTGTTTTTGTCCCCCGCCGCCGCGAAGCGCGGAGCGGGGGACATAGTATTCAGCTCCGTACGTCCGTCCGTCCGTCCGTACGTCCGTCCGTCCGTCCCGCTTCTTGTTAGCGCGATATCTAATGAACCGCTCAACCTAGAATCTTCAAACTTGGTACCAGTCTTCATCTGGGGAATACGCAGACCTGAAAAGTTTTGGGTGACCTTGACCTCATTTTCAAGGTCACGGCGAGACTTTGACCAGTTTTGAAAATGTTGTTAGCGCGATATCTAATGAACTGCTCAACCTAGAATCTTCAAACTTGGTACCAGTCTTCATCTGGGGAATACGCAGACCTGAAAAGTTTTCGGTGACCTTGACCTCATTTTCAAGGTCACAGCGAGACTTTGACCAGTTTGGAAAATGTTGTTAGCGCGATATCTAATGAACCGCTCAACCTAGAATCTTCAAACTTGGTACCAGTCTTCATCTGGGGAATACGCAGACCTGAAAAGTTTTCTGTGACCATGACCTCATTTTCAAGGTCACGGCGAGACTTTACCAGTTTTGAAAATGATGTTAGTGCCATATATCATGAACCCATTAACCATGAGTCTTCAAACTTGGTACCAGCTTTCATCTGGATAATACGCAAACACCAATCGATTTGGGTGACCATGACGTCATTTTGACCGTTTTAAAAAATGTTGTTGGCACGATATCTCGTGAAGTATCTTCAAATTGGTACCAATCATTTGGAGAATACGCATGCACCAATCTGTACTAATCTTTATTTCGGAATATGCAAACGCAAATCAATTTGGGTGACCTTTCATGTCAAAGATGATGAAAACCAATGACATACTGAAAACCAGTGGAGAAGGCTGTTATTAACAAAGGTAAGTTTACTTTGTTTGGCTAAATTTCAGATTTATATGGTGGCTAAGCATATTTCAGAGCCATCATTTCTGCTACAAATAAGTGATTAAGCAATTATTATTTTCTGAAATACCTTCTCTTAAGGAACCATTCCTAAAACAATTTTCCCTTCAATAATTCAAAGTTCCAATAGTTGAATAGGCAGCAAGCTCATAATAATCTGAAATATGTTAACAAAGACAAATAACACTTTTTGTGCCTCACAAAAGTTTATTTGTAAATTATGAACTAATTGTATGATCTTATAACCACCTAATAATATGCTTAACAGTGACACAATAACCTGTTCTTTGTCTTTGTTGTGATAGAGCCTCCTTGTGGTGCCACCGGTAACAAGGAACACTATTGTCTTATAAATATCTTACATATATAAGTAGTTTTCCTTGGCTAAATCTATCACTTCTTTTCTAAACTATTGATCTAATTTTCTTTTACAGAAATATTTCCAGCTAAAATTGGATCAAGCACAGATTGGGTAATTTAATTTCCTGAGTTGCTTGGTATGCCATTCTAATCCTTGATTCCACTCCATCTGTACATCCTTTTCTCTGTAGGTGTTGCTTGCCCATAACTGTGTGCTGCTCTAAGTGCTTTTCTCTCCTGTTATTTCCCATGTAATTTGCACAGGTGATGGTCAATGTCATGTACTCCAAGCTTATCATACTACTTCTAGAATGTTTGACTTCAACTTTTGTTCTGCTTTGTGGAAGTCCGCTTTGTGTCATCTTGAAAAGAACACCCACCTTATACTGCATGCTTTTCTCTCCTCTTGTTCATGTTTCTTGCACAGGTGATGGTCAATGCCATGTACTGAAAGCTCATCATACTAGCATGTTCTAAAAGCTTACAACCTTGCATGTTCTGCCTACTTATAGTCAGCTTTGTTGTAGATGATGTCGAACCCAAGCCCCTTTTCCACCCCCACTAAAATGCATTATCCCTCCGATGAAGGAGAATCCAGTGAATCGCCAAGAAAAATTGCGAGAAAGGTGTCACACATTGACACAATAGAGAGAGTGCATGATGACTTAAAACAGAGCTATGCTCAATACATAGGAGCCTCCCGTACACTCCTGCAATTGCAGCCCCCACAGACAAGATCTGCCGCCATGCTGATGTCCGCAGGAGACGATGCATTTAAGAAGCACCTTGCCGAACTCAAATCATCAATTGGCGCTCTTCGCCAGGCAGTCACTGCCAAGGATCAGTCAATTGCTTACCTGCGCCAGGAGCTGGCCAATGCCCAGGCGGCTGCTTTGGAAGATGAGTTCAACGAGGGCTGTTCATCTGCTAAAGCCACAGTGCCAGGAGCTTCACAGGAGTTCAACGAGGGCTGTTCATCTGCTAAAGCCACAGTGCCAGCAGCTTCACAGGAAGTTGATTAAAATGATGACAAAGACACCAAGACATGTTCTGGCAATCTCAAAACTGCCTAAACATTACACAAGAATGTCCTCTCATGACTGTGCTCAAACTTTATATAATATGACCTTTTATTCTACCCCCTTCAAGTAGTTTTGTTTTAAAGTGTCTGTACATGTCTTAACAGTTTCTTTAATGTTTCCATTTTTCCGTACTTTATAAGACTGTACTAGAGACAGCTGTTCCCTTTGTCAAACACAAAATTGTATGCATGGCTAGGTATACATGTACTATTTTGTTTTAAAAGCAAATTATAACATTTTTGTTTCTATTTTCATGTACGCAACAGTTTTTTAATATTTTATTTCTTTAAATGTCTACTTGTGTTGATGTGTAGATGTCAATATATTTTTCACAATAATGTTAATATAACATTGAAACATATTTGCTAGAAGTATGTCACATTAAGCTGTGGATTAACTTTTTTCTTAATGAAAGTTATTTTGTTATCGACTTGTAGTAAGATGGCTATAAGGATTATCATTTTCTGTCTGCTACCAATTGTTATTGTCAGGTGGCAAATATTTTGTTGTTTATTGTTTGCTAATAAACTTTTTTTTTTTTTAGATTGCTGAAGATGGATGCCTGTGGATTCTTAGCTACTGAAGACCACATCTACAGCCTATGGATTCCTAGCCACTGAAGACCACATCTACAGCCTATGGATTCCTAGCCACTGAAGACCACATCTACAGCCTATGGATTCCTAGCCACTGAAGACCACATCTACAGCCTATGGATTCCTAGCCACTGAAGATCACATCTACAGCTTATAGATTCCTAGCCACTGAAGACCACATCTACAGCCTTTGGATGTATATAGAGTGAAAACGGACATCTACATAACTATAAATTCTAATTTTAACGTGAGTGTGTTTGTTTTACTTCATATATTATTCCTTTAAAAATAACTTTCACATTCCTTGAAATTAAAATGATGTATAAATGAAGGAGATTTATTCATATCATTAGTTCAAATCGTTGAAATTAAAATGATGTAAAAATGTAGGAGATTTATTCATATCATTAGTTAAAATCCTTTCATCAAAATTTTTTATCAAAATTGTGTACATTTTCTAGGAAAATCTACAATGAGAGGGAAATGTAAGAGTCCCGCCAAGAGGGCAGCTGAAGCCAGGGAACACATGAGACTCAAGAGAAGTAGATTATGGGAGGTAAGATGTCCTCACTGTTTGTACCCTGTATACATAATATTACATGTTATACATATAATGCAATTACAACATCTCAAGTGCCATCCATTGTATTCAAGTGGAGTTTTTGTATGTTACCTATGGTACAATCGTTTGTGTTCAATGAAAATCAAGTGCTTCTGTAGTAAATTACTTAAATGAAGACAGTATTTCAAATGTTTGAAGAGATTAGGTACAGCTATGGACAGAGCTTAGAGAGTGAATTAACATGAATATCCTTTTGTTGTAGACTGAGGTCCCTGAGGTTCCCGAGGTCTCCGAGGTCCCTGAGGTTCCCGAGGTCTCCGATGCACCGCCGTCTCAGCAGCTAGTCCACCAGGAGAGACAGTGTGTCGTGAGAGGCACCCATCACCAGGGACATCCCCAGTTCTACTCCGCCGCAGCCGGAAAACAGTGTACTTGTGCAAGTCTGCTGTTCATGTTGAACTTTCTACTACAGCCAGATGTTTCCAGATGGACACCTCAACATATGGATCACATACTCCGCCATGCTTCAGGACTCTACCTAGACATTGTTCAAAATGAAAGCTATTTGATGATTTCAGAACTTCCAACTCAAGTTCATTATAAAAACACTCAGTTTCGTATGACTAGATCACCAGCAGTAAATGGCTCAATGAACAGAACAGAAAGTGAGGATCCATTTTTCTGTATTGATGATGCTGCAGAACAAGTTCTATCAAACCATAACCTTGCTTTTATTACAATCGGAGCCAACACCATGGCGCTTTCAAGAAGAAGTGACATATACTACATGTTTGATTCACATTCTCGGAGTTCTGCAGGACTGTGTATACCCATGGGAACTAGTGTGTTAATGAAATTCACCTCCCTTCATGCTTTGTGTACAAACTTGAAAGTTCTTGCAAGAACATTGGGATGTCCCAATTCTCCCTTTGAGTGCACACCAGTTGACATCCTTTTGACTGATAGTGCACTAGTTCCAGAGAGTGTCCTCATAGAGGAAGTGAGTGTTCAAGATGTCAAACAGAAGTCAATGTCATCTTTGTTTGGCTATTCTCAAAATATGCAGTCTTATTTTAGACACCAAAGAAATAAACAGAAGCTGAAAAGTATGCCAACTTCCAGTAAATTGCATGAAACTCTAAATTCCTCTCCATTTGGGCAAGACAAAGAGAAAATTCAGGATTCAGGAAATAAAAGAAAACAAATCTACAGAGAAAAGTTAACTAAAGAGCAGAAGGAGCAAGTGAAATTAAAAGACTGTCATCGAAAAAGACAATGTAGACAGAAAACTGACAGTGTGTTATCGGAATCTGAAAGAACACAAAAGAAGGCAAGTGAAAAGGAAAGAAAGAAACAGAATAGACAGAAAATTGACAGTGTGTTATCGGAATCTGAAAGAACACAAAAGAAGACAAGTGAGAAGGAAAGAAAGAAACAGAATAGAGAGAAAACTGACAGTGTGTTATCGGAATCTGAAAGAACACAAAAGAAGGCAAGTGAGAAGGAAAGAGTTGGAAATATTAGACAGAAAACTGACAGTGTGTTATCGGAATCTGAAAGAACACAAAAGAAGACAAGTGAGAAGGAAAGAAAGAAACAGAATAGAGAGAAAACTGACAGTGTGTTATCGGAATCTGAAAGAACACAAAAGAAGGCAAGTGAGAAGGAAAGAGTTGGAAATATTAGACAGAAAACTGACAGTGTGTTATCAGAATCTGAAAGAACACAAAAGAAGACAAGTGAGAAGGAAAGAAAGAAACAGAATAGACAGAAAACTGACAGTGTGTTATCAGAATCTGAAAGAACACAAAAGAAGACAAGTGAGAAGGAAAGAAAGAAACAGAATAGACAGAAAACTGACAGTGTGTTATCAGAATCTGAAAGAACACAAAAGAAGACAAGTGAGAAGGAAAGAAAGAAACAGAATAGACAGAAAACTGACAGTGTGTTATCAGAATCTGAAAGAAAACAAAAAAAGGCAAGTGAGAAGGAAAGAAAGAAACAGAATAGAGAGAAAATTGACAATACATTATCCTCAGCTGACAGAGAAAACCACAGGTCAAGTGAAAGAGAACGAGTTAAGAATTATAGAACTTGGACTAATTCAAATGATAACGATGAAGTAAGTGTGGATAGTCCATCATATCTCACAGCTAAAGTTGTACGATCTCTGAATGACTTTGAGAAGGCTGTGAAGAGTGGACCTGTGTGCCCGTGTTCTTGTTGTAACAGAGCAATGTACCGAAGATCTGTTGTGCATTGTCGGAAAGAAAAATATGTAAAATGCTCACAATCCCTCCTTGAACAGTGTCTTTCAGAAAACACAAGTGACTTTGAAGGGAATCAATGGCTGTGCAAATCATGTCATTCAAGTCTTTTAAATGGCAAGATGCCAGCTCAAGCTCAAGCAAATGGTCTCAAGCCATGTAGTATCCCACCTGACCTACAGAACCTGTCTTTACTCGAATCACATCTCATTTAAAAAATCTTGCCTTTCATGAAAATAGTTGCAAAACCTAGAGGAGCTCAACATGGAATAAAAGGTTCAGTAGTTCTGGTTCCAGCAGACCTTGATAAGATTATGACCACACTTCCTCGAGCTGTACCACAATCTGGCATCATCACCTTGGCCCTGAAGAGGAGAATGACTGACGCTCATGCTGTACATCTACAGTGTATTAACCCACAGAATGTGAACACAGCACTCCGCTTTCTACTGAAAAATAACCCTTTCTATCAGGATGTGACAATCAATCCCTTGTGGGAGGAACAAAGCAAGGATGCTAATCCAGATATATGGGAAGCAACAACATCATGCATTGAGAACTGTGATCAAAATAAAGATGATAATGTGAACTGTGACAATGAAAGTGACATCACAGACAGCGAAGATGAAGTTGAAGCTGCAAATCCCAGTGATTTCAGAGAGCAGCTGAAACAGAAAAGATCAATAAACACCACGACATGCATGAACCCAACCTTCGGACCAGAGATAGCATCTCACCACATTGTGAACATAGCACCAGGTGAAGGAAGCCATCCTATTTCTGTTTCCAAAGAACCAAACTGGGAAGCAATGACATTTCCTGTACTCTTTCCAGATGGAAAGAATACCTACAACAATCCTAATTCTCCACGCTTGGTTCAACTTTCATCAAAGAAATACCTCAATTCACGACTGCTATCAATTGATGGAAGATTTGGGGAGAGCACCCAATACATATTTCAAGCCTTACACTGGCAAGAGACTCTCTCCTTGAAGAGTAATATGACAATAACTCATCGGAAAAAGGCAAATGAAACCATCACTGCCAGTCAGCTGAAAGACTCGTCAAGAATACACCGTCTTCTATCAGATGACCAAATTTTCCATAGTTTCAAAAACATCAGAGGTACGCCACAGTATTGGCATGCTATGCAACTTGACATGCTTGCAAAGGTCAGGCAATTTGGACCGTACACATTCTTCATCACAGGCTCCTCTGCTGAATTTCAGTGGACAGAGGTCATTCAAGTTGTCGGACAACAGTATGGTCAAGTTTTCTCTGATGAAGAAGTCAGAGCGATGACTTGGGAAACAAAAAGAAGATGGTTAGAAAGAAATCCTGTGACAGCTGCCAGACATATTGACTATATTTTTGAGCAGTTGTGGGGAAAAATTATCCTTGGAGGTGCCCATCCTGTTGGCCAAATACTGACGTATGATAGAAGAATGGAGATGCAGGGCAGAGGCACAGCACATTGGCACTCAGCCGTCATGGTCAAAGATGCACCTCGCTTAGATAGCAATAGTGATGAAGAGGTTGTCGAGTTCATTGATCAATATATTTCGTGCTGTATTCCTGATGAAGATGCAGATCCCACTCTTCATGAGCTTGTGAAGTCACGACAGGTCCATCATCATACAAGGACTTGTAAAAAGAATGAGAAGAAGTCATGTCGTTTTGGCTATCCCAAACCACCCACATCAAGAACAATAGTTTGTAGACAACAGGCAACAGCAGACACAAATGGGATCAGTCAAACTTCCAAGCATGTCCTTTCACAAGTGATGACAATTCTTGAATCACCTTTTATGGGAACAATGACCGATCTCCTGGAGGAAGCTGGAATCACACAAGGACAATATGAGCAGGCTCTGAAGAACAAGAGCAAGAAGACTTCAATCACAATGAAGAGGGAACCTCAGGATGTTACAGTCAACAACTACAACCCTGTTCTACTGAGGGCTCTAAAGAGCAATATGGACATTCAGTTTATAACTGATATATGGGCATGCATAGCATATTTGTGTTCCTATATGTGTAAACCAGAAAAAACCATGAGTGAGCTCATGAGGAAGGCCTGTAAGGAAGCAGCTTCTAAATCCATTCGAGATCAGCTCTTTAGTATAGGACACGTATTCCTGAAGTGTAGGGAAGTGTCAGAGCATGAAGCAGTAGCTCGCCTTCTCTCACTACCCCTCAGAAGATCTGATCTGGAAGTTGTGTACATCGCGGTTGATTACCCTGAAAACAGAACAAGACTTTTAAAGCCTTTCTCAGAGATCTCAAGTTTGGATGATGAGGATGAAGATTTGTATCTTCCGTCTATTCATGTCAAATATGCAGCCAGGCCAACTTGCCTGGAAAATCAGTCTCTGGCAGAGTTTGGGACCATGTACACAACTTGTACAAAGAAGGGTAGCGATGCAGAGGAAACTCCAGAAACGGATTCAAATGAAAGCTCTTCTACTATTAGCCTGCAGCAAGGATTTGGGAAGATGAGAAAACGTCAAAGACCATCTGTTTTGCGGTATCATTTCGTATCTAAAGACAAAGACCCTGAGCAGTACTACCATCGCTTACTTTTGTTGTACTTGCCATGGCGATGTGAAGAGGATTTGAAGCATGAGGATGGCACCTATGAGAGCAAGTTTGTAGCCTTGAAAGATCAGTTAGTCCCAATCATCACAAAATATGAACCATACTGTGATCAGGTGGAAGCTATCCTAGAAGACTTTGATCCAGATGAAGCCTCTGAAGATATTTGGGATGAGCTAGCAGCTGAACGAGAGCATGAACTTGAAGGCTCGAGCGATCAACCTGACTCAAGATTTGCTGCAACTGATCCTGAGATTCTTGGAGATGTACATCCTCATCAAGAGAGCAGGCAGCCATATGGGGTTGAACCAAGCCTGTCGATCGTCCCAGATGCTGAATACTATTCACTAGTGACAAGCTTGAACAAGCAACAGAAAAGTCTTTTCCAGTTTGTATTTGAGTGGGCTGTTGACATGAGAATAGGACCTGTCACACCAGAACCATTTTATGTGTTTCTCAGCGGGGAGGGTGGAACTGGGAAAACTCATCTCATTCAAGCAATTTACCAATGTGTTGTAAGAATTCTCAGGAAAGCAGGTGATGACCCAGAAAAGCCACAAGCACTTCTTACGGCACCTACTGGTAAAGCAGCGACCAACATTAGTGGAGCAACACTGCACAGTACTTTCCCCTTGCCCATTAGGGATGCACGTTCAAAGAACACTTACAAAAAGCCAGGCGCTGAACGTCTCTCTCGACTTCGCAACCTTTATTCATTGTTGAAACTAGTTGTCATAGATGAAATTTCAATGGTTGGTGGTACCACTCTTGATGATATTTCACTTGCAATGCAAGATATCACCGAAGAAAAAGAGCCTTTTGGGAACACATCAATACTGGCTGTTGGTGACCTCCTCCAGTTGAATCCAGTTGGGGACAGGGCTGTTTTTAAGGCACCAAAAGATGACTATGGCGCACTATATGGATCTTTATGGCAACGTCTCTTTAGACTTCATGAGCTCACTGAAGTTTTAAGGCAGAAGGGAGATCCTCTATACAGGGATATATTGTCCAGAATTCGAATTGGAACTTTCACAGATGAAGACATTCAGTGCCTGAAGGAACTTGAAAAATTCACCTCACCTCCTGAGGATGCAATACGAATATTCATCACAAACCAAAAAGCTCATGACTATAACAGATCAATGATTGACAAATTTCCAAATGCTGTCACTGTCCAAGCAAGAGATTCCTCAAAAGACTTGATTACACAAACAGATGTTGTTGTTTCCTCAGACAATATCCATGAAACAGGCAATCTACCATCTCATCTGACAGTTGCTGAAAATGTGAGGTTCATGTTGACCAGAAATGTTGACACTTCTGATATGCTTGTAAATGGAGCAATGGGTACAGTTGTCAAACATGATCTTCCAAAGTCAAATCCACTGTCCGGGGTTCTATTCGTGAAGTTTGATCAGGAGCTAGCCGGACGAAAAGCGAGACGTGCTTGTCCTCCTGCTCTGAAGCATGTTGTTCCTGTCAAAAGTATCACAGTAAGATTCTTGATATCTAAGAAGAAAACTGTTGCCGTGGAACGCACACAATATCCAGGAGTTTTGGCATGGGCGGTAACAGTGCACAAGAGCCAAGGCAGCACATACACATCCATGGTTGGAGATCTCACTGCTCGCAAGAATACACCCATCAGTCAAGGATTAGTGTATACCATGCTCAGTCGAGTCACTTCAAGGAAAGGACTCTATCTTGTTGGATTCCAGTCAGAGAAGATCAAGGTGAACAAGGCAGCTTTGCAAGAGATGGAAAGGATGAGGAAAGAAAGTCCCTTTACCTGGTCACCAATACTTTCTACAGTACCAACAGACTGCATCCTCATTGGTCATCTCAATGTACGTTCCCTTCGTGCACACTATGAGCATCTTCTCTCCGAGGAATTTCTCAGTAGAATGTCTATTTTGTGTCTGACTGAAACCCACCTTACAGATGAAAACTTACCAGAGAGATACAATACCTTGCAGTCTCACAGACTTGTTCAAAAGCCAACTGCTCATGGTCTTGCAATGCTAATTAAGAAAGAGCACACTCATAGAGAAATTCAAATTCCAACAACTCTAGAAGTCTTGGCATGTCAAGTTGAGAATCTGTTGGTGATCACAGTGTACAGACCACCTGGCCCAGTTCGCAACTTTTTGTTCTCACTTGAAGAATTGTTGAAACAGTTGCAAGTAAACAATTGTGCAACTGTGTTGACAGGGGACTTCAACATGGATATTCATCATGGATTAGACAGACTATTATTCAAGTATAATCTCCAGCAAATTGATGGTAGTCAACGCCCAACACACATTCAGGGTGGTGAACTAGATCTCATGTTCACCAATGTGAAGCCTCTACTTCCTACCAAACCTTTGCCTGTGTTCTTCACTGACCATTTGCTCCTGTGGGCAGCCCTTCACAATGACAACATGTAACTTTGTGATTAAAAGAACATGACAAGACAACAGACTTAACAGGTTTGTGGTAAAGTTGAATCTTAACTTTTAAAATTGTACTGATCACATGGCCCAGACCCTGAGTTTACACTGTGGGCCATCTCAGTATTTAGTACATTCTCATAAGAATAATAACAATTGAATGAAATATTCTTGATTACGGCGGGGGACATGGTCACGTTTGTGACAATTACTTGTTTTTATTTATATTGATCAAAGAACACATATCATTTTATCATGTCAGATTATATTGCAATCTCTGACAACTGACCCTAATATAAAATCACTTCAATAAACTAATTGAACGCTTACAATTGGAAAATAATGTGGACAGCTTTATGCTTTCATATCTTTACCATGGGATAGAATATCAAAAGGAACTTTAGGTCAATAGCAATAAACACTTACACTAATTGTGTAATAAAATTTGAAAATACAATTAAGTAAATGATCACCTCCAATTGAGAAATAATCTTGTCAAGTTTTTAATATTATAGATATTTATCACATATCAACAAGAGTTATAGGAAATTTAGAATCTATCCATATACTTTCAAATAAGTTGGTAAATAATTTGAAGGAACATGAGTAAATACAGGCAAGTAACAGATACACTTGAGCTCAAAGTTAATTTGGTGTAATTATCTGTTGACATGTAATCAAAAGACTGGTTATCAATTTGCAATCAACCATTTGATGTTAACAACCATGAAATATAAAACATGTATTCAAGGTGAACCAATGGCTGTCAAGCATGCATATTCCCAATTTACATGCTACTTAACAAATTATTTAAAATGTTTATCCCAATAAATCACATCGTTCTGAATTTCATAATGATAAATAATCCCATAGATGTACAACACAATTGGTTGCATTATTGGAAAAGATGTTAAACTTTTAGCAATAAATAGGATTTTTCCTATTTAAAGTTTGTCATGTAACCTCAGTAAAAGTCAGTAAGAAGCTTTGTGACTTCACATAGATGATATCATTAAGCAAAACTTCACAAAGCATGTTTTATAATATTTAATTCTAGTTTTTAATATCAAAACAATTACTGAACCCTTTACTCTCAAGTAACATCCAGTTCTTATCATTAGCATCAATTGAAGCCAGAAAATGAAATCTTCGTATTTTTTCAAAATCATTTTTTGTTTTGGTTTGATCTCTTTTCAGATTATAAATTTTAGACAATGACAAACCTCAGAATATCGATGTTGATTTTTAAAATTTTGCCCTCGTCACAGAAAATGGGAAAGACGTCAGGTAATTTATAGATTTTTCTGTAATTTCTGCAGTTTCAAAGGGGCCACTGCCCTTAACACATCAACAGAACAGTTCAACACTAAACATTTGACCTTTTTTTCATATAATCGCCAAATTGGCCCATGGGCCATGTCTTTTCAAATATCTGCTGAGAATGGTTTCCCTCTCTCTATTCAGCTGCTAGTGACAACTCATCAACAGATCAGCTATTTACATGGCAGCGATCCAAGTTTCAGCTCTATTAGCTTCATACATCTATTGTTTAACTAACAATAAGTTGTCTTGTCTTACATGGATATTCGACCAACTTCACAAACAAAAAGGGACAAGACATAGATTTTCAAGTATATTGATAACAACTTCTCGTCTTCTTTGTATAGAAATATGTGAATGCAACTGCAAAGAAAAACTTTTTCTTTTACTTTTTATTCAATTATAATTCTATCTTTTGAACAGGACCTGGTGACCAGCAAATATACATGCTAATTTTGTTTAACACAAGAGTATCACGTAAATGAATATTGATAAAACCATCCAGTGTTGTTCCTAGAGGGGGTTCTGGAGAAATTTGCCCACCCTTTTGACTTGGTGTCCCCTAAATTTAGGATACTTTTACCATTGATAAGGGTCCCAATAGCTCAGAATTGGCAAAAATGCCCCCTTAGCTGATCAGCTAGGAACAACACTGCCATCTATTATTATTCAAGAGAAAATACTTCATGATTCCTTACAATCAAATAAACAAAAACAAGTACAAACATATGACAGACAACAGGGTCAGAGATAAGCTTCTAATCGAGAGAGAAACATTAGTCCCCACAAAGTCAATAAACTGATATGTACATACACAAATACCTACTGGTGGCAGACAGTCCTAACCTATAAACTTAACATGATCCAACCCTCCATAAATCTTTACACAGGTAGCCGAGGTGGAGAGACATGATAGATCCTTTTATCAATAATGGATTGTTTGTGATATTTTCTACAATGATAGATATTTTAATACTCCTCTATCGTGATAGATTTTGTCTACCTTTATTTATTCCATTTCACTACAAATGAAAGGAAATGTCAAAATTTGCACAATTTGACTTAAGAATCCAATGTTTTTGATCAAAAGAAAACACATCTTATTTCCTAATGAGATATTATGATACTTATTTTATTTGGAAATTAACTATATAATACATTGATCACACTTCTGATCTAAAATACGCTAAATACCTAGAAGATACACACAATTTATCGTGATAGGAAACTTATGGTTTCTGCCAAACAACAACAGAAATAACAGACTATAATAATAATAATAATAATAATAATATAATAATAATAATAACACTTTATTATCCTCAGTACATGTACATATTGGAAATTCGATTTGTGCTCATGGCACCCGGCAGCCACGGTGCAGCGCCAGTTAATGCGTTGTTCTGCCTTTACAATGCTGAGTGTCAAGCAAGACAGCAACAACTCCCAACCTTTAACGTCTTTTGGTATGACGCGACCGGGAATCGAACCCCGATCTTCCGGGTGACGAGCGGACACTCTACCACTGAGCTACGCCCCCGGACTATGCTCTGGTTTAATGCTTCTACACCATTTTTTACATAAGCTAATGCATACATTTTGTCCAAGTACTAAATTATCAACTAACAATTAAATTTTTCTTTTAAATAGTACAAAATCAAATACAGTAGAACACGGATATAACGAACTCCAAGGGACCAAAGAATTTAGTTCGCTATATCCGATTGTTCGCTATATCCGAGTTCGTTATATCTGTGTTCTACTGTATTTATTTGTTTCATATTGGGTTACACACTTTTTTGCATTGACTAGCAATTTGGTTGGAAAACAAAGGTCAATGTTTTTATCCATAAAAGAGAAAGATGTTTTTGACCGTATACAGATGATCATTTTATAATTGACTTCGTCACCAACCATTTAGATACCAAGTAGTTATATAAGACACATCACATTCAAATTCTAAAATTTCCCATATAGAGGGTGAATCTCCTTCCCCTACTTTTAAAATGACTCTATACGCAACTCAAACATATTATAGGAAATTATGATCTCACTAGGAGCTCTATTCAAAGCATCTATGAAATAACAGGGTAACTAGAGCATGATCGATCATAACGAGTAGTTATTGATTTCTGTAGCATAGATTGTTACCTGACTTAGTCACTAATCTAATGCTATTGTCATAGGGACTTAGTGTCATAAAGGCTACAGGCTGAGTGCCTATAGTACTTGCATTTTGAGATAGCTTTTGATTTGCCAAAAATATACATTTGTCTATATTGACTTGTTAATGTCTTCTTGAATGATCCCATTTGTCAAGTTACCTATATTTGTTTTATGATGTTAACTTCATGTTGTCATGTTTTATAAGTGAAAAAATATGCCAGTTTGTTCAAGAAATAATTGAATCACTTAAGAATCACAAATAGTTTTCACTTACCTCTTTAAAGGCTTTGTTTGCTTCACTTTCATCATGGCATTCAACCTAAAAACAAAAATATTTGATGACATTATATATATTTCTTTAATATTGAGAGTAACAAAATTTAGATACACAATAAATTACCAACCCATTTTATGTTTTAACTTCAGATTTGATTTAAATGATTACTTTTGAGGTGTTATCTTTTTTTTATATTGCAAAGATTGTCGAAGAGTAAAATATTGTTTTAAAATTATTAAAAATATTTCTCATCAGCCAAACAATTGATTTAAAAAGATTCCAAACGAATCTCTATCAAATCGTAGCACACATCGTGCATCACATTGTTAAAATCAGGAACAAGAATGAATATTGACAATAACAGAACGAATGAAAAACCCGACACTCACTTTTTTCAATACATATTTCTGCTCATCTTGTTTGTTTTCAACTAAATGCACGGACCCCTGTCCTCCTTTGCCCAGACGTTCCAAGACCTAAAAATAAATACATTACAACTTTGATTGCTTATAAAACCCAGGAACAACAAATATTGCATTATTTTACGAAATGACATTCAAAATTTACTCAGAAATCGCTCGCAACGTGTTTCACTTACCCTGTAGTTCTCCATTCTTGACAACCTGACGCCGCGGAACTGCGCATGCGTGTTGTCTATTGACGTCATAGCCCGCTAACTTTGACCCCATGGTAACCGAAGATTAGGTTTTCAACTTTTTAAGCTAATCTTTAGACAGTATTTGATTTATATGAAAATAATGATATTAAAAATAATTTTTAAGCAAAAAGTTGAGCTGTTTCAGTCCGCCCTAACATGACGATTTGATTTGGAAAAGGCTTTTTAAATGACGTCACAAACGATCACGCAACTGTGACGTCACAAATAAAAGTGCCCGTTTAGATCTACCCCTTTACTGCCCTTTTGATGATGTTTATAAAACGGGGGATGCGGTGAATTCGTACCCAAAACGAACTCGTACCCAAAAATCTCAGTGGATTCGTACCCAAAACGGACGGTCCATGGATTCGTCCCCACTTATATTTTTGACAATTTTCTGATAGTAAGTAAAAAGATCGCATTTTGAAAATAAAATTAGGCATACACAAGTCTACAAACTTCCCAAAAGGCTTCCTGATTAAGTAATTGAGTTCATTGTTACCATTCACTTCACTCAAACAACATCTTTATTGGATGGATATTGGATGTTGTTAACATAAACCATGCAAACAAAATATGATACCCAAAATATTATTCCACGAAAGAAGAAAAAAGTGACTAAAAGAGTAAAAAATACCAATTCCTTTCGTGTTAAAATTTAAAAAAACATATAGAAAAATATGAACTTGATACAATAGATATTTGTCTGACCATAAACGAATCATAACTAAAAACCTATAGACCTCCCCCGTATCCAAATTTTTATTTTTATCATTCTAATCTTTCATTAGTTCCCAAAGTAGCCTATATGTAGTGCAAGTAGTGAGGTATAAGCAATGCCGAATAGAACATACAAAAAAGAGTACAACAGGCAATATGAATACGACATACACATTGGTATTGGGTTTATAAGCATTATGTTCACGCAAGAACTGGAGAGAAAAGACTCCATTTATTATCAAAATTTTCTTTGATAAAAATTGGTTTCAAAGTTTTAAAATTTATATTAAAATTAAGTAATGTATTTCATTCAGTAATATGCATCTGGTATTCATTTCTATAGAAGAGTCGGTAAGGGTATGTTTCCATAAGTCAGGCAAAATATAGTAGGTAATCTAGAGATATCAAATAAGTTACCATATGTAATTATAACTTCTTTGTTACCGGTAGGTGGCATTTATCATATAATATTTGAACAAGACGAAGTTTTCACGCCGGCAAACTTACAACGATCGAATGATCAATTGGTCCAAACACGAAAAATGAAAACTTAACAGGTATGATAAAACAAAACAAAAAGACAAGCATCACTGTGTATAACCGTACACCGGAACTAGCGAGGTGTACGGCGGATAAATGTTGCTAGCGAGGAGCCGAAATCGAAAGTTAGGTAATATTTTTACTTCATAACTTTCAAATAATCAACATCATGTGGTAATTTTAGCACACATACTAAGTAAAAATTTATGTGCTTGTCATTCTGTATCCAAGGGACAGTAACAATGACAGTTGCGAGTAATGCTGTTGTTAGTAACATATTTGCTATCTCAGACTATGAACAGGATATGACATTAAATAGTTATGTCTCGGAAAGCTATTGACATGATAATAACATAGAAAAAGTTGATGAAACGGCGATGATTGTTTTTTAAGTGATCCCGTTTGCGATCACGCTCCTCGCTAGCAACATTTCTCCGCCGTACACCTAGCTAGTTCCGGTGTACGGTTATACACAGTGAGCATATGAATAAAATTAAACACGCATTTAAAACCTTATATATTAAATCAAGTCTGCTATCCCATGAGTATTTATTTAAACAATAATTTCATCGGATGAAGGTTTATTCGTAGAGGAAACGGATTCGTAGATGGGATGAAATTATGAAAAACAGTTTCGTAGACAGTAATACAATGTGAAATAAGTTCATATAAGCAATTAATTATCATTGTAAATGAGAACATAGTGTATTCAATGTACTTAAAGGAGAATAATTGTACATCAAAGGTATATTAGATGGTAGTTTATAGATCGATGTAATGCCTTGTATTAATACTTTGTTGTGTTGTTATTTTGTGTTTGTTTTTTACAATAAAAAATACAGAAAACAGCAAGTATGATTGGTTTGCAGGAAAATAAAAGATGTATTTATAACTGAATACCAGTGCAATATCATAACATTGTTTGTATCATGCAAATGAATGCATTGCATAGATTCCGATCAAATCAATACTTTGTTAAAAACGATATAACATTAAAATCTATCTTAGCGGCGACAAATCCTTGTCACAGAGTGCTAATGAATCCCTATTAATATTAGTATACCATTTCATAAATGATACCAACCTATTTTTAATTATCTGTACCAAATGCAAATGTAGACAAAGCTGAATATTGATTTAAGTTTTGTAGGAATAATTGCAAATTTTGTATTTCCACCAATGTATTTGATATCTTAACCGTTTTATGTTTTTCAGGAGAAGCATTTATATAGGCATTTGCTGCCTGTTTGCTTATCCTTTTTCCCTATTGTATATATATTATTCTGAATGTTGTTTGTTTTGTATATGTTTGATGGAAATAAAATACTGCTTAAATCAAATAAAGGACGTATTTATAACTGTTGTCTCTACGAAAAATCGGACTCAACGAACCTCTCTATCTAGGAAACCACTGGTTCTAATTTCATCAACTATAAAAAATTACTGTTATTTTAAAATGACTAACATCTTCACACGGCAAGGTGATTTATTATTCTATTATTGATATATGAGATATACGTTCTTTACATTAGATATTTATTCATAAATCCTAATGTGCATGTTGGCGATCATTTGCCAATATCGGTGTAAAAAGATTAACAAATATGTGTCCACAGGAAGATTAGCCAAATAACTAGATTCAGAAGGTAAAAACATGAACATTTATAATTATATGAGAACTATGACTCTCAACTCATACTATAATTGAGCTCTTTTATGGATGGGCAAGTTCTACTTCATGTAAGCGAGGTTGAAGTTCTAGGTGACTATTGGGTGGTAAAACTGTCTTCTAATCAGATATGTCTGTTCAACCTCATAATTTGTTTCATCTCATTTTGCGGCTTTTGACTTAGCGAAAACTTGTCACGTACAAAAACTGAAAAAAATCCCATATTAAGACGTAATAAAAAAAAACTGTTGAGTTCGAATTATTTAGATTGACAGTTTCTTACAGAGATATTACATGGAAATGGAGATATAAAAAATAGTGAGTTCATTGTTAAAACGATCTCCCAAAGCGTTTTGTTTGAATTTTAGAAATAAAACCCAGACTTACATGCTTATATCTTATTGTAGGGTTTTGTTGACATACTACCCGTGTTAATGTAATATAAGTTATTTGGTCAACTTATTTCCCTACTCATGTATTTATTTTTGATAAACTGACAATGCAACGTAAAAGACAAATGATTTGTTTCAATGAGGTTTACTTCAAAAGATTTTGGATATTTCATATTTATCTTGAATTATACTTTTTTTCAATAATTATGTATTGTAAATTAGTAGGTAAGAAAATTACTGTGGGTGTAGTCGGTTTAACCCGAATCATGGATACCGGTGACTAATATCAAATAGTATATATCATCTTAATATATATAATATACATGTTACTAAAAATAGTCATTTATTTATAGACTTTCTAAAAATAAACACACGATTCAAATCTATATAACCCCTATGGAACTAATCTACTGGATTCTTTTTCAAAACGATTTACCGCATCATAACATAATTATTACATTACACAGTTGTAAGAACGTTTATTTTTTTTTATAAAATAATTTTTCCATTCGCCACATGTTCCCGGAAAGAAGTTCGTGCGAACACGACAAGATTGCGGATGTTGAAAGCTCCACCGCACTGCTGCACACCTTTAATTTCCGCGTAGAAGGAGAAGATCGAACGGTGTGCGGAGTTTGGGGAGAAAACAAAAATGTCGGCTGTCTATTTATGCTCAAGTTGTCAGTTGTAAATTCGACGTTCCCACCAGCATTGATTGCTGCAGTGACTTCTCGAATTATCTCCTTTTCCCGGGGAGGAGTGGTAGAAGAATGGCTGGAGAAATTATCCATCTGAACGTCGGGGGATCGAGATTTTCAACATCTCGACAAACTTTGACATGGATTCCCGATTCATTCTTTACGAGTATGCTGAGTGGAAGAATTTCAACTCTGAAGGATGAGACCGACGCAATATTCATAGATCGCGACCCCCAACTCTTTACAGTAATTCTCAACTTCTTGAGAACAAAGGAGGTGCACTTGAAAAATGTGGATCTTCAAGCCCTTCGTCATGAAGCTGAGTTCTATGGCATCACCCCTCTTGTTAGGAGGCTTATGCTGTGTGAAGATTTAGATTGTGCTTCATGTGGTGATGTTTTGTTTCATGGATATCTCCAGCCTCCCTTGCCTCCAGTAGCCGAGGGAATGTCGACATCGTCTGATGGTAGTCTAGATAGTGGAGACCTCGCATGCAGGCCTGGAACAGCTCTGAGGGTTTTAGAAGGTGCAGCAGCCGCAAATCCACCATGTCCAGTACATTCGAGAAATTCATCGTTAGACGCCAGGGCCTCTCACTCCAGACAGGGTTCAAATGATTGGAGAATTAAAGATCAACTGCGAAATTCAACCTCTGATTTACGTCACTCGAGGAATTCATCTCTTGATTTGTCAAAGACATTTTGTGGTAAGGAGTCCTGTCATACATCATTTGTGGATCCGCTTCGTGTCACAATGGTTCGAGGGCACCACAACTGGATTTGTGTTGCTTATCCTCACTTTGTATGCTGCTTCAGGATGAAGGATTCAACAGGCTGGCATTTGGTTTGGATCAGCCCTCATATGGAGCCACAAGTTGAACGAATTGCTATCAACGCCAAAGTTCTCAACCCAAATCAAGACAACACTCACAAAATGGTGACGGCCTCAACAGCTAATCTCATCCATCTCTGGTCAATCAGTGACGATGGAGAAGGGAGAGAAATTGGAGTTTTCAACTTGAATGTGTCAGTTGATTCTCTCTTCTTCATCGGCAGTCAACTTGTTGCTCTAAGTCAAACGGGAAAAGTTGGGGTGTGGCATTCTATGACCCAACACTGGCAGATCCAGGACGTTGTTCCCATAACAAGCTATGATACAGCCGGATCCTTTCTTCTGCTAGGTTGCAACAATGGATCAATATACTATATTGACATGCAGAAGTTTCCCCTGAGAATGAAGGACAATGACTTGTTAGTGACTGAACTGTACAAAGATCCAAATAATGATATGGTGACAGCACTGAGTGTGTATCTCACTCCAAAGACAAGTCTGAGTGGGAACTGGATTGAAATTGCTTATGGTACCAGCTCTGGAACTGTGAGCGTGATTGTTCAGCATCCTGAAACAGTGGGACATGGTCCGGCCCTTTTCAAGACCTTCACAGTTCATCGCAGTCCTGTCACAAAGGTTATGCTGTCTGAGAAACATCTTGTTTCAGTATGTTCCGAATACAACCACGTCAGATCATGGGGGGTTACGAGATTCAGGGGCATGATTTCAACCCAACCTGGCTCCACTCCCCTTGCATCCTTCAAGATTGTCTCCCTTGAAGACCTTGACCCTCACATCAGCTACTCAGCTGGTAACGATTTTGGACCGTTTGGAGAGCGTGACGATCAGCAAGTTTTCATACAGAAAGTTGTACCTGAAACAGATCAGCTGTTTGTTCGACTCTCGTCAACTGGACAGAGAGTTTGTGTGATAAAATCAGTTGACAACAGCCCAGTGACAGCTTTCTGTGTCCACGAGTGTGAAGGATCAAACAGAATGGGCTCTCGGCCAAGAAGATACCTTTTCACAGGACACTCGACTGGAAGTATTCAGATGTGGGATCTGACAACAGCTCTGGATCTAATGAACAAAACTGAACAAATCCCAACCATTGGAGGACCAAACCCGTGTGAATTAGTCCGTCTGCTTGATCAGTGTGACCTGAGTTCGTCCCGATGTTCAACGCCATGTTTGAGCCCGTCTCCATCCCTGGTAACTGGGGCTGGATTTCAGATGATGGGGATGAAGATGAGGTCCACGATGCCTGCGAGCAGCTTTCTCTCGAGCAGTCATCAGTCTCTGCATCAGTTTGTGGGCGCTGAGGAGGGGGCAGAAGGAGGGGCACGTAACTCTCTCCCTAAACCAACTCCCCATGTAACCAAGTTTTAGGTTAGGTCACGTTGAGATTCTATTTTCAATGTTCATGTTGGACTATAAGGGGGTAAATTCTCTCCCTTTAGTCATGAGTTGGGTGATGTCTTGTAAAGGTTGTTTGTTATAACTAAACCTTGTGTATCATAACTTGTCTCATGCTTCTGTAGTGCAATATCCTTCATTGATGTCCAGTGAATGGAATCATTTAGGTCAAGACGAGCAAATTTCTGCCCAAATGGAATGTTCTCCCTCGGATGTGGGTCAATGATTTTGTCAGTATGATTATATTAATATAGCTCTCTTACCTAGGTAGGATGTTTATCACTTGACCTGGATATGGGTTTTGAAAAAGGTTGTCTGAATTAAGGATTGATGCCTTATGAAAATGGATCAGGAATGGGGCTTTCATATCTAAGATCTGTCCAGTTCTGAGTGACTATTTATCTTGATGCCTGTGATTTTCCTTTATTTGCTTGTTAGCTTAATTAGATAGTTTATGTGATCAATCATTAATCAATTGATAGATTATAATGCTTCTTGTTTTGGTTTGGTCAACAACCTCAAACTTACATGTATTTATACTGGTAGCCAAATGAAATATATTTGACAAAAAGCTATTTCAAGATCTCAAGTAGAAATTGGTTTTTGAAGCCTGAAGGTCTGTCATGGATCCCAAAAATTAGAACAAGGGGTCAAACTTTCCTCAGAGCAGAGTATATTTTCTCAAGAGATTATATATTTTAATGTTTTCAGCCTAGATATTACAGGTATTTCAACTCCCTGAAGGTGTGAAATCAGATTTTTTGGCAATTTATATCTTGACAAGATCAAGTTACAACATCACAGGCAGTCTACCAATCGCTTAAATATCTAGTCTTTTCGAGTCAAATTTTTTTTATTCAAGTCCAGCGGACTCAAATGCCTGTTAAAGCACCCAAAAATGTCCAGTTAAGACCACCTACAGTACTAACTCTGGCCACCAATGGAGAATTCAAGCTTCGCTGCATCTTGAATGCCAAATTGCGAAATTTCTCAGCGATGATTAGTGACTGCCAGGATAATTCTGATCTAAAAAGTAAGTTTATCTACAGTAGGATAAGAGCTGCTACAGAAATGATGGCAAAATACAGCAAGGCTTTAATCAGCCCATGATGAAGATAAGCACAAATTATAGGGAACCTAGGTTCTGTTTCTCCTCCCAGTAGGGATGTCACGATACAGGTACCTTGCGATACGATACGTATCACGATACTGAGGTCACGATACGATACATATCACGATACACTAAATGCGACATTATTACGTTGAGATAAAAATTCAGGGATCTAAATTTAATATTCCTAAAGAGACCTAAGGAGCATTTATACACAACTTCTTCATGAAAAAGTAATTTAATGCCATATAAAAGCTATCTTAACAAGGAATTTAACCAACTCTGGAGTTCTTGACTCGATTTTCACCCAAAAATTGAACGATATTAAAAAAAAAGTTAACAATATTCACTAACTTTTTTATCGCGATACAGTTGACTGTATCGTGAACTGTACCACGACGATGCATCGATGCATCGGTGTATCGTGACATCCCTACCTCCCAGAGGTTTTGTTCAAGTTCATAGATTAGCAGGAAGAAGGGTTTGATTGCCCACTGTTACATGTCACGTGTTGGTGTCAATTTTCACTCACATTTTGAATGTTGTTGGAAGGATATGATAGTGTGAGGGAAGAAAATGCAGTTTGTGCAAGGAGATATTGCTATATATGTTTGATGCTTGATGTTATGAAACACTGGTTGTGCAATTGGATGTGTTTGTTGCAATTATTAAGCCTTCTTCAGGATGTGTGCCAGTTTCCATTAAAACAAAAGTAACAATCAGTTTCCAGGGCAGAAACACAATCATCTTGTGTAGGATGACTTCATTACCAATGATTAGGATAGTTTTAAAATATAGGATTAATTTAAGAAGAAAGTTATATCCAGTGTTTAAAATATAGCCCGTCCGCCAGTCCTTGACTGGTTACTTTTTGGTCAGGACTGGTAACTTTTCAATGTTTTTCTTTATTTTCCCCTTAGAAATTGACCCATTAATTTTTAGGACAGGCTAAGTTTCCAATCTATTTTATACACTGTTAATGTTATATCAAACTGGCTCTGTCTGCTTGTTAAAGTTGTTTTCATTGATCTTGTTGATGTGCAATGCACAAAAACAATCACAAATGTTATGTATGTAATAACAGTAAAATGTAGCAAGTAAAAGTGCAATAACAGTAATATTTCTTTTGATATTTTGTTTCTCAATCCTGATATTGTTCAATACGTGTGTATCAATAATCCTATAATTTCACTGTACTTGTTGATATTAAGCGGACTGTATATAGATGCTTGTAACTTCATAAAGGGATGGATTAAGTATGACTCCATGTAAATATCAATGTAAATAATCCTCATGCCTACTTAGAATGAGTCTTCCCATTGCTGTTGGCTAAGGTGTTGTATAGTAGCAGCAGTGGTAATAAGGACGAGAAGACGGGGCCTTTGGTTATGGTTTGAGATTACAGTAAGAGTAATCTCCCTTGCAATGTTCCGGTGTTGGGCAATTCACATTTACGAATATGTTTTCTCGAGTGAAAAAAGCCTTGTGTTTTGTGTCTTCAATGTTTTGATGATGATATTGATGAGATGAGCTGTCTGTCAATAGAATGTAGTGAAATCTGATTTTGTTATATATTGGGTCAATTCGACCCGGGCATTGGCAGTCTTATTTTCTTTGTTATTTTTTGCAATTTGAATTCACAATTTACACTTTCTGGTTAGTCAAATTTTGCTTCATTCATATTTTGGATCATAAAGGCTATAGGCGACTAGAAAAGAAAATTAATATTTAATGTGTACATACATGTCCATATTATGATTATCTTGTATTTTCTATGTTTGAAATCCCTTACAAATATTTGATGTTTTTGTGTTGGTAATTCTTTTAAGACATTGCAAATCAATTGTGGCTGATAACAATAATTAGGAAAGTTTTATTTTAGAAGGTATCTCCTGTTTGTTGCTTTGAAAATTTGGTGCATGAAATTTAAAGTTAAGTGATTTTTTCAGAGAACACTGAAGATCCATTGTAATCAATAGAAATCTCAATAAATTACGATCTATATTGCTTCACCACGTTATCGTATAGATCTCACCAGGCTACGTTAATCAAGCCATCAAACTGACCTGTGATGTCATTCAAATCCAGCCAATCAATGAGTTCACCCTGTAAGCTTGGGTTGTCGGCTAATGAGGCGACCTCGCTGATTGGTCGAGGCCTGGATTTCACGAGTTTTTGCAATGCACACCCATTTTGGCTATAACTTAATCTCATTAAGCTTTTCAGAACTCGTTTACATATCCTACTGCTTATACCACTGGGGAATTATTTTGACATGTTCACGTTGAAAGCGAAGGTCAAATTCACAAGTAATAAATTCACTTCAATAAGATCCTGGAAAGTTTTGTGAAATTCAACTTGTGAGGTAGTGATTTATGTCGGTTGAGAAGACATGAATGAGAAAATTTTGGTTATTTCAATATGTTTTCAATTCATTTAGTAGTTTTGACAATGAAATTTTGGAGAAAAACAGTTGTCTGCATTACATTCAACATGATGAATATTCATGTATGCTCATATTTATCATCTTATTGCAGGGTTGAAATAATATTTTGTTGACATTTAATAAAGTTAGGAATATGATATTGAATAGAAATAAAGATCTATTTAAGAAATGTATTTTCTTTTTCTTTGTATTTCAATTTATATCATTGGTGATATATTCTTAAAATTTATTTCTATCGTATTTTAAATTGAAGGTTAACAAAGTAACCAACACATCCTCATGACATGATTCTGAAGGTGTTACAAACCGTCTTATTAAAATCAACATAGTTTCAAGCAATAAAAGTTTAAAAATATCATCTCCAATGAGAACATAACTTCTGTCAGGTTTTCTCTCCACCATGTCCGAACAAAGCCGTGAAGTTTTCCTGGTGTATGTATATAAGCTCAGCTAACCAATCACAAGTTGTCCGGCAATTCGGTATTAGTAGCTAGGGACAAGTTACTCCTCTAAAACATGCTTTGAACATTATCACTGCTAGCTGTCTTAGAAGAGTGAAGTGATTGGTCAGCTAACAACTAGGTTTCGCCTGCATTAAATTGGTACAAAAATCATGTGACCTACTGGGATGCCGTGAGACCTAGCACACAGTATTTCATATTTTGAGTTGATATTTTGAAATTTTTATTCCTAGTGTGAACTTTTGACTGTACTTACAACCTGTGTTAGGGTCAGCATTTTCTCAGGGGGTTAGCAAGTTTTTATTCCTTGCCAAATATCATAAACACATTCCACAGACCAAATCACATATTTACCGGTAGGTCTCAACCAATATTTGAACCAAAGCACACAACTTCCAAAGTGTGCTCCAAATGAGAGCTTACAGCCTGATGGAACTTGCTAGCATTATTGCTGTGGGAAAAGATGTTATTGTCATAGTGGTTTGGATTTATTGCCAAAATCATCCTGTCTCAGGGTACGAACATTACGTTAACTCCACTAGTATTTACCCTGGGCTCAGAAGCTTGATTCGCTCGCGCGGCCCGACTTGGGATATAGCTAATCAAATCATTTTCTCGTTGATATTTTATCGAGAAGGTGGAGAGAACAACAACTTCTTTCAAGCTTTTATTACCAATATATGATTTATTGCCAATATTGGGTAACAAATTCACATAAAAACACACAGTAGTTCAAGTGAGTAACATTGAGGGTAGGATTTGTTCTTCGAAATATTGTTCGTTAAATTTCATACTCATGATAATGGATTCAACACGTACAGGAAAAAACACTCGTTAATAGCACAATGGACAAAAACATATATTTTGGTAAAACAATGACTGAATTCTCTTCCCTTCAGAAACCTTTCTGTGGAAGACTAATAATTGATTTATGTGACAAACGTTAAACCATAGAAACCCCTCTGTAGCAATGTTCTATAAGTGAAGGTGGTTTGTGTCCATGTGCACTTAAGAATATACAACAGGTTATGTTTTACCACTTAAAGGGGCAGTAGCATGTTTTTAGGGTCAATTTAAGATTATGTCAGGAAAATGAAAATTAATGGTTCCAATTGAAAGTCAATGTATTTAAACTAAATGAAGCAGTAATAAATCAAATATATAACATAAAGTGTAGCCATGCGATTCCTTTTTCTTATACACAAGCAGCTGACATGGTCGAGCTATATCCCCCGCAAATTACACAACATGTTATTGGTTTTCCTTATCATATTGCTGATTAATTTTTGTCGCACAAAATTACACAATTTTTCCAGGATATGAAGGAAACTGTTCTAATAAAAAAACTAAATGATACCAACTTTATGTTCACTGTTGGGCATAATTCGAGTAAACTGACAAAAATAAAATCAAACAAATAAATTCAAGTATTTGAATCTCCAAGATCAATTTGATCATATGTAAACAAAAATATTTTCAAAATTGTTCAAAATAGAAGTTTTCAAACAGTCTTCACTTTTTGCAAAAAAAGGCAAAATTTTACAAAAATATTTTCAAAATTGTTCTTCATGACACACCTTCATATGATTATGTATCTCCATATCAAATTTGATCAATATGTGATGATTAGTTTTAGAAGTTGTGAGCCGGACAGGACTTGTACCAGTTTTCCAACAGAGTCTTCATTTTTAGCCAAAACGGCCAAATTTTACAAAAATATTTTCAAAATTGTTCTTCATGACACACCTTCCTATGATTATGTATTTCCATATCAAATTTGATCACTATGTGATGATTAATTTAGAAGTTGTGAGCCGGACAGGACTTGTAAAAGTTTTCCAACAGAGTCCTCATTTTTAGCCAAAAAAGGCAAAATTTTACAAAAATATTTTCAAAATTGTTCTTCATGACACACCTTCATATGATTATGTATCTCCATATCAAATTTGATCCAAATGTGATGATTAGTTTATAATTTGTTAGCCGGACAGGACTTGTAAAAGTTTTCCAACAAAGTCCTTATTTTTTGCCAAAAAAGGCAAAATTTTACAAAAATATTTTCAAAATTGTTCTTTATGACACACCTTCATATGATTATGTATCTCCATATCAAATTTGATCAATATGTGACGATTAGTTTAGAAGTTGTGAGCCGGACGGGACTTGAAACAGATTTCTTACAAATTTACCACTTTTTCTCCAAAATCCTAATATTTTATGTAGATTTTCAGAAAAATTTTCCTCATGACACATTATTACATGTTTCTTCATTTCCATGACGAATTTGAATTAAAATGGTTGATAAGTAACAAAGTTATGAGCCGGACACAAAGTGTAACGGACGGACGGACGGACGGTACCCATTTTAATACCCCCCGCAACTTCTTTGTTCAGGTGTTCACAAAAAATGGCCGTCAATGGATTTTATATGAATCTTCATACTTTGTCTTCTGATTATGGATAATTGGCTTGTGTAATGAGATTTCTGACACTGTCAAAATAATACATTTAGCATTTACTTACAATTATCAGTGAACAATTTAAAATATAAAATTATCAAAAAACGTCCTACTGCCCCTTTAAAGGAGCTATGGATTGAAGCTCTCCCCTGAAAATAAACCATCACCGATTAGTCCATTACATAATGGATATTGATGATATAGCATACCGGTTTGCAGGTGACTATTGGAGTACATTTTGTATTGCTATGTTATAGAATGGCTTTGTCCCCTTGTCACTTCATCTGCTTCCACTTGTTTTATTGAAGTATCATAATAAACAACATTCTTTTTTCACAAGATCAATGATTACCTAGCACCCGCAAATGCTTGAACAGATCTATATATACAAATATCACAGCTTGAGCATATATATATTGTGGAGACAGATCTACAAATATGTTGATTTGTGGTTTGTATAAATGCAAACTCCTTCGGCAAGGAATGTCAATTTCGGTGATAATGAACCAGAATAGAGTCGTCCATTTTGTACTTATTCAGAATTACCAAGTATTTTCAAAAAAATTCATTTGAAATGCAAGAATATTAAATATGTGATCTCTCTATGAAGAACTGACATTCCATATATTTTAGTGTATAAGGCGAGTTTAGGATACCAGGTTTTGGGGGGTTAAAGAGTGAGGTTTGCCTAATTCACATGGTCAACGTTTACTGATACGAAATCTTACGAGCTGTCCGTCATGTCGACTGTTTCCATGACCTGCTAGAAGGGGGTAGCCTTATATCTAAGATATATGATTTTGGCAGCAATTTGAGCGGCTGAGAAAGGGGGTCACCTTATGCAGGAGGTCGCCTTATAGATTAAAATATACAGTACTACTTAATCAGATGGATAGTTGATATTACTCTTAATTCCAAAATCCACTGACAAAGAAAGAATAAATCAAACTATCCAAAATTTCATATTAATAATACTGGCAAATAAAAAAAGGTGTATCACAATACATTTGTTTCTGCACAGTACCCATTCTGAACATGTTTTGCTTATGAACATCACTTTGTTCAATAGATTTCAGTGTCCTTTTGTTTCATATTTTTGGTATATCAAGAATAAATAAGATGTAAATTGGTTTTAAATCATGAGATATCTTCATTGAAGTCATCGTCATCTGCATCAAAGTTCTGGAGCTGACGTTCGATCTCCTGCTGTCGTATTTCATTTGATCTCAGTCTTTCATGGAGTTCCAACATGCTGGAAATAAAATTCATTTATTAGATTCATCGGGAAAGATTTTTGAGGTACTGATATTAAACATTGTCAATTTCAGTATTTGGTTAGACAAAACAACAATTATGAATTATTAAAATTTTGAGGCTTATCAGGTGTTCAAACAAGTTCAACTTATGGACGCTGAATCAAATTTCTAGACTCCACGGTAGAATAATAGCATGAGGATAATTCCTCTTGCAATTGTTACACAGACACAAAATGAAACAATAGACAAATATGTCAGTAACTTAATTCTTTTTGAAACAATTAACTATTAAAGTTTACTGAATTCAGTGACACTCTTAAAGGTGAAACAATACTTCAAATATACACAACGGCAGTGACTTATCTCTATGTACAAACAATGAACTGTTGCAACTCTACTTTGCTGACTGACAATGGCAAGTCAACATGCTATATGCATTGAAAGTTGATCTTGATATGTTTGTCTGTTGTTCTGGTCTCATTATTAAATGACACTTTAATTTTCAGAAGTATATTATTTTTTCATCAAAGTCATTTGGTATAAGTCCCCATCTTTGATCCTCCAAAGTCTGATATCAAATCCTCAGCAAATACTCGGTCATATAAGGTTATAAAACCACAATATGAACTAAAAGAACCCACCAGGATTCAGGATCAGGTCCGGTTGTATCAGTGTCGGCGTCCGACTCCTCCTCCGTGGCTGGTCGGTGATATAGACCTACTGCTGTCACGGGGTCTACAGGGGTCAGAGGTCAGAGGTCAGATGAAGTAGTAACTCACACATAATGAAGACATATTCAAGTGACAGTTATACAATTTCTACAGCCTACATCAGCATGATTCAGTAATTGGGCAACAGTTAAACCTGGTTTCTTTCAGTGGCATTTAAGAAGTCGGTTTGATGAAGAAATACAAATATATGGATTTACAACTTCTTTATTGCAAAAAGATGCGACGTTTCGGTGTAGATACTAACACCGTTTTCAAGCAAAAGCTTCAGAACATACGAAGATCTCCTAATGTTCAGTTGCTTTTGCTTGAAAACGATCATCTAATGTTCAGCAGCTTTTGCTTTTCACATCTTTTTGCAATAAAGAAGTTGTAAATCCATATATTTGTATTTCTTCAGTGAAACCTGAGCCAAGCATTACATGAGGCAATATGAGACAAACTGGGTCAAATATCTGCGCAGATGAAAAAAAGACCAACTCCTTAACTTATTAGAACGCTATCAAAAGGGATGTAAGTTTACATATTACATTGACTAATGAAAACAAAATCTTTTTTATAATGGAAGTACCAAATTGCCTTTACTTTCTAAAATTGCTCTGTGACTTGGTTCGAACAGGGATATGAATAATCCTTATTAAGATATTTCCATATTGGATGAGTAACAAACAATGGCCTATTTCATTGGCTCTCGTCCTTTTCAAACATAACAAACCTTGTAACTGTGACTGGGCAAATACAATAAAGCTTACTAGCATTCCACTATTATTGTACTATTATAGTGAAATAGACCTTCAATCATTATCATCATCCATAAATTAAGGACAACCAGACAAGAAATCATTCAATGAAAAATAGAGCCATTGGCTCTGTAGCTCATCAGGCTTCATATTTAATTTTGCGCTGGCCAATGTGGTTTCCCATTTGTAGGGGCCACAAAGTCTCAAATTCTAGACCATATGTGATGTGATTTCAGAAACCTGTAATCAATACAGAAATGGAAATATTTCATATCAGGATATTGGGATTATATTTTAACTGTAAACTTAGTTTGCAATGTAAGCCCATTGTGTTCTTTATGTGAAGACTTATTTCGCCATACTTGTGTAGACACTTGACATTGATTGAAGCTGCCTTAAAATACTAGATTAGCGTTTGCGGGATACCGCAAAAGCAGAGCAGCCCCGCAACTTGGGGTTTCGCCTTACCCTGTTCCGCCTTTTACAGGCCTCACCAAATTGGGAATTTTCTCGTGACCTTGACCTTTGACACTCAAGGTCACACAATCAATGAACACATTTCATTGAGTATAACATTATTGTAATGAAATAAAGTGTTAAATTAATCCATTTTCTCCATATATGTTGACCTTGCTGTGACCTTGACCTTCGACAGTTCGTACCCAAAACTTTTTGGAAATGTTGTACTTCTCAAGAGATAATATATACACAATCTAAACTTCATAGCACAAAAACTTTTCAAGTTATTGTGTTTACAAGGTATTGCAATAACTCATATCTCATGACCTTGACCTTTGACCTTCAAGGTCACTCAATAATTGAACACTTTTTATTGAGTATAACAATATTGTGTTGATTAAAAGTGATCATAGTTAAAATAAAGCATTTTCGCTAAACCATGCTTAAGTCATGACCTTGCTGTGACCTTGACCTTTTAAGGGATTGTAGCCGAAACCTTTTCAAAAAATTTTACTTTTCCAAGGATGATATATACCAAGTAAGAGCTTCATAGCACAAAAACTTTTCAAGTAATCGCGTTTACAAGGAATTTTGCGGTGATTTTATAACTCGTGACCTTGACCTTTGAACTTGAAAGTGAACATGTCATAATGATTCCCTGGAAGTATTAACATTAAGACATGTTCATGAGTTCTGAAAAGCTAAATGGGATAAAGTTATACCCAAATTTAGTGCATTTTGTAATAACTCATATCTCATGACCTTGACCTTTGACCTTCAAGGTCACACGATCATTGAACACTTTTTATTGAGTATAACAATCATGTATTGATTAAAAGTGTTCATAGTTAAAATAAAGCATTTTCGCTAAAACATGCTTACGTCATGACCTTGCTGTGACCTTGACCTTTGACGGATTGTAGCCAAAACCTTTTCAAATTTTTTAACTTTTCCAAGGATGATATATACCAAGTTAGAGCTTCATAGCACAAAAACTTTTCAAGTTATCGCGTTTACAAGGAATTCTTAGAGTGAATACACATCTCGTGACCTTGACCTTTGACCTTGAAAGTGAACGTGTCAAAATCGTTCCCCCGAGGTATGAGTAATAAGGTATGAATAAGAGTTCTGGAAAGCTTAGTGGAAAAAAGTTATAGCTAGTAGTACGAGTGCGGCGGCGGCGGCGGCGGCGATGGAAACTTCACAAAAACTGATAGCAGCCCCGTCCTTAGACGGGGCTGCTAATAATCTTTCAACAGTAAACCTTTCCTTGTCAGAAATTTTCTAGGGAAGCACACATAAAATATCTCTTAAAATTGATACTTGTGACTTCTGTTGGTAGTTTTTAACTCTTTGATCTTCGATTATGCTATTTTAAGTGTAATATTTTCCTAATTTGGGTATTTTCTTTACTTTGCAGTGTTTTACCCCTTAAGAAGCCATACCATGGCCAGGATTACCTGTTTTCGACAGAACAAAGAAGAAAATAGGTTTTTAGGGTGTGGTCCCTGGGGCCCTTATTAGGCACCACAGGGCTACCAAAGCTTCAGTTTAAAATCCTCACTAGTCAAAGAGTCTATAAACAAAGTTTCAACGTTCTGGGCCTTGTGGTTCTGGAGAAGAAGATGAAAATAGGTTTTTAGGGTGTGGTCCCTGTGGCTCTTATTAGGGGTCACAGGGCCATCAAAGCTATAATTCAAAATGCTCACTAGTCAAGGAGTCTGTAAACACAATTTCAGCTTTCTAGGCCTCATGGTTCTGGAGAAGAAGATGAAAATAGGTTTTTAGGGCGCGGCCCCTGTGGCTCTTATTAGGGGTCACAGGACCACCAAAGCTACAATTTATAATCCTCACTAGTCAAGGAGTCTGTACACACAATTTCAGCTTTCTAGGCCTCATGGTTCTGGAGAAGAAGATGAAAATAGGTTTTTAGGGTGTGGTCCCTGTGGCTCTTATTAGGGGTCACAGGGCCATCAAAGCTATAATTCAAAATCCTCACTAGCCAAGGAGTCTGTACACAAGGTTTCATCTTTCTTGGCCTTATGGTTCTGGAGAAGAAGATGAAAATAGGTTTTTAGGGTGTGGCCCCTGTGGCCCTTATTAGGGGTCACAGGACCACCAAAGCTACAATTTATAATCCTCACTAGTCAAGGAGTCTGTACACACAATTTCAGCTTTCTAGGCCTCATGGTTCTGGAGAAGAAGATGAAAATAGCTTTTTAGGGAGTGGTCCCTGTGGCCCTTATTAGGGGTCACAGGGCCACCAAAGCTACAATTTTTAATCCTCACTAGCCAAGGAGTATGTACACAAAGTTTTAGGTTTCTAGGCCTTATGGTTCTGGAGAAGAAGTCGAAATTCCACAAAGTTTACGGACGGATGGACGGACGGATGGACGGACAGACGGACGCCGGACACCATGCCATGCCATAAGCCCATCGGGCCTTACAGGCCAGATGAGCTAAAAATTCACAAATTGAAAGCACTAGATTACCAACCATCATGTATCGAAGGATAGTCCCCCTTGCCTGACGACTTCAACGTCTGACGCACTTTCTTAATTGGCTGGAATGCTCTAGACTGGCCTGCATCACTCCCCGAAACATTGTCGAAATTAAGTGTCCTCACCGCAGTAGGCATAGAGTTATGGGAAGGGACCTGCTGTCCTGTCACTGCCTCTATAAACATTCCCTGAAACACATCACTCCCGCTGTTCTGTCCAGTCCCATTTGAATACTGAAGAGTGTCAAACATCACCGACGAACCCTGGACTGTCTTCATCTGATGATAACCTTGGTGGCCATCCTGGGTGATCAGATTATCAATAAATGCATGTTCGGGTAATACTGTGAGCTTCTGTGGAATGTTCTGGTCAGGGTGACCGTTCGCTGGTTGCATGACAAGGCCACTAGAGGACAGCACTCGTTGACCGTCTGCTACGGGTTGGGGGATCTGAACCTTCCCGCTGTAGATCTGAGACAATGCTGCTCGTTCGAACCCTGATACCTTTGCTTGGAGCCGCGCTATCTCAGCTTCCTGAAATAAATGATTGCAGATATTAGACATAAAATCTTGTCTTTAAGTGGTACAAATAATGACAAAATTATTTTTGAATTTATGTACAGCAGTGTTTCCGGATCATGGTACATCATCAGGTCCATGCCAGAATCAAGAAAGAAATTCCTATTTTAACAGCAGATATTACTGTGGATGATTTTTCTAAATAATATAACATTCAGGAATATACACCGATGAAGGGACCTCAAGAGTTTTATCCCAACAATAAAGAAGCAGGGGCCGTTGCAGGAATTGACATAACACTAAGGTTAACCTTAGTGTCATCCTTGCCAACCTTGCACTAAGGCCACCTTAGTGACATTAGGCCACCTTAGTGTTTGATGAAACTGGACTTGATAAAGACAAGTAATTGTCACAAAGGTGACCATGTCCCCCGCCGCAATAAAGAATATTTCATTCAATTATTATTATTCTTATGAGAATGTCATTGGTTTTCAGCATCTTTGACATGAAAGGTCACCCAAATTGATTGGCGTTTGCATATTCCAAAATAAAGATTAGTACAGATTGGTGCATGCATATTCTCCAAATGATTGGTACCAATTTGAAGATACCTAATGCAATGGTTCACGAGATATCGCGCCAACGGTCAAAATGATGTCATGGTCACCCAAATCGATTGGTGTTTGCGTATTATCCAGATGAAAACTGGTACCAAGTTTGAAGACTCACGGTTGAAGGGTTCATGAGATATGGGGCTAACAACATTTTCAAAACTGGTCAAAGTTTCGCCGTGACCTTTAAAATGAGGTCAAGGTCACCGAAAACTTTTCAGGTCTGTGCATTCTCCAGATAAATACCAGTACGAAGTTTGAAGATTCTAGGTTGAGCGGTTCATTAGATATCGCGCTAACAACATTTTCAAAACTGGTCAAAGTCTCGCAGTGACCTTGAAAACTAGATTAGTGTTTGCGGGACACCGCAAAAACAGAGCAGCCCCGCAACTTGGGGTTTTCGCCTTACCCTGTTCCGCCTTCTACAAGCCTCAGCATATTGGGCATTTTCTTGTGACCTTGACCTTTGACACTCAAGGTCATGCAATCAATGAATACATTTCATTGAATATAACATTAATGTAACAAATTAAAGAGGTAAAAGTAAAAATAATCCATTTTCTCAATATTTGTTGACCTTGCTGTGACCTTGACCTTTGACACTTCATACCCAAAACCTTTCCAAAATTTTGTACTTCTCAAGAGATAATACATACAAAATTTCAAACTTCATAGCACAAAAACTTTTCAAGTTATCGCGTTTACAAATAATTTTTAAGTGATTTTATAGCTCGTGACCTTGACCTTTGATCTTGAATGTGACCATGTCATTGTAAGTCCCCAGAGGTGTAAACAATTATACATCTTTATAAGTTCTGAAAAACTGAATTGGATTAAGTTATATCCATATTAGTTCCACATTGTAATAACACAAAACTCATGACCTTGACCTTTGACCTTCATGGTTACACAATCAATGAACACTTTTCAATGAGTATAACAATCATCTATTGCTTAAAAGTGTTCATAGTTAAAATAAAGCATTTTCGCAAAACCATGCTAAAGTCATGACCTTGCTGTGACCTTGACCTTGGACAGATTGTAGCGAAAACCTTTTCAAAATTTTTTACTCTTCCAAGGATGTTATATATCAAGTTAGAGCTTCATAGCACAAAAACTTTTCAAGTTATCGCGTTTACAAGGAATTTTTTAGTGATTTTATTGCTCGTGACCTTGACCTTTGACCTTGAAAGAGAACATGTCATTCTAAGTCCCCAGAGGTATGGACACTTATACATGTTTATGAGTTCTGAAAAGCTTAATGAGATCAAGTTATATCCAAATTAGTTGCACATTGCAATAACACAAATCTCATGACCTTGACCTTTGACCTTTAAGGTTACACAATCAATGAACACTTTTCATTGAGTATAATAATCATCTATTGATTACAAGTGTTCATAGTTAAAATAAAGCATTTTCGCAAAACCATGCTAAAGTAATGACCTCGCTGTGACCTTGACCTTGGACAGATTGTAGCGAAAACCTTTTCAAAATTTTTTACTCTTCCAAGGATGTTATATATCAAGTTAGAGCTTCATAGCACAAAAACTTTTCAAGTTATCGCGTTTACAAGGAATTTTTTAGTGATTTTATAGCTCGTGACCTTGACCTTTGACCTTGAAGGTGAACATGTCAAAATCGTTCCCCCGAGGTATAAGCAGTAAGTTATAAATACAAGTTCTGGAAAGCTTAGTAGAAAAAAGTTATAGCCATTAGTATGAGCGCGGCGGACGCGGCGGCGGCGGTGGCGGCGGCGGCGGCGGCGGAAGCTGCACAAATACTGATAGCAGCCCCGACTAAGTCGGGGCTGCTAATGAGGTCAAGGTCATCGAAAACTTTTCAGGTCTGCATATTCCCCAGATGAAGACTGGTACCAAGTTTGAAGATTCTAGGTTGAGCGGTTCATTAGATATCGCGCTAACAACATTTTCAAAACTGGTCAAAGTCTCGCCGTGACCTCAAAAATGAGGTCAAGGTCACCAAAAACTTTTCAGGTCTGCGTATTCCCCAGATGAAGACTGGTACCAAGTTTGAAGATTCTAGGTTGAGCAGTTCATTAGATATCGCGCTAACAACATTTTCAAAACTGGTCAAAGTCTCGCCGTGACCTTGAAAATGTGGTTAAGGTCACCGAAAACTTTTCAAATTTGCGTATTCCCCAGATGAAGACTGGTACCAAGTTTGAAGATTCTAGGTTGAGCGGTTCATTAGATATCGCGCTAACAAGAAACGGGACGGACGTACGGAGCTGAATACTATGTCCCCCGCGGACAAAATTATCTTGTCATAAAGAAGCAAAACTTTTCTCATGGTCGGTTGCTAAGACATTATGACCTTAAAATTATTTCTTCAACAAACCACCAAAATACTCACTTTGAGCACTATTGTTTCATTTGCAGTGTCGATGACCTCTTTGCGAGCGATGAGTTCGTTCTGGAGACACTCAAGGTCGTCCCGAACCTTCTCCACCTCCTCGTGATGCTCCGTCTCTCGCTGCTGGACCAGTCTCTGGGCTGCTGTCAGCTGTGACTCCAGGTCTGAGAGGTCTGACTGCTTCTCCTGGTGCAGGTCTTGGTATCCTTCCATCTGGAATTACAATACTAGTAGTAAAGTGTCTTGTTAGGTCTACAGGACTACTATACCCGTGTAGTGGTTGTATCTGCTGAGTAGTTACAATAGCATTAGAGAAATAGTTTTTGAAAGGTGTACTGAAGCCTGCAAATATGAGCTGGAACTAGCGAACTATGGGTTATACTGTACTGAAATTCAGTGTAGTATTGCACCCGGAAAAGTTCTCTTCTGCAGATTTGAACCCTGGACCTCTTGATCAAAAGCCAAAGCGCTTACCACCGCGCTATCCAAACCCCCTTCATGCATATAGCAAGGGCTTAAAATACAAACTCACACAGCGGTACACTATAACAGATTATTACAGATATGGTTAAAAATAAGTAGTGACATATTTTCAATATGAGCACTAGTGCACATATCACTTTTGCCTGTTGTAGCGCGAATTCCCGTATTTTTTCGCCTGTGACGTCATATCACCATTGTAATCGACGTCACTGTAGCCGGCCGTCGCAAGGGAAGCGGCCCGTTTCTTGGATATTTCTTAGAAGGTAAAATGGAGTAGAATCGGTAATAAAGAAATTATTACCTTCGGAAGTGTGTCATATGACTTTTACGAAACTCGTGCAAATGTGTGTATAAGGGACCGGTCATTTATTACAGGGGGGGGGTGGGCCGGGGGTTTTCAGGGGAGGGTCATAAAAAAATATACAGCCTTTAGGGGAGGGTCATGAAAAAAATTACAAGAGTTTGGGGAGGGTCATTTTAAAATAGACAAGAATAATACCATTTTGCTTTGAAAACACTAAAGATGCGGTAAAATGCGGGTAAAATACAAAATATTGTTAATTTTGAGTAGTCCAGGATTAGAATTCCAAAATAAGACTTCCCTTAAAACGGTTTATATAAGCCACACGACTTCTAACCCATGTTCATAGAACAGCTGAACTGAACTGAGCTTTATGAGGACAGACAATTTATATATTTATGGCTTTTGTTACTGAATGCTGTATCTTGAAAAGATATCTAGATGCATTGTCAACCCCGAATAAGAATATTGTTGCAAAAGAACCAGTTATATAATTAATCACAATGATTATGTTAGTCTTTTTCTGAGAGGGACACTTTTTATGATATTATACAAATTTATAAAACCTATAACTTGATCAATATTCATAAATCGTCAATAATGGTCAGTGGATATATCCTAGCAACTATTTCAAACTTATTATGAAGCAGAGAAAATATAAATATTAAATGAATTCCAATGTTGATTCTTGAATTACCGATAGAAGGAACATTTTCTGTTTTTTATGCAGCAATCATATTGTCCGTATATATGCGTTAGTATCCTATTTACCTGTTAATCTCATAGTTCAGATACTTCTTTTTTATATATGATGAAAGCTATCAACGTTATATTTATGAGTTATAGATGTGGCTTGTTACCTTCATACAGAGTCAACTTCTTGGTTCAATTCTCAAGATTTTATTATGAAGTGAATTGTCTAACTCAAACTCATTAAACTTATCATATTCAAATGTAATAAAACCTGACATTTGTAATCACTTTGATCCATATATCCCTTGTATGTTTTTGCCATAAACCTTTGTAATCTTTTGACATATTGAACCTACATTGTAGCAAAACTTACAGAAGTTGTTGAAGGTGCATGGTTATGTTTTGTGTATGGTGACTAACCGCTCGCTCTCGCTCGGTTTTTACAAAATTTCACACTAGTTTCGTTAAAGTCATGACACACTTTCTCATGTAATAATCTCTATGTAGGCTTTCTGTAACAAATAGTTCTTAAAAAAGGATCTTAATGCCAAATAAGTAGGGAAGGCTATATCCTTCTGTGACTGCCTAGAAAAAGATCAAGAACATTGACATTGAACACCTCTAACACACAAACCTCCTTCCTGTGTTTCTGTTTCAAGTCTTCCATCTCCTGTCTCAAATCCAACATGTCTTTCTTGAGACGAGCCTCTGTCTCAGATTCACGGACCTGGGACATATGAAGCTCTTCCTCAAGGCGAGCTAGCTGCACTTCTTTCTTCTGGGCCGTTGCTATGGTTTCCTCGAGTTCCCGGGCAAGTCTGTCCTGTTCTCGATGAGACTGGGCTAGTTCTCTCCTCGTCTCCATGAACTCCCCGTGCTGCTGTTGTAATTGTTCTCTGTAAGGAGTTTGTTAATAAGAGATGATTACACTTCTTCGTGAGCCTTGAGTTAATCTATGATTATGGTTATTTCAATAGTGTTGTGGACATTGTTTTTTAAGGAATTGCAATAACTCAAACTCCTGTACAATTTGAGTCAAGTCCCTTGCAATCACAAACCTACAGTCGCATCAATGACGATTCCACCAGATTACAATGCGACCATCAAGCATCTACATACTAACTTGAATTGAAGAATATAAGAAGTTGCATGATTGCTGATAGGGTGATTTCGATATAACAATGTTACAGATGTGCTATATATTGTGAATGTTGTGAGTACGATAGCAAGATAGAGTAAGACAACTCACCTGGTGAGTCTCAGTTCCTGGGTGATCTCCACATTCTCCTCCTTCTGGTCGTCAAGGCGATGCTGCTGTCTCTCGGACACCTGTCGTCGAGAACATTCACAGTAATGCAACACATATACTTACATCTATTTGCCATATGTATAACATATACACTAGCTGTAATTTTCCATTAATTCAACATTTTCAATAATTTAACATCATAATGTTTTTCTTAGGGAAGAAATTCAAAACACTTTAAACATTTCAACGAAGTCCCCAAAGTTGATGCTCCTTTGATCCGGCCATTGTTTGAAAAAAAAACTAATTTGTCAAAAAAATCAAAATAAATTTTTGCAAAGCATAATTTTTTCTACAGTTAATTTGCAAGCAATTCTCTAGAAAGAGTTCGATTTTCATTTGACCAACTCTAGTTGCTGACATCGCTCAGATGAAAGGGACTGTTTGAATCACACATAAACTGGCTGTGCCTACCCTCTCCAGTTCGTCCAGCTTGGCGGACTTGGCCTGCAATTCTAGTGTGGTCCCCTGCAGGAGGTGTTCAGCCTGTTGGTGCTGTAGGGTCCTCTCTCTCAGCTGGGCTTGACTCTGTTGCAGGCTGTCGTCTAGCTGGCTGATCTGGGGAGTGGAGGGTCATACAATGACTGGAATATCTATCTGCTTTGTTATCCATATTGACAGGTTGGATAAGAATGTTACAATGAATAGTGTTTATATAGTGTTTTAATCCAGACCATTTAAAAATTCCTACTTGAACATGATAAGAAATTCAAGTTGAGAATATATGCTTTTTTTGTGTAGGAGTCACTGTTATACATATAATTTATGCACAAGTTTCATTAAAGTAATATGGCAAATTTTAAAGGGACAGAAGCACGTTTTTAAGTGGGATATAAGGTGATGTCACGAAAATTTACTGATACAGTCAGAAATCACAAATCCAAGTACAGAATATAAGCCTTCTGAGAGGGTAATAGGTGTAAGAGTTTGAGGTATATATGTGGCAGACAGTTGTATATATGTGTATTTTATAATAAAGTTGTTATTCATTTAAAGTCTTTCTGTTTTATTGATATGTTTTAAGTTGCAAGTTATTACTTTCCAGTTGTTCTGGAAATAGTATCATTAGGTTAGGTTCTCTTATGCATTGGGTCAGTCTATCTATAAATAAAAGGGAGGTTGGGTTATGTCATTTTACTATCATCTATTCATGCTTCAATTAACCCAATCTGTCCTCTCATTGGCTGATTTGAATCAGTCAATGTTCTGCCATTTTGCACTTCTCTCACTACTTTGAGCACAGCAAGATGCCAAGCACTGACAGACGGTTAACAACTTAAGATATCATAAACTAAGGTTAGTAATCAAAGCAATTATCAATCTAAATGTAGTTTATAGGATAATGTAAAGTATTTCGATGAAATAGCATAAATCATTTATTTCATTAACTTTGTAAAAGCTAAACTTTGTAATTGTAATGGTAATGGTGGATGCCGCCATTTTGAATAACTTCTAATATAAATCATCTTCTTCATTTATAACATTTTAAACTAAAGTAATCTTTTATTTCTATCTTCTCTTTGTATGAATGTATTCTGAGTGAATGTTTAATGAGGTGAGTGAAAATCATTTGATGAAACTTAAATGTGTGAATAATTCTTTCATTGTAGTTCTTATGATTTTTATATGCATTAGTCATCATGTCTATAAGGTACATAAATAACATTTTATTTATGATACTATTCTTGTATTTAGGACATCATGATGATTTCCAGTTAGAATCGTGGTTATGGATTGATCACCCCGGAACCACATTCAGGGTATGCTATATTTGCATATTGATATCTTTTATCATGTTTTGTATATATTTCTAATAATGCTATCAAAGGCTTTATGACATGTTCTTGATGTTGATAATAATCATCACAATGTGCTGATTAGTTGATGTTAATATTATATGTCTGTGTGTGTTTAGTTCACTATTTATGTATTGTGAACTGGAGCTAATAATGAATTGTCTCCCTTGCTTGGTATGTGCCATATGAAGCACCTATTATTAAGCTAATGTTTTATAGAGTAATTGTGTAATTGGTAAGATGTAACTTATCAGTAATCATAAAGTGTAATATATCTTTGTGATGTTTGGTTGCATAATATAATATATTGTGTAATGATGTTTTGATGAGTGATCAATATATTTTATGTATGTTTATGAAATGTTGTGATAGATTTTATATTGTATGCAATTGTGTTTTGCAGGGTGTCTTATATCCATATTGTGCTAGCTAAGCACGAGACGAATAAATCCTCGCACCCCGTGACCCCTTGTTGGTTGTTGCTTCTTGCCCCGGCAAGACCCGGTTACAAAATGGAGCCCCCAGTGAGGATTTTGCTGCTTTACCACTTTGGATCTTGGCCTCCCTATCATCGACATGGATGTCTACGATCGTCAGTGACCTTATGACCTTGCGTCTGTGACCTTGGATGATGTATACCGTAATTTCTCTATTAATTCGACATCTCCAATAATTCGACCACATACTATTATTCTGAGGTCACAAATTCAAATCACATCTAAAAATTCAACCAACTGCCAAAAGTTTATGTTCCTTTGAGTCAACCACTGCTGAAAATAATGGTTTAATTTGCAAAATTAAATATATAATTGCAATGTGTAATTTTCTCTGCTGCAGTATAATTATATATTATTAATATATTTATTATGATAACTATGGCATTTTCATGTGGTCATGTATGGAAACTATATGTTAATTATATATAATAAAACTTCCTGATATCTATCTAATATTTCAACCATAGTACCAAATAAACCACCAAAAGTGAAATTAGTTCAACCATAGACAATTTCTGAAAAACTTTTGAAAATTTTAGGGTCGAATTAATAGAGAAATTACGGTATATTGTGACCTTTCCGGATGTGTTTTATGTGATTCATTATTAGGATGTGACTTTGGATTCTTGGACACTATCACGGTATTTACCCTTTGTGTTTTTGATATGTATTTTACTATGTGATTGAAGTGACATTGACATTATCATCTTTTCCAAGACTTTGAATTTATAATTTCATAATTTTCTACTGATAATGTAATTGTTTGTTTACATTTCCATATTGCCGGCTTAGTATATATTCCAATTACTTGTAATTATTTTGCTGCAGCTATGTAATATGTAACTTTGTGGTATTATTCATCGGTGTTCATACATTGTTGAAACTTAGCTACTTTTTCTAAATTTTTGGATTGTTTACACTATACAATGTAACTTTGACTTTGTTCATCGTGTGTATTGTTTACATTTGGTGATCACCCAATTCAATTGTTGTTTTTTCTTAATTAAGTGTTTATTTACATTATGTAGGCCTACACTTAGATAAGTTTGATCTACATTTAGGTTGATCTAACCTACAGTTGTTAGATTAACTTACGTTTAGATTAATTAGTTAAGTTCATTAGTTAATTAATGTATTGGTTAATTACTTAATTAATAAGTTAATTGATTATTCACACTTTTTGCTTATATGTGACCATGTGAGTTTGTGTGTTTGAAAAAAAATATTATCCTCTGCTTTCCAGCTTTTATAAATAAACTTAAGATAGGTTTAAATAAAATTTAAAATGTAAGTCTTCACTTATTTGACTGCTTTACGACCGACATAGCATTTTATACTTCATTGCACTTAGGTTCTCTTTCTGTTTACTACCATGCCTTAGCTTTATACCTTTGTTGCTCTTCTTTGTCTTTTCCTTGGGGGTTAGGGACTTAGGTTAATTTGCTTAGGTTTATTTATTTGGGATTGTTAAGTTAGGTTAATTTACTTTGGTAAATTTATTTGTGTAAGTTAACTTGGGTTTGTAGACTTAGGATATTTCATTGCTTTTATAAACATTTAGTGTATTCTCATATATCTTTAACTTAGTTATTTCATAATTGCATTCACAATTTTCACAATTCAATCTACATATTGACATTTATTCTTTCATAATCAATAATGTAATTTACATAAACCCCCTTTGTGTTTCAGTGTGCTTATTTTCCTAAATTACCCCAACAGTTACACATTTCCCTTTGTGTTTCAGAACCAATCATGTCCTAAAGTATCCCCACAGCTACATATTTCCCTTTAAGTTTCAGGTGGAGTCATGCCCTAATTTGCATACATCCCTCATTGCATTGATTATCAATTTATAATTTTGTGTTAATTTTGTGTTACATTTGTGCTTTTGTTTTTGCTTTTGTGTTGCACAATGCCTTAGTAATCAACACTTTTCACTTGCACATTGAATGTGTTATCTTTTCATTTAAATATATTGCTTTTGTTGCATAACAACCTAACCATGTAACATTTCCAATTCACTTTTGTGTTATTATTCTTTTGTCATAATTATTAAATGTTTATTTATACAATTCTGTTCATCATGTTGTACTTGTGTATTATTCTCACAAGTCCTGTTCATTATTCTAACTAACCATTGTTTATTAAATTGTTTCAAATTTCAATTTTTCATTGCACTTCACTTCACATTGTTTGTTTTGTTAATCAATTCACAAAAGGAGTGCCATCATGTGATTCCATCAGTGCTTGTGTTAATTTCAACAGTGATTGTGTTTCACATTCTTGAGGATCCAAGTCACCTGGATTTGTGCATTTGTGAATTTCTACATTTGGATTGTGATTTTGTGCTCTTGTTTCTGTGAATCACCACATTCAAGAATGAATTTGAACAAGGAGGAACTTAAGAAGCTACTAACTGTCTTCGCAAAGATGGGGCTCAACCCTAAAGCTGACACCACCAAGGACTTGAAGGGTTGGATATCTGGTGTTGCAGAGTCAGAAGGACCGCTTGTGAAGGCAGAGATTCAGGAAGATGTCTATAAGCTTGAAGAGTCTGCAACTCAAGGGACAGAATCCAAGGTTGAGCCTAAGGGCACAGTAAAAGACGAGACAGTTACCGAGCCTCCTTCCCAGATGACAGCATCCTCCCTCCATCACTTCCCTAAGCTACCATTCTTCAGCGGCGAGACTGGAAAGGACACCCGCTATGACTTATGGAAGTATGAAGTGGATTGCTTGATACAGTCGACGACATACAGCGAAGATGTTTTGCTTCAGGCTATCAGGAAGTCCTTGAAGGGTGAGGCGGCACTCTGCGCCATGAAGCTTGGATACAAGGCCAGCATCCAGGACATCATGAGTAAACTGAGGAGCGCTTTCGGAACACTTCGCAGGAAAGAGACACTCATGTCACAGTTCTACGGAGCTAAACAAGAGGACCACGAAGATGTTTCTGCATGGGCTTGCAGGCTGGAAAATACCATGTACCAGATTACCATGCAGCGCTCCATTCCCCCACAGGAACAGGATGAGATGCTCCGGAGCAAGTTGTGGGATGGCCTCAAGCCTGGATTCAAGAGCCTCGCCGCCCACAAGTATGAGACCATATCTAACTTCGATGAGCTGAGGTTATGTCTGAGAGAGGTTGAGTTCGACCTGCATAGGGAGAAGCCATCCTCAAGTACAGCCATGAGGAAGGCTGCAACAGTCAAGATGGTCTCCACGCAGGAACCGGAGCTAGTTACCAAGGAAGAGGTGTTGGATCTGAAGGCTATGATGCTAGAGATCAAGAGTGAACTTGCAGAACTTCGTGATCACCAGTCAGCACAAGTTCTCCTGCACCAGCCATCACCTTCTCAACCATCTGGACAGCAAGGAAGAAGAGGACGAAAGCATCAGGGTAAGCCGAATGGACCTCCACCTCAGGTACAGGTACCCTATCAGGCTCCTCCTCAACTACCATTTGTCCATCCTCAGCCTCAATTGCAACAGCCTTACTATCCGCAAGGACCACCACCACAGTTCCCAGCTGCTACTCAGCCACAAGTTCCATCCCAAGGTATCCCTCAAGAAGGATCAGGACCACAGACGAGAGATCCTGTAAGGTGTTGGAGATGTGGATACCCTGGACACATCGCCGTGGGATGCAGAGTTCGACTGGATCACTTAAAGCGTCCTTTAAACTAGGACAGGCCTATGGAAAGGGGCTACCCTTAGGCTATCAGACACGCCCCAACAACGGAGTCATACCAGATGGACTTGTAGGTGAATCAACGGAAGTGACAATAGGTATTGAAGGTCTTCCAGTGACAACACTTCTCGACACAGGAGCAACTGTATCTATAATGTCTGAAAGTTTATATAGGAATAACTTCAGTGCCATCACACTAGAGCCTATCGGAAACATACTGGACATCGAGTGTGCCGGAGGAGAGCAGCTTCCCTACTTAGGTTATATAAGAGTAAACCTAAGCATCGTTGGAGCTGGCATGATAGTTGAAGATGTCTCATGTTTGATGCTAATTGTCCCGGACACCAGATACAATGCCAAGGTACCAGCCTTACTTGGAACTAATGTGCTGCGCTTTTTCCTGGATTTATGTAGAGAGGAACATGGAGCGAGATTCCTACAGAAAGCCAACTTGCATACTCCATGGTACCTAGCGTACAGGACAATAACGATGAGGGACAAGGAATTAGAGAAGCGAGGACACTGTCTTGGATTGGTTTGTAGTACAAGCGACAGGAACTTGATCATCCCACCCAATTCAAACATGGTAATCAAGGGACAAGTTACCAAAGGTTTCAAGCTACCAGTGACCTGTGCTCTGCTTCAGCCAACCATCAACTCGCCTCTTCCTCAGGATCTAGACATAGCTCCATCCATCATCACCTACAACTACCAGGATCAAGCAACAGTGGACGTACATGTGTCAAACGTTACCACACGGACCATCGTCATTCCACCAAGAGCTCTTGTTTGCGAGATACAGCCAGTATCTATACCAGAGTTGCCTACAATGGAAGCTGACAACTTAGAGGATGTAATCAGCCAAGTGGATATAGATGTTGCTGATCTCAGCCAAGAAGAAGTTCATCATGGACTTGATGTCATCAAGAGGTTCATCGACATCTTCTCCAAGGATGATGATGACATTGGCTGCAGTAACATGGTGCGTCATAGGATCGACTTAGTAGATGAAGTTCCTTTCAAGCAAAGACACAGACGAATTCCGCCAGCCATGTACGAGGAAGTCAGGAGCCATTTACAGACTTTGTTATCTGCAGGAGTCATCCGTAAGTCTCACAGTCCTTGGGCATCAAACGTAGTGCTTGTCAAGAAGAAGGATGGACGTCTGCGAATGTGCGTAGATTTTCGCGATCTTAATCAACGCTCCATAAAAGACTCATATGCACTGCCAAGGATAGAGGAATTACTGGATTGTCTCGGAGGAAACAAGTTTTTCAGTGTTCTCGACATGAAAAGCGGATACCATCAGGTAGAAATTGAAGAGTCACATAAGCAACGTACTGCCTTCACCGTTGGACCACTCGGCTTCTATGAATACAACCGGATGCCGTTCGGACTCTCTAACGCACCAGCAACTTACCAGCGCCTCATGGAGCAATGCTTAGAAGGTTTACATCTCAATACTTGCTTAATCTACCTTGATGACGTCATAATCTTTTCCAAGACATACGAGGAGCACCTAGAGAGACTGCAACAAGTTTTCCAACGGATCAGGGAGTGTGGACTTAAACTGGCTACAAAGAAGTGCAAGTTCTTCAGAAGGAAAGTAAGATACGTTGGCTACATTGTTTCCGAGAATGGCATTGAAGCAGATCCGGACAAGATCAACAAAGTTCAGGAATGGCCAACTCCAACTAGCCCAGAGGAAGTGCGGAAGTTCTTAGGATTTGCTGGCTACTACAGGAAATTCATTAAGGACTTCTCCAAAATCGCCAAGCCACTCTCTGAGTTGATGCCTAAATCTGCTTCCAAGAGGAATAAACAATCCAAGATGGTTGATTGGATATGGGGAGAGAAACAGGAATGTGCCTTCAAGGAGCTCAAACAACGTCTCTCTGTACCTCCTATCTTAGGATATGCCGACTGTGCCAAGCCTTTTGAACTTCATACAGATGCCAGTGGCCACGGACTTGGAGCAGTACTCTACCAGGAACAAGAAGGGCAGCCACGAGTCGTAGCTTACGCAAGTAGAGGTTTGAGCCGATCTGAGCGAAACTACTCAGCACATAAGCTTGAATTCTTGTGTCTGAAGTGGGCTATCTCGGAGAAGTTTCATGACTACTTGTGGGGCCATGACTTTGTGGTTGTCACGGACAACAACCCCTTGACTTACGTCTTGACAACGGCAAAACTGGATGCTACTGGACATCGTTGGCTAGCTGCACTATCAAGCTACAACTTCACAATTAGGTATCGCCCTGGAAGAGCCAACATGGATGCAGATGCTCTCTCTCGCCTGCCGGTCAAAGAGGATACAGACGACGTGGAACAGATAGGAATGGAATCTGTCTCTGCCATCTGCCAGTCTGTTCATGCAAGCAACTTAGTGGAAAGTTTGTGCCTCTCCGCAGATGTTGTTGATGATGACTTTGACCTTACAGATGACAAGTGCGAACAGAATGCCAGAGATTGGAGAAGAGCACAGGCAAAGGATCCAGTATTGACAGAGATCATCACCCACTTGCACAATGGTTTGCGACCAGACAGGACCAAGCACCTGCAGGATCAAGACATGACAACAATCTTGAAAAGCTTTAACCATCTCAAGCTCAAGCGAGGAGTTCTCTACCGAGTAACAAGTGTGAATGGAGTCACAAGGGAGCAACTAGTTTTACCCTCAACGGTTCGGAGATCAGCGTTAAGGAGTCTACATGACAACGTTGGACATCCTGGAAGAGACAGAACAATTTCACTACTCAGGGATAGGTTCTATTGGCCAGGGATGACCAACGACGTTGATGAACATCTTCAGAATTGTGATCGCTGTTTGAGGAGGAAAACACCAACTAACATCAGAGCTCCGCTTTCCAATATCAGGACTTCAGAACCTCTTGAACTCGTCTGCATGGACTTCTTATCCTTGGAACCGTCAAAAGGAGGAATTGAAAATGTGTTGGTTGTAACGGACCATTTCACCCGTTATGCTCAGGCATACCCCACCAGGAATATGTCAGCAAAAACCACAGCGGAAACCTTTTTCAACAACTTCATCGTGCATTACGGACTTCCAAGACGGATACATTCAGACCAAGGAGCAAACTTTACAAGCAAATTGATGCAGGAATTGTGCCAAATGCTCAAGATTGAAAAGTCAAGGATGACACCATACCATCCAATGGGAAATGGGATGACGGAACGGTTTAACCGGACCCTTTGTGACATGTTAGGCACCTTGGATCCATCAGAGAAGAAGAATTGGAAGGCTCATGTAGGTCCACTTGTCCACGCCTACAATTGCACTAGACATGAGTCAACATCTGTGTCACCTTTCTTCTTGATGTTTGGGCGTCATCCACGACTTCCCATTGATCTAGCTTTTGGTCTAGATATTGAAAGAACAGAGACAAAATCAACGACCGAGTACACCAGCACCTCATTTCACAAAGTAACCTTTACTAAGGTTAACCTTAACTCCCATTCCTCAACATTGCACTTAGGCTACCTTAAGGACTTACGATCACCTTAGGGTTTTGTGAAAGGGGGCCCAGATCCCTGAAGCAAAGGCTCCTAGAGGCTTACAACCTGGCTTCCACTGCAGCAGAGAAGGCCAGAGATAAGCAGAAGACAGGCTATGACAAGCGAGCCAGAGCAGCAATGTTGGAGAAGGGTGACCGTGTACTCGTGAAAGTAGTGGCCTTTGATGGGAGACATAAACTCGCCGACAAGTGGGAGGAAGATGTTTATGTAGTGCTCTGCCAGCCTAATTCATCTATTCCTGTGTTTCAAGTAGGAAAAGAGAATGGAGAGGGACGCAAAAGAGTGCTTCATAGGAACCTCCTGCTTCCAGTTGGATCCATGCCCATCAAGGAACCACCTGTTGTGAAACCTCGGAAACGACAAGTACCACCAGCGCCTGTGCCTGCACCGAGACAGAGACAGATTGTGCCAGAAATGCATGAGGATTCATCTGATGAAGAAACAGTTGTGCTGATCGCCCGTCCCCCAGTACCTTCAGTGTCTACTGAGATGCCAGTAGAGCGGCCAGCTGAAGAGGAGCCCATGGAAGTAGTCTCAGGAGATGGGACTCCTACTGAGGAGAGGGAGGAAGAAGAGCCAACTGGTACTGCTGGTCATGACGATCAGCAGGAAGAAGATGAATCTGAGGCAACAGGTGATGGTGATGATGACCATGACGACGACCATGATGACAGCCCCGAGGAACAGCCAGATGACCAGCCTCATCATCCACGGCGCTCAATCAGAGCAAGGACTCAGCCCGCCTGGATGAGGAGCGGTGAATATGTGTGTTCTGCTGTTCCAGCTGTGGATTCAAATGTGAGTGCAAGCGTGGATTCCAGATCTCCTGATTGGCTAGCTCGGGCCAATTTCCTCAGTTCCCTCCTGGCTGATGACAGATTCCGGAATCAACATAACAAGCTGTCCGATACTCTCCTCGATCTTGTCGCGGGCAAGATGAAATGACGGGACGTCATTTGTTGATGAGGGGAAGTATGTGGCAGACAGTTGTATATATGTGTATTTTATAATAAAGTTGTTATTCATTTAAAGTCTTTCTGTTTTATTGATATGTTTTAAGTTGCAAGTTATTACTTTCCAGTTGTTCTGGAAATAGTATCATTAGGTTAGGTTCTCTTATGCATTGGGTCAGTCTATCTATAAATAAAAGGGAGGTTGGGTTATGTCATTTTACTATCATCTATTCATGCTTCAATTAACCCAATCTGTCCTCTCATTGGCTGATTTGAATCAGTCAATGTTCTGCCATTTTGCACTTCTCTCACTACTTTGAGCACAGCAAGATGCCAAGCACTGACAGACGGTTAACAACTTAAGATATCATAAACTAAGGTTAGTAATCAAAGCAATTATCAATCTAAATGTAGTTTATAGGATAATGTAAAGTATTTCGATGAAATAGCATAAATCATTTATTTCATTAACTTTGTAAAAGCTAAACTTTGTAATTGTAATGGTAATGGTGGATGCCGCCATTTTGAATAACTTCTAATATAAATCATCTTCTTCATTTATAACATTTTAAACTAAAGTAATCTTTTATTTCTATCTTCTCTTTGTATGAATGTATTCTGAGTGAATGTTTAATGAGGTGAGTGAAAATCATTTGATGAAACTTAAATGTGTGAATAATTCTTTCATTGTAGTTCTTATGATTTTTATATGCATTAGTCATCATGTCTATAAGGTACATAAATAACATTTTATTTATGATACTATTCTTGTATTTAGGACATCATGATGATTTCCAGTTAGAATCGTGGTTATGGATTGATCACCCCGGAACCACATTCAGGGTATGCTATATTTGCATATTGATATCTTTTATCATGTTTTGTATATATTTCTAATAATGCTATCAAAGGCTTTATGACATGTTCTTGATGTTGATAATAATCATCACAATGTGCTGATTAGTTGATGTTAATATTATATGTCTGTGTGTGTTTAGTTCACTATTTATGTATTGTGAACTGGAGCTAATAATGAATTGTCTCCCTTGCTTGGTATGTGCCATATGAAGCACCTATTATTAAGCTAATGTTTTATAGAGTAATTGTGTAATTGGTAAGATGTAACTTATCAGTAATCATAAAGTGTAATATATCTTTGTGATGTTTGGTTGCATAATATAATATATTGTGTAATGATGTTTTGATGAGTGATCAATATATTTTATGTATGTTTATGAAATGTTGTGATAGATTTTATATTGTATGCAATTGTGTTTTGCAGGGTGTCTTATATCCATATTGTGCTAGCTAAGCACGAGACGAATAAATCCTCGCACCCCGTGACCCCTTGTTGGTTGTTGCTTCTTGCCCCGGCAAGACCCGGTTACATATATATCTGATCGAGTTTCATAAAAGTATTAAAGCACACTAATGAAGTCACAAATAACAAATCCAAGTACAGAATATATTGGTAAGCCTTCAAAGAGAGAATAGGTGTAAGAGTGTGAGGTATATGTATTTGAACAAGGTTCATTAAAGCTAACTTTTTAAGTGCAATAATTCCTTAATGACCCCTCTTTTATCAGTAATTTGGTATGAAACCCTCTTTCACTTATTTTTTCTTTAACACCTCATGATTACCGGTAAGTCGATTAATAGAAACGGTATGACATGGAAGGTGGTTTAGTATCCTCTATGTACCTGTCTGGTCCTCTCCTGGATCTCGGTCTGGTACTTCTGGAGCGTGTTGTCCAGCTTATACATCCTCTGCTCCATCTCAGTGTGAGTCTCTTTGATTGTCTGGTCCAGTTTCGTCACCTGCCAACAGCAGAATCATATTCCAATGAAATACTGTACACTCATTGTCTAGGATTTCTAAAGGTTGGTAGAAAGTTGGTCACCATATTACTGGAATTCTTTACTCAGACTAATTATTTTCTTCCATTTTTGCAATTATTTACGTTTAGGTTGTCTCAGTGCAAAACTGCAAATCTCCCTTCTTATCGTAAGCCACTCAAGAATGAATTAATTCAATCATTTAACGGTCGCTATTTGCTAAAATATTGCCCTAGTGGGGCTAAACAATAACTCACAAAATGATTTAACATCATGAAGCCTAGATCTGATGAGTTGCCCGAAAGCTGCATTAAATGTTACCTATCAAATTTATTACATTTTTGTATCTCCTCATTTTTTGTCAGCGACCCCCAACTCTAATCCCAACAATTAAGTCTCTCCTAATTGATAACAATCAAAATACATTTCTATTTTTAAAATGTTAATAGTTTTACTTGCTATTGATGCATGGATTGTGGTACGTTTCACTTTTCTTCAAACTGAATTAGGGAATTACTATTGCAAAGCTCACAAAATGACCTATTGACACTTCAATTCTTTCACCCTTATTAATAAGCAATGCTGCACCAACCTGAGACACCCGCTCATTTAGCTCCAGCTGTCGACTGTCGAGCGTTTCCTTCAACTCTTCGTTCTCATCTCTCATCATACACAACTCGTCCTGCGTCTTCCTGTAAGGGGAGATAACTCAGATATGAACAATCGTAATTTCATGTTCTTAATTAAGTATTTTAGATTTCAGAACATCACCCCATAGTCAAAACATGTAAGCAAATCTTTGCGGCCAAGACTTTCAGGTTTCAGTGGTTATCCTCTTATTCTACCTATTTTAATATTTGCATAGTTACAGATCAATTGTCCAAAGTTTGTTGCACTGCCATGAGGCAAACTTAATTTTGAACAGAAACATTTTATCAAATAGATTAATAATGACTAATTTATATATGCCAGTTCATATCTTACATGCACTTCAGTTAAGAGATCATTTTATCAAAATCGACATTTCTTGTGAAACTGGTGTAATGTCATATATTTTTAAACTGAAAGGTTCAGACTTTTTCCAAAGTGCAGGATAAGAACTAGATGTAGTGGGTTTCCTCTGCAAAAGTCCTCTCTTAAAACATTTGTCACAGTCACAATTGTTCTGACAAAATTTAAGATAGCTATTTACAAATGCTTCTGGTATCAGAAACTATGAGGCAGTAATCATCAAGCATCATCAATGCTATCTTACTCTTACCAAATGTGATAATGAAATTGGTCCAATTATGACTAAACTTTGTTTGCAAACTGTAATGTTTCGTTTCGTCACTTTTTACATTTTACAAATTATACTAACCGAGACGCAGAGTTATCTCCCTTCGTACAGTAACAGTTTTCATGGCCACATGGCTTTTCAACAGCTTTCGGGATTCCATCCCACTACAGTTTCAAAATGCCACCAAAGTGAATGTATTTAATTCCACTATATCTTAACATTACCTAGATATGTTTTGACATGTAACTTTCTGTAAGGTTTGTTTATGTACTTAATACTGCATCCACATGGTTTCACGTTCCCGCGCAGTACAGCGTCGGCGACTCAATTTAGTTCCCTTCTTGTTCAGAGTAGAATTTTGCATTAATGTAGTATATTTTAATAGTATATACGTTTGTGTACTTAATAGAAATAGTGTAATTGTTTACTTAGTAATTTTCATCTTTAACTAAGTTTTGCATAGCTTTCATGTCCAAATTCTCAAATTGAAGCATTCGTAAAATATTCAAATAAGCATCCTTGCTTCACATATTTCTATACAGTTTGTAGTATTGCTATTAGAGTAAGTAATATACATCTTTGATTGTGTTTTATGCATAACCTTTCAAGATTGTAATTTTTACTGGAACTTTTTGTATTTGTTTCAGTCTTTTACGTAATTGTATCAACCCGATCTCGGACAGGAATAAAGTTTATATCAAAGTAAACTTCTTTCGTCTGTACAGTAAAAGAACTTTGTGATCTACACAACTGCGCCTCAGAAAACAAGTTAACAGAAAAATCAAGCAACATCAACAGTTTTAAGAAGAAATAACAATATGTCTCAACACAGCAGTAAAAGAAGAAGTGTAAGAACTGACAGAAGCACTCAGCTCAGTGACTTACTGATAGAGAAACGTGCCGAAGCTGAGAGTGCTAGAGTTGGACTCCATTTCTCTAAAAGAGAATCAGAATTGAGAAGGACTCAATTTGAAATGGATGAAAGACTGAAATTACTTGAACTAGAAAAACAACTAGCCATTGCTGAAACAGAAGTGAAGGTTATACAAGAAGTAGAAGGCAATTCGACCGGACCGCCACCTTTACTACTCCCTGAGGACCCTCCTCATGATCGAGTACAAGAGTACATTGACAGTTTGAACCAGAACACACAAGGAATAGACACTACCCCTCAACAGCAACCTCAACCCACAGATACAGTTCATGTGACACCTAGACAGTCAACTACAGCAACAGATAATATCAGCGCATCAGTGAAGAAAGAACTACTGTTCTCTAGACTTACTAAGTTTGATGACACCCCAGAGACATACATGATTTGGAAGGTGACATTCACTAGTGTTATGGATGAATTCCAGTTATCAGTTCATGACCATCTTGATCTCCTCTTCAAATACTTAGGACCAGAAAGTAAGCGTCAGACACTCAGTCTTCGTACAGCCAACCTACATGATCCCGCACACGCACTACGCCTCATCTGGCAGAGACTGAACCAACGGTATGGTGCACCAGAAATGCTGGAATCCTCGCTAAGGTCTCGACTAGACAAGCTTCCCAAGCTTACAAACAGAGATGGTAAGAGACTCTATGAACTTTCCGACCTTCTTATGGAAATTAACTCTCTCAAGGCCAACGACAAGTACAGGTCACTACTGTCATACTTTGATACATCATCCGGTGTCAATCCAATTGTGCAGAAACTTCCATATGGACTCCAAGAGAGGTGGTCTAATGTTGCCTTTGGATATAAGCAACGCTACAACGTTCCATATCCACCGTTTACAGTCTTTGTGGACTTTATCTATGATATCTGTCTCCAAAAGAATGACCCTAGTTTTCAGTATGATACGCCATCAAATGTTGATCACTCCAAGTTTAAGAGTACCACTACTACACAGATATGGGCTAGAAGGACTGACGTCAACGATCAGGATACCCACCGGTGTCCTATACACAACTCCAGACACTCTCTCAATGACTGTAAAGCCTTTCTTGACAAGTCATACCAGGACAAAGTCAACTTCCTTAAGACTAAACATATCTGTTTTAAGTGTTGCATATCAACTGACCACATGGCTCGTGAATGTACAGAGAAACTCAAGTGTATAAAGTGTGGGAGTACCCGTCATGTTACAGCTATGCATGATGACAACTTTAAGCCTGCCCAGCCTACACCAAGCCATGGTGGGGAGGTGAGAAGATTTCAGACAGACAACAGTGCCAACAGTAACGTTAGCCGTGAGCCAATCTCCTCTAAATACACTCAGATATGTGGCAATTCATCAGATGTGTTCCAAGGCAAGTCATGTGCTAAGAACGTTCTTGTGACTGTGTATCCAAAAGGAAAAAGAGAACAGGCTACAAGGATGTATGCCACGATAGACGATCAAAGTAATGCATCATTGTGTCGCAGCAGCTTCTTCACAAAGTTTAGCGTGCAAGGTGACAGCATACCTTACACACTTTCATCTTGTGCAGGTCAGATCGAGACAACAGGACGCAGAGCCAGTGACTTTGTTATTTCCTCCCTTGACGGCAAAGTTACATTTCAGCTTCCACCACTTGTTGAGTGTAACAACATTCCAGACATCAAAGAAGAGATTCCTACACCAGACATCGCAATGCATCATCCGCATTTGAAAAGGATTGCCAAGTACATCCCAGAACTAGAAGACAGCTCCCAGATAGAACTATTGTTAGGAAGAGATCTGCTTGAAGCGCACCACATCTTGGAACAGATAACAGGACCCCGTGGCAGTCCGTACGCACAAAAGTTACCCCTAGGATGGGTTATAGTAGGAGAAGCCTGTCTGGGTAAGACACATTCATCCCAGCATGTGAATGTCAACAAGCTTTATACGTTGGATAATGGTCGTCCATCAATACTTCAACCATGCCCAAACAACATGTTCATCAAAGAGGATTGTGAAAGTGGACTGATTGAAGAAGACAGTGACATCTTCCACACAACAGCCCAAGATGAGAGACCTGGTACATCTGTACAAGATGGACAGTTCCTGGACATTATGAATAGAGACATGTACAGAAATGATAAAGGTTCTTGGGTTGCTCCATTGCCTTTCATGACACCAAGAAAGACCCTACCTAACAACAAACCACAGGCCGTACAGAGATCTAACATGCTGGATCGCAACCTCAAACGGCACCCTGAAAAGAGAGAAAATTTCCAGGAGTTTATGCAGAAGGTTTTCGACAACAACCATGCCGAACTAGCACCACCCCTACAAGAAAATGAAGAGTGTTGGTACTTGCCAATCTTCGGGGTCTACCACCCCAAAAAGCCTTCACAAATCAGAGCAGTCTTTGACTCGTCAGCCCAGTACAGAGGTATCTCCCTCAATAGCGTCCTCTTGCCAGGCCCAGATCTAACTAATGATCTCCTTGGAATCCAATAGCCATACTTGCGGACATACAACAAATGTTCCACTGTTTTGAAGTTGAAGAGAGCCATAGAAACTACCTACGATTTCTCTGGTACAAAGACAATAGATTTGAGAATCAAATAGTAGATTTCCGCATGAGAGTGCATGTATTTGGAAATCGCCCCTCACCAGCCGTCGCCACGTATGGTCTCAGGAGGGTAGCAGAAATGGGAGAGAAAAGGTTTGGTACAGACACTAAGGAGTTTGTGCAGAATAATTTCTATGTCGACGACGCCGTCACATCCCTCCCTACACCAGAACAAGCAACAGACCTCCTCAAGAGGACACAGAAATCCCTACATGTCAACGGTAATCTCCGACTCCACAAGATCATCTCAAATAGCACAGAAGTGATGAAGTCATTCCCACCTGAAGATCTAGCTAAGGACCTAAAGATGTTAGATTTACAGCTTGACACCTTCCCACTGCAACGAAGTCTTGGAATACTGTGGGATGTACAGAAAGATGTCTTCACCTTTCGTCTACCAGCTGAAGACAAACCATGCACTAAACGAGGGATATTGTCCACTGTAAACAGCATATTCGACCCCATGGGACTTGTAGCTCCAGTGATAGTACAGGGTATGCTCATTCTCAGAGATGTTGTCGCCGCCGGCCTAGAATGGGACGACATTGTGCCAGATGAACACCTTGAACGATGGAAGAACTGGCGGACATCACTTAACCCTCTCCTGACTGCAGGCCGCACCTGCGGCCCAGACTTTAATTACTAATTGACACGTCATTGAAATTTGACCCTTTGACATACAAACGACAAACGTGTGTGACGAAGTTCAGTAAATGTTGACAAAGTTAATATTTTTCGAATCAGAAATCAATTGCCTTTCTCGTGGTGAAATAATTATAGGGATAAAGTTTTCCGTTATCAAGAAGTGACGAATTAAAAATATCGAACGTATTTTCAATAAGAAAAGCGACGTGCAGGTGCGTGTTTTTCCGAAATAAAATTTTTCTTCGTCATAAAACTATAGAGAAAATAAGACTTTATCGGCAAATGTAAACATCAAACGATCGTTTTTTGAAAAACACTTGTAAAATTATCAGCGTAATTAACTTACGTTTTTCAGAATCTCATAATCCTTAAAAATTGAATAAACACATGTGATGCAATTCCTTGTCAAATGTTGTTCATAAAAATTGCAAATATTCCGAAATAATGTAAAAAACATCACATCGAGTATCGATTTGTTTCAACAGTCACATGGGTCGCTTCGCGCCAAATGATGGCATAACAGCTGATAACGGTATTTCAGCGAGTTCAATGTCGTAATTTTTTTCTCCCTATTTCAAACGGTTTGGAGTGGAAAATAACAACTCATATCAATAAATAAAATTAGTCAAATCAACACAATTGCAATTTAGTTTTACCACATTAGTCTAAAACAATGTTAATTGTCGTAATATTTAGCCGCAACACTTCGTTTATCGACTGCTACTGACTTGCATTATTCGCATGATGTCAAATAGTCGTCATGAAGAATTTTCACGAAGATGTCGTTTGCCAATAAAATATGAGTGAGTAATTTGACTGTTTGGATTTGTATTTGATATGTATGAAATCTATATGACATTTCTTGCTCAAATATATAAAAAATAAACCGTAATCGTATTTGATTTTCAAGCGAGATGTGTTTTTCCCCAACACGTTGACCGTGCCATTTGAACAAATCAAGCATAGCGCAGTCTTGATCCCGCCGACTGTCGATGTTACATCACTGGAATCGTTAATTGCAAATTAATAAGTCGCTTAAATATTAAATTTTTGTATGAATAGGATTGGTAAGACATCCATGTCCACTATTTCAGGTTTAAATTTTGTTTGTCAATAGAATTATTGTTCGTATAAACAATTTCGCCAAACAAATTATCGTAACTAAATTGGCATTGGCATGTCGCTGATATGACGCCATGAATGGGGGGTATCTCATAAAACAAGCTTAGCAGTAATAAACTAAATGGTGTTTTAAAATCGAAAAAAAAATCTAGAATTGTAAAAAAATACATTTTAGACACCACACCTTTTTTTTTTGTTTAATGTTCCAGAATTATTGTACAAATACGATTAGAAAATATGGGCTACGTGATTGTCATGTAAATCATTGGCGCTGTTTTGATATGTGCCCCGCCGTAGCGAAGGAAATCTCAATCCAAGTTAAAATGTATTTTGCATCTATTCTGCAATGAATTTCCGTAAACCCTTTAACAGTCATTCGTAGAAATGTATTTCATTCTTGGTTTTAAGTGGAAAAATTATAGGATGACACTGATCTCAAAATATCTCGATTTAAACAGCATTGTCATCGTTCAACATTTTCGCTATCTTGCGAGATGTAACACAGATGTTACGATTTTTTTTCATCTGTCATTAGTGGCGATATCAATAAGAGATGGACGTATATTTGTATGAAACCGACAATATTTAATACTCATATTTGGGACATAGAAAGGCAAATCGATTACTTAAACTTTTGTGTGATTTTGAAATTGATTGATACGTTATTTGTAAAAACATCAACACGGAAGTAAATTGCACCGTTGAGTAAATATTTTGACTGCTTGAAATTACGTTGAAAATTTATCATTACAACTAACATCGTTTGTAACAAGCTCTTGTTTGTTGGAAGAAAGTCGCATTCGTGCAGAATTTTTTTTTTCTGGTACAGAATTTATTTCTGAATAAACTGATATAAATTATTCTCTACAGAAAAATTTATTGACAAAATAGTCCGATTTTGAAAATTAGGTACAAAATTATGACTTGTGTAATTTTTAATTTTTATTCATTGTCATGTGGATATAAACCTAATTCTAAAAAAATGATTGATTATTTAGGGAAAATAAAAACTATGACAAGTAAGAAAATCAATTTATTTACAAGAATTTATTTTATTTTTTAATTTTATGTGTTTTAGAAAGGAGGGAGAAGCTAAATATGATAGAATCCAATGTGACGTCATTGTTAAAATTTTACACTTTTGAAGCTCCAAGCAAAAACTTCAAAACAATCCAGCAGGCAGAAGGTTAAAGCTCTCGAACAGTTACAGATACCAAGAACTTTCCTGCCGTTCTCATTCCAAGAAACAGATCAGAAGGAAATACATGTGTACTGCGACGCTTCTGAAAGTGTCATTGCTGCTTCAGCTTATGTCAAGGCAGTCAATCCAGAAGGTGGAGTGTCTTATGGATACCTGCTCGGCAAGGCAAAAGTGTCGCCGAAACACGGTCATACAATACCGCGACTAGAACTCTGTGCAGCAGTGCTTGCTACAGATATTTCTCTGTTAGTAACAGACTACCTTAATGTGCCAAGTGAAAGCGTGACCTACCACACAGACAGCAAAATAGTCTTAGGGTATGTAAATAACCAAACCAAAAGGTTCTCTGTTTATGTAACAAACAGAGTGGAAAGGATCCGAAGATGTTCTTCACCCCAACAGTGGCGGTACGTGTCGACCTGACACAACCCAGCAGACCAGGCAACCAGACCGGTTGCAGCAGAGAACATGGAAGGTAATTCATGGTTACAAGGACCCACTGACGTACAGGAGCCTGAAGATAACCATGCTGACAGTTTACAAGAGACAGAAACAGAACAAGAGACACTTCCACTCCCTCAGAACAAACAAATTACAAGGCTTGACACGAAGAGATTCCAACGGTTTTCCAGATGGGACAGTTTAGTGAGAGCCGTGTCGCAGTTAAAAACTTTCATAAGGAAGAGATATCGTTCAACAGCCATCGATTGCTCAACTGACGACACTAAACATATTCACCAAACTACAGAGACATTCATAATCAAACAAGTTCAACAAGAGGTCTATGCAAAGGAGATAACCCACATCAAGATGCGGTCAACTCTCCCAAAAGACAGTCCTATAGCAGCCTTGAACCCATTCCTGGACAGCGACGGCATATTAAGAGTGGGAGGTAGACTTGGTAAGTCTGACCTTGAAAGAAATCTAAAACATCCTGTAATTGTCCCAGGGAAACATCATGTAGCAGTGTTGCTGGTGAGACATCATCACAATGTAATCCAGCACCAAGGCCGTCATTTTACAGAAGGCGCTGTCAGGTCTGCCGGCTGGTGGATCACAGGTGTCAAGAGACTGGTGTCAAGTGTCATTCACAAGTGTGTAACATGCAAGAAACTGCGTGGTAAACAGGAATCACAAATCATGGCTGATCTGCCCACCGACAGATTTACTCGTTCGCCCCCATTCTGTTACGTCGGGGTCGACACCTTTGGACCTTGGGAAGTGATATCACGAAAGACTAGAGGAGGTGTAGCTCATAGCAAGAGATGGGCAATACTCTTTAATTGCTTGGTCACCAGGGCCATTCATGTAGAAGTGGTCGAAGAGATGTCAACGTCTTCATTCATCAACGCTCTTCGCCGTTTTGTCGCCTTACGTGGTAAGGTCCAAATGTTCCGATCAGATAGAGGAACAAACTTTCTTGGAGCAACAGACCTAATAAGGGTTGATGCTGTGAATGTAGAGGACAAACCAGTTCAAGACTTCTTGAGTAAAGAACAGGCTAAATGGGTCTTCAACCCACCCCACTCATCTCATATGAGCGGCTCATGGGAACGGATGATTGGAACCGTTCGGAGGATCCTAGACAAGATGATGAGAGATGTATCTCCAAAGAAATTCACCCATGAAGTCCTCACGACCTTCATGGCTGAAGTGTGCGCCATCGTCAACGCGCGCCCAATTGTAGCAGTGTCATCGGACCCCGAACAACCGCACTTGTTGACCCCTGCTACTTTGTTAACCCAGAAAACAGACCATGTTGTGACTCCTCTCAAAGACTGTACAGGTTCAATCAAGGAACTATATCTCAAAGAATGGAGACAAGTGCAAGCCTTGGCCGATATGTTCTGGAATAGATTCCAGAGCGAATACCTCCAGACTCTACAACAGAGACAAAAGTGGCAACATGCAAAAGAAAACATCAAAGATGGGGATATTGTTCTCTTGAAAGAGAAAAATCTACATCGAAATGACTGGCCCATGGGCAGGGTCATAAATGCCATCCTTAGTAGTGACAGGAGAGTCAGGAAAGCTGAAGTTAAGATTGTGAGAGATGGGAAAACTGTGACTTTCACCAGACCCATCACAGAGATAGTTCTCTTGCTATCTCCATAAAGTTTGACACTAATCTGTAATTCAGTATAATCAGAGATTGGACTCATAGAGTAAACTATGCTCAATATTGTGTTCATCAAGTTGTTGCAAACAACAGAATCTTACAGTTTGTTCATGTTTTTTCCAGTTTATAAACTTTAATTGAATGAATGTTCATTGTTTGCATTTGAAAAACATTTACTCTTCCTTTGTATAAACTAGAATGTCTATTTTATGGTTATTTTTGCCAGAAGTCTTGGTAAACTATCAGTATTGTGTTTAAGTAACTCACAGAGAGTGCTAGATAATATCTTCTCTCATTTCATATGTTATGGTAAAGTACACATTTAAAGTTGTTGTCTTACATATTTTGTGCTTTATATATTTTGCTGGGAATCATGTAAAACTAAGCGACTCGGTTAGTTAATTTAATGTGGGTTTCACATTTGTTCTCGGTAACATCTCAATAAGATATTAGGTGGGGAGTGCAATGTTTCGTTTCGTCACTTTTTACATTTTACAAATTATACTAACCGAGACGCAGAGTTATCTCCCTTCGTACAGTAACAGTTTTCATGGCCACATGGCTTTTCAACAGCTTTCGGGATTCCATCCCACTACAGTTTCAAAATGCCACCAAAGTGTATGTATTTAATTCCACTATATCTTAACATTACCTAGATATGTTTTGACATGTAACTTTCTGTAAGGTTTGTTTATGTACTTAATACTGCATCCACATGGTTTCACGTTCCCGCGCAGTACAGCGTCGGCGACTCAATTTAGTTCCCTTCTTGTTCAAAGTAGAATTTTGCATTAATGTAGTATATTTTAATAGTATATACGTTTGTGTACTTAATAGAAATAGTGTAATTGTTTACTTAGTAATTTTCATCTTTAACTAAGTTTTGCATAGCTTTCATGTCCAAATTCTCAAATTGAAGCATTCGTAAAATATTCAAATAAGCATCCTTGCTTCACATATTTCTATACAGTTTGTAGTATTGCTATTAGAGTAAGTAATATACATCTTTGATTGTGTTTTATGCATAACCTTTCAAGATTGTAATTTTTACTGGAACTTTTTGTATTTGTTTCAGTCTTTTACGTAATTGTATCAACCCGATCTCGGACAGGAATAAAGTTTATATCAAAGTAAACTTCTTTCGTCTGTACACAAACAGTTAACTCTTAAAATCAGCATCTATAAGGGCTGTCATCAGAATGAGCGGAAAGAAAATTACAGATCAGTGTCATATCCCACTGAGTTGATATATTGAACATTAATTAAATCTTCTTTCCCACAATAAACTTACTTGAGAGCATCTCGTATATCCTCCAACATGTCGTCTTTAGCCTTGATCTCAAACTTGCATCTCTGGAGCTGATCATCAAGTTTACCCATATCTGTCTTGCCCTCCTTCACACAACCCTGTAGACAAAAAGATAAGTGAGTGAGTGAATAATTGTTTTACACCGTTTGGGCAAAATTTCAGTCACTAGAGGCGTGAAAAAGATAAGCATCACATTAATCCTTTAACAACCTTCATGGGCACTATCATTGGAGGTGATATCTTTAACAAGATGCCTTAAGGACAAGTTAAGGTAAAAAATTATTTGGCGACATGATTTTCATAATGAAGTTCTACATAAGCATAACGTCTCCTCCATCCTCTGATTATCGTATCAGGGTCTGACTCGTATCATAACCCTACTGAAAATTCATTAGATAACTATCTTTCTTCCTCTCATCTGACACTACCAACGTTGGTGGATTTTGAGTCATTTAATAGCAATTTAACTTGACCATATCTTGGCATGTAATAAACAGAAATCTAAAATCCCTTCCAAGAAAAAACATTTTCATGAATTTTCCAATTGATTTGAGATGAAACTAGCCTCTGCTTATTGGAAATCATTAACTCGTTAATAGAAATATCACTACAAGGAAGGTGGATAAAACATAGGCAGATATGTCCTCTCCAAGGGGAGTTTCATAAGTGAAGAAAATATTTTTTGATTCAGTTATTTCAGTAGTTTTACTTGTGCACCCATAGGACGCACGCCTCCCAAACAAAAATCCTGTAACTGCCCCTGAAGTATGCTGTATCTACAAGTGCGAGGTCACCTTAAGCCTGGTGATCTCCTCCTCGAGGTCTGACACCAGCTGCATCTGGTCCCGCGCGTCCTCCACCCGACTGTTCATCTGCTCCTCCATGTCCGTCACTGTATAAGAATCAAGCAGCATTAAACGCAAACTCATTCATTCACTCACTGTAAAAGCAGTGTTTGAGGGAAAGCCTTACATGCCCATGAATATTTGACAGGGGAAATTCAGTCCCGAACTTTAAAAATTTTCATAAGTGCAAGAAACATCCTGCAAAAATTGCAGCTTTGAGCTGGCAGTGGTACGGAGATAAAATAAAAAATGTCAAAATCTATGGACACATGAGATCAGGTCTGATTAACTTAAATTCTGTTGGATCCTGTAAAAGCAACACTTTCTGTTGCATTCTGTAAAAGCAACCATTTCTGTTGGATCTTTTATAAGTAACACTTTCTTTTGCATCCTGTAAAAGAAACTACCTCAGCCACCTCTGCCAATCTATGATGACATGGATATGCTAGCTGGCAAATGTGAAGGAAAATATGAATAGAAGGTCAAAGGTCCCAGACAAGACAACAAAAACTATGACTATGACTAGATCTGCAATGTGATTTGCAATGCAACTTCACTTACCAATCTCTATTTTCTGTTCCAGCTGGACCCGCAAATCTCTGTTCTCACGTTCCAGTTTACTGATCCTGACTGACATCTCCTCCGAATCCGTCTGCTCAGCTTGAAGTTGGTGCTCAACAGACGACAGCTCTGTAGACAGACGCTGCTTTTCATCCTTCAGTTCTCTACAAAAGCGAGAGAAATATAATTTAAACATGAAATTAAAATCATTTAATTTTATTCTCTCAGCTCAACTTGGTGCTCAAGAAAAACAGTTCTCTGCTTTTGATTCTTATCTCTTTACAAACAAGCAAGTAATTCATCTACTCTGCCTGTGATTTTTCATCCTTCATTTCCCATGTAGAATTCAGCAATTTTCAGACATTGTCTTTCAGATTTACATTTACAACTTTGTTGGTACCAAACACTTGATGGTATGTATAGAGATGGTGTTTTTATTATATGCTAAGCGGTGAGAGACTGAGTTTTCTCAGTTCTAGAAAAGTGTTCTCGCCACTGAGTGTGATATCACTTTTTCAAGTCAGTGTAAATATCACAGAGGGGATGACGTCATGTGTACAATGGTTTGACGTCACTTCTACAATCAACGCGACGTCATCGCCGTCGCTAAGTTACGCCAAACAATGGCATGACGTCGCCAGAAAACTCTCATGTCAAAGCCTTTTTGACATAAATTACCACATTTTCGACCACGGAGGCATATAATAAACAGAATATCTTTTGTTTTGAGTATGATATCACTTATCTCTCATCTCGTGACGGGGTAAAGCCTATATTTTCACTCGTGGCTGCGCCACTCGTGAAAATACTGGCTCTACCCCGTCACTCGATGAGAGATAAGTGACATCACACTCAAAACAAAAGATATCCTCTATATCCTTATTTCTTTTCAAAACTTTCCACTTAATATAATACAAAAACATTCATATCTGTAGTCATGTCTGCTCTGTTTGCTTTTGTTATTGATAAACAATAGTAAACATTGGCCCTTTCAATAACATAATGAAAACTAATAATCTGCTGAACTTCTAAATTATCAAGTCAGATATCTGTCATATTAAAACCACTCATTAATCAGACAAAAAGTAAACTTATAAACACAGATCTGTGTACCTGAGGGTCTGTGAAAGCTGCATGACCTCAGCCGACTTGGTCTCCATATCGCTACAGGCCTGGTGTAGTTTCCTCTCGGCCTCCTCCAGATCCGTCATAGACTGAGCCTTCCCTCGCAGCAGCTGCTGCTCCAAACTCGATATCTGACCATGGGAAATGTGTTCTTTAAGATATGGTGAACATCTTAATCTGAATATGCATAACTTCATTTAGGAGCTCACCCGAGATGTTATTGCTGAATCCCACTTTCATTGTTTATACATTTCCAAATTTTACCAGTCCATTTTTGGTTTCAGGAATATCTACTTTTAAGGCTAAATAAGACTATTGTACAAAATGTCCCCGATAAAAAATTATTGAATATCTGTGACATATTTTATAAAGAATTTTAGTCAAGAATAAACTCAAAATGACCAAAATATTAATAATTCAGGGGCAGTGACAAATGCCTAGACACTGATCACATGACTTGGCTCTCATTGATGTTTAACCTAGTCTTGAATGTTTTGAAGCACATGATAAACTTACACTATGAATGTTGTAAAAGGCAGGCTTACCATGTTGTTAGACCCCATTCAGCAGTTTCAAAGTTGTGCAGCCTAGTCTCATTGCATCTGTAGCTTATAAATAATTGTCAAACGACACTGGACAAATGACCACAGTTCCTCCTACTGACCTGTCTGTTGAGGTCTGCCTGAGCCTCTTCTAACTCTGTGATCCTGGTGGAGCTCTGCTGTAGCATGGCCTGTCTCTCACTCAGACTCTGCTCCAGCTCACCGTGACTCATCCTCTTCTCCTCCAGTTCTGTCTTCATCTCTCGTAACTCCTGATCCGCTCGATGCAACTAAGGGAAGACATCCACTTAATTATATGATTCTCTATTCTATCAAATAAACCCTCTATCTTGATACCTTTTATTTTACTCTACTGACACAATATTAGGTTGCTCTATAAAATTTAAGGATAAGCAAATTCAAGTTTCATTAAATGTGTTGAATAGATTAGATATAAATGTTATTTAGATAAAAACAAATGTAACATTGTTATATTTGGGATCACACTATTCCCCCGTTTCTCGGATGGCAAAACAGGCGAGTTTGTTAGCGAATGGTATGGTCATTGCTGGCGGTGTTTGCTGATTCTCAGGGTGAGGGTTTGAATCCTGCATAGGACTTGGCCCGAAAAAGTACAAGTATCTGTACTATTAAAGATAGTGTGATCCCAAATATAATAATGTTACACGTGTTGTATAGATGGAATTTGCAATCAACCTTCTTTCAAAAATTGACAGACTGAGAACTAACCTGCTGCCCCTTGAGAGCTATCTCCTGGTTGAACTTGTCCCGCGTGTCCTCCAGCGTGTTCAGGTAGCTCCTTATCTCCTCCTTACACAACAGGAGGGCTGACTCCAGCTGCTTGATCTGGCCGTTACCCTCCGTGGCCTTCACCTCCAGCAGACGGAAAGCCTCCTGGCTCTGCTTTGTTCTCGCACTCAGCTCCTGTAATCAAGCGCAAGCTTTTGTTGTTTTTGCTACAATGTATAAATCTGGTATTTGAAAGTTAAGCTATCTATGAATCTAATCTTTTCAACCAAGATTCATTCTCAATTGTTACCTCAATTGAGTTGCACCACAAACAATGGTTATTGATGTGAACAACAACAATGTCATGAGTGTCATCATCAGTAGCTGTGTTGAGGAGTTTTAATTCATGGACAAACTTTATTAACCTAGATTTATTTCATTTATGGAAGGAATATGACTCACATTTAATCAACATGTTAGAAAAGAAAAAGAGAAACCTCAGGAAACAGAGTTTTTCCAGAGTTTTACATCAAACCTCTCAACATTTCACCTTGTGCTTTAAGACTTAGTCAGAGCAAAGTAGTATTCATTGCCACCTTGACAATTATAGAAAACCCCTGATGACATAAGGCTTAAGCTGGCATTCCATGTGTACGTATTCGTGCGTGATGTGTGTTGCGTGTTGCGTGATACGTAATGCGTGCGTGATACGTAATGCGTACGGGTAATGTCCGATTCCATCTATCCGTAATAGTGTGGCGTGAGTAACCAAATTGACATTCAATGCGTAATGAGTATTTGACACTTTGTTGATTCTATGGACGTGTGATACGTTATGCGTAATGTGTAAAGCATAAAGTGATGCCCATATTTGATCTGTGTTAGTGCATATTCTAAATTTCTACTATTTTAGTGTAAGGTGTGGATTAAGCATTACACATTGCGCACTGTGCATAAAGCACCTCGGACACATGGAATGCCGGCCTTATTTCGGTAGAATCAATATGTTGAAACATCAATTCCTCAGATTTTAATAGTCCAGAGTCTTACCTCCCTAGTCTCCATGAGTGTGGTCTCCAGCTGCTGACTCTGAGCCGACCTTGATGATGATTCCTCCCTCAGACCCTCCACCTGTCTCTCCATCTCCTCCCCTCGTCTTGTCTTCCTCTCCAACTCCGCTTGTAGCTGGGGGAGGGAGAATTGAACATTTGTCATTACTTACTTGTTCATAAGTTCAAGATCGTAGATACATAGAGATTATTACCCGAGGAAGTGTGTCACATGACTTTTACGAAACGAGTGTGAATTTTTGTATTACCTGAGCGAGAGCGAGGGTTATACACAAATTTGCACAGGAACTCGCGCTAGGACAATCATTTCTAGGCAAAAGTGATATGTGCACGAATGCTCATATTGAAAATATGTCACCACTTATTTTCAACCGTATGGGTAATAAAATGGTGTTTTTGTCTTATTTGCCATTTCAGGTTACTCCACACTTAATCTTACTTACCGGTACCTACATATCTGTGAGTATTCTATATTCAACATTTTGCCCAAAAAATAAAAACTTCAATCAATTGTAAATGCCTATTAGAAAGGGGATATTTTCAACATCTAAAACACTGTTGCTGGTAGTGAGATAAGGTTTGTTCCCTGCTTCTACTCACAATATCTATCTGCTTCTCATAGTCCCTACACTGGTCTCGATGTAGTTGCTGTGTTTTCTCACTAGTGGTCTGTGACCTACGCAACTCTGCCTGATGTGCTGCCACCTGGTGTCGGACTTCATCAGCCTCCTCTTCGCGACTAATCACTTCCTCCTCAAGTTGCTTCATCCTCGCTATGTGGGTAGAGAACTCTCGCATCTTTTCATCAAGTTGTTCTTCTAGGCTGCTCATCTGCGACGTCTTCTTTCTCAGCTAACAGGAAATGGAACTCTTTAGCTTTAGAGACACTGAATGTTCACTGAATGGCTTTCAAGCTGATATCAACTGAAGTGATATTATAATGATGCCACTGTTATGAAATAATTTAGAATCCAGTTTTAGAAAAACATTTTAACAGAAACAGGGCAAAAGTGAGCACGGCTCACATGCCCCGGCTGTAATTTGACAACCATTTCATTACAATAATAAATTAAAAACATTCATTTGGTAATTTTTTAAACATATTTCTGGGAGTATCGTTTGGGTCGCTTTGACTGCTTAGACAAAGAAAAACACATTGGGCCAGATGAAATTAACTTATTCATTTACAGATCATTTTCAGGAAACTTTTAAGAGGCAGGAGGCAAAAAAGATAAAAATGCAAACTTGCTCTAGAGTAGATGAACATTTTTCTGAAACATTTCTGTTATTCAAAAATTTAAAAGAAATAGATATATATATACCCAATATATTTTTCATCTTATTTGACTTTTGGGGTAAAATTTGGCATTATTTGTATTCTGGGTGATTCTGAGTTGTTCAGTCAAAACCAGAAAAACAGATTCCGTAAATCAACGTAAATTTTTTCACTTGAGACCAAATTTCAGATGTTACCTCTCTCTCCAAGTTGTTGATCTCCGTACACTTTTTGTTGGCATCCTCCTGGAACTCTATGATCTGTGAGTTCCGCTGATTGAGTCTCGCCTCCAGTGAAATCAGCTGAGCATCTTTATCCCCCACATCTCGCTTCATCTCTGAGACTTGGGCGGCCATCTTTGATCTGTCCGCTTCCAGACGACTAACAACCCCCTCAAGTTCTTGACTCTTCAATGAACCTTTGTAAAAATAACAGTTCTATTTTCTTGATATTTTATTCATACAAAATATCTGATTATTTAAAGAAATTACTCAGACATTTCATTATCAAGTTACTGATCAATTGTTTTTGCAACAGTGAAATGGGAGGGAACTCTTCCTGAAAAGAGTAATCCTCTTCCTCAATCTGTCACTTGGTTGTCCACCATAGTGACTGAATCCTTTCTTAGTGAAATATTGAGGGTGAGCATTGATTTTAATTGATCAATCACCTTGTTGGAGAACAATGAGAACTTATTCAATTTAACGTGAAGTGATATGGGGTTTAACTCCGCCTTCAAGAGTATATAACTTATATCACGCCTGCTAGTAATATTGCTTGGAGAAAGTCTGCAACGTTAGTTTGGATATGCATTTTGATGAAACCTGTGAGCATTGACTGGAACTAGCAAACCATAGGTGGTTCTACGCTGAAATTCAGTGTACAATTGCACCCAAACCATACTGCAAGTAGAACAGTTCTCTACTGCAGACAAAGATACCGAGCCCTTGGCAGAATTCGAACCATGGACCTCTTGATCCGAACCCGAAAGCATTAACCACTGCGCTATCACGTCCCCTATTCCAGTTGAAGACATCCCAGTTACCTTGTTGGTTCTTATCCATCAGGGTAGATAACTCTGCTCGGAGTCCCTGTAGCATGGACTGGGAGCTGTCTCTCTCCCTCGCCTGCAGACACGTGTGTAGTCTCTGGATCTCTGCATCCTTCATAGACAGCTTCAGTCTGTGGGCAAACAGAGATAAGAGTTTGCCAACTTTTTTAACAGCGCCATACGCAACTTTTCATATTTTATGAATCACAAGATTTTATGCCTAATGCTGACTGTTGATCACAGTGGTATCAATGTGTTTCGAATAACAGGCTCTAAACCATAAAATGTGTTGTGCACGAGCAAAGCACTTCATCCACATTGCATTCAGTCTATAAAGCTATAAAAGTGGGTACAGAAACCTTAACAGTCTTGTTAAGTGTTTAAGATGGGCTTAGAAAGTACTGCATGCCCAGTACTGCATGTCATTATAGAATATAATGCCATATAGGACTCTAATTTACCTGAGATCAGCCAGTATAGCCCTGGCTCCGCCGGTTCTTGAAGCACCATTTGTGTTGGAATCAAACTCAGACCCTAAGGCAGGAGCTGTCCGACTAAAACTGACCGAGCCACCTGACTTGCCTCGTCTGCCTGGACTAGATATTTGGTTCATACTGGCCAATCCACTGTCATTGTAAGAGCTGTTAATCTGAAAATATAAATAAAAAAAAACCTGTTTTTTTATTAGTTCCATGAATTTTGCAAAGAAAAAGTGAATGAAAGCTTCTGCAGCTCTATGGCCAGCTGCTTCAGCTGTGCGAGATGTGTCCTCCTGCTGTCCTCATATGGAGGTCTATAGAACAAGGGAGGCAACTCTAACATAACCACCTACACTGTTGGACTGTGAGTGCTGCAGCTGTACGGCCAGCTGCTCCAGCTGTGCAAGGAGCGTCCTGCTCTCCTCCACCTCCTCCTCACACTGGTTCAGCTGCTGCTCCTGACTCTGCAGCTGCGTCTTGAGGCGCATGTTCTCTCGCCGGACACTCTCCAGACTGCTCAGCTCCATCTCCAGCTGGTCTGGGGCAGAGAGAGGGGTAGGCGATAGGTTAACAATACATATTGTCATCAACATCCCCTGCTAAAGATGTTTTCATAATAGCTCCTAACATTTTCTAAGAGTAAAAATCAATGAACAAGGACCATAATATAAAATAATGACATGCTTCTGATTTTTTAATTCCATCATAGTATTGAAATCCTTTAGTCACAGAACAAATTTGGTTTTAATCATTTCATATAGTTTCTGAGACATTTAGTCCCCTTTGAAGATACCCTTGAACCCAAAAACATAGAACTACCAACAATTCTCCACATTTCCTAACCAGCATTAAAGCCAACTTCAAATGGACAGATATTTCTTCATACATGTAGTTAAATCAGAAATCTCCTGGTAGTGGCTACTGACAGCAAGTGAGGGAATTGCAATCAAGTCACAAATTTTGGTGAAATGCAGTAACGCTTTACCAATGACATTGTATGTCTTGCGGAGTAAGTTACATTGAGAAAGACAGAGGAGTTTAAGTGATGACATTGAGAGACTCACTGAATCTGGAGTTGATCTTGGTGATGTTCTCCCTCAGCTCCATGTTCTGCTGTTCCATGTCAGCCTTGGTCTCCAGCTCTACCGCCTCCAGCGCTTGTAGTCGCCTAGCAACACAACCATGGCCTTAGCAACACATTCAAAACGATTGGAACCAAGTCCTTACCCTCAAAGCACATCATACTTTATAGGGGGAGTTCTATTGTGGTATTCTTTGTGGAAACAAAATTTGTTTGGACCAGTGAGCTGAAAGCCTTGCCATAGAATAAAGCACTGCCTAATACTTTAATCAATATTTTTTTTTTTATTAGTGTCTTCACTGTCACCACATATATCTTATCTATTTAAGGTCATAAAATTAGTGAAAAAAGAGCCTTTTCAAGAAATGACTGAAAAGGCAAGACTGCAAAGAGGACGTCTTTAAAAACCTCTCTTCACTAAAAATCAAATAAATTCCAACTCAACACAACTCACTGTATTTCCTCGTCCTGCTGTTCTGTTAAAGCATGCTGATTGGTCAGTTTCTCAAGCAGTTCGTCCCTCTCGGCCTGTGATTGGGCGAGACTGTCTCTCAGGTAGTCCTCATTCTCTTCAAGCTACAATAAATGTTATAAACTAACTTTAACCAATCTGCTGTATCCATAAATGGCCAACTTTCTGGAGTAGTACAGCTAGCCATCAGAATGATTTGATAATTTTGGGGAAGGTCTCAGACAAAGCGAGCACCTAAAAAGATCCCTGGATCAGAAACCCAACGAGCTATACGTGATAGGTCCATCAGTTATCAATGAGATTGGGGCACCATTGTGAATGTAAACAAACCTTCTTGATCTTGACAAAAAACATTAAGTGACATTTAATGTTGTCAAATCAGATCAAAGTTAGGCCTCCTATGTCACTGCTTTCCTGATCTAAGGGCCATGTTGAAGTAATAGAACAATATTTCTGAGGTACTCAGATAGTTGGCTTGGAAGGATTTTGACAAAGTCAGCAACCTAACATGGCTCCTGTGAAGGAGTGTGACCAGAGAGCCACTTACGCCAGTGAGGTATAAGTGGTAGGTTCCATCAGGTATGAATGAGATTTGGATAACATTTCAAATCTGAACAAACCTTCCTGATCTTGTCCTTCATCTTCTTCTGGTACTCCTCCAGAGACTCCTGGGAGTCAAGGAACGTCTGCAGGGCCTCGTCTCTCTGAGTCTCGATACTGAAACAAGCTTATAACATTGCAAACATCTGTCTTCCCTATCTCCCCAAAGTGGAATGATGTTGAAAAAGGTGTATAGCGATGGTCAAGATGGAAACAAAGCACCTTTCTAAGCAGCAACGCTGAATGTTGACTTATAGGTAATAAGGCTGATGAATCCTTGACAGATCTTGTTAATTTTATTCATAACCTGACAGATAACCTGGAAACCCAGAAGTTAAAGTAGATTTCACAATGACAGAATTCAATATTATTCAGAAGTAACATCTTGATCTAATGAAAGTAATTGTAGAATATGAAAGTAAATTAAGAATCCTAATTACTTTTTCCTCCTCTTCCTCTCCTGCTGTAGTTCGGCCTGTACGTCCTGCACTTCCTGTTCGCACTGAGACAGTTTCTGGTGCAGGGCGGCCATCTCTCGGTGACTGTCTTCACACCTCTCCTCCGCACTCCTGCATCACAATGGGCAAAACTCTAACTATCGTATATCATGGGGTATAAGACGAGATTTTGATACTAGAAACTTGAGGGTCAAAAAGGGTGGAAAGGTTCGTCCAAACGGCGCATCCATGGGCGAAAATCATTATGGTGGCTTTGCATCTCTTAACATGGGGATGTTTCCAAGCAGACGTTCACACAAACCTCAACGCCTTGTCCTGTGCCTCCGTCTCGGCCTGTAGTCCGAGGATCCGATCTTCTAGCTCCGGAACCAATTCTCTCTGACTCTCCATCTCTCGTGCTATCTCTCGCGTCTGTCGGAGAAACAACGATGGTGACACAACAACTATCTGTAGTTTCATTTATTGGCATTTAGAAGATGAAGGTCACCCAAGAATGAATATTTATAGAAAACAACTTCTTTATTCTGAGAGTATGACATTTCGATACAACTTCTTATCTATTGACATTTCAATAGAATTCTTGTATCGTTTTCAAGTTCCTATGACTATTTTTATGTGTAGAGCACAAGAAACCGATTTTGGACTCAATAAAAAAATCACCTTGCTTTTAGCAGTCTGTAGTTCATAGGCAAGTTTTTCAACCTCAGCAAGGAGCCGTTGGTTTTGGCGTATCATCTTCCGACTATTCCCGTCCCCGGCCCGTACTCGAGATTCTCTCCCCATCGTATCTGTGGAGTTGTCCGAGTCGTAGTCTTCTGAGAGTTGCCGCTTAGACTTGAAAAAGATCAGACAATAATTTATCTAAATATAAGATAAAATGGCAGAACCAAAATTTTAGTTACCTTAGCAATTATTCAAATAAATTAAAGGGAACCTAAACATCAACTCGGGCCTAAAAAAAAACCCAGATCTGTCACCCAGAAATTGATATATAATAGAAGTTTTGAACCATTGTTGTTGGTCTCATATCAGGGTTTTACACATGTTTTACGTGCTCAATTTATGGATTGTGAGGTTGTATGGGGCTTAATTCAAATATCGGGGTGTTTGAATTTTGATAGTCAGTAAATTTCTTTTACATAATTCTTCCAACTAGAATTAGTGGGGGGGCCGGGGCCCGGGGCCTGCATATACCTATAGCAGTGTAGGAAACTCTACCAGACACCAGGGCTGGTTACTTTGAAAACTTACCAGCCCCCCTCAAAAGTTGCCAGTCCAATGATAATTTCAAATTTGAGGTCAGCAATAGGCCTAATATAAAGATCAAGTATTTGAAAAAATGCAGTGAAACTGATAAAAACAGTCGCAATCATTCAACGCCATGCTGATGCAAATGTGTTCAATATTAACTTTTAGAAACAGTAACAGTGCATCGAAACAGAAAGAGATCAGTTTAAACACTAGCAATATGTTTAATTTTACACTTAAAATATAGTAAAATCACGGTAGTTAACAATTTTATTGTTGTCATAAGTCACTTAGACTAACAACTCACCAAAATACTTCTTCAAACTTCTTCAGGGTCAAGAATGTATATTTAAGTTTAACCATATTATTACCTGCCCTGTTTAATTAATAATGTTTATTTCATTATCAAAATGCAGTTACAGGTTATGACTTGAAATTTACTTTCTTTGATAAAAATATTATTTCAAGTGTAAACTTTTAATTTCTCTCATATCAAAATTTCATTCAAAATGATACATTTCAAAAGGGCTAAATAATCCTTATTTACTATTATTGGCCTCACTCTTCCATAAATTCCAAAAAGTGAGCATGCCAGCTTTGACAAAAAATATTTAAGTCAAGTAAAGTTTGTTATCCTAAACCTGTAAAAAGTTTGACTTATTTAAAAAAATACATGCAGATGTGATAATCATTAACTTTGATGTTAAATAAATCAAAACAAATCACCCACGTGTATGTCAGTAACAGCTCACTTCTGAGAGAAAGGAAACTGTCAATCAAAGTCTTGACCAGTAATTCCAAGTTTGCTGTTGGGAGAATGGTCCATTATTGTGCGGTGGTGACAGGTTTTGGAACTATTATTTTCTTGTCAAAAGTCAATTTACTTTTTAAAAGATATTATTGTTAGAAAAAACAGTTTTTGATTCAATGGTGTTTAACATTAGGTAACATTTTTTGACAACATATTATCAAATGATTATGATGTTTTTGTCACTTGCTTTCCCTACATTAAAATGGACTCATCAACCTTCCTACATAGTGACTGTCATACGGGTACTTGGACTCTCTGTTTCCTCTATCGTAGCTAAAAAGCTAACCAAAAACTTTGAATAATGCTTCAAAACATCAATGGAAATTAATCATGAAACTAGAGAGGAACTATCAGGATGAGAATTCAGCAGCCTACGGTCAAAGACACAGAATATTTTAAAGATATGTTTTGCAATTAAAATGTGTTTTGTTAGGTGCCCACGGGCAAGCAAAAGTAAGCAACTCAATTGAACGACATGAAAAGTTTACAAAATTGAATCAACTCTACTGGTGTTATGATAATCACATTCGAGATTTTGTTCTTCCGAAATATTTTTTTCAAAAGCAGAAATTAATTTTGAGACAGTTTTCACTTCATGAAATTAGCCCGACCATCGGGCTGGTAAGATTTATTTTTTGCCAGCCCTGCACAGAATTAACCCGTCGCGGGCGTTCGGGCGGGCGGTAGTTTCCTACACTGCCTATAGGAAAGAATCTATTAGATTCTATTGTCTTTAAAGATTGTGGCGTGATAGGTCTTTTTACACAATTATAAACTGTGAAATAAACAAATAGGAGGCCATGATTACTCATCCAAGATTTCTTTTGATTTTTTTAATTGTTTTATTTTCTTTTAAATGTTTACATATACACTCAGAAATGATATTGTTTATAATGTACAGGATGTTGATAAACATGCAAAATAGAGCCATTGGCTCTGTAGCTCATCAGGCTTTACATTTGATTTTGCTTTAGGTTGTGGCCAATGTGGATCCCCCTTTAGTAGGGGCCACAGGGTCACAAAATCTACAATTATTAATCCCGACTAGTAAAGGAATCTGTACACGAAGTTTCAGCTTTCTAGGCCTTATTTTTCTGGAGAAGAAGAGGAAAATAGGTTTTAAGGGCGGGGCCCCTGTGACCCTTATTAGGGCCACAGGGCCACCAAAGCTACAATTTATAATCCTCACTTGTCAAGGGGTCAGTACACCAAGTTTCAGCTTTCTAGGCCTTATGCTTCTTGAGAAGAAGATGAAAATAGGTTTTTAGGGTGTGGCCCATGTGGTACTTATTAGGGGTCACAGGGCCACCGAAGCTACAATTTTTAATCCTCACTAGTCAAGGAGTCTGTACACAAAGTTTCACCTTTTTAGGCCTTATGGTTCTGGAGAAGAAGTCAAAATTCCACAAAGTTTACGGACGAACGGACGGACGCCGGACATCATGCCATGCCATAAGCCCATCGGCCCTTACAGGCCAGATGAGCTAAAAACTTAAATCATAAGACACAATAACTAAAATTGTACATGTCATAATATCATTATTTTCCAAAGAGTCTTCTTCTTCTTCAACAACAAAATCTGGAACATATGGTTTCTTATATCTATTCACAGATCAATGTCCGATCTAAAGCACAAGATCGTATAAGTCAACATATGTTATACTTCCCACGGGTTCTTATCTAAGGCCTCCTAAAGTGAAATGTTTAACTAAAGAATTGTTTTTTTCACGGACACCTACTATATAAGTAAGAGCAAATTAAAGGAAGTAGTTTAAATCAGAAAATTTCCTATTCCCATAGATATGATGTTTGAAACACACAAATCATCAGAAATCAGTGAGGTATGGTGGTTGAGTTGGTAAGATGTTGATATGGTCAGTGATGGAGGTTTTTTCTAATGAAGAGGCAATCTTACTCATCAACCATAGAAATTTAGTAGACATGGAGATGAAGTGATTTGATCTGCTTTCAAAAATATTTCATTTATACCCAGCTGCTAGCATATTGCAGGGAGAAAGCCTGCAACACTATTGTTTCTATGTATTGTGTTGAAACCTGCAGCAATCGGCTGGAACAAGCGAACCATGGGTGGTACTGAGATGAAATTCAGTGTAACATTGCACCCTAACTAAACTGTGTGTAGAACAGATTTTTACTGCAGAAAAAATTGCAGTGCCCCTGGCGGAGTTCAAACTATGGACCTCTAAGTCTTGATCAAAAGCGGAATGTTGAAACCAATAACTGGGGACGTAGAGGAGAATGTGTACTATTGCAGAAAGTTTGATCACACACATAAGAAGTGTTTCAACAAAGATCATCCAAATTTGGCAATGAAAAACATCTAACTTATCATTTCGGCCTTGTACCTATCATTATAAATGTTCTTCTTTATCAACCTTCAGATCAACAACCAAAGTCAAGTTCTAACATCAGCTGATCATGATTCTATTCTCCTCTTTACTTCTGTGCTGTCTCCTAGGACAGGTAAGATTCATTCCTCATTACTTTTCAAAATGTGGAGCAATGGCAATTTTATTTATCGTTATCCTAGTGTAAAGTGCTAATGATAAGTTGATTACATATTACAAGGCAGGGTGAAATGGGTATGACCAAGAATAACAGTGCACTGTTTTTATCAGACTGCACTTAAGAAATTTAGACTGCATCCGTGTGATCAGATTTTCCCCTCTAAGTTAGTTTATATATAAAGTACTGGTATTGAAATTCAATATAAGATGAAAATGTGATAGAAAAACCTAAATGAGAATAAATTGGAAAGAATGGTTGAATAAGTCATACCAAGTTTGCTAACTTCTTTTATTGAAAACAGTTTCAATACTTTGAAAAGTCACTAAGAAAATCTTTTCATTTAATGCAATTGTGAATAAAGACTGCAATATGTCAATTTGACGACAAAATGCTGTCGCAACTGATAACTTTTATTTTGAATTATTTGTAAATATGCTCCTCTTCTATCAATCAGGTAGTTATTACTTAATTTTATTAATTAATAAGCATATTACGGCACATTTGTTTTCTCGCAATGCTAACCTTTCAAAATGGCGGATGAAAGCCGCTCGAGTGGTGTCTTTAAGTTCCTGATTGTAACTACTAGGTAGAATGTCACCTTCTGTCACTAAAATGTTGTGTTGCTATCTCTAACATGATCAACTACACAATCTTTTGACTTTGAAAAAATTTGACAATTTGTGCTTGCGACAGTCCTAATATTTAATCAACCAATTGCTACAGTTAACAAAAGGAGACTTAGCTACTTAATGAAAACGTAAATAATAACAAAATTCAGGAACCTGTTCTTGACCAACAACTTTTATTGGGCTTCCTCTCCCCTGGGGGGGATGCGCATATTGTAACAGGGTTTCTGTAATAAAAAGTGAATTAGAAAAAAAAAAAAAACAAAAAAAAAACGATCTTACATTTAAAGTAATTCTTCTCAATAGTTTGATAAAAATTTCATCTTTTAACTGTGATATTTATGTGATATAAAGATTGTCCAGTTCCCTTCAGATAACCGCTGAGACTGTCACTGCATGCTCAGATACAACGGACTGCGCAGACGACGAGTGCTGCTTCCATCCCGAGGTTCTCACTGTCTTCAAGCGAAACTTTCTACCATTTGATGCAAAATCTGGTAAGAAATATCGAAGTCAACAGATTCAGTCAACTTAACATAAACCCTTAACAATTTTGTGGGTTGTCAATCATTCAAGCGAAACTTTCAACAATTTGGTCGCAAAAAAAGGTAGGAAATGTTCAAGCAAACAGATGATGTCATCCAAGAATAATTCCAAATATAATATATTTTAATATTAACCCGTAACAATTTCCTGGGTTGTAAATCGTTCAAGCAAAACATTTAACATGTTGCAAAACAGGAAGGAAATGTTCAAGCAAAAACAGATGATGTCATCCAAGACTTAATCAAATTTTAACATCAACCTGATGTCCTGGGTAGCCTATCATTCAAGCAAAACATTCAACCATTCGATGCAAAAACAGGTAAGAAATTTCAACCAGGACTTTATCCAAATCTAACATTAACCCATAACAATTCCCTGAGCAGCCTATCATTTAAAGGCAGCTGGTCATACCCTTGTCCTTGATACGTTTCAGTATAGTATCCTTATACCGTTTTCATTCTCCCACAAGCTTATTTTAAGAAGACAAGGAGTTTTGTGGATGATAAACTTCTTTATTGTAGAAAGTAGAAACTTTTCAGTATAGATCATATACGTTTATCCATCCTCTCAAAAGCTATTTTTAAGAAGACAAGGAGTTTATGGATGATCAACTTCTTTATTGTAGCGACGTTTCAGTATAGACGAAATACTATATACTAACTTACTATACTAACCCAAGATACTATTTTATTTTTTATTTTTTTTCATATTTTTATTTCCCATTAGATGTTTACATTTATTGCTTATTGACAATGACAATTGACATTATGTATTTGTATACAAAACAAAAGAATAATAATATTCACATTTCACTACTAGATATTGTAGGTAATAATCAATATTCACTACAAAGTTTACATCAACTTCAATTCTTAGGATTATAGAGATCTTAAAGATCATAAAGATTCAGTACCATCACTGATAGATATTGCAGTTCAACAGTGTACATTTCAAGATTTACATCATTTTCTATTTTAAGCAAGAATTGACATCATCTTCATAAAGATTAAGTACCATCAGTCTTGATGCGCTGGAATAAAGTGTGAAAAGAGGACCAAAATGAATAAAATTTCGGCCTTTTTGTTATTTGTACAAGCAATATATTTACATGCCTCATAGTATCTTAATAATTCTTTTTGGATAAAGCTCCCCAAAGTTTAGTTTCTTTCCTGTTCTGCCAGAACTGTATATATTTTGTTTTACCAACAAACAAATGGCATTTAATGGGTTTTTATTTTTACCCTTAAAACCAAAAATAATATTTTCTGGTGTTAATTCAATACATTCTTCAGCCAAGTCATCTAGCCATTCCGTCAATTCTTTCCACACTTTTTTAACATGATTACAGTCACATAATAAGTGAACAATGCTTTCAGACACCTGTTTACAGAAGGAAATACTATTTTTGATGACATTGTATTTCACGCTACTATTGCAGGTAAATGTCAGAAGTTGACGACACCTGGCAGGTCCTGTAATGTTCGATACTCATGCGGCTGTGAGAAACCTGCAACATGCCAGCTTATATCATATGGTACGGGAGGAATATTGAACGCCGCCTTTAAGAAACGAGTATCTACAATGGCCGTCTGTAGAACCCTGTTGTACGGATCTCCATTTGAAGCCCATTTGTTGGCACATTACAGTCCTCAATATGTTGGAAGGAAATAAATCATCCATCTGAAATTGTTGTCCATTATTGTTGCTATCAGGATAATCATTACCATATTGAAAAGAATAAACAAGTGTTTGCAACTTATATGGCAATGTCCCCTACAGCTAATATCGAATATGTTCATGAGTTTGAATAGCCTCAGTCTAAGTAAACCTAGCCTATATAATACTTGCCAAACTCCTATATTGAGCCTAGCAAGATGCAGATGCTGACCTCTGGTTCTGTTCATGAATACACAGAGATTAGGAAAGGCAGGGACCATGGGCCATTTTGCACATCAGATGAAAAAATGGCCCATTAAAATGTTGAAGTTTACTATTGATATAATGGGCAATGACCCATTTGAAATTCAGAAAACTGCTAAAACCCCTGAAAATGGCCCATTGTCAAAGATGTCTTTCCCAATCCCTGAATACACATAACCTCTGCATTAGGCCCCCCCCCCAAAAAAATGTTTCTAGTCCTTACATTGAGGCAAAAAGGATGCGATGACGCAGATTTTTCCAAAATATGTTTTTACTGAAAATGAAGAAAAAAGAAATAAATATAACTTTTGAATAACTTTTTCACTTGATTTTGAAGACACTCATGGACTTAAACGAGTTACATTTTAAGAGCCTGCGTTTCAATGATTTTTTCATGACTAAATTTTAATTTTTCCCTTGTCAACATTTTGAAAAAAAGGCTTGATGCAGAGGTTTGAAACTGACGCAGGTTAGGCTACATTATGAAATACAGAGATTAACAGTAAAAGTTTGTACATGTGAATTCAAAAGTAAGTACTGTATAATTCTTGATCCAGAGGTACATGGAACACACAAATTTGAAAAAAAGTTTTGGAGATGCAACAGTTTTAAAAGAGAATCTGAAAACGTCAATTGTTTTTTAGTTTAGAGGCCTAGAGAGCTAGAAATTATAAGTTTTGTTGACTTCATTGTATTTTTGTTCTGCTTCATTTTTGAAGTAGGTAACTTGGTTTATTGTCTTATCACCATCAATTTATGATTTATTGAACTGGAAAATATTCTCTCCAAAAGTAGCAAGCCTGTAACAAACATTATCATATATCTTTCAATAATATTGGGCGTTTTGCATGTGTGATAGAGGCAAGGACACAGCATCCATATTGCTGCCCGGTCCGCAAAACACTATCGGCAATATCAGACCAATCCGCAAATCCATATCAATATTAGCCCGGGGGACTTTTGGTAAGAGTTATCTACCTTTACAGAGTAATGTCGTTGGCATCATAGATAGTAGATTGTACATTTACCTCACCAAAAACTATGTTGTTGACACTTTTAACTGAAACAAGATGTGTTTGTGAAACACGAAAGCCCCCGGATGCAGCCTGCTCGCTGTGTCAAGGTCAAGGTCACAAGGTTAAATGTCATGGTGTCATCTGAAAGGTCTCCTCACAAGGGATCCATATGTCAAGTATCAAAGACCTAGCTCTGACCAATCAAAAGTTATGACCAAGGTTAAAGTTTTTGTGGACAAACGGACAGACGGACAGGTGAAAAACAATATACCCCCGGAATCTCCGATTCGGTGTAAAAAATCTTTAAAATCATCAAATGATGAAATATTCTAGTAATTTGAATAACTGGTGCTACTCACAGTGTTTTTCTCAAACTTAACTCTTGAAAACAATGATTGTTTTGTTTCATATAACTCTTTACATTTCTGTTTAAAAACCTTTATCCATTATTTTTCCTAAAATACATTTTTTTGCCAGAAAAAAAGTCTGATATATGATAAAAAGGTTAAAAAATGTAATTTTTCATATCATACCCCATATTAGCCCTCGACCCATATCAGCCCTCTCGCCTGATATTAAAAATGATATGTCATAAACTCTAATTATCATCCATTCTGATAACTGAAGCTGCATGTTAATAACAGAAGCTGATGGTAGGTCTTGTGATGTTCAGTATTAATCAACTATCAAGGATCTGGCACCATTACAATCTAAACAGCCTAGAGTAGACTACAAGATTCTGCAACTGGGCCAATACAGGTTAGCTGGGCCAATACATGCAAAATTGAACCAATAAGAGACATTATTAATTAACTAATAATGATATGGCACTAACACAATCTGAACGGCCTACACTATACGATTCGGCAACTGGGCCAATACAGGTAAGCCGGGCCAATACGGGCCAAACTGGGCCAATACGAGCAGACTGGGCCAATAAGACTCTAAGCATGCGCATATACACAAATGGCGCAAGTCCGAAGTTATCGCTTCAAAACTTTCAACATATATTACAGTTCACCAATCTCTTTTATAATTTTGATTTTGATGAAAATGAACTCTCTAATGCTGTACAAGTAAATCACAAAGAATGAAATTTCTATCGTTTGAGCTGGGCGAATTAGAGAGAAATTGATTTCTCTTTAGGAACAAACCAGATAAAAGGGAGGTAATACTCGTGTAGAGGGCGCTGTTAGGTGTGTATAAATGTGATGTCAGAGCGCGGGAAGTCCATTCTCGGCTGCGACGACTAGCTATCAAGTTGATGATATGTCAAATTTTACATTGAGTTGTGTAAATGAGGGGTTTTTTTTCAGGCACAGTATGTAAAATTGACAGCAGGATAGTCATATTTGCAAGTTTACGTGTTTGAAGTAATAACTAGTTTAATAAATGTGTACTAACATGGGTTATGTAGAAAAAAAAAAAGAAAAAAAAATGAAGACTTTTGTTTTGAAGTGAAGTTGTAATATGAAGTAAAGTTGTAATATGAAGTGAAGGTGTAATAAGAAGTGAAAGTGTAATATGAAGTGAAGGGGTAATATGGTGAACTCTTTTATGGCGAAGTGGTGATGTCGTGGCGGTGTGTGAATTGGGTGGTAAATGCTGAAGCAATGGTTTATGACTAACTGGTGCTTTATGGTGAATGGCGGTTTGTGGCGAGGTGATGTGAATTGATTGTATATGGTGAAGTAGCGCAGTATGGTGAAGTGACTGTGCTGTGAAGTGGTAATACATGGTGAATAGGTGGTCCATAAAGTGGTGGTACATGGTGAAGTGATGGTATATGGTGAAGTAATGGTATATGGTGAAGTGATATACTGTGAGGTGATTGTGTTTTGAAGTTGTGGTTTGTGGTGATGTTTTGATGAACTGTGAAGAGATGATGTATTTTGAAGTAGTGGCATATGGTAAAGAGCCACTGTATGGTAAAATTGAAAGTTCATGCTAAAACAGTGGTTTATTGTAAACCAATGGTGTATAGTTTTGTGTTTGTTGACTTTGGGTTGTATGTTTCAGTGGTGATGTACATTCATTACATATCAAGGTGCAGTGATTGGAATATACCATGTTGGTAAACAATATGTTACAGTAGTATCTGCTGGATGTTGTCTTGCTTGAAGTGAGGACGGTTTAAAGTTCATGGAATGATGATGCATTGAATAAGAAAATAAAGAGCTTTAAATGACAGTTTTGGTTTATGACGTAACTGTTTGTAACTGAGTTCGGGGAGTCGGTGAGGTTAGAGCTTTGGTTCATCAGTGATAATCAAGTGACATTTGATTGTTCATTGGTCGCTGGTACATGGCTCATGGCTGCATACTCTGGAGAGTTGAATATATATCATGTAGGTAGACGTTACTGTAACATTTGGTATTGTTGGAAATGTTTGCATATTTGGCGTCGTGTTCGACACTGCTGCAGTAGTCGGTCCTACTAATTAAGAAGATGTTACTGTAACATCTGGAAATGCTGGAATTGTTTACGAATGAGGCGTCATGTTCAACACTGCTGCAGTGTTTGATCTCTACCTTGTAGGAGGAATATATGTTACTGTGACATCCGGTAATGCAAATATGTTGACGTATAAGGCGTCATGTATGACACTGCTGCAGTGTTTGATCCCTACCTTGTAGGATGAAAAGATGTTACTGTAACATCCGGTAATGCAAAAATGTTGACGTGTAAGGCGTCATGTACGACACTGCTGCAGTGTTTGATCCCTACTTTGTAGGATGAAAAGATGTTACTGTAACATCCGGTAATGCAAAAATGTTGACGTGTAAGGCGTCATGTACGACACTGCTGCAGTGTTGGATCCCTACCTTGTAGGGGAAGTACATATCACCATGGTGAATGTAATGCTAACCTGATGGATGATTGATGTGACTGACGTAAAATCTGAGTGCTGCCAAACTGACCTTCCTGCAACATGTTCCCGACTGACGGTGTGGGTAATGGAAACGAGGATGAGGCGCGGTATCCCTGATATGATTTGCAATGTGCAAAAAATTGTAATAAACGCCTCGGCTAGTGTCGCAGGGGACTGCCTGTTTTGTGTATGTTTTATCTGGTTTGTGGTTGAGGGATAGAGAAAGTTAATTAACACAAATGTCATTAATCAAGTTTTTCAATATTGGCGCAGTTACAGGTCCTCGGTCCGCTGTATTGGCCCTTGGCTTCGCCTCAGGCCAATACAGCAGACCTCAGACCTGTAACTAGACCAATACAGAAAAACATGATTAATGACATTATAGACTAGATCAATCCAACTCTGAGAATGCACATACAAAAGGAGAAAATACAAGCTATTACTTCAAAACTTTCAACATAAATGACTGTTCACCAGTCTCTTAATAATTTTGATTTTGATAGAAATGACATCTCTCATGTTGTGTAAATAAATCACAAAGATATTTATAAATAAAATTGTTGTTTTATTGTCATTTATAAAGATCCATGGGCGAATACAGCAGATCGCGAACAAGTAACTGAGCCAATACAGAAAAACTTGATAAATAACATCATAGGATTCATGTTACTGTGAGAAACTGTATTCCTGTCAGCCTATCATTTCAGATACAGAAATATGAGCACCTACTATCGCTTTCTGCAGAACACTCTTCTTTACATCTCCATTTGAGGGCCAATTATTGGGAAAACACTAGTAAGGAATTATCTATCTGTAACTGTATTTCATATTTTCTCAAGATTACTTAGCTCAATTTTAGGTCAACTAATGTCAAAGAGTAGGTCAAATGATGTCAAAGAACAATAAATTGCAAGAACATAAGCTGAAATAAAGTGGAAACAATCGATGTCCTTGATTTGTTCCCATGTGCACATATGAAAAACACATCTGTTTGGTCATCCTGCTACATCAGCGTATATGTCTCCGCATCATGCTACAACCTAAACCCTGAGATCCTTCTATGGTATTCAGCCGTATCGTTGACGGGTGGTTACTCAGCACTATTCATAGTCTGTCTGTTTTCAATCAAACTATTTCAAACTCCATACACTGTTGTCTAGTGATGTCGCTCGTGGAAATCTAAGAGAGCGCAATTTGGAGCTTAGCGGGAGCCTGCAATGAGAATCAAATTTATCATCTAATAGCACTCCCATTGGTTAATTTGAATCATGCGGTGAGCATGCGGAACGAAGCCAAGAAACGAGTTTGCCGTTTTCGCTGAAAGGGGGTCATTTGATTGGCTTGCTATATATAGCGATACGGCAGAATACTATAGAAGGATATCAGGGGATAGGTTGTAGCATAACTTGGAGCAGGTTGCTGTATGGTTCTCTCTAAATGAAAAAAACAATGCTTATTCCATTGAAAAATTATGAATTGTGCACAAAAGATCATACCTGTGGTCTATTAGGAGTACTTGAGGGGAACTGACGGCTCAGGAACCCAGTGTAGGAATCAGGGAGGGTGCTAATGCCGGATCGAACACTTTCTCTATCTCCATAATCGTCACTCATTTCTCTGCGATCGCGATAGTTTGAAGACTGTAAAGATGGTAAATACGTATCCCGATCATAGACTCCACTCTCTGATGACTGCATATTATCTTCATCCCTGGAAAATATTTACAAAAACTTCAGTGAGATAAAAGAAGATTGTAAAACTTAGCTACAAACTTTATCAAAAAATTTTCTCAAACAAAACAAAATATCATTGAAGTCACCATAACATGGAGTGATTTTTCAAAACTAACTAAAAAATAACCTCTGAGATTACATCCTGATTGTTTGGGTATCAGCATCAACCTGAACTTGATATCGGCAATGTTCTGGGACTGCATTACTAATCATGGTATTTAGTAAGGATGTGCGGTATTATTGATATATTGTAATACAGGAACAAAATGATGCAAATCAGTACACACTTCTGGAAATATCCAATATATCAAACATTTTAAAACAAAAGTGAAAAAGACACAAAATTTTTAAAAACTTGATTTACCAAAAATTCTTTACAATGTATGAAGTTGTGTTGTGAAATAGCTCAAATATGTATACAGATCATAAACAGTGATTGACAAAAAAATTGCCAATAGCTGAGCAATGTTGATTGTTCTTAGCGCTTATATTTAGACAAGATAGCATGCAAACTCTTGAATTAAAGAAGTACCAATATATTGCAATACAAAAATGAGGAACGATACCCATCTTTAGTATTTAGACACTGATTGATTTTGTGAAAATAAATAACTAATATACATATCAACATGATAAAAATCTGTGTCCTGTCCAGTGATCAATCTAAAGATACTTTGAAGCAGGACCCGGAGGTAAATGTATCACTGTCTGTCATGACTAGACATTCACAAACAAACCAAACAAGGGCCTCATACCTCTTTTATATGAAGTTCATTTGAGTTTCAAATCGTAGTACAAAATCAAGATTTTCTGTCATTAAACATTCTTTCTGGAATAGTTCATTCACCTTGTTTCTCTAATTTCTAACTATCTATTTCATATATATTTTATGAAGAACAAATACAAAAACAAGATGGCAAATAAGTTTTAAAATTTATATTTTTATTCCTGTCGTGTAAGTATGTGCAATAAATTTTAAGAAAATGGTCTATGGCTCCTTTTGATGATTTTGGAATAGGATTGATGATCAATGTCTGACTCCAATTCAATTCATCAGTATTTTAAAAAGTGAATGATAGATGAACTTACTCTTTTCTTGTAGGGCCACCAACTTCTGCTTCCAGTTTGGTAATCTTTTTTAATGTTTTCTCAGTGTCAACTAGTCTTTGGCGGAGATCTTTTACATTCTTCATCAACATTAAAGATGCCGTAGCATCTGTCATTTTGAAGAAATATATTATTTACAGTATAGAGCTTTGGAAGTGTTTAACTTTATGTCTTCAGCAGTGGCTCTGTCAAAAATTGTTGGACAGGCTTGAACTTGCTGTTTTCATGTGGTTATGTGTTTGCTTGACAGAAAGCAATCAAAGTCAAACTAGCACGCCATGGATACATCGTTGCATTCTCTGTTGCATTGCTTACGATTAATTAATCTAATAGGTAAATATTTTTCATGCGATTGACTTTACATAGGCTTGATCAAGTTCTCAACTGAGATGACCGCGCCGGTTTGTTATTGGTTCGCCATGACAGGTTCAAGGTGAAGGTCGATAAATAAAAGCGTTGAAAATAAAATGTAAAATCAGTTTTAAAATGTCGAACAAGGGAATAGGGTTAACATAATAGAAAATAATAGATTGTGTACACATTGGGGAATATTTTCATGACAGGAATTTATCTTCTCGCAATTTCACGCTCAGTGAAATGGCCTTTTGCGCATGACTACCGAATAACTTCCTTTTCCTTTACACCTCAGCCCCCAACCGAAGCTATCCGGAGTGTCGAAGTTTAAACTTCGAATATCTCCACAATGGTGAGACTGATTTAAATAAAAATGCAACAGGTGGTAAATTCAATCCTTAGGGATCAAATTAAAAGGTATAAAACACGACGATGACCAACTATGATCTTGATAATTTTGGATGAATCTTGAGGCAGTAGCCTGTCGTTTCGTTACACACATGGCACGTTGTAGCTTTTAGCAATTGACGTTTGCAATATTTATGGTGCTAGTAGTGAAAACTCCGTATTGTCATATACACCGGTGTTATTGCAGCACCGATCATTGTCAAATCGATGGTAAGCTGTGTCGTCTCTAAATTGCTGTATTGGTAATGTCAGTATTTTATACTCTTATGCCAATTATGCACCGTTTAAAATTGCAAAATATCACTGATTTGGTTGATCAGTTCCAATAAGATTCATCTTATGAACTTACTTCTCACGTGACCTTTTGAGACGTCTTATCAAATATCTTTTTTAATGTTACGTTTATAAACTTAATAGAAATACTTCAAATACTGGCTAAAGTCATGGCACAGAAAAGGATCAATTGTATGATGGCAATTTATTGGAGTAAATAATGTCGAAACTAGCCCACCTACGGCATAATTGATGTTTAGCCTTGACTTGCAGCTATAACTTGTAAATCAGGACAATAACAATCACTATCAAATACTGCAGATATTCGCCTCAAGTCAAAGATTTCCAATTAAATGCGAGATAGTTTTCATAATTCATAATTTTGTCACAATAAATCACGTCTACTCAAAGTATTTGGTCTTGGCTAAAATGCTTTGATCTGTCAGTTTGCCTTTTAGGGGAAGACAAATCAAATAAGATTGATAAACATGAATATAGTCCTTGTTGAAAGGATATATTTTAGTCCCACTGACATTTTGCAAGAATTTGGAAGTGAATTTAAATGTTGTGAACTAATACTAATAACGTGATACTTGTTATGGTCATATATAGATCCTAAAAAAATTCAGTCTCGGCCTGTTTTGTTTTGTAGAATATTTTTCAAATTTGACAATGTGTTTTGAAACTTTTTTTAAAAACCCAACTATATATGTTCGCCAGCCAGCACATGATAAATTCTATTATAATATCACAACCCAGTTAAACCAAAAGTGCAAACTTTTAAACAAAACAGTGAAGCAAATAATTGGCGCTACGAGTGTGAAAATGACTTACAATAAATAATTTGTAGATATGTGGATATTCTATCAATACATACTTAAGTGTCAATAATCAGTAAAACTTGATCAAAGTAGAGCAGTACCGGTATATTTTGACATTTCCCATATAAACACTTTTGTTAAGATATAAATTTTTATTACTGCAAATTAAATGTGCTATAGATTTAAAGGAGTCTGTTTGATTTACAGGGGTTCGTGAAAGTTGTCAAAAATAAAGCCTACTTCAAGAGATTTCAAGTTAAATTTAGGAGGCGACGAGGTAAGTTAATTGCCAAAACTTCTTTAAACACAATTTTGTTGAAATAACATAATCTGTTTCTTCGATTAAAGGGCAAATACTGCCAAATATTTTGTATGTTATAGTAAAAAAATGCTCATAATCCTTTTTCAGAGGGTCGAACGGACTACTTCGCTCGCAAAAGGTTGATTTTCCAAGAGAAGAATAAATACAATACCCCGAAGTACCGCTTGATTGTCCGTTTCACGAACAAGGATATCACATGTCAGGTATGTTTGAAAGTGAAAATATATACCTAAAGAAAATGGAGAAAAAGGATAGGCATATCAGTGATTTTGATTGCTCTAGGCCATAGGCCATTGGCCTATTACATTTTCAAATGACCTAATAACTTCTATTGACTTAGGACATTGAGGCTGATCAATAATTGTAATATTATTTCTACATTTTGGCTTATGAATCATGAATATTGATGTTCACTTGTTAAATGTTATTAATCTTTAAAAATGGAAAGGTTAACCAAACCATCAATTTAAGTTGCACCATGAAATATAACAAACAATTTTAATTGAAGAATTCCAAAAGTTGTTAATACTTTTTTTAAAGCGCTCTAAGAGCTTCAGGTCAATGGCCTATTACTAGACATACACTTAGGACATTTGTCCTATTCACATTTCTAGACTTCAGAATCGCTGCATATTGGTAAATACTAGCTTCTGATTGGTTGATTTGAAGGATTTCCCAGTGTTAAATGGCAATGAACACCCGCAAATTGGCTGAGGCGAATCACCGCGAAAGGATACATTATTTCAGCCTCAACATTAAAATGTTCCGATTCTCCCAATATTCTTCCACATTTAACTGTTGTTATTGTCATTTTCTGACTTGCACATTCCCGTAGATGCCACAAATCCTTTTCAATTTACACCTAATTTGCCGCTTTGTGCCATGCAGCTGGTTTCTTTCGAATGCCGTTCCCATGGCACGAAGTCACAAAGGCAAACGGTTATGACGTCATAATGATCGCGTCAATGTCACAATGGTCTGGGCGAGTTTAAGATTTTTGTTCAGTTGGGTTTGTTCCTGATTGTTTATGAATTAAATAACTGTTTTCTCTCTCATAAATTTCACAATGAAAACTAAGATATCATTATGAGTGCAACTGGTTTGCAGTATAAGAACATTATTTTAATGTCTATAACACTGGGAATTCCTTCTTCTTTATATCTGTGAACACCTATAACAATAATGGATCGGTCGTTAGCAGTCTGATTAAAATCGACTGATTCGAGGAAAAAAGTGTAAAAGTATTATCTCGAGCGGGGTTCGAACCTCACCCAGCCCGGCATTCCTCTCATTCAGTCTGAAGGCACCCCTATTGCCCCCATGTTCTGACACAAGCTCATCTAACCAATCGAAAGGAGCGCAGTGAAAGCTTTGATATCCTACTAGGGGCAGGTAACTCCAGTGTACCATTCGTTATACATAATCGTCGCTAAACACTATTTTAAAACGAGGATGTGATTGGATAGCTTATGACTGGGTCTGTCTGCGCTAAACTGGTAATAGCAACACGCAGGAAGGTAGGTGCATTCAGACCGACACGGTGAAGCTATCCCGAATGGTTCGAGCCCCAATAGAGACAATATTTTTGATATTTTATTCCTCGGAGCACGGTCGATTTTAATCAGACTGACGGAGAAGCTATCCCGAATGGTTCGAGCCCCAATAGAGACAATATTTTTGATATTTTATTCCTCGGAGCACGGTCGATTTTAATCAGACTGACGGAGAAGCTATCCCGAATGGTTCGAGCCCCAATAGACAATATTTTTGATATTTTATTCCTCGGAGCACGGTCGATTTGAATCAGACTGGGTCGTTAGATCCTTTCATCTAACCAATCAAAAGGAGCGCAGTGAAAGCTTTGATATCCTACTAGGGGCAGGTAACTCCAGTGTACCATTCGTTATACATAATCGACGCTAAACACTATTTAAAAACGAGGATGTGATTGGATAGCTTACGACTGGGTCTGTCTGCGCTAAACTGGTAATAGCAACACGCGATAGAGGTAGGTGCATTCAGACCGACACGGAGAAGCTATCCCGAATGGTTCGAGCCCCAATAGACAATATTTTTGATATTTTATTCCTCGGAGCACGGTCGATTTTTATCAGACTGAGTCGTTAGATCCTTTCAACTCAGAGTTCCCTACACTGAAATAGAGTTCGCTCTTAAAATGCTTATAACTAACAGTCATGTAACAATATTGATAAATAGTTGCGTTTGTAAAATTGCCGGGATTCATTGTTATTCAACACCCGCAAATTTAAGCGTTTAAAAACCTCCGGCTAACGCCGTCGGTTTTAAACTAAATTTGCGGGTGTTGAATAACAATGAATCCCGGAAAATTGTTATTCAACACCCGCAAATTTAAGCGTTTAAAACCTCCGGCTAAATTTTAATTGTTTTATATTTGCAGATAGCGTACGCCAGAATTGAAGGTGACTATGTCATTTGCGCTGCATATGCACATGAGTTGCCGAGGTATGGCGTCAAGGTAGGGTTGACCAACTACGCTGCAGCTTACTGCACAGGACTCCTCCTGGCCAGGAGGGTGAGTAGTTCAGTTATTACCCCATAAACTTCCAAGCACTTGATATTGTTTATGAAAATTTAGAATGACAAATACCCTTTTTAGACAGAATAAGCAATTTTAAGTTCAAAGATACAGACCACGATACAGAGTCTATTTATGTGTAATGTCAGATTAAGTATCACAACTCCCAAATAGTCAAGTCAAGTGTGTTTATTCATGTGTGTAGGCCTTAAGCCCATATACATGTACATTTCGAAACATATTTCATCTACAATATTTACAATGATGTATCATCATACCTTTGATTACAAGATGCCTAAAACAATTGTAATTGTGAAGAAAGTTTATATGCCACTAAATTCTTACTACTTTTAGGCTAGTAGTTACAATTAAGTACCCTGTTATTTTCAGTGCCAACTGGTAATCTTGAAGCCTATTGAATTTTTATTTTGCAGTAACTAAACACTCTTAAACTAGAACTTAAATACCAAGTCCTGATAACAGGCAAATCTTACAGGTGATTGTTTCAGGATAATACAATAAGCTTGCATTATATTGCAGTTGCTAAACAAACTGAAGCTGGACTCAATCTACACTGGAGTCGAAGAACCAAATGGAGAAGAGTACTATGTCGAAGACGAGGATGGCAAACCAGGTGCCTTCCGTGCATACCTTGACATCGGTCTCTCCCGTACCACCACCGGCGCCAGAGTGTTCGGATGCCTGAAGGGAGCTGTTGATGGCGGTATCGATATCCCTCACAGGTGAGCAAGTGCTAGATATATAAAGGTTCACAGCATTTTTACATTAGTATCTATGTTGAAATATCTTCTCAGATGAAGTTGTATCCTGTAGATCCTCGATAATCACATATATTTTGAAAAAGGACCTAATTGAATTGGCAAGTAATCGAGGCAGGCAACCAGTCTTTATGAAACCATAATGTGTATGCATTTTATAAAAATCGGCAGGAGTTTATTTTTCTGCATATTGCTTAAGAAGCAACTACTAATGGGAGGTTTGGTAAATATGCACACATCATGACATGCCAGAAGTACTTATAAACAGATACTCAAAATTTGTGTGCATGAATCAAGTTAACCTGGCTATTGTGTATTTCAACAAGGCTTTAGATAAAAGGCTTTGAGAACATAAAGATTGATGCGATTGCCCTTGTACATAATATATAATGTTACCGAGTTACACCTGGTGATGGCAGTATTGACAATGTTAGTCTTGAACCTTTATTGAATAGATTTAAACACATTGACCCTAATGTTTCAAGTCAGCCTTCCACCTTTACCTGAAGCCATAAAAATAACTATGGACATTTACAAATTTGGACGTGTGCATGTTCTCAGGTTGCAAGTTTTTAGGATGTTCAAGCAATTTAACCATCAGTCCATCACAAGACAAAATATTGTGATGGTTGAGGAGATTAACCATGCTTGTTTGGTTAGGGTCACCAAAGTTGCATCAGTTGATTAGTAAAATTGTTATTCTAAAACCTGTCTTTTTCCAGTCTGATTAAAATCGGCTAGTTCTGAGGAATGAAATTTCCACAATATCAACTCAATAAAGCTACGAAATCCTCTACACTAGGTCTGACCGCACCCCCAGTAAGTCGCTTGAATGTGACCAGTTAAATGCAGCAGAAACCCAGTCGTTTGTGAACCAATCACATCTCGCTTATAAGACCGCTAGCGGTTATGTTAAAAGCATGGTTCACTGGAGTTACTTCTCCTTAGCACTGATGCCAAAGGGTTTTGCCTGCAGCTTGTGATTGGTTTGCTGAGCTCGAGTCAAAACATGAGACTTATGGGGCTGCAGTCAGACTCTGTGGAGAGGAAACCTATGGAAATAACAAGTTCAGTTCTTGATAGTTATTTTGAAACTTTTATTCCTCGGAACTAAGCTGTTTTTAGTCAGATGTCTTTATCTCACCTGTTAAAACCAAACTCACTAAATTGTACCATGTGATCAATGACCAGATTGAATGTTGTACAATCTTAATGAATCTGCGCACATAACTTTGTAGCTAGAAACTTATATGGTATTCAACTCAATAAATTTTGTGTTCAACAGCATGAAGAGGTTCCCAGGCTACGACTCAGAGAGCCAGGAGTTCAAGGCTGACATCCACCGTCAGCACATCTTCGGGCAGCACGTGGGCAACTACATGAAGCACCTACAGGACGAGGACGAGGACATGTACAAGAAGCAGTTCTCTCGATTCATCAAGGAGGGGCTCAAACCCGACAGTGTGAGTAGTCACAACATTATCAGTGTTGTTCCTTGGGACAATTACCCACCCTTTTTGCTAACATTTATTTTTTGAGTTTAGTAAGATACTTTTACCCTTACAGGTCCTATATACTCAGAATCAGAAAATGACCCCCTCAGCTGATCGTCTAGGGACAATGCTGGTTATGTAGCTTGGTCTTGTAACCCATATCCTAAGTCAAATGGCTCAATATTGTTCTCCACTATTCCAAGTTCTATTTAGGTATATTTGGAATCTGTTTTAGGCACATGTTGGGATTTATAAAAATGTTGACTATTTTAACAATCTTGGATAATGGAAAGATATTCTGATCTATTTAGGACTGATGGAATATCTTACCTTGCTAAAACTGTCAAAAGCTATTATTCCGTTGAATCCAAGGCCTTTAATGAAAGACTTTTTCTGCAGCTTGAAGGCATGTACAAGAAGGCCCATGCTGCTATCAGAGCCGACCCAGTACCCAAGGCCAGGGGCGAGAAGAAAGTCAACAAGAAGAGGTGCGTACTAAAAACTTGCTCCTAATACCTTGAGATTTGTATTGTATTCTCGTGTAGAGTTCTGAATATATAGACATTTTAAAATTTGATATGTATCACAATATCTCTTTGCAATATGATTTGAACAGATTGTAATCGTTTAATAATAGTTACTCAATAAAAAGTTATCATGGTGTGATTTTGATGTCAAAGCTCAAGATCTCAAGGTATGGGTTAAATTTTCCTTTAATCAAATTTTGAAATTTACAAAATCATTTTTTAATCATTCCTCAATTGTACTGCATTGGAATTAATCGTTTGTACATTTTATCCCTGTGAATTGACATGTTGACATTCAAGGTTAAAGTTCACAACTTCTGTTTTGTGGTATGTTTCTCAAAGAATGTCCTTTTTGGCGAAGGCAGTACAGGAGAGGGTAAAACTGCTCTGCCTTTGCAATGTCCTGCAAATACTAATTTAGTTTCCCAAAAAAACTTTTTCATCAAATGTCTTCTTCTTTCAGATGGACAGCTAAAAAGGTATCCCTCGCCCAACGCAAGGCCCGCGTTAAGCAAAAGAAGGCCGCCTTCATTAAATCACTGGAGGCTGATGACTAGAGACGTCTGGATAATATATCACAAAGGCGTTAATAAAAATGTCTGGTCACATCCTGTTATGTTGCCTTTTTTATCCCTGCTATTAGCACATTAGCAGAAGTCATAGAGGGCTGGTGAAATCTGGTATGGAGATTGTGAATTGGGATTTTGTGACTCTTTGGCCTAAAGTGAACTAAAAACTTGTTATTTACTTCTTCCCAAATAAGAAGGCTGAAATTGTAGTTCTACAGGTCCTTTTAGTAATGGAGAATATGAATTGTAAATTTGTTATTTGGCTGGCTTCAAGTTAGGGCCTTAACAGCTCAATGCTTGTTAGTTACATAGAAGCATGATTTGAACTTACTATGCCTTATGAGCTGAAGACGAGTGGTTTGTTTATCAATATGGTTTGATTATACATGCATTACTAATTTTCATTTTCCATAAACAATTAAGACACAATATTTAAAACATTAGGTTTTGTCATGGTCAATTACACCAAGTAACTTATAGAGAAACAACCATTGAATTTATGGTTCCCCACAATGTATTCCCATTAAGGCTCCACCAACCAATTCTCAGACACATTCTTCTGCAGAACCTCACTGAATATGCCAACGTTTTTGCTATCAAAATGTCAAGAGAATATAAAGCCTCTTAGTATAGGTTGCAGCATGTTGGAATAGTTCATACAAAGGGCAAGTTTAGCGTTTGCGCACTGATTAAAGAAAGTAACCAGTTTTCCCTATGTGTGAACGAAGTGAGCAAAGGATGGCAACGACTTTCGCCTGAAATAAAAATAATTTTGGTGTCAAAACTTATTCTCCAAAAATGTCTTCAGAATGATTTGCTCTTTTAGTTAACACCAGATATTTCGTTAATTAGCAGCCCCGTCTAAGGACGGGGCTGCTATCAGTTTTTGTGAAGTTTCCATCGCCGCCGCCGCCGCCGCACTCGTACTACTAGCTATAACTTTTTTCCACTAAGCTTTCCACAACTCTTATTCATACCTTTCTACTCATACCTCGGGGGAACGATTTTGACACGTTCACTTTCAAGGTCAAAGGTCAAGGTCACGAGATATGTATTCACTCTAAGAATTCCTTGTAAACGCGATAACTTGAAAAGTTTTTGTGCTATGAAGCTCTAACTTGGTATATATCATCCTTGGAAAAGTAAAAAACTTTGAAAAGGTTTTGGCTACAATCCGTCAAAGGTCAAGGTCACAGCAAGGTCATGACGTAAGCATGTTTTAGCGAAAATGCTTAATTTTAACTATGATCACTTTTAATCAATACATGATTGTTATACTCCATAAAAAGTGTTCAATTATTGTGTGACCTTGAAGGTCAAAGGTCAAGGTCATGAGATATGAGTTATTACAAAATGCACTAAATTTGGGTATAACTTTATCCCATTTAGCTTTTCAGAACTCATGAACATGTCTAAATGTTAATACTTCCAGGGAATCATTATGACATGTTCACTTTCAAGTTCAAAGGTCAAGGTCACGAGTTATAAAATCACAGCAAAATTCTTTGTAAACACGGTAACTTGAAAAGTTTTTGTGCTATGAAGCTCTAACTTGGTATATATCATCCTTGGAAAATTTAAAAACTTTGAAAAGGTTTTGGCTACAATCCGTCAAAGGTCAAGGACACAGCAAGGTCATGACGTAAGCATGTTTTAGCGAAAATGCTTAATTTTAACTATGATCACTTTTAATCAATACATGATTGTTATACTCCATAAAAAGTGTTCAGTTATTGTGTGACCTTGAAGGTCAAAGGTCAAGGTCATGAGATATGAGTTATTACAAAATGCACTACAAAACACTTTATTTCATTACAATGATGTTATACTCAATGAAATGTGTTCATTGATTGTGTGACCTTGAGTGTCAAAGGTCAAGGTCACGTGAAAATCCCCAATTTGGTGAGACCTGTAAAAGGCTGAACAGGCTAAGGCGAAACCCCAAGTTCCGGGGCTGCTCTGCTTTTGCGGTATCCCGCAAACGCTAATCTAGTTCACATTAAAAATATTGAGCATTTTAATCGCTCAACACTGCCTCTCAAATCGTCCATTACCCCAACAAGCGAACGATTTTGACATGTTCACTTTCAAGGTCAAAGGTGAGGGTCACGAGCTATAAAATCACAAAAAATATCCTTGTAAACGCGATAACTTGAACAGTTTTTATGCTATGAAGCTCGAACTTGATATATATCATCCTTGGAAGAGTAAACAAATTTGAAAAGGTTTTCGGTACAATCTGTCAAAGGTCAAGGTCACAACTTTAGCATGGAATTGCGAAAATGCTTCTTGCATGGCATGGCATGGTGTCCGGCGTCCATCCGTCCGTCCGTCCGTAAACTTTGTGGAATTTCTTCTCCAGAACCATAAGGCCTAGAAAGCTGAAACTTTGTGTACAGACTCCTTGGCTAGTGAGGATTATAAATTGTAGCTTTGGGCGCCCTGTGACCCCTAATAAGGGCCACATATGCCACGCCCTAAAAACCTATTTTCATCTTCTCCAGAACCATAAGGCCTAGAAAGCTGAAACTTTGTGTACAGACTCCTTGGCTAGTGAGGATTATAACTTGTGGCTTTGCGCGCCCTGTGACCCCTAATAAGGGCCACAGGGGCCACGCCCTAAAAACCTATTTTCATCTTCTCCAGAACCATGAGGCCTAGAAAGCTGCAACTTTGTGTACAGATTCCTTGACTAGTGCTATATGAATAGTGGTAGACAAAACATAATAATTTAGCTGTCGATTCAAGAACAAAAAGATGATATAAAGGGTTACATAATAAATCAATTAATGAAATGAAATAATACTTTCCAACCTAGTTGAACACCATCGGTGATTTTACATGCATTTTTACATTCATTTTGTTTATACGACGGAATGAAGAATATACCACCTTTCTTTAATTTGCTTTCGAACCTCAAATGTTCTGTTGTTTCTTGATCAGTCAAATAGAAACTAAAGGTTTTCAGCTCTTCTTAGAAAATGTTTTATGCACGTTTACTTTTCCCGTCATAAATTGTTACTTGTGATGGCTCTGCTATAAAGAGCAAACACTCAACATTATCTGTAAACTTATCAGCAATGGCAATTAGACATAATCGAAACTTCACATGGTCTTCGTCCTAGTGAAAACTCAGTTCTTTATTGTTGATAAAAGTATAGATTCCCACTTGAAATTACAAATACCCACATAGTTTTCAAAATACGGGTAACATACCCACATAGGCAAAAGCTTATCTGGAGCTCTGTTAGTTGTCTCATTTTTTAAATCAAGAAACACCACACCTCATTAATTTAAATCAAAACGTTCTATGACAAAAGGAGGCCTTATCGATAACTCTTCCTAATATATTTACTTCCTTCACTCCGTAAACTGGAAGCTTGTGAACCCCAATAACGATTTGAGAGGTAGTGTTGAGCGATTAAAATGCTCAATTTAACATTGTATGTGAATAAATGAAATATCTGAAGTGTTAACTAAGAGAGCAAAACATTCTGAATTTTTGGAGAAATAAGTTTTGACACACCAAAATTATTTTGAGTCCACTCGAGAGAAAGTCGTTGCAACTCTTTGCTCACTTTAATCGCACCAACTGGTTACTTTAATTATCAGTGCGCACCAATAAAATTTCCCTTTGGTTCATGTCATTGATTGGCACATATTTCAAATTTCATTCCTCAATGCCAAAGTTTTGTGGGGATGTTCCTTGCCCTATGATAATCCAAATTTGTAACGAGCCGTAAGTAACAACTTTTGAAATATCAATCAATCTGTGCCCCGAAAGGACACATTGTCTGGGTTGTTCAAACGGATCTCGCATGCAGTCCTGCGAAACTGACACATGAAAGCTTATTTCATAGACTGGTTGTCGTTCCACCAATCTCGCTCGATTGTTGCATCTCTCTTCTGCAGAAGACCTCTCTCACGTGGTGTCTGAAGGTTCTGGAACAAAATCCGTATATGAACGGATTCACAATACAGTTCATGTTGGGTATCTGAGTAAGAAGATCGATTATCTGTATATCATACATGTCCATGACAGGCAGACGAGTTAACTCCTTGAAATAAGCTAGTACAATCCTTGGTATGAATGTGATTATGAAGACGACTGTCAAAATACCAAATACTTTGGTCATGGTTGAGGTCCGAGATGTGTTCTCATTTGACAAGCCAGCAACATTTGAGTTATGTTTTTTGATATGTCGTCCTATAAGGACGTAGAGAATATTTAAAGACATAACAATACAACCAGTGAGAAGGAACAACCAGGAGATAAAAGCCAAGGCTGATTTCGATTCTTTGGATTCATTCGTAAAATCACATTTAGGGACTTTCATAAAAACTGTTTCGTTTTTCATTTCGATTCTAACATTCAGGTAAACATTTGTCACAATAAACTGAATAGGTAATCCAGACAGCACAGAAAGAACTATACAGGCTATGATCAGCTTCTTTGCACAAGATTTGGTTATCTGGCTTCCACTTGGACGACATATTTGTTTGTATCTCTGAACAGCAATGGTCACATACAACAACCCTGTCACAGAAAAGTTAAAGTTTTGTGTCTGAAGAATAAACTTGCACAACAACGGCGAATTTGATTCGGGAACAAATTTGGAGATTGCATAGATGGGCGCAAATCCAAGAAGATTTGTAAGATCTAATATTGCAAGAGTTTTCACAAATAATCCAAAAATGTTTTGAAAGCATTTGGTGTACACGTTGAGAACCAGAATGTTGCTAGGGATCCCGACAAGCAGAAAGATGGCGTAGAACAATAATATTGTCGGATGCATACGGCAGTTATCCCCAAAACTTGGCGTGGAAAGTGATGTTCCATTTGCCATTTTGATACGTCCCTTAAAAGGTAAAGTGCTGCACCTGTAACGAAAATTTAAAATTACACTTAATATATATTTTTATAAATGTAGAAATTAATCTAAAGGATTGTTCCAATAAAAATGGAAATAAACCTTGTACACCTGCGTGTACATGTCTACACGTTATGCTCCAACCTATCCCCTGATATCCATCCAGCAAAAGGTCTCGTATCGGAAACTGCTGGTTACTCAACGTTATTTAGATAACCTGTCTGGTTGAACCAAACTATTAATAGAGGGTCGCGTCAACCGACCTTTCTGCGACCTATGACCCTCCAACGTTATGCGTGCGAAGGCAGACTATTGTGGCTTGGTAAGATTAGTTCTGATTAGCCAATTCGATGCGTGGGCTGACGCGCCCCTCTACTAGACCTTTCTAGACTCAATATCGGAGACTGAGTAATATCTGGATCATTTCTCATAATCGACACAGCAGACTTGATTAATATGTTTACCATTATCCCTAGATGTTAATCTTTATGTTATTTTGGGGGGTTTGTTAGATGACTAACAAACATAGTGAATGCTAACTTTGCTTTTCTTTCTGTCTATTCTCTCATCCTGTCGATCATTTTCCCCTGACCAGTCTACTCTTTTGAATGGCAACATCCACGTGTAAATAGCTGAAAAACTGCTGACAACACGTTAAAACCCAACTCACTCACTCACTCAAGGCAGTTACTTTGTCTGTTACAAGACTGATGTACTCTACATGATGGCAGCTTGTAGCATTGTAACATTAATAGAGAAGAAACAAAGATAATTTGCTATGCTAAATCAATCTTTCATAAATTTTATGAATGAGCGATAACATGAAACGTTTATACCACTTAACAATTATACAAATTTACCCTTTTGCTATGTTGAAATTCTTGGACTTTAAGTGGATGGTGTTCCAAAATCATAAACTTTGATTTAAATAAAGAGTGATAGGTTGATTTAACGATATAACAGCTCTCCGTTTCATGTGGATGGGGGGTTGAGATTTTTCCAAAAATATTTTCTGTCTCAATGCTCATGAAAATTTGTGTTTGCAAATGAAGGTACTTGAATCTCTATTTGGAGAAGTAATAGAATAACATATTGAACATAAAAAAATCAATTATAAAGCGCATATAGAGTAAACATATTTTACCTTACAACTTCACTGTTCAGCTATCTGTTCGAGAATTATATTTAATATGACGCTGTACTTTTATCTAAAGAATGATTCACTTCTGGAAATTGAAAGTTGTCTCATAAAACAACAGGGAAATTCACCTAGTATTTAGAGTAATATCCAGGAAAGAACATCTTAACAGTCGAAAACATTTGCGGAAGATGGTTACAATGTAACTGTGGAATTTGCGAAAATAGAAAAGGTCTGCTTTTATAATCTAGAACAGAAATAGAACAGATTAAATTTGAATTATAAATATCTATTCACAATAGTATTTCCGAACTTTTCTTTAAGACGGGTTTTGTAAAATTCTTTGAAATATACGAGTTTACAGGAGAGAGAAAGTGTCATTATCAAAATGTATGTTTCCGATAAAAGCTTTAACATGAAAATGATCTGTAACCTCAGTGCGGTCCGGTAAAACGATTTGTTTAATATATAATATTTATCTATCTTTAAAATAATAACAAATAAAATGTGCTTGGTATGAGCGATGTTTATTTTTTTCAAATATTGAATAGACTTACCTCAGTTACTTATCTCTGCATAACTGACGACGTTGTTATGAAGTATTCATCATATTCTCCGGACATGAATCCCATAGACCACTTGTGAATTACCATTATCGACAAATCTGAAGACTACACGTGAATGCAATTGTGTTTAAATACTGTTGAAACGCATATTCTATTGACATTAAATGATTTTTTTGGTACATGCTTTTCAGTTTTGCCAATCTTGTTAAACCAACTGAACAATTTGTTTGCAAGTGGAGATTAGTAAGCCTAAATTTGAAGACCCTTGTTTGCTAAACGCTTACATTTTATGTTCATAGGCCAATATCTATTATGAAAAGTTATTTGTTAACCATTTTATAGCCCCGGAGGGGAAATTTATAGCTTGATTAAGAAAATAGCTGGTTTTTTTAATCATATATTTGAGATTGATCAGATATCGACTTTATGACACCGGGTGTAAACTGTTTCTACAACACTGGTACCCTTGCCCTTGGTGGCATCAATACTTCCATTATCCTTCTTGTCCATGGTGACTATCTAAATTGAAAGGAGTTTAATTTTCTCGATGCCATTTTTACGTTACATACATTACATTCTGGTTGGAGCACATTCATGATGTGCGAGGGTTTGGTAACGTTAACAAACGACATATATTTTAATCCCCTGGCCAAAGAAACTGGTGACTCCTAAGAGTATGTCAAAATTCGTCTCGCTCATACCAAATACGTAAATATTTACGTGTTTGCTCCTATCAAGCCTTCACTTACTGAGCTAACATTAGTTTCCCCAGGGCCATATTCAACTATATAATTATTAATAATATAATGGATTTATAAAGCGCCTGCTTTCCAGCGTATCTGCTGCTCAACGGCGCTGTAACAGTCTAGCAGGCTATTGATGGGTATGCCTGTCTGTACAGGTGTGTCTTTAGTAGCTTCCTGAATGTCTGATAGTCTGATTCCAGCTTTATGTCCATTGGCAGACAATTCCAGAGAACAGGAGCGGACACAGAAAATGACCTTTCAGCCATTTTGGTTTTGACGTCCGGTACTGTCAATAGGTTGCTGGCTGCTGATCTCAGCTGTCTTCTTGGCTGGTATGGGCAGATTAGAGATTTAAGATATGGAGGCGCATCAGGGTGATTGAGCACTGTGAAGGTTAGCGTCAGAATTTTGAATTTGATTCTTTCGTTGATGGGAAGCCAGAGTAGACTTGCCAAAACAGGAGTGATGTGCTCATGTTTACGGGTTCTTGTGATAATGCGTGCAGCAGTGTTCTGCACTCTCTGAAAGTGTTTTGTTGATGCTGTACAGCCAAGAAGGGCGTTGCAATAATCAAGTCTCGATAAGACGTAACTGTGGATGAGTAGCTTTGTGGTTTTTCCTGATATGGATGTTTGCAGTTCTGGCTACTGCAAGTGCTTGAGTATCTGGTGACAGTGTCATGTCGAACATGACGCCAAGGTTGCGGACACAGTCAGAAGGAGTGACTTTTGAGTTTCCTATGGTGATTGGTGTTTCAGGGACTTTGAGGAGCTGCTGCGTGGAGCCGAAAATGGTGTATTCTGTTTTCTGATAATTTAGTTTAAGATAGATTTTAGACATCCATCGACGAATATCATGCATGCAACGCTCTAAGTTTTCTCGCCCAACGTCAACATTGGCCGGTTTGACACTTATGTAGATCTGATTGTCGTCAGCGTAGCCGTGAAAATTCAATCCGTGTTGACGAATCAAGTTGCCAAGTGGTATGATGTAAAGTGAGAAGAGGACAGGCCCAAGGACTGAGCCCTGCGGTACTCCACAAGACATCACATGTGAGTCTGAAAGGGCACCGTTGATCTGCACTTGGTTTATCCTTCCAGAGAGATACGATCTCAACCACTGGAGGGGAACACCTTTTATGCCAAGACTGTGTTCAAGCCGGGTTAGAAGGATGTCAAACGCTGAGGAGAGATCTAACATGGTCAGCAGAACGACTTCTCTGTTGTCCATTGATCGAAGTATGTCATTCTGTACTCGAATGAGAGCAGTTTCAGTACTGTGTACCGATTTGTACGCAGATTGGAGATCTTCAGAAAGTTGATGGCGTTTTAGATGATCTTGCAACCTTTTGAGTACAACCTTCTCGGGGATCTTGGATAAGAAAGGTAGATTTGAGATAGGGCGGAAGTTTTTCAATACATTGGTATCCAGAGAGGCCTTTTTGAGGACAGGGGTAATCAGTGCTTGTTTAAGTACTGGAGGGACAGATCCCGTCTCCAAGGATTGTCTGGGTCGCGCCAATGTTTCAATTAGATTGCATTTCGTCAACAAAGGGTAAAAGACATTATATGTAGAAGTTCATTCCCAATCTTCTTGGTTAACAGCACATAGGTGATCGGTTTCACTAACCTCTGAGATGCAGTATGATGATTTTGACAGGCGGTAATTTAAATGTATTTCCTATTTTCCAGTATAAGTAAGCCTATCCTCGCGTTATTGAGTCTAACCAAATGTAGTAGCAGGTCGCATCAGCCAACCTTTCGTAGTCCTATGACCCTCCAACATTATATGTGCGAATGCAAACTTTTACTTCATGGTAAGATGATCCCTGATTGGTCAATATTATTGGTCGATAGATTGGCCGACACAACCCACTACTACACCTTGCTAGACTCAATATCCATTTTGAGGCTAGGTTTACTCCGACTGCTCTTTTTCTTCAATCATTTTATCGAGTCAAATAATTTTATTCACTCCTTATTTCTTCCACCAAAAGACCCCCGCCCTTTCACTTAAATCAGATTCTGAGCATTCTTTTGAAATCATGCATTGCATGTCTTATTTTAGATGTGATTACGACAGACGTTATGGTACTCAAAAAATAACATAAAAACTTTTGTTCATGTGTCGAATTTTTCCATAACTTTTCTATAACGACAGTGTAATGACAATGTTGAATTTCAAGCATCATCACATATTTTATCATTCCTTATAAGGAGACAAGTTATCGTTGTAAGTTCATTGTTATTTCAACAATTTGGACTAAACTGTTAAAATCATACTATAAAGATATACTTTTTTTGTTTCAATCCAAAAAATAAAACATTTCTATTTGACCTTGAGTGATCCTTACTGTAAATACTGAAGACATTTTGTTATTTGCTAACAAAATATTTTCCAATATTAGAGATTATGAAGGTTTATACTACCATAACACAATGACTTTTGCTTAAATGCAGTTTTCAAAGTACAGGGAACATGCTGAAATGCATGGATTTCAGGAAAGCATGTGGTAATCTATGAATATAACTAGATTGACTAAAGGGAAAAAGCTGAAAATGGCCATCCATGAAAGTAAGACATGTTCACTTGATAAAAGGGATGTAAAACCATTTTTGTACAAAATTACATTTATTTCAAATATAAACATGTCATTAAAAATTCTAATTTGAAAGACCAATAATGCATACATTCTAAAACATTTTTTCAATTCTATGGCAACATTTTTATGGTTTTGCTTTTATATACATGCAGTAAATTAACAATAATAATAAAATACAGCACGACAATAATGATAATTCATAACTAAATGAATTGGTAACACATATCATTTAAAACAGTTTGATCAATGGCTAATGAATGAAAATGAAAATTGACTGATGAACAATTTTTGAAATAAGGGTCCGATAAATAGACTTTGAAGCACTATTGATTTGAATTTGTTACAACAGGTAAATATTATATGGTCGAATTATTGGAGAAATAATGATAATCAAATCAGTACAGAATGATATTCGAACGATACCCTAGTTGTTTTTTAGTGATACCCTTGTGTAATAATATATTATATTAAATATAACAAATATTTATAAATATCAGTGTTTTTTTTAAAATTCAGCAGTAATGAAAACTTAAACAAAACCAGAGGATCTTATTCAATAGCCTTCAATTTCAATAACCACGTAAAATATACGAGTACACTGATCAGGTGAGGGTAATTTAGTCTTTCAAAAGGTCAAAACAGCGCTTGTCCTTTTGAGGAAGAATTTATTTGAAAGATGAAGATTAGAAGCTGACTTTGTGATGAGATATGAAATGATTGGAACTAGAGTTGTGACAATAGTGTCATGTCCTGATGTCATACGTATCACGGTATTAAACCGATATATGATATGATACAATAGGGTTGAAATGGTACGCTTAAGCTTGGGTTTGGTACATTTTGCGGTACATGACCCTCGGTTCGGTACATTTTCAGTTCAGTACAAATTAAAATCTAGCGAGACAACAGCATTCAAACAATCTCATTCAAAAGGTTAAAACAGAAATTGTCCTTTTGAGGAACACTTGATTTGAAATATGAAGATTAGCAGCTGACTTAGATAACCTTTGTGATGAGATATGAAATGATTGGAACTAGAGTTGTGACAATAGTGTCATGTCCTGATGTCATACGTATCACGGTATTAAACCGATATGATAATACATTAGGGTTGAAATGGTATGCTTTAGCTTTGGTTCGGTGCGTATTGCGGTACAGGATCCTTAGTACATTTTCAGTTCGGTACAAATTAAAATCTAGCGAGACCACGACATTCAAACATTCTCATTCACAATCGGAAAATCACCAGGTCATTCAAACCTTTCGTTTACAGAGAACTAAAGATCATACACTATCAATCCGAATGATCACAGCTTGACATGACCACCTGTATCTTCCTCACCTCAAAAGTTATATTCGATTAGGTTATTAATTACATATTCATTACAAATATGTATTTTTTCGCAATCATTTTTGCATTCTAATCACTTTATAAACATAATGAAATATGCAGTATATACCGAAAATTAACATTTGTGTATAGTGTTTCAGAACCAAAAGCAGAATACTACAGTTCAACTACTGTAATTGTAAACCGTTTCACCCCTATGTCATGATACATTACTTTAAGGGTATTTAACCTTTAGTGAGTGAGTTATTGTTTTACACCGCTTGGGCAATATTTCAGCCATTAGTGGTGGCGACTCTAGAAAACACAAACCCTTATATGAGTACATCCCTTAAACAAATTCATTTTGACTAGTTGGATTGTGAACATGATAAAAAATGTTATAATGATAAAATATAGTTCTCCACCTTTCCAATTACTCATTATTTATTTTATTAAAAATAATAATTAATTTTTACGTGAAGTCAATTGAATATCTATATTAAGACATAAATCTATTTCTTTTTAATTGAATCCCTTAATCAAAACATTCAACATTGTACAAATTATGTGTAACATAAACAAAAGCATCTTTAAACTATAAGTAGAAGCACAAAAACATAGTCAAATCGCACCTGATGAATAAGTTCCTAACGTATTTCAAGATACACTTCAAGTAGCTCAATATTCATAACTATTGCAGAAATTTTTAAATTACAAAAATAGACTTGTGGAAATTACATAATAATTAAGATAAACAAATTGACATTGACAGATAGATATTTGTATTTGATTAGTGAGAACAACATTTTTATATGATTTTTTATGAATATGAATGAAACATATACAAGAATTCATGAATCCTCAACAAATAACATTTAAAAACATATTCAAATGAAATTGTATTGTATAAAGGCATTTCCTTGTACTTGATGTCAAATTAGTTCTGGTTAATCTTTTTGGATGAAACTTGTAGTTTTCAACAAGGAATTGTGGTTGATAAACATTCCTTATCAATAAATCAAACCATAAATTTTAAGTCTCAAGTGGCTATTTCAAATTAATCCTGAAAACTCATATAACTTTCAGCTGATTAACAGAGTATCATTCTCTCCTCACAGAGGCAGCTCAGTTTTATCCAAGCAAGCCTCTGTTCTTATTAGCCATATATATGGTGTAGAAAGGTAGAAATCAGATTTGAGGCAATCTAAGTTAGTTTTGCAATCAGTGACGCCTTTTCAAAAGTGGTCATTCGCAAAGCCTCGGTCATTTCCATATGCTTCGGCATAGCCATCAATGTAATTTAACATCTAGGGGAGATACAAAACATAGCTTTTTAACTTCTCATTTTTGTTTAAGGTAAATTAAAAAAATAAAATTTATCATAAAACAAATAATATTTTACAGTTGTTACTACCTATAAAAACCCAATCCAAATCTCATTTTTCAAATATTCCCCCCTCACACTGTTAAAAACATAAAGGCATGATATTTCCCATGTCACTACACGCCCGTTAAGGAGAATCCCAGTCAAATGTATCCACAAGGTCTTTTCATTGGCTGCAAATAAGGCAGATGTCTTGAGGTGGAACTTTTTGCCTCTAGGACAGTCTGACGGAACTCGGGATCTTGGCTAATAAGAACAGAGGCTTGCTCGCACTGAGCTGCCTGTGAGGAGAGAATGCATCCTGCTTCATCAGCGTATATGTCTCCGCTAATGCTACAACCTATTCCCTGATATCCTCCTATAGTCTTCTGTCGTATCGCTAAATATAGCAAGCCAATCAAATGATGCCCTTTCAGCGATAGCGACAAACTAGTTTCTTGGCTTCGTTCCGCGTGCTCACCTCGTGATTCAAATTAACCAATGGGAGTGCTATTAGATAATAAATCTGATTCTCATTGCAGTCTCCCGCTAAGCTCCAAATCACGCGCTCTTAGATTTCCACGTGCGACATCACTAGACAACAGTGTATGGAGTTCGAAATAGTTTGACTGAAAACAGACAGGCTATAAATGGCGCTGAGTAACCAACCGTCAGCTATACGACGGAAGACTATAGGAGGATATCAGGGGATAGGTTGTAGCATTAGCGGAGACATATACGCTGATGTAGCAGGATGGAGAGAATGCAGAGAATGGGTGTTGAAGCAAACACTATTCTCTCCTTTGAAGGGGACTAAATGGCACAACCATATTTGACAAAATTTAAAAACAATGACTAAATGATAAATGAAGGCACAGCCGTTAGGTCTCAGTAACAAGATATTATCAACATCGCCCAAATAAATCATCTATTTCACATGCACCCTAAAATAAAATATATTATATACAGACATTTAAAAACAAATTTGAAGAATATTTACCATACAAATCTATCATAACTGAGTCCAATTTAAATTATAAAGTTGTGAATGTTCATTTGCAAAGGTACTCTACACCTCTTTGAGGGAATTTACATGGTATATGTGGTATTTTCTAGTCATATTGTGAGATCTGTTACATATATACCCAAATATTTGTAAATTTTTATAGAGAGCTTAAAAATCTTGATATTTTTAAGTTTATTTGCGGAAATTCATCAACAGCCCTCATTTTTTAAAAGTACTTCACTAAAAATATTTACAAATTCTTTCCTTGTGAGCCTTTTCGCTTAAAAGTCTAAAAATTATAATTCATTTACAGAAAGTACTTATAAATAGAAAGGAATGAACCGGAATCTGGAAAAATATATTATCCAGATAAAGTCAATTGGCACCAATAAACTGAATAATGAACATTGCATGGGTTGACTGGTTTTTCTAGACTTAAAGGGGCAGTAGCACGTTTTTAGGGGGAATATAAGGTAAAATGAAGATAAATGATTCCAAGTAAAAGACAATGCATACAACTAAATGGAGCAGTAATAAATCAAATATAAAATGTAAAGTTCAGCCATGCGATTCCTTTTTTTGCGCAAAATGAATTAAAGGTGTTCACATAAAAATGGCTGCCTATGGACTTTATGTGAGACCTCATAATTTCCCCTCCGATTTCGGCGATTATGGATGACTGGTTTGTATAATGAGATTTTTGACACTGTCAAACTAATACATTTAGTCTTAACGTATAATTATCAGTGAAAATTAAAAACATAACATTTTCAAAAAACGTGGTACTGCCCCTTTAAAAGCACAGAAAACGATAACTGATGTAACTGGCCTGCACTACCTGCTCCGTCACTCACAATATCTTCTTCTATATATTTTTACTAAACTGCCCCTTCCCACTGTACCAGATACTGGACTTTACTTTCCGGAGTTACACGTCGAGCTAACACCCTGAATCTTTCCCCGTGTGCCAAACGATCAGCTGCACCAAAATAGTCCTTCACCGTTGATTTCAAATTCTGGTAGTTGACTTCCTGAGTTCGAACTGCATGGATTGCTCTCGGATCCACCACATTCTTCACCGGGTGAGGCAGCCCCCAGATTTTTGCTCTTTTGTTAGAATAACCGTCCAACACAGCATCATATTTCTGATTTTTCTTTCGACTTCGTTTTGCTGGCAAGACTTCCACTCGCTCCTCCTCTTCAAACTCCTCGCTTGTGACATCCATGGATTCCTCGTCTACAGAGAATTGCGAGGAGTCAAGCGAATATTGAGAGGAGTCGTCAAAATCTGTCAGTCTACTCAGGTCCAAAAGTCGAGCTCTGAGACGCTCGTGCTTCCTGATCTCCTCATCTCGTTCGACAACAGTCTTAAAGGGATGGTTGTAACCCTCAAAGTCTATTGGCGGTGGGATAATGCTGTCGAGGGTGCAGTGGGAAGACGTCTCGATACCGCTGTCACATTCGGACGTGTAGCTGTTTGATCGCCGGCCAAGTCCCCTCTTCCTGCAGCCGTCATACCCAACATAGCTTTGATTCGAACTCTCACTGGATTTGTCACTCTGCAAGGATTTAAAGTAAAGTGATAATCCTGAATCGTATGTCTAGTTTTCAAGTTTAAGTAATCTTTAGAAAGCTGATACCCAAAATAGGTCAGAAAGGAATGGGTTTTTTAAATCAAATTTTCCATTCTCCATCACAGATTGCTTGAGTATATAGTGTCATATTTCCTATAGTGACCTAAATTATAGAAGAACACTTTCGGGCTAGATAGGTAGCATCAAAGTTATAAGGACTCATAGTGAATAGAGGGAATTTCAACATAAGCATGACAACTGAACTAACCTTGTAGGCATCCATAAACAGAGAATGGAAGTTAATGACTTTAATGAATGATAGAGTGAGGGATATTACTGACTACAAGCATGACAACTGAACTAACCATGTAGGCATCCAGAAACACAGAATGGAACTTCAACACTTTAATGATTCAAGAGTGAGTGAGTGAGTTAATGTGTAACGCCGTGAGGCAATATTTCAGCCATTAGCGGCGGGTGATTCAGTGAGGGATAATACTGACTACAAGCATGACAACTGAACTAACCGTGTAGGCATCCATGAGCAGCTTCTTGGCTTTCTTTGTTCGGAATACGATGGAGTCGTCAAGCATCATCTGGGCTCGGTTACGCTTCAGCGACAACGGTGAACTGCCAGGACAATATTTGATTAAATATTTGCAATCTTTTAAACTAATTCATTTGGTAAATTCTGATAATATTGAACTACGATAATAGAGTAGGCCACAAACAAAAACAAGAAGCCTAGAATTTTGCCTTCAGAAAATTATCCCAATATCTAATAACATAAGAACAGCACTGACCTGTTTGATTTATTGTTGTATTATTTATGATTATTTTAATCAATTTAATTTCAGCTGTCTTGTGTCAGATCGTCAAAAGGATTTATTAAAGAGCAAAAACCTTTTATTCCAAAAAAGAATATTTCAAATTCAATATTCCATGTATACGTTCTGTTCAATTTAAAATTACATCTTGAGATTCAGGTCAAAACTAAAACGTGATTGAGATTAATTTTTCAAGGTTTTTTTTAGAGAGCACTTATTAAGTTAACCATTTTTAAACAATAAACATGATCAAAATATTTTCATTTCATTTCAAAACATTTGTAAAAAGTTATTTCTCATATTGTTTCCTACCAATCTATGGGTACAAGTGTCTTTGTTTTTCTGCCTTTCAACTGAAGAGTTTGCATGACTTCATCAGTTATCTGCCCTTCAATGGGCAACACGACAGTAGGAGCTGGGGGCGGGACTCGCACACGCAGACCATACAAGGTCGTCTTCTTTTTTATCTCTCGTCCCCAACTGAACCTGGCAACAGAAAAAAATAATGAATTTCCTGCAAAAGATTTTTTTGATCTGCTATTTGTCAACAAGTAAGAATAACATCAGGACTTTGACAACATTCTAAAGATAATTGTTTGGAATAGTAAAATTGCCATAAGATTCTTTAAATTGAACATGACACACTGAAATTGGCCAACTAGCCCAGTAAGAGCTTATGCACAGACACAAAGATAAGGTCATGGTCAGGCCATATTGCATACAGGACAATGTTGTGTGATTGGTATGTGCTACGTGTCAAACATACCGTAATGTTGAGGCTAGTCACGAAGCAAGAAGACACTAGATTGAATCTCAACTGAGCTGCTTAATTCCAAAATGTCAAAGGCATGCAAAAGATATTACTTACTTTAACAACTTGATATATATTCTCTATAGTTCTCCTTGATTCTAAATCATAGACATTATTAACTAGAAAGTGTTTTTACCTGTAAAAACAGATTTCTCCCCCTTCCTAAATTGCTCCAAACCTCTAAACAATACTGTCATAAAGCACCATTAATGTTCTCTGTATAATTCAACTCCACAATTGTAGCAAACAAAATATTCAAAATTGCATGGAAATAAACAAAAGAATTTGGTTTAAATCTATAACCTCCAAAAGGCACATCTACATAATATGGAGAGACAGTATACCAAGTTTGGTGATGATCGGTCACATAGTTTTAGAGATCTGCTCTGGAAACGAGCACTACCCTTAAAAAAGACTATGTCCAAATTGTTGCCATGGAAATAAAAAAATAATTTTTTTTTAAATCTATAACCTCCAAAAGGCACATCTACATGATATGGAGAGACAGTATACCAATTTTATTGATGATCGGTCACATAGTTTTAGAGATATGCTCCGGAAACGAAATGGGAAAGCCGACGCCGACGGGAACTCAGCTAAAACCAACATGTCTCCCGACCCTTCGGGGGAGACATAATTGTTGATCATGGAAGCTTCATTTAGATTTCATTGTTGCGGCATCTACGACACAGACATCGTTGATCACAAATCATCATCTAGAGTTTTGAATGACAAATTATCATTGTACCTCGATTTGAAAGTCTGCAGAGACTCCAAGACGCATTCTTCGACTTCATTCAGCTGTAGCTGCAACATGTTAACATTTTATGAAAGATATTAGGGCTTCTTGACGGGTCCAAAAAATTGGACTCGAGTGCTCGAGAGGTAAGACTGGACTAGGACCCTAGTACCTGACATTTTATCTTTACCCAATGGATTTCGTATTTTTATAGCCCTTTTGTATTTGCCTTACCTAAAAAAACTTGAAATGTTGTATAACCTAGGTATTATAACATATAATTACAATGTCTTGAAATGGTAATGTTGATTATCTTTCTTCATACAAAACAGACAAACAGACTGAAATAACTTAAATGATTAACAGTGTTAAACACTTTTCAAGTCCTTGATTCCCATAAAACGGACTTGAGTTCAGATGGACCTGACTCGGGCTCGAGTACTCAAGAACCGGTGGAAGCCCTAAAAAATATACCAACTTTGTTGACCCTTAGCTATGCAGTAAGGCTTCATAAGCCAGTTATGATTGGTTTGAGTTAAGCCTTACAGGATAAACTAACCGTGATGACCGGTAGCCAGTTATGATTGGTTTGAGTTATACTCTATAGGATATACTGACCGTGTTGACTGGTAGATTGTCCCAGTGATCACAGATCCAGGGAACTATGTGGTCCACCATATCGTAGTACTTCTTGATCCCACCCAGCGTTAAGTTGAACAGAGCCAGATGCACAATGTCCACCCTGCAGACGGAAGGGGGCGATGATTTGGGATTGAAACTAATCTTCATAAGTTAAATATGACATTTTAGTTAATTATGTTAAATTCAATCTTAAGGTAAAATTCACACAAAAACAAGTGCGGCGGAGTTTGAAATGATCACAAATAAAGCAGCATTATCTACCTTTCCTTAATTGATAAACTATCGCAAAACTACTCAACAATAGACTATCCCTATTGCAGTAGTCCCTTGGAAGTCAATAGTCACTCCTAGTAGACACATCTGCTTTAACAAATCACCTTGGTTAGCGTGCTGGCCTTTCATACCAAAAACCCGGGTTCGAATCCTGATGGAGACACCTAAAATTTGTAACCAGGGCTTAACACTGTGTTGTGCCCTTGGGCTAGGCACTTCCTCCCCATTGCACTCATTTCACCGAGCTGTACAAATGGGACCTGAACATGGGAAGAGTACAGACCTATATGGTCGCGCAAGGCACTAAGTAGCTGACTCGAAAGAACAATCCTTCAGGGTACATTGTATGGCCATTGAGCAGTCCTGGACTGGATACTAGGCGTTAAAATTATCATTATTACAGTGTTCCCTCGCTATACCGCCCTTCGATGTACCGCGGGCTCGGTTGTACCGTGGGGTAAACTGTGGCTCCCAAAATTTATATCAATTTCTTTGTGAGTAAACCTGATAGTGTTAAGATCTAAAAAAAACCAGCTAATTCAATCAATGTTTCAAGCTTTGTTTACAAAAAAAAAAACCAGATAAGCCAAACGTTTTATCTTACTTCCATCAAAGATGTTGAAAACCACGTGTTTGTTTCCATTCATTATTGGTTTCAACTTAAGATGCAATGCTCCCAATTGTGATTGTTGACCATACTGCCATATAAGATTTAAACAATGTGTAAAAAAGGTAAAGTATTTCCACCTTTATATAATTTAATTAAACCAAAAGATCGTAAATGTCGTGACTCGATGTGCAAAGCCATGTTTACAAAACAATGACCGAGATGTACTCCTTACACCGAATAAAGGACTCGCTACAGTGTTAACTCTAATACAGTGTTGTTGGGAGCTTTGATATTAATTTGTTTATCCATATCAGGGCCGGCATTGGTTTTGCCGAGGCCCCAAACCAGCGTAATGTAAGTTAAGATTTCCCAGCTGATAACGGACTTGTAGATTATTTCAATGTAAATAATTTGTCTGCAATATAAACAAACTTAACCTTGCTGTAAGTGATATAAATATTTGTTTCTGTGTTGATATTGTAAGTCCTTACAAAAACACAAGATCTTATTTATATAGCTTTTAATTAAGATGATATGTTCTTTGCTGCTGCATGACTCGTGACAAATGGAAAGTAGTTTTTTTCATGAAATCATATGTTTGTTTTTATCATTATTCAGTATTACTGTCATCAAAAAACAACACAAAACAAACATTTAATGTATTTAATGATCCAGTAGTTGCAGAAAGATGTTTTAGATGATAAATAGCTGCAGTCAAGTCTTTGTTTTTCTGCCAACTTACTCGCTCGTTTTACCGCTGTTGCCTGTAACACGGGGTAAGTTTTTTTGACCCCAAAGCAAGCGGTATAGCGAGGGACCACTGTATTATTATCAATGGTAAATATTGAAATTACAAACCACTTCATGTCTAGCCTCTTGATGTACTCTGGTCCGTGGTTGCAGTGTGAACACACAAACATGTAGAAGCGGTCTCCACTGATGAGCGGTACCTCTAGGCACTGTGTACAAGCTGAAATGTGAAGTTGACGGAAAAGTGAGCTGAAGAGAGATCCAACACAGTGGCAAGCAACTCAATCTTATTAAAACTGATTGAGCACTGCTTCAAACAGTACATGAAAGATAGGGGTGAAACGGTTCATAACTTCAGTAGTTGAACCGCAGCAGTTTGGTACGCGATAAACGAATGTTGCATACTTAATTATGTTTATAAAGTGATAAGAACAGAACAGAACAGAAGTTTATTTCTCATAATTCACATAAGTGACATAGAGAATAAGTTGAATAAATTGTACAATAAGTTACATGTTTTCAAAAAATAATTATATATACATGATACAGTAAATCAGATAAGAAGGCAATAATGATTGCAGGAAAAAGACATGTTTGAACAATTATAATGAATCAGTAATTACCCAATTGAATGTAACTTTAGAAGCGAGAAAGATTCAGGTTGCAATTTTTGAGACGTGATCGTTCCGATTGATAATGTAAGAAATTTCATTCTCTGTTAACAAAGGGTTTGAATGACTTTGTGATTTTCAGATTGTAAACGAGAATGTTTCAATGACGTGGTGATCTTAATTTGTACTGACCAAAAATGTACCAAACCCAGGGTCCTGTACCGCAATACGTACCCAACCAAAGCTAAAGTTTTTCCCCTAATGAAGACTACTGTTACTTGGGGATGTCAATTTCAAGTGACTAGAACTTTCAACATTTTGTTGAAAGAAATAAAAGTGTAGGATATGAATAAGAAAATAGACTAAAATGAAGGGAACAAGATTTCTTGTTATTGATTCTGATTATCTTGAAATTGCTTATTTCTTAAAGAAAACATGCTTTAGCCCTTTCAATGACAACTGACCTTCATGAAACCATTGTCTGCATCGGCAACAGTGCAACATCTGTTGATACCATCTGCAAAAACAAACAAAAAAGTAAAACAGATTTTTCATAATAAGATACGTATCTCGATATATCTCATAGCAATATGATTCGATACGATACACATGATGATATGCTATTTCAAAGTTTTGGACAAAATGAAACATTCCCTTTTGATGAATAGTTTGATTTTCAGACAAAATAAGCCATACAAAGCCAGAGAATGTATCACAATACAGAGGTCGAAATTAGTCTTATTCGGATACTAGCCATTTGGACTAGTGCATTCCTGAAAGCACTAGCGCAAAGATTTTCTGACAAGCCAAATACACCGATATCATCATATTTTCTTTAAATTCAACTAGTCTTTCGAACTACCAGTCATTGCTTTTTACTAGCCCAGCATCTTTTGCACTAGCCATTGGCTACCGGGCTAGTGCTAATTTCGAACCCTGGAATACGTGTATGATATTGCAATCAATTATCATGATTCACAAATACCATGTTTTGCTCTTTTCATACAAGATACAAATGATGACACATAAAAGCAACTAACGTGCCCGGTCCGCCACAGTAGCAGTAACACTCCTCAGCGTTTGACTTGTGATGAGGATCCCATGTGAGCTTGTTTAACTGCAACAATCAGGGTAAGAAAATGATGAACCAGGCACATGCACAAAGCAGTCTTAATTATTATTTAAGGAAGACCAGAGTAATTCATTCGGTTGTTCATCCATAGAATTACTCTGGTCTTCCTTATACCATCAACTTCCACTCAAACAGCTTAATGATTATAGACTGAGATATGATGATTAAAAGTTGTAAGCTAAAGGGCGTTTTAACAACACTCAAACCAAACATATGACATGTTGAGAGAAAACCAGAAAACTGATCAGAGTTCATAAAGAATTCTTAAATCAAAGGCTTTTCAAGGCTTTCTGGGCAAATGTAAGGCAAGAAATTCCAGCAAGCATTATCATGATTTTGAAATTAATAAATCACTACTGTTGGAAGTGACACTATGGCTTTTCCAAGGCTTTTAAGAATTTTTGTAAGATTTAATTACATGTATGGAAGGATTTACAAATAAGCTGTGTAGCAGGATGTCTCATATAAAACATTACAACAAAATGCTTCTACATTTTCCAAGATCACTATTGTTAAAACACAGATTGAACTTACCTGGTAAGGCAGTGTTTGCTTCATGGTTTGAAATGCGATTGCTGGAAACAAAGAAGTTTCAGTTACATATCCAGTTCTTAATTGGAAGGACTTGAAGGACAATGAAAATAGATTTGGTTGTCTGTTGTTAGAAATCTCTGAAGATATCTATTCCGTAAAATCTAATTGTGGCATGGTTCGAAATGCAATTCCTGAAAACAAAGAGGTTTCAGTTACATATCCAGTTCTTAATTGGAAGGACTTGAAGGACAATGAAAATAGATTTGGTTGTCTGCTTTTGTTAGAAATTTCGGATGATATTTATTCCATAAAATCTAATTGTTTCATTACATAAGGAATTACATTTGGTCTTCACATAGCAAGTTTAACGTCAATCTCAAGTTAGGGAGAGTGAGAAGTGAAAGGAATGATCAAGCATCTAAATACAAACATCATTTGTCTTAAAGATAAAATATTTCCTCTAAAACAAAAAGAACACTTTGTAAAATGTCTGGCGTATAAATATGAGTTTGCTGTGAAGTGAAAAAATAATGTTTACCTGTTGGTCCTTTTTTCAGAGCACCTCCTCGCTGATGAATTAAAAATAACGTACATTCAGTCTCGAAGAAATGTAAATATATAAATATTGCTCAATTTCAGTAACCACAAACCACATTTACAGGAAATCATTACAACATGGAGGAGACAACTGTCATACAGTCAAACAATTTTTCTCCACATCATATGTATACATATCATGCTACTTCAGGCTACTTTCAATGCTACCTGCTGGTTACTCAGAATTAAATTAGCGTGTAACAGTATATTGGTTCTTTTCTCTCAATACTGCCAAAAATGCTGTTACAGTAGAACTCGGATATAACGAACTCCAAGGGACCAAAGAATTTAGTTCGCTATATCCGGTGTTCGCTATACGCATACAATTTTAATGATATTATATAGGGACGGGACTTGAAAACTTGTTCGCTATATCCGAGTTCGCTATAACAGTGTTCGTATATTTCTTTCAAACTTCTGAATACATTCCTTCACAATACAGTGTCCATGAAGCGATACAGTTGATACAATCGGCAATTTATTTCTAGTGTATACAGTGACAAGATACACAGAATCTTGCATTTTTGACATGAATAAATGCCTGATGTAGCAGAGCTGGGAATTAATGCTGGCCAATAGATTTTTAAACATAATTGTAGGCTAGAAATTTTGGATAATTCTACTTCATTCATAAATGTTGACTGTATTATAGCATATAAGCAAACATCTAATGAGATCAAACTACAGTTGTTATTGGAAACTGCTTCATCAATTTAACAAGCAATTGACCAAACATTTTGCACTAACTTAAATAATAGTTGACCTCTCACCTTTACCGTAGTAGCAAAGACGCAGAGTCGACACATGAAGTTGACACCAGGCTTAAGAATGCTGCTGTCGATTGGTGGATTGTGACATTGCTGGTGGTAACCTTTACGATGAAACAGAAATAAATTGATCAGGGACTCCCTTTACAAAGCCATAGTAAACAAACACAATCGTAACTCGTAAGGGGCCCTGAAGCTATAATTGCCCATCTTTTTGGCTCAATGTCACTAAGATTTAGAGAAAAGGGATATCTTCATTATTGTGTAGAGTTTTCTCTGTTCAGCATTTGTGGAAAGGCAGGGGTCATGACCCATTTATTTTTACATAAGATGACAAAATTGCCAATTAACATTTTGAAATTTACTTTTGATATGAGGGCACTGGCCTATTGAATTTCATAAATTTACTGCAAAAGCTCTAAAATGGCCCTTTAAAATGACGCTTTCTCCAATGCCAAAGGCTGAATACTGAATTAAGGCAACCTTCTGATTATAAATGCATAAAATTGTCATTAACATATTTCAGTCAATGCTTACCCAAACTGCAGTTATCACAGAGTACAATTTCATTGGGGGCGTCAGATTTCTCATCTCTGCATATACAACAAGCTATATCACCTTTGATGACACCTGCAAAACAGAAATCATTCTAAAAATATATCTCTTGAAAGCGCCAATTCCATAAATAATAATGACAACATGTCTGTAGCATGACCAAGTTGAGTATCTACTGATTAAATTCCAATTACCAATTACTTCACATTCTATAAAACACTGATATATTTATCAGAATTGTAACTGATTTTAATTTTTTTCTAAATAAACTCATTATGAAATTACTCAAATAACACCATCTCTTTTCAAAAACATATTGATACTGCATATCAAAAAAAACATTATTCAGTATCAACAAAAACCTTAAACGGTCTAGCTCAGTACACTGAAATTTGCTTATATGGGAATCTTAGTAACCAAATCAGTAATGCATCTTTGTCAGTAACTAAAGCGGTCATTCTCCAGCTTAACCAACCTCTCTGTATATCCTTGAAGAGAACTAGATACTCAGAGTTGTCTTCGAAGTGTACCAAACATTTGTTTATCTTCTCATCCACCTACAAGAGAATATCAATAATAAAAGCCAAATAATATTGTGCATATTTCAATGTGCTTAACATACTCAAGCTCATACATGAAATATTTTGATAAAGGGGAGCAGAATTAAGGTACATGTAGATTAGGGGTGCAACCACACAGGAGGGTCGCTATACGATACGTATCTAGATATTTGGGGTACGATACCATACATATCTCGATACGACGTATTACACAGGATAGTGAAGTATTAAAAGAACCATAACCAAGAGAAATTGTGACATCAATTAAACACTGTTGACACTGACACAGGGATTAGGAAGGGCAGGGGCCATGGGCCATTTGCACATTTTTTGAAAAAATGGCCCATTAAAATTTTGAAGTTTACTATATTGATATAAGGGCAATGGCCCCTTTAAAATGCAGAAAATTGCTAAAAGCCATGAAAATGGCCCATTGTCAAAAGTGTCCTTCCCAATCACTGCTGACAGGGTAAAAAATTAAAATTAAGAAATTTAATTCCTCTGTAGGTCGTATCGTAGTGTATCGATTCAGAGGCAAAACGTATCGTGTATCGTATCGTCGGCCATATAATCGCGATGCACCGGTGTATCATTGCACCCTTAATGTAGATAAGCGATTCTGAAAATGTTAGTGTTAGGTTGAGATCTAAAGTTCATGACAATCGTGCAGGTATTGTACAATTGTTTCCCTTGTTAAATGTTAATGCTGCAAAGGATAATGATAATTTCCCATTGGTTCTCAAGGGTTGGAAACTGATTAAACTTTGACCGTGATACAAACTTTGAAAACTTCAACTTTTGCAGTTACAAATTGCTTTTTTATGATGTGACTAACATATATTTCTAATTTGAATGAAATCAGTAAAGAAATAATGATGTGAGAAATAATGTCGACATTGTACACCTGTTATATAGAAAACACCATATCAGGGTTCGAAATTAGCACTAGCCCGGTAGCCAATGGCTAGTGAAAAAGATGCTGGGCTAGTAAAGTGTAATCATGGGTAGTCCGAAGGACTAGTTGAATTTAAAGAAAATACAATTATTTAAGGATTGTTTTACATGTTTTGTGCCTCTATCGATGTATAACAGCAACAAATTGTATAAAATCGCGTAGCGGAGCGAAGCGATTTTATACAAAATTTGTTGCTGTTATACATCGATAGAGGCACAAAACATGTAAAACAATCCTTATAATTACAAAATCAACATTTTAACAAAGTTTTTCCTAATTATTTTCTAAAAATCTGTCATCAATGTCGTGAGTTTGTGGTTTGTTACACGAAACAATACAAAGTTGAATGAAAATTGAGAACTCCATAAACTAAAACGGCCGAAGATTTAATTTCGTTTTCGCAACCATTGACACCCATTCAATCACATTTCGTCTTAACCGGAATCCGCATTTTCGAAATAACCCTAATTAGCATATCACACGACGTTCAAAATGTCCGCAGTTTGCGAGACGCTCGAAGCTAACAAGCTTGAGTTATTAAAATGCAGCCTTTCCGGTGAATGTATGGATTGCGTTAGGGAGAGGAATGTATTTACTTGTTACAAACGCAGATTGGAAGTGAAAAGATATATTATATCTGTCTTTGCAACAGAACGTAACTCGCAACTGTCAAAACCGGACCATTGCGTCAGGTGATTGTGACGTCACAAGGAATGAATGCACATGGTATGGTTGCAAATTTTTCTGCATTCATCGAGAAATGGCAGCAGGTTTTTGAGCGCTCTCGTCCAATCAGAATCGCGGAAATTAGTGTAACAAATCCATTTTGTAATTATATCGGTGTATTTGGCTAGTCAGAATATGTATGGGCTAGTGCTCACAGGAATGCACTAGTCCGAATGGCTAGTTCCCATTTAGGACTAATTTCGACCCCTGCCATTGAGGAAACTGCTTGCTAAAATTTAATCAAAACCAGACATTTGTAAGACATGAATACTGATATAATCAGCAGTGTCAACTCAAAGTGAACTCTCTGACCACTTTCTTGAGACAAGTTTACCCAGTCTCTTTTGACTGATTACTTGCGTGAATTGCCTTAGCAACTATTCCCTTGTTGAGAAACTTGGGTTCACAAGAAAGTTCCTTACTTCCCATGATCCTGGGACAGGGATATCTCCCTTGGGTACAGTACAATAAGTCCAAATATATCACTTCTGGAGCAGGGATAGATCCCTGGGGTACACAAGGATAAGTCCCGATATATCATTTGCTTCAGCAGTGGCGGATACAGGATTTTTTTAAGAGGGTCAGATTCTGATTCAGAAATTGTCATTGAGAAGGGGGGTCGCCACACTTTTCCTAGATTGAAAGCGAAAGACTGACAGTTTACATTTACAAATCTTTGGTTTGTTTATGGTATGCGACAACTCACAATGTCTTGTAAAATTAACCAGAGATGAGGCCGCGAGTGTTACCTTCATGATCTTGCCGAGGTAGAACAAGCCATCCTTCCACCTACAGAGAACTTCTAGTCCAACATGGAACTCCCCCTTGGCCTTGTTTCTGGACACAGATCCCGGGGGTCTACCTTGTCGACTCATCACTGAAGATGTAAATTAAATATATAATCTTTCAATATCTCAATACAACAAGGATATTAAGTTTTATAGGTTTTTTTTTGTGTTTTTTAAATCAATATTTTATTTCTGAATCCCTGTTACAATTCCGAACAAGGAACAAGGGGGATTCCTTGTCCTCAGATTCAATAAAGTTGACAGATTAAGTTTTATAGTTGATGAAGGACATAAACCTCTCCCTAGGTTTTGGTTGAAAAGTAAGACATGAGGTTAGGGGAAACCAGCACACAGGAGGTTTTGGGGTTTCCTCGACCCTGAATGTTTATATTTTCAACCAAAACGGAGGGGGAGGTTTATATCTGTCACATCAAGCAAAGCTAATGACAAATTTGGTAAAAAAAATCATGAACTATACATAAAAGTACATGTATTGCACAAACGCAGTCAATTATAGCTTGCTGCCTGCTTGACAACATAGAGGTTCTGAGTTTGCTAACTAATTTGCTACAATTTCAAATCATTCCAAGTCCATTTGATTCAAGAACATCTTCTTTCATGGCCAAATGGGGAGTTGTATAATTGGTTAACAGAATGTTATATTTCCTTCTATTAAACATTATATCTTATTTAATAAGATGAAAATTGAAATGGCATATCTATTATTGTGTAATCAACATTGACACTCTTGGCTGGTAGCATCTTTCTACGGCAAGGTAAAACGTATCGAGCAACTCCTCGTTTAGACCTTGCCTTCACAAGATAGAAAACCGGTGATCTGGAGCAGCGACACCTATCGTGATCACGAGTTACGCCCCTTACCAGCTCTTTCAACAATAGCCAATGAAGTTGCCGTTTACATTCGGAACAAATTCAAAATACTAACAGACGATCTTTTAGAAAACTATCCGAGTGAAATTTAATTTTAAAGTTCAGTCCGCATGGTTGTTTTCATGTTTTTGATGATCACCGAGAATGCAGAGAAAACAAACATTATGTATCACTCAAATAAAGTGTTTCTCTCTCTTGTAAAACGCATACAAAAGTATTTTTTTCAAATCGGTTCATTTAACATGCTGTCTTTTGATTGGACTATTCTACTTCCGTGCAGCGGGTTGAAATGCTAGCACAGAAATTACGGCCAATGATGTCAAGGGAGGAATGGAAAAGTTTAGAAACTTTTTCGTTTCGCCCGTGACGTTGTGAAGATGGGCTGGCAGATATTTGTGTGGATTCTAAGTGTCACTTAGTCGTGATATCCTTCTTTGATCCCCAATATTTCTGGAATGAAGAATTGCCTTAATTGTCACAATATACGGTACCTTAATGTTGCGCTTACCGGTTCAACGGAGAAAAAACCCTGTTATTAGCAATCCAATCAAATTGTAACATTTTATATAGCATTTAGTAGCAATCTGATCATGTACATAACGAATGGTACAATGGAGTTACCTGTCCCTAGTATGCTACCAAAAACTTTTGAAGGAGTCCTTACAATTGACTAAATATGCGCTTACGTCAGAAACATGCGACAAAGGTGAGTGTGTTCAGACCATAGCGGAGGAATGTATACTGACTTGATAACTTTGAACCCCATTAGTGACAATTGAATAGTTTTAAAACATGATTTCTCAGAGCATGCTGTTATAATCAGACTGCTTACCTCATTTCTTTATTCATTCACATAGAATCAAACATGGGAAACAAGAAGTTTCAAGTATCCACTTCTTTCAAATTGAGAAAAACATCACATTGCATGGATTAAAATTTAAAGGCAGTATTTTTTCAAAATAACAGTTAAATAAGACATAATTTCAACATTACTCATCTGATTAAGTACAGTTCGTCATAATTAATTCTATTGCTCATTCTTCGAGGTTCTAAGAACCCATCGAAATGTCTGTCTACGAACCCCCGTGTCTACGAAACACTCTTGCATCTTGTTGGCATCGATTTGTTTTCTGTTAACTTTTCGTGCATTAGAACACACGCATTGCAAAGTTCTTCGCAAACATCTCTTGAGTAAATCACGCGAATTCTTCAACGACAATGTATCTAGTTAATCTTTGTAACTCTGAATGTCTTAATAAGAATGTAAACTTTCGAAGTTCATTAGTTGCACATCAGAATCAACAGATCAAAATTTGGGAATATTCGATCCCGCCTACTCTAAGCATTTACACCTATCATATCGGCGATCAAGACAATGTCCTTCATCAGACTGTTTCATTATTGATTTGAGAACATAATGGCATAATGGAAATACGATAGATTTAAAGAATCACCTCTGTATTAAGTATCTACGTCGAGATTTGTACAATCAGCAAAATCAAACGGGCATTTCTCCCGCCATGCTTGCCTTCCTCGCGGAGTGATATGACAACTTGAATATTTCACTTCCGGTATTGATTTTTTAAATAATATACGGCAAAACTATGATATTATACTAGATGATAATTTGTTTCCACAAAATATGTATATTTGGATAATATTAACATCGAAAAACATACTCTTGTCCGAGTTATATAAGAACTATTTTCTTTATCGTGCTATGGCATTGCCAAGGTCAAGGATCATAAGGTATTTTCACCACCGCAATGTGTAAACATAGATTGTGATGGATCAGGGATAAAAGTTCGTGATATGTGTAATTGATAGATGCTTTATCGTGAAAGTCTCATTATAACCAGAAGTGATTGAAATTTATTAAATTATGTAGCCTTAGCCCTAGCTGAACAATAAGAAGGCACCTTATATATAATTATGCCTTTTAATGAAATCTAATCACTTTTGGGCGCTAGCTGTCTCATATAGAAACCTCACACCAAATTTTTTTCTTAAACCAGAAAGCATTTCAACTTCATAAATTAAACCATATTTTATTAAAAAATACCCTCCATAATAATTTAATAAATGTAAATGGACAATAATGTAGTTCACGGGTAGGCTAAGCTTATTCCAATCATGAGCTGTGGCTAATTACGTTTTTTACACCAGAAATGGTATCAATTAATAATATGTATATGATAGTAAATTCTGCATCAATCTTTATATTTTGTTGATAGTTATTATTTTGATTACGAACATTTACCAACATTTCAAAAACCAACATGACACATTTTCAAAACCAACTTCAAGAATGAATCATGTAATCTTATATATGTGAATAATACACAAATGCTAAATTTTCTCACCTTATTATAATAAGTTATGCTTAAAAAGTGTGACCATTCTCCTCAGCAAGTAACAATTCTTAAAACAAATAATCATTCAATTCATATGAATATTTTTGGAAAAATAACTGGGAATATGAAAATGAGAAAGGACGGATTACAATTTTATTTTTAAACAATGACAGATACGAACACAGTGTGTTTGTCAGAATTCGTAAAAGGTAAGATAAGGGGAAATATCCGCCTCGAGCTTGGTGTTATTCGACGAGCGGAAGGTCCCGCCTCTGAATGGTATAACGAATTTATCCAACCGAATGTTTAAACAAAACGCATATAATATGAAGATAAAGAGTAAGAACTTCGTAAGCCATTTAACTATAGTTTGTTTGAAAGATACATATCGGTTGATCAAAAGTAACCAGCTTGATCATGTCTTCGAGGTAACATACATTGTACATTTCAAGTCGCTCAATCTGCACGCTTTTTTCATGCTTTTTATGTGGCGGGGTATAAATGATTTATTACCCCGCTCAAGAGGGTGGTATCAGTATTTATTCAGGGTCACGTGGACCAATCAGAGATCGAGATTCTTACAGGAGGTAGGATAAATTAATTTACCCCTATTCACAAACAGAATTCATTTTTAAATCTATTTATTAGAGATATTACAGTTTAAACTCGAAATGTTCATTTATCATAAAGGGACCACTTAGTCGTACTAAATTTGCGATTTTAATTACCTAATAATATAAATATCTGATACATGACTGTCATTAACTATGCTAGTAACTGACTTACTAGACTAACATTTAGTCCCGGGAAAAAAGGAGTTCTTTACTAATTTTATATTTTGGTCTTTAATTTAAAAAGAAATAAAAATGACTACATCTCACTAGATCCGATCACAATCAGCCACAAAATTAACAGTTTCAAATATGATTTCAATTTTCAACAACCTTCCAAAGGCCCCTTCACTTATTTATGAATGAAGTGTGTAGTACTATAAAGTGTGTACGAGCACGTGGTTCTTTGGTGTCAAAGCGCGAGGCACGTGCTTCTTGCTTGTCAAAGCGCAAGGCACGAAGTAAATGGTTTAGGCTTGTAAACTTCGTGCACTTCATGGATATGGACCTGCTTCAAGACAAAGTTTCACAGGTTGTCCATTACGTTTTCGATTGTGAAGGTCTAAGACGCGTTATTAGCGCCCACATAGACAGTTGCCATAAAGAAACGTTTCCCTTGGATTTCCAATAAAAAGGTACTTTAAACAACAAGCTTAGCCCAGATTTTGTAGCTTATATATGAAAAACGTTAATTACGTATCATTATTAAATTATTTTGGATAATCCTAAACTTATTTTCCTAACAAAATATTCAGAAAACTTTTGGTGCAACATAAATTAATCATGTTTATTTCTTGGTTTAGTTATTTCTAGCGTGAACTAAAGTCTACAGTGTTATTAGGTGATTTAAATATTTTGATTCACGCAAAACGTGTAAGTATTATGACTGTTTTCCAGCTTGTTTTATTTGATTATTGATACGTTCAGTTCACTTCTATGTCTTTGTTGTTGATAACTTGTTTTAAACCTTGTGAAGGGAAGGTTTACAAAAGTATCCTTGCATCAGATGTCAGGACTCTTTCGCCTAAAAGTTCCGATATTAATCATGAACAGGATACTTTTATGAATGGTTGCCATGGACAACGAGGTCTTATAATAATAATAAATATAGCCGCAAGCGGCGACAACAGGATTCAGCCGCATAAACAGCGTGTTCAGTACAAAGATAAACATGTCAGGAGTCAATCCTGAAAGTTTCATCAAATCCTGTCGACACGTGTAGCTTCAGGAGCCTTTTTAGCATTTTTCTTTTTTTCCGACATTATTTATATCGACTTTGATCAAATATTTTGAACGAAAATGATTGTTCGCGATCGATGTTTTGACAGATTCCTGTTGTATATAAACTCGTCTTACATTCCTGAAAAAATTGCATATTTCTGAGTCCAACTTTTTGAGTTACCGCCCTTTGATAATGACACATTGTCCTAAGTCACCCAACTTTGAACACGTATAGCGCAAAAACTATTTAACGTAGAGTCTTTTTCGAGGGTATCCTTTAATGTCCAATGCCTTAGCTACAACATACAAAAGTTTCAGCTCTCTGTTGCAAGTATCTTCAGAGGAGTTGATCCTCAAAGGTGCAAGGGGTCCGGAAATTCTGAAAAGTTGAAAAATCCAATATGGCGGCCAAACCACGTGACCTACGACTTCGTCCTGATTGCCTTTTTTGCTTAGAATGTCATTGTCCATCTATGTGTAAAATTTCAAGTCTCTAGCTGAATTTTGAAAAAAAATCCCATGTTAATTTTTCGAACTTGGATTCGACCATGACCTTTTATTTGTCGGCCGATTTCGCCCAAAAGCTTATTAGAGCCTCTTCTCATAGAGGGCTATCAGTGTACCAAATTTTACTGTAATAGTATTAGCCGTTTTGGCTGAATCACGGCCACAAAATCGCTGGAATAAAAAAAAAAAAATAATAAAACACGCCAATAACAATAAGGATTCAGCCTTAAGGCTGAATCCTTAATAATAATAATAATGGGCATTTATAAAGCGCTATATCCATACACAAGGTGCATGCTCAAAGCGCATTGAAAATAAGAAAATTTAAGGTGATGAGATGAAATGCTATGAAATAAAGCCTAAAAGTAATACTGGTAGCATTGATTAAGGATATTTATAATTAGAGTCTATGGGTAGAATCTATGAATAATAGCTAGAAAATAGATGAGTTTTGAGCTGTGATTTAAAAACAGTCAGTGAGGACGACATTTTGATGACATAAGGAAGTTGGTTCCAAAGTCTTGGAGCAGTACAGCTGAAAGATTTAAGTCCATAACTGGTGTTTTTATACTTTGGCATCTGGAGAAGCTTCAAATTCTGGGATCGAAGATCTTTTGCAGTGGTATAGTCCTCCAAGGAATTTAAAAGATATGCTGGAGTCTAGGTGGGATGTAATGTTTTAATCAGAACTGCACAATTATTTTTCACAGAGTGTTCCATGTTTTGTGTTTTTGGACTCTGTTCGAGGGTGTCGTCAAAGGGGACAACTTTTCTCAGAAACTATTTAAGATAGGTTAACCAAAGTTGCTGTCTGTCTTCATTGTATCAAAATCTTGATGGAGTTCGAAAATCAGAACTGCACAATTATTTATACACAGTTATTGCCCTTGTTCCGTGTTTTTGGACTCTGTTCAAGGGTGTCAACAAATGGAATTTTTTTTCTAAAAAATCATTTAAGATAGGATACACCACGTGGTGCGGTTATCGGGTCAATATCAGAGGTAGTTATTTTTAGATAACTGACCTCAGATCAACCTCGAGGTTGGTTATCACGAGGTTGGTTATCTGATAACCTACCTCTTGATAACTGACCTCTCGGTTCGATACGGTGAACATGTCTCGGCTACGCCTCGCCATCTTCACCGTATCGCACCTCGAAAAAAACTTGCCCTCGGCTTACGGGTCTTAATGACCCTTCGCCTCTAATTGTGACTTTTGATATTCTTTAGAATTTGTTGTGATTGTCACCTGTGCATTCAGATATATTATGTCTTTATTTCAATATGCCATTCTAAAGAATATCAAAGGCCAAAGAACGATAATAAAAGAAAACAAAAGACAGAAAAAATACTCTTTATTACAGAGAACTTTTGAAGTAATTTTCATATTACATGTTCATACTGCTTTCAATTCTTTCTATTTGGTTTCTTTGAAACATGCAAACACACTCCCACACACAATCCCCTTGGGCCTCAGAATCTATGCTAGTGTTCTCTTCAATTAATGTTCCAAATCCTTCATAGGAAGTCAGTTGTTGGGAGGTCACAATCATTTGAAATGGTCCTTTTGAAACAATGTACAAGAAAGCCGACTTCAGTATCAGCAAACATTTAACTGTCCAGCTATCATCCATGCGTAGTTCCTGAAACATTCAAAGGTTTAACGCTACTAACAGTCTGATTTCAAGTGCTGACAAAAACACATTTCCATTTAGATACATGCATATTTCATATCATCACGCTTTCCCCGAAATAGTAACTTAAGTTTGCAACTGTCATTTCTAACATCGACTTTTGAATAATTTAGTATCTTATTGTTTAATGGACGATTGATAGTTTCAACGTTCACACGAAATTTATTGAAGATAATATCATACCAAACTGATCTCAAAGTCAGAAATCTAGCTAATACCCATATGTGTCTGCATTTTATATACATAGTACAATACTAAAAAGCATTTCTAAAGCAGAAAATGCGTACACGCTTGTTTTGATTCCTTGTAATACTTTAAACATATTTCCGAGTCTATTACATGAAACAACAAATAAAGTATACTTTTCGATCAATCTCACCTTAATTGACTCCGGGAAAGACCTCGAAACACCGGCAAATATATCTGTTTGACACCAGCGGTGGAGAGCACTCCATTGTACCAACCTTCTTGAAACCATGTGCTTTAGGTTGTGTGCTGCACGTGAATTTTGAGGAGTTGCTTAGCAACTTGGCGTACAAGAAGTCCGTGCATCGCAAGATGAAATAGGCGACGTCCGTGCAGCCACACAGTTTTTGACTAGTGATGGATTATTACATTTTACATCATTTGCCACCAAACAAAATTTCATTGACGTCCGTTTAAAATTTGCATCAAAATAATTAAATTATGGTTCAGTTCAGTGTGACATTTTAAGGTTAATAGCTCGGTAAAAGAATGAAAATGCACAGTTGGTAAACGGCTTAGAATTGTTTTTCCGACTACTTCGCCAGTTTTATCTCAAACTGCACGTGGAATACGCGCAGTGTTAAAATGATATTGATCCATTCCTCAGGAGTGGAAGTTAACCATGCTAGACACCATTGTCACTTTTGAACTCATTATCAACAAACTTATATTCGGCTAATATTGATATTTTCATTAAAAACGGAAAACAGTTTTAACAATAACCATGTAGTGTATGTGAAATAATAACCTCGACCTCGTGAATATCTGTGATAACCATCTCGCTGATCGCTCGATGGTTATCACAGATATTCACTCAGTCAGCGGTCATTATTTCAACCATAACCAAATTTGTGGTGTGTCTTAAGGCTGTCAAACCCTTGATGGAGTTCAAAAATGAAGTAAATGCAATTACTTATTACCGAGTAACGGCATACGGAGGAAAATATTGGGAGCTTTTAATGAAAACCTTTTTGACGGGGGATGTTGATGACACAGGGACGTGTATCGCTTAGAAACAGCGCTAGAGAGACATATATGCGTATATACCCCACCCTATATAGAGACATATATGCGTATATACCCCACCCTATAGTATATACTATAGGGTGGGGTATATATGCATATATGTCTCTCTAGCGCTGTTTCTAAGCGATACACGTCCCTGTGGTTGATGACCATGTCTTCTTGTTATACATAGGCCTATCATTGAGAACTGACTCATGTGAGACCATCCGGTATTGAGTGCGCATGCGAACTTAAGTATCATCATGTTTGATAAAGTGAAAATAAAACAGTAGGCCTAAGCGAAGTCCTTATAATTGAGTCGCCTTTAACATGATCGGTACAGTGCCTAATATAACAAAGAAGTTGTCTTGGTAAACCATAGGCGTAGGAACAGGGGGGGCACAGGGGGGCCCGGCCCCCCCCACTTCCGAACCTGGGGGGGGCCCTGCCCCCCCACCTTTCAAGAAATTTTTTTATAGAAAAAGTCACTTTAACTCTGTATTTTAGGGGGAAGGAAAAATGAGATGAACGGGCCCCCCCACCTTTGAAAGTGGGGGGGCCGGGCCCCCCTCCCTGAACAGTAAGATTTTCGGTTGACAATTTTTTTAAAGAAAAGGGGGGAGGGGGTGTGGGAGAGGGAGAGCGAGGGGATTTGGATTGGGATGGGAGAAAAAGGGAATCCCCTTCCCCAGCATCTTATCCTTTTTAGGGATCTACCCTGTAATTAGAATTGTAAATGGGAAAGGGTTCAGATTTTTGTTACCTCGAAAATGCGAGGATATTTAGATATTACCCCAACCTTCCCAGGGGGTGGGGCATAAAAGCTCAGGGGTCAGGGAAAGTAGAAGGGTCTACCCCATCACCACTGAAACGGACATATGGGTAGGAATGTCCCTTTAATACTTTAAACACTTTTCCTAAAAATTATTTGATCTTAAACATCATTGAAAGATGTGTGTTTCATCTTTGTAAGAAAGAGACTTTGAACTATATATGGCAAATAACAAAATGTATCGGTTTGTCTGCGTGCCTGTCAGTTTGTCTGTATTTAATATGTCTGATATAATGTGAAACATAAATTTGAAACATACATGCACGTGAATTACCCCCATGAATTAGGGTTTTTTAATCGTTTTAAAGGAATTATTTTTTCTTCCTTTTAATTACCATTCATAGATAATTTATCTTGCAAAAGTTTTAACTACCTACTGATGTGAATAAGTGAGATCTTTTCACTGGGGCCACGCCCTTAAAATCTAAATTTATTTCCATATTATTTAAAAGGCATAAAAAACTGATTTTTTGTATACAGACTACTTTAAAAAATATGATTAGAATTTGTGGTGAATTTGTTGCCCCTAATAAGGACAATGCCCTTCGGAGCTTTAAAGCTTTATTATATCCATTTTCAGAACAAAATGCGATCCTTTGAAGTGAATTTCATTTTGCAAGAAACATTATTTTCAAAGATATTGTGACCCTGTTGTACTTTACCTATAAAGGCTAGAAAATAGCTGCAAAAAGCCAGATGAGGTACAGAGCTAAGGCTATACTTTTCTATTCTTACCTGGAAGACGTATTTGACCATTTTAGCTTTTTGTTTCACGTTCATCATTCACGTTTTTAAGTGTGATATTTAGGCCAAATTTAAAAACTCAAAACCATTAATATGATGAGAACAAAGACTATGTAACAAAGTTTCCCCTTAAGCATTCCTATAACGTTTACTCATAGTAATTTTAATCTTTTCACGTGACTGAAAATATCTGAGTATATCAAAGCTGTTATGAATATTTAAGCTATTAAAACATTTTTGACCTATTCACAGAGTAAAATTGACATTTGAGCTTATTTAAGTTTCTGAGACCAAAGGAGTTAATGAAAAACAAGAAGAAATGATGGAGATAAACTTGCAGAATTTGGAGAATGCTTCCTATTTTTTTCAAGATTATAAGGTCAATTATTATTATATTATCGATACCAACAACAAAATTATCATTATCATCAGTTATCATTAATCACTCTATGAGTCACAAATCATCCATGAATTACTTCCATCATGAAATCCATCAATCATCCATCTACGACTATGAGTCATACATCATTAATTCATCAAGCATTAATCAGCAATTTTCAATCATTCGTTATCAATTCATTATCAATCAAACAATTACCAATTATCAAACACTAAAACAATCATTATCTTCTATAATCAACCATTCAACACTTAAAGATTATCATTTATCACTCTTTCAACACTTAAACGAACGGGCCCGTAACAATCATTCACCAATCATCAATCAATAACGTATCAATCATAAATCAATTATTCATCAATCATTGTAAATAATTCAACACTAACCAATCAATAATTCAACACTAAACAATCAATCATTCAACACTAAACAATCAATCATTCAACACTAAACAATCAATCATTCAACACTAAAAAAAACATCAATCATTCAACACTTTAAAAAAAACATCAATCATTCAACATTTAAATCATCAATCATTCAACACTAAAATAATCTTTTATCCATAAAATTCACATATCATTAAACCAAATTTGGGTCCCCACACAGGAATCCCCCCCGCTCTCACAAAAACAGTTTGCCCCCCCCCCCCCCCCCCCCCCCCCCAACTCAGCAATCCATATATATCATTGTTTGCAATCCCCCCCCCGCTCTCACAAAAAGAAAATTTGGGCCCCCCCACTCAACAATCCATTTATATCATTGTTTGATTTCCTTGAGAGGCCACCCCCCGCTCTCACAAAAAAAATTTGGGCCCCCCCACCCCTCAAACCGTTCCTACGCCACTGCCTCGTACACTGTTTTTCGTTTTCAAATATGTTATTTCCAAAACATTGTCAGAGGTAAAAAAAATGTGGATAATGATACCGAAATATAACAGATGTGGGCCTCTGAAGGTTGAAAGATACCCAATCTCATTAAAATAACATCATAATTTCTTCAGTAGCGTAGTGTAGCAGATAGATCATATTTTAATAAGATTGAAAGATACCAAGAGTATTTGCTGCAGCATTCGATCGTTTTCTGCTTTATGCAAACTTCTTATATTGAACTCCATTGGTTCAACAGTAGTCATGTTGGTATCAAAACCGAAAATTCCATATTTTTGGACCAGAAGGCATGCTGAGGTCGTTACGATGTCTATTGGATTGTTTGGATGAAAAGTTTTGAGGTATTTTTTTTTATATGTATGCAAAAACACAACAAAAAAAGAGACAAAATCAGACACTGCCATGTTAGATATGTGTTATTATGGTGTTTATCATACCAAACAAAAATGTTGAAAATAAATTTAACAAACCTAGCCACATTAAAATAATGTTTAAATGGACGACAACATCGACTGGTATTCTAATTTTATCATCACATCATCAACGTGACAAGCTACTTAGACATTTCTTGCGACCCAGTCTCCGTTAAATGTAAGGGCAAAGGCCTATATTGAAATATTGCCCCAATCACCCTGTTTAAAAAAATGCAAAACGGATATACCTTCCATATTTCTACCTCATAAAATTTCATGTTACATTTGAAGAAGACAGTTTCAGACCACAGGCCCATAGAACATACATGTATATCTTACAAAACGCAATGAACATTATGAAGCATCATTAGCTGCCATTAATCCCTGAATAACTCGTTTAAAAGCGTGGGCAAGTTGAGAGTTGCTTTGCAATATTCTTACAGTTAGAAGACATATAAAAAGTATAACTTTTACATATGTTGATTGTTAAAATATTTATCTTTGAATTAAAGCCATAAAACTGAGGATGAGGTACGTAATGTCAACAGAAAATGGAATTCATCATCAATAAATTCAAAACCTAATATTTGATATTGTGTATGGCTTTGCATGTGTTCTAGGTCGAACGGTGAAACGATGTACAGATGCATCACATCATTGAGTACAACAAAAAAGTTGAGATGGTGTTGTTGCATTCAAAAATGTAAACTGTAATTTTTGTTTATGCTTGAGTTGGCTTACAGTATTGACATGCCATTCGTCCAAAGTAAAACACATTTGCAGATATAAATAAAGAGTTGAAAGAACAGACCACAACTTAAATTCGTTGAGACAATAACCCATGGCATAAGGTACAAAATGACAGTATGACACATTGGTTAAAACATATTTATTTCCCAAAAGAAGGAACCGGATTTGTAAACAAGCAAATGCTTACATTAAATACCGATCCGGATATTAAAATCACAATATGTTGTCATGATAATATTCGAAGATGATTATAAACATGTAAAATGTACACCAACAAAACGAATAGGTTTAATGGCCATATTTCAAAATGCAACTTGAATAAACACACCAAGTATGAGTATAACAAATCATAAACATAAACAAACATGTAGACACAGTTTAACAGCTCAACATTTTCATCTGATTATGCATAAAGCTGGAAAGTGAATAAGAGAAGTTTCATAATGTTGCATTTTGGTTCTAAACAAATTACTGAGTTTTGATATTAATAAACCGATACTATTATAATTTTAGACACGAAAATGTTCTGTATGTTGATATTTCTTGGTAAAATATTCACAATATAAAATAAATTTCAACTCATCTTCAAAAGTATCCATTCAGTACAAATTACATTTACATCAGAAGTAGGTACCATATTCAATCATTCTTTTTCATCTGGCTAAAATACTATTTTTTCTTTGCAAAGGTACCTGTAAGTACACCAAACGTACACCATTAAACGTACTTGACATTATTTTAGTTTTGCCCACATGCCTTCAAAATGATAAATTAATTTTAAAAACAAAGGTAACATTAATTTTAGAAATCACCTCCTCTGTCTATTTAATCATGTTAATCTGTCAAGGACGTTATGATGTCAAAGTATTTTTCCTTTCCTTTTTCCTTCCTGAATAAAAGTATACAGATGCATATATATGAGTACAATAGATATGTCATGTCAATATACAGTTTTTTAATGGACACAGAGGAAATTAAAATATAAAGAAAAAAGACAAGAACCTTTCACTCGTACATTCACACCTTTCTTATCTCTAACATTTTCTATTAAATCTTCATACCATTGCTAATCAGTTTCAAGTTTGGTAAACATTGACCATTTACTTTCAAATTTATTAAACTGAGCATTATTCCAATATTTTTTTTTACGGAAAAAAGTTAAGCACCCCCACTTTTTTTCAGCAACAAAAGTTGCCTGATAAAAAAGAAGGCGACGTGGTTGTAGAAATAATCGTATGGTATGATAGAACCATAATTTAGTAGTTTAGGGAAGAAAGTTTCATCCTGATAACGTTTCGCATCTTTTGGATAATTCATAAAATTGTTGTAGTTTTATGTCAAAAAACAAGTTACATTATTCTGATAAAAGTAAGTTGTTATTGGTAGTTGTGATGTTGGTATATCAATTCTTTCGAGCCCTTAGGTCAAAGTTTAGTATGAAAATTTTAGTCAAAAGTCACTATTTAGTCCTCTAATAACCTTCAAAGTCGCAAAATCTCAAAAAAACTAAATTTAAGGAAAATGGTGTAATAACAAAAGATTGTCAGTGTCAACTGTAATGACCCCTAGAAATCAATGAGAAGTGTTTGATTAACAGATTGAACCCAAAAGAATCCAAAGATTATTCCAAAATCGTATGTTTCCAGCCATTTCATCAATAATTGACAATAACTTTTGAAAAACTGGATGCCATTTCAACGACCAGTTACTTCCTCATTATTTGAGATAAGAGATGATTTCATGTGTGGAAGTCAAGTTGGTAACACAAACGTTATTTTTGATGTCTGAAACTCATTATCTATTGCCTAGTTTTGGCACTACAGCCATACTTATTTTGTGTGAAATTTCAGTACCATTACAAATTCAATCGTAATTTCATAAATTGTCTACATGGACGATCTTTCTTTGAAGAAATTATTACAAAATCAACAATTTTATGTTAAAGAGTAATAAATTCACGGTGCCGGCATGCCGTAACTTTGCCATAGCATCATTTTTTTTTATTTCGAATTTAGGGGGTGCTTAACTTTTTTCCGTATGGATATGAAGTATCAATGTCAATTCATGCTTGTATACTTTTGTATTAACTTACTCAACTTACACTTCAAACTATAACATTTGGTTGAGGCTAGAAGCAGTAGTAATGTTAGGATTGGACATGTATACACTTTACATGTTAAAGGGACAGTAATACGTTTTTTTAATCTCAATTTTCACTGATAGTTGTACGTTAATGCTAAATGTATTATTTTGAAGATGTAAACAATCTCATTACTCCCAACAATCATCCATAGTCAGAGAACAAATTATAAAGATTCTCATTGGCGGCCATTTTGTGTGAACACCTTTTATTCATTTTGTGTAAGAAAAGGGAATCGCATGGCTGAACTTGATATATTTGATTTATTACTGCTTTGTTTAGTTAAAATACATTCTCTTTCAACTGAAACCATTTATTTTCATTATCTTGAAATCACCTTGTATATTCCCCCTAAAAACGTGCTACTGCCCCTATAACTTTTCGTTAGTTCGTTGAAACGGATGTTTACGGAAAAACAAAACACGTCATATTTGCATTTAGCAAGTGAATTAATTTTGGATATTTAAATGTAAACATAGAACGAGAGAAATTTGAGGTATTAGCAAGATAAAGGAAAAACACGAAATACCTGAATGCTTGAGTTGTGTTTCCAAAAGAACGTTTTACTGATTAATGCGCGTCATTGTCCGGTTTTCGATCATAATCCCGACCTCAAACCTTCCTTGTATCACTATATAACGCCGATTAGTATTTAAATGATATTTCTCCTTCAATAGTCTATACTTCTCTATCAAATGACACTATCGACAGAGTTTTGCATATTTAACCTCCAACAACTCACGGAGTGTTATAAACGTTAACTTTGTATGCCAATTTGATCAAAATAAGGTCCTTCTTGATTTTCGAAGCTCTCTTAGTGCTAAGATAGTCGTAGGCCAATGTAGCTGAGTTAACTAAGCTTGATTACGTTCTCTCTATCGTTTCCACTACATCAGGGCTATGTATCTTAGCTAAGGCCAATGTTAATGTATGATACTTACGACTATCTTAGCACTAAGAGGGGTTCGAAAATCTGAAGTTCTGAACAAAGTGGATTTCACCTAGTTTAACATATACCACCTGGAATTCCATCTCCTACCGCATTGTCCGAAGGTTATACCTTATCAACTCATCATCAGCTCAGTGCTTTGTGAGAAAACGAAAGAAAGAGAAGGTCATACTTGTCCGCCTGCATAATAAATGCTGCTCCAGATTACCAATAGAGGTAAAAACCCTTTGACAGAGCCTGAAAAAAAAAATGTTATGTGATAGGATACGTCAAATCATATTTTGAAAGGAATATCGAAATAATACCTAGGTCAATGAGAAGGAAGGGAGGCAACTGAGTACAAAACCATAGCAAATCTAACAGAGAACATGAGAGCTTAATATCATAAAATAAAAACTCGAATTTTATTGACCATTGAGGAGACTAAGTGTTCGACTAGATGGAACTGACCTCATCTGAGTTGGAGCCGGTCAGTGTCCAGCAAACAAAGTCGAGGCCAAGCCCTCTTTCCTTCACTGGACACAGAGAACTTACACTGGACAAAGCTCTCTTTACCCTTGCCTTACATGAGTAAAACTCATATCGACTGTAACTGTAACATAAGAAGAAGAAGAAGAAGAAGAATATATATTTCATTAATGTGTCACATGTTATTATGGAACATTTTCAACATGTAGTTCATCGTATCGAATTGACATGGGTGGTTACATGGTATACATTCTCAATTCTCTGATATGAAAAAAATACAAAAGAAAACAATAAGAGATAAGTTATGTAAAATAAGTGTGGTAAGAAGACCGAGTGAAAATGAAATCTTTCCTCTTCTCGAAAGTAAAGTTTCATTCTATGTATTTCCTTGTAGCGGCAATGAGCACTTTTAAAATGTCGTATTGTCGTATTGTTTGTTAAACAAACGTACGTTACTAAGCATGACAGTACTAGAAACATAGTGAGAACATGTTCTTTATTCAATATATTGCCATACATCTATTATACCTCGTTGACAGACCGGTCTTCATCATACATGTAAGAATGTAATATAAACTGATACACATTGACATGATGTTACACATGATGCTATATCATTGGAGGTATAAAGCTAGAGTGAATATCTAGTTTCGTATCAATCAAGATACGAAACACGAAAATTAGTTAGGCCTAGAAGTAATTTGTTTCTGGTTACCGCCCGCGTCAGTTTCAAAACCCCGCATCAAGCCTTTTTTTCAGGATGTTGACAAGGGAAAAACTGGAAATTTAGTCCCATGGTCTAAAAAATAACATTGAAACGCAGGCTCTTAAAATGTTACTCGTTTTTTTCCGTGAGTGCCTTCAAAGACGCAGTTAGAAAGTTATTTAAAGGTTTTATTTCCTTCCTTTTGGTTCATGTTCAATAATAATACAAAATTGGAAATGCATTTTTTTGCCTGAATGCAAAGACCAGAAACATTTTTTTGGGCCTTATGCTAGTACGACATATAGTAATATAAACATTATCATCATGATCTCTCATGACATGTTATACCTGCCAGGTGTACAACCAAAGAAGGGCCTCCTCAGATCCAGGGGGACAGTCTTCACTTCCTGTGTTCCCTTCACACTTCCAACCATCATCAAGTTGCCTGTAAAACAAATGCAGGCGAAATGGGACCTCATTTCCTTATTTTGCAATTTCCCTAATCCTATCTACAATAAACAAACTGTGATCATTCGTCATTACATCTAGCGAAATGTTTCCAAATCGCGCATGCGCGTCACGATGAAATCATTCAATCATAAAATAACTGGTCAAGCGCTTCGAAACGCTGCTTGTGCACCCTGATTACGAAATCCGATTGTATTCGGTGATTTAATGTTTTGACAAACGTGGGGCAATGACACCATCATCAAGTCTTGATGCATGGAAACCCCGTCTTTAATTATTTAAGAACTAACTTCCCGTCCACAGTCGGTTCAAAATTAATCAAAGGTAAGATTAACACGACCGTCAATGAATATTTCGCTAGATGTAATCACAGATAATTAAAACTTAATTAAACGTAATTGCTTCCAATCAAGATAAAGCTTTTGGTGTGTGAGGAAAATCGACACTAATAATCATGATAATGCATGGTAATTAAAACTTCCTGAAAATACCCCTTGAAATACATTACAACACTGCATGACTTCACCCAAAGCGAAACTGTGGAAAACCAGTTGTGACAATCTGACTTGTTTTCAACAGAGCAATGAACACCCGATAGCCCATACGCAACAGTATACATGGATTACATTTACCTATATAAATGAAGAGCCCGAGGTAGTATGTTTCCCCTCTCTCGACTAGTACAACATCGCCTGGCCTCAGTTCCCGGCCTCGGTTGTCTACGACAGTAACACTAGCCGAGCTCTCCTCGGTAGCTGAAACAAATACAGGGTAAAAGCGATAGATATAAATCTCAAGCGTTACATTTATGTTATTTGTGGATTTATTCTCCTAAGGTATACTTCTTTCAGGGCCACATACGATATCCCTTGCTAAAACCACCCCTCTTGACCGATGGACATTCTTTCTAGGAAAGACAAGCTTACATGTAAAAAAGACAGATATATACCTCAAGCGTTATAGTTGTGTTTTTGGGGGGTTTATTCTTTACTCATGCAGGTGAAATTCTTTCCAGGCCATATACAATATCCAATGCCCTCGGGTTTGGGCTTCAGTCCTCCCTCTTGGACGATCCCTCGGGCAGTGGACATTCTATCTAGGGAAATCCCCTGGGAAAGGTTGTTATCCTATATATATATATACGACCTGTGTGTATACAAAGGGTATAAGGATATAGGATAAACGCGTGCGACGAATGCACCAAATGAGGTTTAAAGAACCAACTAAATTCATTTCTTGAGAAAGCATTCCTCATTTCAAATTTGTATGAGTGACGATAAATATGTAGCCTCATGCTTTTTAAATAATTGTTATGATAATGATGTATATTCAGGATCAATGGATTTTGCATGTAATGAAATAGTATATATTCCAAATGTCCATATGAATTTTCGTCAGCGTTGATATTCTATGAGTACCTAAACTATACAGTAACGTAACTATCCATTTTCCTTTTCCCCAGTAAATTCATTTTTGCAGTCTGAAGTTGATAAATACGGTCAATAAGGTCAGACGAATAATTATGTATCTTCAAGTTCTGAATACTTTAGTAAAAAGATTTGGTGATCAGAAGCGTAAACTGACTTACAGCCCGGTTCATTCAGCAATTCTATCGGTTTGTCTTCACATTTTTTATTAATTGCTTGTTTATTTTTCTCTGCTTTGGATTTGAACATTTTAAATAATTTGTTCCGCTTTGGTTTAGTGTTAGACTCGACTTTCGCCTTGCTCGCTGGCTTGTACTCGATGGTGACTTTCTCAATTGTATTCGAAGGGTTGTTTCTGGATGCAGTATTGGATACGACAGTGACGTTTGAATCTGATTCAAGCAGATTTCGGACACCAAGGCTTGACGGCTCAATGGACATTGGTTGACCACACGTAGGGCATTGTTGACGTTGGACATCTCGGGGGACATTTGAATATCCCGGATGTTGACCTAATTCAAACCGGAAGTGTTGTTCAGTTGGTAACACAGTTCTGCCATGGTTACAGGATGTGTGTCTGCACATCATGTAGTAATGATGATGTATGTTGTTGATGTTGTTGATAGTGGTATGGTTGTTTGGACTGATGACCTGTGTATTTCCTCCCCCGACCCGAGAAGGTCCCATAGTAATGACCTGTTCTGGTGTTGAATGTCTGGCAACTTGTTGGTCGTGGTTTGATTCAGGTGTCGAAAGCTCCAAATTGCCGCTGAAAATGTTGATTTGAATTGTTTGATTGTTTCAAATACGTGATTCGATTTGAAATAAATTGTAAATAGGCTTTATTTGTTTGAATTATTCAATTAAACGTGTATATAAACTAGCTCAATCAAATAAACCATCACAAATAAGTTTTGATTTGATTGTGTGTATATCCTTGTATAATCTTACATAACAGGCCCATAAGGAAACACAATACAATAAGCTTTCAATGATAAACTTATTCATGTAATTGAATGTGTTGATGGAGTATAATATCTCTATGTCATTGAAGAGTTAGGAAATGAAATGTATTCATAACACTACTTCGTATGAATTCGTAACAGTACTTCAAAATGAATTCGTAACACTACTTCGGAATAAATTGTAACACTACGTCGATATGAATTCGCAACACCTCTTCGAAATGAATTCGTTACAGTACATCAAATTGAATTCGTAACAGTATTTCGTAACGCTAATTCGAAATGAATTCCTAACACTACACTTCTCACAAATTAATTCGTAACACTACGTCGAAATGAATTAGTAACATTTTGTAGAAATGAATTTGTAACACTACTTACAAAATTAATTCGTAACACTACTTACAAATTAATTCGTAACACTACGTCGAAATAAATTAGTAACACTACTTAGAAATGAATTCGTAATACTACGTCGAAATGAATTAGTAACACTACTTAGAAATGAATTCGTAATACTACGTCGAAATGTTTCCGTAGCACTACTTAGAAATGAATTTATAACAGTACTTTGTATGAATTAGTAACACTACTTCGAATTGAATCGTAACACTATTTCGAAATGAATTCGTAACACTACTTCGAAATGAATTCGTAACATTACTTCGAAATGAATTCGTAACAGTACTTCGTATGAATTCGTAACACAACTTCCAAATGAATTCATAACACTACTTCGAATTTTATTCGTAACACTATTTCGAAATTTATTCGTAACTCTACTTCAAAATGAATCCGTAACACTCCTTCGAAATGTTTTCGTAACACTACTTCGAAATGAATTCGTAACACTCCTTCGAAATGAATTCGTAACACTCCTCCGAAATGTATTCGTAACACTACTTCGAAATGTATTCGTAACACTACTTCGAAATTTATTTGTAACACTACTTCGAAATGTATTCGTTATACCACTTTCAAGGAAGTGATATTAAAGATAATGGAAGTTGACAATCAATTAACGTTCTCAGAGATTCCGTGTTGACTTTTTTTAAAACCGTAACTCTATGTCAAACTAAGATCGTGAAGTTGATAAAACTTTGCCAAAACTTCTTGTCTGAACTCATTTCTTCGGATTTGCATAGGCTCTCCACGTGAGACTCTTTAGCGTGTAAAGAGAGTCAAACGAAAAGATACAAAATGGTTGGTATAAGTACATTTCTTGAATAACATTCAGGAAATAAAGCGCTCTTAACTGACCTCTCTGTTCCATTTGCTCCTTGAATAGTCTGTCCAAGAAACTGATTTTCTAACACAAGCGCCATCTTGTTATTTGTCCATATTTTGGGGAAGGCCAAGACCAGGATATGTTATGTTACAATGTTGACAGAGGGTTGTGTTGTCCCTTGTTATGGTCCAGTAACAGTGGTGTCAATATCAGTTTGCATTGCATACGGAATTGTGTTGTGAACATAGTGTTGAAACAGTTAATTGGTCGTATTTATTCATTTAAGCTGTATTCGTGAACGTTGCATTAAATTATTAAAATCTGTTTGCATTGAATTAATTGGTCGTATTTGTTCATTGTAGCTATATTCGTGAACGTTGCATTAAAAGTGCTGTGATAACTTTGATTGCATCCAATCAGGCATCATCCATTACAGCCGAAAAACTCAACTAATTGGAGCAGAGGCTCGATCTTTTTTTCAATTCTTGATCTGCCTCGGGCTACACCCATAATCCATAATACCTGAAGAGTAATAACAAGACAAATCATATCAGTTTACAGTTTGTCTTATACGCAAGAATTAATGGTTTCAGATCATCATTGAGGCACGTTATGATAAGCATACGACTTTCACATGATTAGTGGGCGCTCATTGAACAGTGGTGCGGTCCAAAGATCGTACGTTTCAGCGATATCAGAATCGATATGCTTGATAGAAAATGTTCTCAAACGTAACTGCACGGGGTTGTATAGAAGCTTGTATGGCCACCTATGGCATCGGTGCAGGCAGTGATCGATGACGCCATACGTCTGATGACGTTAGTTGAAATATTTGCAATCTCATTTTACGTCACAGACGGCAGCTGACAGTATTTTATTTGTCTGTCAAGGTGGTCCCATAATTGCTCTATAGGGTTCATGTCAGAAAACAGGCAGGCAATATCAGAACGTGAACATTGTGACGCCCATCGTATTCTCTCACGACGATAAAGAACATTCCTCTGAAGGGACGATAAGGTCTGATACCCGAAGAGCAAAGTCTCCATAGTACTGTGCGTTGACTGATGCGAGTCCTAGAGCTGTTGCTGTTGCTGCCGTTGACGCCTCAGTTAAGAATCTTATGGGCAGGTGAATGCGTCGTGTGTATATCTTCCTGTGGTATGTGTATGTCTTCCGGTTCTGGGTTTATCCTGGATCCTGCTTGTTTGTTGGTGTCGTTGGAGCAGTCTGGCCACCATTAAAGGGACATTAAGTATGTTAATGTTCTGATACAACATTTTATTCAAAACCTATAAATTATATCAATCGGTAGATAATGTTTTTAACTACAATTAGGTATATAAGAGTATTCTTACAAATCACAATAAGTCGATGTTATTATGTTCAAAAGACATTTTTTGTAACCGAAAGCGCGCGCTAGTGAATTGTGATGTCATTGAGCAGATTTCCAATTTGTGCGTACTACGTCAGCTCGCCTATTATCATCCGCAATATCAATCAATTACTAACAAATACCAACAGTAGGCCTATGTAAACCAGAGAACAGTAAATTATTTAAACATTATGTTGATATTGAATAACCAATTAACATAACTTTCTTCTCAACATTCCATGTAGCTTTTCTTTTCCTTTTCCCTCTTTGCCATCTGTGTTTACATTCAGTGTGTAAGCAGACTACGACATGGATAAAGTAAATTCGTAACCAAACGAACTCGTACCGGGAAAATTTCCTCATTTTATCTAAAAATTTCGATAATTTCACATTAATTTCGTCTAAATAGGTAACCACAATTTTGTTGACACCAAGAGAAAACTAAACGTGAACAAAAACCCTGCAAATAGTTTTCTTATCGATATCATGGTAGACATATTCTAAATTTCTATGCAAATTAAGCAGTTCTTCATTCCGTAAAGGACCGAGCTACTATAACTAAATTCGTCATTTATTGGTAATGGAATCAACTTATGTAAATTACTTCAACTTGTTCTTTCAAAATTCGAGAGATTATAAACGATATCAGGAATATTCGTTCCGATCAGAAAACGTGACTCTATAATCAGACATGTGCACGACTCGAGTTATCGAGCCTTTTGAGGTCTGTAATCCACGTGTTTTTGACTCGCTCAATTTTGATCTCATATCTATAAATTTATGTTTGGAAGCTAAATATTTATTGACAATAATTTGAGGGCAAATAAGGAGTATTTTACACATGAAATGAATTCAAAATCAGAACCTGCGATGTATGCTTATAGGGAGTATTTAGAAAGAATAATAAACTAAACTGAAATGATAAACATATGACTTCTGACTTATTAAACATCAAATGCTCTGCAGATACGTGTTCGTCGTTTTGTTATAGGCACGAGGAAACACCTCTGCTAATTATTTTGGTTTCTTAGCTTATTTTAGGTTAAACTAAATGGGGATAATGTGTGTGTATATGTTTCAATGAGATAGATTTTTAGCAATATTCTTAAATTTGTATCAAAACACTTAATGTCCATTTAAACACTGAGTGTTCAGGGGCGCTCGCCGCAACCCAGTTACTGAACGTATGTCAAGTGTTGTGTAACTTTGACAGACGTTTCTATGAATCACCATGAAACGTGAGGGGTTTCCTCCCTTGATTCCGGTTTGTATCGTGATGATCGCTATCATCTCGGTCTAGCTAGTCCTATTTTGATTGTCAGCGATTGTTAATATTAGTTTACTAGGGAATCAACCGAACACACTCTACATGTCAACCTTTGCTGTCCAGCTTATGCCACAGTGTAACACTGGACTTCGTTCGAGATATCGTTGACTCTAGACTGGTATAAAGTCCTTTAAGGTAATTCTCACAACGATTATTTTATCAAATATAAGAAAGGAACCTTTAAAGAACTGGTTATCAAATAGAAGTTTAAAGATCAAGATTTGTTTTTCAACAGGTTATAACATCAAATTTTCAAGTAAAATTTCAATTATTTAAAGATTCAATGTATGTTGTTAAATAAACAAAACGTTTAGTTTAACTTAAGGTAGTCCATGTAGTTCTCTTTCATTAATGACCTCGATTCAATTATGTTCAGGAATGAAGTGTAACGAATATATTACCCTATTAGTCTATATAAGTAAACTGGGCTGATACTATGATACTTTATACTCAGACCGGAGCTATCTACTTTCGAAATTTACTCCGCATAAGCGAAATATATAAGTGCATAGGCGACACGAACTTACTAAGCTCGTATTTATAATGTACTACGTCTTAAAATAACGTCACAACACGCAGAGAGCAAAGTGTGCTTGTTTTGACTCGATCTAGGGTATATGTCAGAAGATGTATTTATAACATTGCTGGATATACAGTTAATGAAACGGTAAGAACTTCGTTATATATTATCATATATATTTGTGTCTACCGACTTTTAAAATAGTTTTTATAGTGATTGTACCTCTAAAAACTCTCCTGAGAACGAATGGGTTTTAAAGGGACAGTAGCACGCTTTTGTGAAAACTTCATATTTTTTCACTGATGATTTTACGTTAATGGTAAATGTATTATTTGATAATGTCAAAACTCCTAACACAAACCAATCATCCATAGTCGGAGAACAAATTATGAAGATTCACATAAAGTCAATTGGCCGCCATTTTTGGCTGAACTATACATTATACATTTGATTTATTACTTTTTCGTTTAGTATAAATACATTATCTTTCATTTGAATCAATTTATTATCATTTTCCTGACATCACCTTTTATTTCCCCTAAAAACGTGCTACTGCGATTGGCTAATTCCTACCCTACGAATTGATTTTACTTACATGTGATTTTCGTATTATATTGAATGATTACATTGATAATGCACAATATAATTCACTTTCATTTACTCCAAACGATAGTAGTTTGTGGTTATATATCACATTTAATATGTGAATCCTCGTAATGTATCTGTTTACATATGTGTTTATGTTAACAATATACTTGAAGAAGATAATTGTGTCATTTACTACTATTACTTAGACAAGACATATTAAATAACTCGTATTAATATCGATAAATGATTCATTAATTCCCAGACGGCGATTACGATGGCCAGATCTCGACAAAGAGAATGCGAACGACATGGGAAGAAAAGGAAACATGTCCGGTTTTGCAGAGTAGATGGAGGTAGCTTATGTAAGTATATAAATACTAACGACATAAACTTATATTTAAACCTGTTTCAATCCCTTCAAACGTCCGATGTACTCCCTTGGCTTTATAAACAATGTTTTGATGTAATACGATACATATAATGGCAGATAAAGAATATATCATAAAGTTAATTCACATATTGACGAACTTCAAGAACCATTTTTTATAGATATTTATAAAGATTTTTAAATGAAGAATTATTTTTATGACATAGTTAATAGTGAATTCATAAAGAATTCAGGTTTGATTTTTTTTTAATTATAGGCTCTATGTCATTGTTTAAAAAGAAAACCTGTCTCTCTATGTCCTCGGTCCTAATTGAAACCTTTTCGTTTGCAGGGTTCTACTGTTTCGTCATGCTAGCTTGCTCTCTGCTTTGTTTGACAAAGCTTGTTATAGGTAAGTAATATTCATCATTATAAATGCCACCCCTTGCATGAGACAAAAATATACATAATTATTATGTGAATTAATGAATGAAAATAGATGTAACTGTCCAAAGAGAAAGATAAATGATATTTTTAATGTTTAACCTTCATTATATGGATGAACAACTTCTTTATATGGCAGTAGCAACCATATTAGGATCTATACCGAAACGTCGCTACTGTCAAATAAAGAAGTTGTTCATCCATAGAATTACACTTGTCTCCCTTATACCATCAACTTCTAGAATGCAAATCACACAGATAACTTTCATTGTTTAGTTTGGTGTGAAAAAAAGTAGAATCGTCTCCATTTTCTTCTTAAGAATTAGCACTTTTTTACCACAGGTTTCCTTTACGTCAACACATGTCCAGCTCAACCGATGGTACCCGTCTACCTGATAGTGGGTGGTATAGTACCATTGTTTCTCTTCCTGACTTGCCGACTGGTAGAATCAAACAAGCCAGGGAAGTATATGATCACGTGTTATGATCGAAGAGAAGGGATCATAGTGCTTGTCGTGGGGTTGGTCTTCACATGCTGGCTTTGTGTGGGTACGTATTGTGAGATTTTGAAAGGTATTAACATAAGAAAATGTACAGATAAATTGAAAAAGGTAGAGAGAGGCTTGATATAGAGTCAGACAGCGGGAGATACCGAGAGAGGGAATTAAAGATTATTTAATGACAAATAAAATATTTGGTTTTGTCAGTGAAATAAACTTCAAAGTTCCAATGACGATTTTGTTTTTACTGTAACCAGTGACGATATGTAATATCATAAATGGTAAGTATTCGACTTTCCTAAAAGTGTTGTTACCTCCCTTTAAAAAATATTTTAGAGTTATGCCCCTTGACGTTGTCCGTTTCCGGTGAGTACTCGCAACAATATGGCGGCCGAATATGACGTTAGTGATGTGGATTTTAATCAAATGATTGTCAAACAGTTGAGGAATTACCTTAGAGAACGAAACCAAAAGGTAACGGGTGTTAAAGATGAACTTATTGAACGTGCACGGGGTGCTCATGCACTGAAATTAAAGAAAACTACCCAAGTTTCAGACGTTGTCGACACAGACGTGAAACAGTCAGTTTTATCAAAGCTTCGTACACCAGGTGGTTTTGATATGCCCGATCCCAGTTGCTTAAACAGCGGATGGACAGATAACTTTGATTTGTTGCCTGAATTTAACGAAAGAGACATGTACAACTATCTTGTTTTAAGCACTCATCGGAGTGTTGATAGCAAGCCGTTGAAGGCTATTCGCCAGCTAAAGGCCGCCATCTTTTATGAAGACAGACACGTACATAGTGTCGCTATTCACACTATTACTGATGGATGCGACCACATGTTCGTCAAGTGTGATGTTATACCATCTCTGCCAACAACAGATAAAGGAAACAACCCCGATCATCACGTTTGGGTGTGCCTATCGAAAGTGACAGGTCGTGTTCATTCAGCTTACTGTACATGTGCAGCCGGGTAAGTCTACAGCTCATGTAATATATTGCACCAAACAACTTTCTGTATTTTTAATTTTTAATTCTAATGTTTGTATAATTAAAACTCAACCAAATTAATTATTAGAGATAAAAAAAATACTTTATCTTTATATTAATCCGAAAATGGTGCTATTAAGTAAGTACACAATTAATTTGGCACTGATAATCAATCACTGATACTGTTTTGCGAATTATGTTTAATTTTGCCACCCAAATCATCATAATTAAGCTTAAAGACGCTATCACAGTGAGTATACATACATTACCTTCCTATGTTGAATGAGGTAAAAAATAAGGTAGATATATTTTGTGTTTCAGGGCTGGTGAATCTTGCAACCATGTTGCGGCTCTGCTGTATGCGTTAGTGGACATATCTCAGAAGAAGACTGATGGAGAGTCCTGTACTTCAAGACAATGCAAGTGGATCATCCCTAGAGCCAGAAAACTTGCTCCCTTAACATCTGACAATTTGAATCTCATGTCAAGTGGCAGAAAGAGTATCTTGAAGAGAAAGATAGAAGAAACCATCACCCATCAAGAGCCATCATTAACGGAATGTCTTCCCAATTCTGGTATGCCTCAAACAACTATAAATGTAGAACGGTTTCGAAACAGACTGTGTACTAGTGAATCTAAAAAGAAATGTGGATATGTCTTAACTACTTCCAATTATTCTGATCCAGATGTTAACAATATTCAAGCTGAGAGCGCATGTCTTCCACAACTACCAGTACTTGATAAGTGTTTTTGCGATCATGTTGATCTTTCGTCAGTTAATTGCCAGGACGTTTTCCAAAATTATTTTGAAAGCATTAAAGTTTCTGAAGTGAATGCAGCCACAATTGAGAGGGTAACAAGAGGACAACAAAAGCAAGAACAGTGGAAGGAGGCCAGGAAGGAGAGGATCACTAGTTCAGATTTTGGCAAGGTCTGTGTTCGAAGATCATCTACTGAACCTGACAGACTGGTCCATCATGTTCTTGGATATGGGAAAGAGTTTTCATCGGTTCACACTAAGTGGGGCATTACGCATGAGGCAGCCGCGAGACAACTTTATACTCTCAGGATGACACAAACCCACCATGACATTAAGGTATCACAATGTGGACTGATTGTTAACCCCATGTATCCTTATTTAGGAGCTAGTCCTGATGGGCTTGTATGTTGTGAAAACTGTGAACATTGCAAATCACCTCAGGGACTTCTAGAGATCAAATGCCCTTCTGCTCTGCGAGATTTAACCCCACAGGATGCTGCATTGCACACAGATTTCTTTTGCACGGTTGATGGACACAACAATTTGAAACTTAAAGAAAATCATCCATATTTCTTTCAGGTTCAAGGTCAAATGGCAATAACACAGAGAAAGTGGGTTGACTTTGTTGTTTGGACATTGAAGGGCATGTCAATTCAAAGAATTAAGTTCGATGAATTCAAGTGGGAGGAAATGTGTCAAAAACTTAGAAGCTTCTACTTGACAGCGATTGTGCCAGAACTGTTTTCAAGACGTGTGTATCGTGGATTTAAACTATGCCCCTTAGCTTGAAATGTCACAAGATAAAAACTTCCTTTCAACCTTTTGTTATAAGTAACAAAGTTGTCTAATGTATTGATGTTATCTTCAGTGCTGATAAACTGAAACTGGTGTATCCCACACAGATTTTATATGTGTATTGTATACCTTGTTGCCCATTAACCTGTCTTAATTTAATTGAACAATGAGCATTCTACAAATTGAGAACTTATTAACTGTCACTATCATATCATGACATTTGATCATCATGATACATGAACAATGAAAGACAAAACTATGATCACTTTAATTGGTCTCATTTTGTAAATTTGTATTTGAATGTCGTTATGACATTAGGAGAGCTTACAGTTTCCTTTTTATATTACTTATACTGAATTTATTCTGTGTTTACTAAGAAAACATGTCTTCTAGTGAAGGAGCAGGTAATTTGACTCATTATTGCACAGTGTTAACCAAATGTCAGTGAAAACTAGAGAGAATAAAAAACAAAGTTTCAGCTGAAATCAGGTTAAAATGAGACTTTATTGCTGTCCTTATGACTCATTAGTGATGATGATGATACATTGACTGATGACAAGTATGTTTGAAAACATTTGATTAAGATATCATTGACACATTTATAAATGATAACACAATAAATAAACTCTATTGAGAATTGTGCTTCAATAAGTAAAATGTGATATTAACAAACATTTTCTTAAAACAGTAGCGATAAGATTTTAAATACAAATAAATATTATCCTGAAAATTCCAACATTTACAACAGATTAGTTGATTAGCTGTAGGCTTATTCATAAATATAAGTCATGTTATGTTATGCATATTTTTAAAATTACAGTTTATAATTTGGCCATGTGGCCCAAAGTAAACGGAATAGCCCTTATCGGCACGCACTGGTATATGTCATGTACACAAGGTTTGTGATATCCATTGATAGTTTACATGAATAAAATTATTTCAATTAATACAGGTTTGAGTTATAAACCACGTTGTTAGATGTGTGACTTCGTTCAGTTGAACTGCACTTAAGATATATGTTCTGTGAGTTGATTGAAAAACATTTCAGTTATGTATGTGTTAAGTTTCTAGAGTTTAATACTCACAAGATCAAACAAACGTCATTATTCATCAGGCTAAACAGTGTTCATCAACTGTGTCACAATCATGTGGATTTAGTGGTGGAAGTAATGTGGTCAGTGCATTGCAAATTTTCCAAATTTTGTTCACAGATTTGGATATAGTAATAGGGATGATGCCTTGCAATATTCTAAAGTTTTTAACCCTTTCCATATGTCTCTCCACATGTATTCTCAAATTTGCAATTCTTCTGGTCTTTTGAATTTCTTCTAAGGAGAGCTGTTTTCTCTTTCTTTTAAGGGGAGGAATAATCAAATGTAAACCTTTTGGGGTTGTCAAATCGGATATGAGAAAACCTTTATCTGCCATAACTGCATCACCAAATTCACACAAGTTTAAAATACCAGATTCAATAGTGATTTGTTTGTCACTTATAGCTCCAGACCACAGATCTGACACAAAACTCACTACACCATTTGGAGTTACTCCAATTAAACCCTTGAAAGTTATGTGGCTTTTGTAATGACTATACATTTGGGATTGTCTAGCAATAGAATATGGCTTTTCAGAGAATATTTCCGTACAATCAATCACAACACGAGTCTCGGGGAATAGATCTTTGAACCCTTTTGGCATAGTAGCATCAATAATATTTCTTTTTGGCCAAGATATCAAAAACGACAAATTATTGTACATGAGGTTAATCCATCTATTAATAACCTGAGCGCAAGTGGATCTGGAAACATGAAATCTATTAGCAATATCTACTATCAATAACCCTAGTCTTAGCCTCATCAGAACCATGAAAAACTGATCAATTAATAACAATGATTTTGGTCTACCAAATTTCGAAGAGGGATAATCCCTCTCGTAAGCCTCAGACAGTTCATCAAATAAACACGAAAACGTATGTCCATCGTTCAATCCAGTGTAGAAGTTAACAAGCTCGGGATCTTTCTGTATGTCGGCAAATGTTAATGATGGGAGCAGCACCTGTGTTGCTTCTTCACAAGTGTGACTGGAGTCAGTCTGAATACCCACAGTGCTCGTTGGTGTTGGGTCCTTTCTCCGACTGTAGATTGCTTCCAGGAAACTGTCGTCTGTCTGGGTGGAAGCTGTGCACACCTCTGTAGCTGGTGTCTGACAGAAGGCGTTCCTGTGTAGGGAAATGCTATCCTCTGGTATTGGCCCACAGTAATCATGTAGAAGGACTGATAACTCGTCAAATGATCTGCAGATAAAATTAAACATGCAAAATTATTAATTACTTTAAACCCCAACCCAAAATGATTCTTCTTAGGAAGGAGACAACTTGTCAGAAAAACAATAAGTGCTATTAAATAAAACCATGAATACTTTGTCATGGTGGATACATGTTCAATTAGACACTAAATAAGCCATTGTTATATCTGTCAATTGATTTATTTTATCCTTACATTCCCAGACCACTGCATACCAGTTAAAAAAATAGTGGGTGCTTCATTAAGTCCTTTGTGTATATGGACTGAGAAATCGAGTACAATATAATTATTATTGTCTGCACATCTTTCTGCATATTACAGTGTTTATCACTTAAGTCTCACATTCAGCTTACACAGAAATATGGGGATTATTATTTTTTAATTATTTACAACTAACCTATTTCTTTGATAAATTGAAGTTTGGACCTCTACATCACTGTCATCATCACAATCAGGATTATCATCACTGGCATCTACATCATCAAGCGAAACTGCCTCAGTTTGTTCCTGTGACCTGTCATCATTCATCTGTAGAGAAATAGAAAATTGAATTATTGAAAGATAACATTATCCTTATATTTGAAAAATATTGAAATACAAATAAATTATTGCAATTTTTGATTGAGTAAATTCAATTTGGCCAAACTATTTTTTTCTTCAATATAATCTTAATTTTTTAAACAATTAATATTCTTAACCGTTTACCACAAAGGTGTTGACTACCTGAATATCGATTGAGCATCCTGTCTAAAAAGGTCATGGGTCAGATATATTTCCACACACATTTAGCCTAAAAATATAAAAAAAATATAAAATAAAAATATAATAATGATAATGCGCTATTAACGTACTTTGAAAATAAAAGCTGTGTCTAATCTTATCAAAGGACTCACACTTTCACTATGCAGTAGTACCGTCAGTAATACTAAAAAAAACGTCAATGCGGAAGTAAAAAATTATTTATTTTGGTAAGCTAAAATGATTTACCATTGCTGTCATGATTGAAGACTAATAAAATATATTGTAGCAAATTGTTTCAAACAAATAAAAACTTACAGAATGGCTGCTGAAAATCTTGTTGGGAAAGATTGATGGTACATTGACATGCGAAGATGGCCCCGTCGAACCAACGAAATGGTCTGAGCAAAGCCTCGTGTGCTTAGTGAAGCAGAAATCTTTCCTAACAAGCCGTAATCGACGAAGCCATGCCTGTCGTAGTGTTTTCCGGGAAGGTATCGAATGAAGAGAAATAATTCTTGATTCCACTTGCTTTCCACGATGATTGCTGCACACGCAACAGTACTGTTTGCCCATTTCGCGCTATCTTGACCTCACGTGAACGTCATCGAGTACTCACAGGAAGTGCTAACTTCAAAATTGAAGAGCAAAATTCAAGAGGGATAACTCTAAACGGCCAACACTTTTAGGAAAGTCGAATAGCAAAAAGTACATTACAGTAACTTTGCTACTGAAAATATGTTAATTAATTTTTATTTTGGTTTGATGTTATATAACAAATACAATTCTTAATGGAATTAAATGTATATTTCAGCTTGTGACACAGGTAAAGTTGTCTTTTAAAAAATTGCATTGATTTTCATTTTTACAGGAACCTATTTCATCACAGTCACCAAGCAAGAGGTTGACACATGTACACCCACGGACTTCAATACAACATCAGTGAATACAACACCAGAGTACACCAGTACAACGATCCGGTCCTCAGTCGTCTCCAGAAATACAACAACCAAATATACCAATACAATCGGTTCAACCAATACAACTTTAATTGCTGACAAAACCCAAAACGGGTCCATCTTTACAACCACTAAATCTACAAATGAAACATATTTACTGAACGAGAGAAAATGTTTAGTGATTTGCAATGACTTCATATTAAAGTTTTCGTATTCTATAATGATCATTGAATGGTGTGTTATAGTAATAAGCATCCTTTCTTATCCAATATTTTATCTTGTGATGATGCTTGTCATGGTTTTATATTATTATGTTTATGAAGATGACCAATAAATAATGATAAACAGTGTCAATTATTTATTTTCATGGTTCAACTTTTGAAAACTCACGTAAAATTGAAGCTTTTAACAGCAGAGAAGACAACAAAGAATTGAAAACTATAGCTGTTCAAATACTTCAGATTCAATTTTCCTCAATATTTTCCAGCAACCACTCTAAATGAAGGAGTTGTGTTCTATTTGAAGCGGCAGTAAAATAACACAATACTACCATACGCAATAAGCCGTTGAACAGTTTTGAAGACAGATCATGCATTGATGATGATAGGTTTGACTTGAAACTAAAGCCTGGTGATTTGACACACATCGACTACAAAGGATTAGATTCGATAACAAACCTGCAGTCGTTAGATTGAATAACTTAAGTAAGGAGAAAAGACCTCTCACGAGGGCTTTCCGTCAAAGAATACTCACTGCCCGAGGTAGCGGCCAAGGGGAGGGCTTAAGCCCGATTCCGCATCCAAAAACGAGGGCAGTGATATTCTTTGATGGAAAGACTGAGGGAAAACTCCCATTTTTATATACCGACTTAAAATCACATTTCTAGATCGCTCTCCTTGTCTTGTTATAAATAGAAAAGAATCACCCATAAAATCTCGCTTTAATCATCAAAGCCTTAGGTTTCAGGGGACTTACGAAGTCATATCATTTCGTCAAGCCGTTGTGGAGCAGAGGTATAATCGTTAGGTTGTATAGCATGCAAAAATACATAAGTTTCGATTTGTAGACGCTCTATAGCCAAAAACATCTGCATAAAAGTATTTGACTCTGAGGTTATTTTTCGAAAGATTTGTTTATTTCATCAATATCTTTCATCCTGACATCTCAACATACTAATATGGATATTTGAACAAGGAGGTAATGGAGTGAGAGGGCTTTTTAAGTCCAGATAATAACTGGCTTGGAGGGCTTTGGAAGCGTTGACAAGGCCCTCCTGCCCGGGTATTATCTGGGCTTACAAAGGCCCTCCCGTTCACAGCCGGGATCTTCCACGGGGATTAAAAACATAAAAGTGTGTTAACACATTCTGAAGGTATATAGAACAGGTATCTTCAACGTTTAATATGTGCAGAAGATATAATGTAGTCTTTCTATACATGCATTCTTGAAGCTGAAGAGATATAGGAAAGCATGCTTTGTCGAAGTCAATTTGAACCGCTTATATGAGAAACGAATTACACATTTTACATATAAATTACAAGTATTTATATGATGGGAAATTATCTGTAAATTGTTCCTTTTGATATATAAATATTGTAAACAAACAAATCATATTGGTTTAAATAAAAGTAGACTACATATTCAACAGTCCAACTTATTGATATCTAAGATCAGAAGACTTTCTGTGTGACTTTCTTATTAACTTTGGAGATTTTAAAAGCGCTTCCCTTCACGTGCACCCTTCCAAAAAGTCTTCCAAATGGTGTCCAAGTAGACAGTCGTAGGCTTATTTCTCTAACATGAAAAAGGGTAAACATTTGAAGAGTTTGGCGGGGAATCTATAAAAACATTATACAAGCTAAATTTCGTATTCTTTGTTGCAATTTAAGCATTTACTTGTACTTTTGATACTAAAAAGGATATACCCCTTCCAAATAAAAATCCCGTATCGCCTCAGGAAGGCAGAAAAAGGGTAATAATCTTTTTTTTTAAAGATAAAAAGCTAGAAGACAAATGGAGACTTAAGAATTGATGATATACATTAAGTGAAAATATATACTTAACCCTACAATAAACTACATGTATACATGATATTACTATAGATACCCTTATATTTCAATCGAGAAAGGTGTTTGATAGAGCCACACGCCTCCAATCTGCACGTCACGTGACCTCAGGTGGCTTTGTCGATGTTGATACATAGTTGTTAGATGAATACGGTCATGTAAGAATAATAGATGGGAGCCAATTCAAATCTACAGTGCATACAGTCATAATGATTGCCGCGTTTGCTTACAGGCAGATCGACTTGAACTTCACACAAGGAATAAAGGGACATTATTTGGCCACACAAACCCCCTCTATAGTCCGTTTCTTAGTGTTACGCTACATTGACCGTGGAATGCTAAAGGACACGCTCTACTGCGCATACGTAGGGCCACGGGAGGGCATCGTATCGTATACTATAGAACATTTTGAATGCACTTAGGTTTGCAATTTGCTCCTATTTGAGTCTGTCCATGCACGTAAGGTGACTTTGTGGTCCACTGGCGCCGTAGGGGTTAATTGCGATGAATCACATACTATTTGACCATCATTTATATAAGGTGTTAGGTACGCAGCAAGTAACGTATCTGATGTAGCCTATTGAATACTGGAAGGGGCGTTTTGGTATCTTTGGAAATCAATTATTGCTTTGTATGAAAGTTCTGCAATCTGGAAAGGTATTTGCAAAAGTACATTGAACAGTCACTATAACATAGAAACACGTCATATAGACACTTTATAATCATTCAGAACTTATTCAAACAAGCATCACGTTTAAATCCATCAAATGACGTCATATTAATATTTATTGTGTATGTATTGTATTATCTATGATTATATAAACACATCTACCTCAAATATACCAAATCGATTGAAATACAAAAAAACACAGTGTCTTCTGTAAGGGTGTCTTTGGTGAACTTAATCCCTTTTAACGGATTTTGATTATGAAAGGAACGAATAGACAATCGAATTCGATTCAAAACAATCCAAAATATTAATATGAGTGTATGCAAATCCTTGGGTGAAAATAAGTTGAAAAATAAAGCTTTCGGAAACTTATTTAAATACTCAGATCAAAATCGTTAATGCATAACAAATAAATCATCTATTTATGCCGAAAACCTGTTCACAGCCAATGACCCTTTAACTCGTCACGAGCCAAATACGGCGGAGGACGCCAGAATTCGATATTAATGATGCTTTATGAGGTGCCGGGTAGCAGCGCCATATTTGAACATCTTCACTACAAAAGAAAGGTGTGCAATGCCGATCATGGATGTGATGTATTTATTTGTTTGGACGGCAAAACATTTCAATTCATAAAACCATTTTTTTACTTTGATAGACGGGTTGTTAGTATGCCAGAGGGCCATTTTGTTAAAATAGAAAGAAATGGACACAAATATTCTGATCTGAAGGAAAACGTTAGAATATTCTTATATTTATTTGTGGTAAACAAAGTATAATGCATTTTTAATTTGAAAAAAAGATGTAGATTCATTCGAGTTTAAGGAACCGCTCATTAGAGGAATTTCAGTAATAGACGCAAGTTGTCATGTTTAACCTACATGACGTATCGGTCGTGTCAACTTTATATATATATTTATGTGGACTCAATTTTGCATAAACGGGTATTTCAGTATTATTGTAATGATTATACAGTCAATGAATTCTGATGATTAGTGTTTACATATTATGGAATATGCCAGGAAAAATGTCGTTTTTGTTGCACAGTGATATATGTTTTTTCTATAAAATATATATATATTTGTAAAGTTGCTAGGGAAATAAAAACCACTAAACGAACTTTAACTGACTAGCTCTTCAGTTAAAAATATAGTCACAATTAAAGATAAATACTTAAATAGAATGTCATTCTAATCATTATATCACATTCCTATTTCTTCATAAAGCAAAAATCCTGCATGAATTGAAATACGAAAGAAGAGAAAAGTCAATTTTGTATTGATCAAACCAGACGAATTCAAAGTTTTACTTGGTACGAATATGCTAAACTGCAAACCAAAATCAAAATCCGTTTGAAAATGTAAATTAATAGAATTCATGCAAATCTCACAAATTTACATTGTTATCTCACACAACAAAATAAAAGCATCAGTTGCACAGGATTCCAATTACAAAACGTCCACGATTTTAGGTCACCATTCACAGAGAAGTACAATAGCCCAGTGGCATACATCTCGTATAACCAATAAAAATGAACAACTGGGATAAAACTTCACACATGAGAGAGCGAACCCGTAAGTGTGTAATCGCTCCTTGAAATTGGACACCTGTAAAATCATAAATATTTTGGAAAGTATGCAATATATAAGCACGTTCGGACTTTATTCCTCTATCGTCACGTGTCCTCAAAGGGCGATAAAAACACCTGTTCATATTGTCACCTGTCAAAGATCGTCGACATTCCGAAACTCGTTTTACTTTACAACTAGCTATAGTGAAACGGATTAGCCAAAAGGAGCATCCTATGAGGTCACGTGACCTAGCGGAGTGTCCCAACTTGAAACGTACTGAGATAGAGTTGTTTTTAACTCGCGTATGGGACACATGGCTTGAGCGACTGATAGAGCGCTACACAGTGTGGAATTTACCAAAATGGCACTTTGTACCTGTCAGCTGATTGCAGGTAAGTTACGATTTTGATGTATATTTCCAGGTAAACATTATTCTGTACAGTGACAGCTCCTCGCACGAACTGCATTCACCGGGCACGATCGGTCGTGTGAGTAGTTTACTGTGCTATATGACAAATATATAAGTTTTTTCATGTTGTAACACTCATTATTGGTTGCCTATCTAAAAGCTATCCGTACAGTGTCTGTATTTCAAAGTGAATCCGCTGGTATACATTCACCTGTCCTAAATAATACAGGTAGATATCGCTTGTCTTGTTGGCATATTTCTTGCGGCGTGCCCTAGCATAGAATATTTATATGCAATTACTTTATTCGATACCTATAGGGAGGTATGCGTGATTTACCTGCTCTTAACACCTGTTAATTAACGCCACAGTTACCTGGATATTGTAAACACAATTGTTTGATTGTCAATAACATGAAGGAAACAAAGTTACACTATTTGTTATGTATAAACAACTATGTTGCATATTGTAAAATATTTATCACTCAAAGTAACATTTCATGTTACAATGTTGTAATTATTAACACAATTGTGTAACAATGTTCAATTTACCTATATTACCTCTTTCTAGGTGTGTTGACAATAGTTTATATAATATACATAGATTGACCTACTAAACATGTCATATCACAACAATCTCTCTCTTAACTGTTTTTATACAGTTTTTATACATAAAACATCTTTGAATTGATATCAACATGGTCACCAATGTCAAAACAAATATTCTACCATTCAAATAAACAAAGGAGAGAACTATGTTATCATCTACATTGTGTACGGTTATGCTTACCCAGGTATTTGTTCTATGAAAGGAGTGGCGTCCCCATTGATAAAAGTGTGTCACAAACTTGTCCTCACCAAGTATCTCCGTAGTAAAAATTCTGTTGTTGAAAAAGTGACTGCCTGCGGTGTTATTTAATACCCTATTTACAGAGTTAGATATCCATCGTAAATTTTTACACACAGTTTTTTGCTTGTAAAAAGATTGGCAGAATCATTGTAAACAGTGTTTAATATATCGCCAGTCCTTAAACTGGCTACTTTTTGCCAGGACTGGTTACTTTTTGGTCAGGACTTTATTTTCCCTTAAGGAATTGACCAATTAAGTTTCAGGACAAATATATATATGATAATTTATGAGCATTTAAGGAAAAGTCCTAGGTAGATCAAACATTTAAAATATTAAACATGCGGTTATTACCTTATTCAAACATTTGCAGTGTCTTAAATTTCCTCATAGCAATACGGCAAGGTTACACATCAGATTAGTCTGTCTAACAGCCCCTGAAACAAAATATCTTTAAAGATTGAGGCAAGTCTATATTATTGTAGCAATCTAGATGACTGCAGTTTCAGGGTGAAAATGAGAGCTCCTTTTTCTTTCAAAAATAACAAATTGCATTTTGAATATATTTTCATTTCGGATGCTTAAATTTTGTCTAACATAAATAAGCAATAGATGTTTGAGCTAATTTATCCTTTAAGACGCAAATGAGCAATTTAAATTGAAGTTTCATTATATCACATCAGCAACAGTTACTCTACAATAGAAATAGAATATATTTTTTCTGTAAAAAGTAGCATATAAAGCATTTCAAATATTAAACATGCGGTTACACCCTTTTTAAAACATGTAAAGTGTGTTAAATTTCCTTATTGCATTACGGCAATGTTACATATCAGATTAGTTTGGCTTACAGCCCCTGAAACAAAATATCTTTAAAGATCCAGGCAAGTCTATATTATTGTAGCAAGTCTGGATCACTGCAGTTTCAGGCTGAAAATGAAAGCTCCTTTTTCTTTCAATAATAAAAAGTTGCATTTTGAATATATTTTCATTTCGGATGATTAAATTTAGTCTAACATGTAAATAAGCAATAGATGTTTGAGCTAATATATCCTTTAAGACGCAAATGAGCAATTTTAATTGAAGTTTCATTATATCACATCAGCAACAGTTACTCTACAATAGAAATAGAATGTGTTTTTTTCTGTAAAAAGTATCATATAAAACTTACCAGTCGCTCTTAAAAAGCATAAAATTCTGTTAAGCAATCATGTATCATGGAATTTTCCCCCCTTAAAAATGTATGCAAGTATATTTATTTTCAAAAAAAGAATAATCACTCTTTACTTAGTCTGTCAACAAGATAATAAATAAGATATAAGCTTGAAGAAGGATGTGAGAAAATTCAAAGTTTAATTGTCTGAAAATAAAGAAAACTCAGACACCTTTTCATCTTTTTAATTTTTTACAATTAATTGACAATTCCATTGCATAGTCTAATTGTTAGACTACCCTTTACTCTTTACATATTTTACCCAAAGGAATGTATAGCGATAACCTTCTACTGAGTCATATTTCATATACTTTTTAAACCCTGTAATATAGCCTTTAACACAGCTTAGATCCTTATATAACTAGTCTAGATTTCAGTGAATAAACACCTAAAGAAATCAGATAACATGGATGAAGGTACAGCAGTTATTCTAAACAATTTATAGACTAAATTTTAGTCCACATTCAATCTTGTAAATTTGGATCTCTATAAATTTGTAATTCCATGACTTCAATATCCTCTTAAAGGGGCAGTAGCACGTTTTTAGGAGGGATATAAGGTGATGTCAGGGAAATGAAAATTAATGGTTCCAATTGAAAGACAAACTAAAAGGAGCAGTAATAATTCAGATATATAAAGTAAAGTTTAGCCATGTGATTCGTTTTTCTTACACAAAATGAATTAAAGGTGTTCACAAAAAATGGCCGCCAATGGATTTTATGTAAATCTTCATACTTTGTCCTCTGACTATGGATGATGGGCTTGTGTAATGAGATTTTTGTCACTTTCAAAATAATATATTAAGCATTAACGTTCAATTATCAGTGACAAATTTTGAATTTAAAATTATCAAAAAACGTGCTACTGCCCCTTTAAACAACATTGAAGTTCATAAAAAAGTCATTTGATAAGGCTTGTCATATCCACAGGTAAAGGGTTAATATTATGTGTAATGCTTATTAAATACACTAACGCTATTGGCATCATGCGGCAGCCTAATATGAGAATGGATACTGTTTTTGTAAGGCACTCCTATTCATGTCGCTTTCATTGACTGATATGATTTTAATTATAGGGAAGCGGACAAGTTTGTATATTGAAAGGAAGCTACAGTTAACTGTAAATACTTATACCTTTGTACTGATATGATATTTTGTACTGAACATGTGGAGTTTTCTTTAACCCTTGATCTGCTAAATTGGTAATTGTCAAATGACATTTGTTTGTTTTTAAGAACATATACCCTGTAACTCAGACTCAGGGATGGTATATGATTAATAGTTGCAGCATGGTTAGGATAGAGAACTTTCTTTAAAGTTCACAATCTTTCACTGTTCCGGCAGCCATTTTAATTTTTGTGAAAATAACATGAAAATAGTGAGGTACTGTTAAAATTTTACAATAAAATGCAAATAAACTTAATGTATTGACAACTGTCCCTTTAAGCAATAAAGAGAATGTAAAGATGTAGACTTATATTCAGTCTCTGAAATATTTTAATTCTCAGAAACAATAATTTTATTAAATATTAGAAAGGAGCCTCGGAGTTGATAATACTTTGCACTTTACTGATAATTTAAATCTCTTTTGAGAATTTGTTTTTCTCCCTTTACTTGCCTAGCAAGTCTGGATGAGTCAAACCCACATAAATCACAAGGACTAAGCTATGACAGTACATAATGATGATCAGTCAATGCTAATGACGGTTTACCACATAATCCTGTCTTTACCTTGATGATGCGTTACCTAAAGCAGGGGTCAAACTAAGTCCAGGACAATGGTGACTTGTGGTCACTTCGCTCCGCTGTCACTGACCGGTGGTTCTGGTTGGTCAAGGGAATGAGGAGTGAAGAAAGCCTCTCACTTGGTAGGGGTCATCTAGACCCAGGGGGAACTTAACCCTTAACCCTTACTCTGCAGTTCACTGAATAGTGTTTAAAAATTCATGCATGGTCACATTTTTCTGCTAATTGTTGTTTCTGGTTGGTCATAAAAAAAGCCCCTTCCCCTTCAACTAGACCCACAGGCGAGTTCATTGAATAGTTTTTGAGGAATTCATTTGGTCAACATAGTGTAGATCACGTTCTTATAAGTTGGGTCAACTTTACGCAGGGACATATACCCCTTGATTAACTGTTCAATGAATAGTGTTGTAAAAGATTCATTTTTGGTTACATATTTGAGGTGGTTAGTGTTTCTTGTTGGTTGAGTTAGCTGAACTGACCCTCATACCGGTATAATTTTGTTGATAAATTAAATTCAATGTTGTTCTACAGATTTGTTTGTGGTCAAATGGTTTCCACATTTGTTTGTTGTCAAGTGGTTTACATATTTGTTTGTTGTCACATGGTTTACATATTAATGTTTCATGGTTTACAGATTTGGTCATGTATGTTACTGACCAGAGGTACTGGTTTAGTCTGTCAGCCAGACCCTAAAATGAGATAAAAGCCTAAGCAAGTCTTTGACAAGATTTGAGAGCTCAGTGTAGAAATCTCAGTCCCCTTTTCATTAAATATAATTTTCTTTAGTATTTTACATTTACTTAACAAATTTTCATTTCAGAGTCTAATCTTAAGACTTACTTAGCTAAGCACTAGTTCTGGTTGTCAACTCAGCTAAGCACTTACAGGAATCATCTGAACCCAGGGGCAAATTAACCCTTGATATGCGGTTCATCAAAAAAGTGTTTCAAAATTCAATTGTGGTCATTCAGATGATGATGACAAGCTCTCAATCTTCTCATAGATTTGCATAGGCATTATCCTATTTCAACCCTGGACACACTAATAAATTCCGAAAGGTCATCTGATGTGTCCTGAGTGTGGTCAAGCTTGTTATCCTAATTGTCCTGAAAAGATGGGAACAAGATGGTCAGGGTTGACCGGTCCTGTTTGGACAGGTTCCAGTATTGAATCACTCTGTTTGGTCAGCTTATCTGATCGTCCAGTGGTGAAGACATTAGCAACATTCCAACTGACCATCTCTGTTCTCTCACCTGGAAAACAAATCTGATTCAACGGACTGATAGTAGACTTACCTGACTTTGCAGATCATAATTATTTAACCTTTAACTCACTCTAACTAGTCTGTCATCCAGACCCCAAAGCAAAAATATTTGATTGACGACCAACCCAGTCTAGAAAAGTATAGCAAGTCTAGATCTCTCAGCTTTAGGCATCTTCTGGGCTCCATTTTGTTATAATACATGATTTGTTTAAGAATATTGTCAATATTGGAAAAAATACTTCTGAGACTAAATGTTAGTCTATCACGCTAACCTACAACATTATCTCTTGAAAAGCAAGTCTAGATTTGAGATGAACAACTGCTGACATTCACATAATTCTGGGGCTCTTTTTGATTTTTCATGAAATTCTTTTTTTGAAATCCTCTTTGCCTTTAAATGGTAAAAATAAGGCTCAACAGCATTTTCATTAATGGTTTCATAGGGGTGAAAAGATAAGGGAAAGGCAGGTCTCTTATGCACAATTGGTTTCTCGTTCCTGTAAACCAGGATTCAGGTAATCATTGAAAGTTCAAAATTGCAAAGAAATTTCAGTGTTCAAATTTAAAGATCATTCATACAAGAAATAACTAAACAATTATGGGTTTTCTCAAAGGAATAATTTAATTCATTTGTCTGGTGATACACCTATTAAAGGCGCAGTTGCATGTTCTTTTGAGGAATGACTATGGCTGATTGCCTTGTGTAATGAGATTTATGACACTATCATAATAATACATTTACCAGTAGTATTAACATACAATTATCAGTGAAAATTTTGAAATATTAATAAACAAAAACATGTAACTGCCCCTTTAAGAGTAATTTCCACGTCTTCCTTATTATTAATATTCTTGTTATCATTGTTCCTGTGATTCCAGTTGTATGATCAATATAACAAAGTTCATTCTCTTGGTGAGAAGAATTTTTTATTTCTCTTTACTTTTTTTCAAAGTTAAATATATATTGTACAATTAAAATAATTTTTCATAATGATAATTGCATCCAATAATTTAGTTAAAGCACAGCAAAAAACTTGCTGTAGATATATTTTTCAATTCCTCTGATTAAGTTTTCAGGATGAATAGACCACATCGTGGGGACTTATTGTGTGGACGCTATGTAAACAAACTCTACAAATGACAAAGAAAAGTGAAAGTAGATACTTTAAAGGTTATTGCTCTCTTTGCTCTTCCTTGGTATCAACTGACAAGGACTGGTGGAGATTAAACAGAGGACATTAAAGCACACCCCTTGCTTATTTAAGGGCCACTTGAAACCCCTGATAAGGCAAATGGCATATGCCAATCCCTTAAGTACCTTGTAAATATCAGGGATTCTGTGTTTGGAAATGGGATAATTAAATTACTTTTGCTAACAAAGGTATTAGATTGTTTTGGTATATGTAACTTTATCCGTAATATTTGGATTTAGTTTTAAGTTGTGAAGGTTACGTAATTCTTATTCATTTAGAATTTTAAAGTTATTTTACATCTATAATGCTTTAATGATATGTTGGTAGGAAAGTTGGAATTAAGTTAAAAAAATAAAATGTGAGATATCTCTGGGTTTAGTTTGCTGTTGATTATTATAAGGCTTAGTAGCAAAACTATTTATATGTCAAGGAAAATATGCAAGATTAGAAGTACTGTAACAATTGTAAAGACGGACAATCTTTAATGTTTTCTTTTGATTGGAACGACATTATTTTTGGGAAAAGCAGTCTCTAAAAGAATAATATTCTGAAAGGATAAACATTTTTTAAAAATCTATTATAAATCCTCAGGTGGCATTTAGTTTGTTTCAGTTGAAAATAACTTCAAGATTGATACACAAAAGTTTTGATAGCAAGTTATGATACCTTTGAAGTATTCTTTGTAACTATGCATAGTGAAAACAATATTACTTCAGATATTTATGATTAAACAGATAAGGTACAATTTTGTGAATCTATAACATTTTCAGTTGAATTTGGTGTTTAAAGATAGAAGTCTTTTGTTACCATTAATCTATGGTTACTATTCAAAGTTACCGTAGAGCTTAAGAAGTTCAAGATTAACCAGATAAGGTTCAATGTTGTGAGACAAGAACAGTTTCAGTTGAAATGTACCTTTGTGAGATTGATAAGATATACAGCGTGGTACCTGGGAAGTTTACCTGTCGTTTCCGCTAACGATGATAACCTCTTTGTGACATGTTCGACTGTGAAATTCAGATAACAGGTAGATTAAATGTTTGAATATGAATCACCTTTAGGCACAGGTGATGGAAAATGTCAAATATTTTAAATTTAATACTCAAAATAATTAAATACTTTAACTTTAAATCTAAAAATCGTTAATACCTTTAAATGGTTATTTGCTCCTTTGAATAGCTGTGGTTTTTGGTACTTGATGTTTTTTTTCATAACAGTACAGAAATAATTTGTGATATCAAGGGGTGGAAGAGCATTACATACATTAGATATTTGACCCTTTTTTAACTGTTTTTTTTTTGCTTAAGATTTGCACAAGAATCTTTAAAGAAAAATGGATAGTCCATCAATTCAACATGTGAAACAGAAAGCTTAGACATAGGTGTCGTTTTGATTTAATTTTAAAAGTTTTGGTATCTGATGTAAAACGTATTTCTGACCTTTAGTTTTAACAGATATCAAGAAATATTAGAATATTCAAGTACTATAATTGGATAATTTTTCCCATTGAAAGATGTTATATATAACCTGATATTTACTTAGATTGATGGAATGTAATTTATATATGTAAAAGGAATATAAAAAGACAAATTTGGCATCCCAATTAATGTCTCATTAATATTTAAACATTTCATTTAAAATAAAATAATGATTGTTTACCTCGGACAATATCTATAAAATAAAGGACAGACATTAATAACCTACAAAGAAGAATGAAGATCATATTTTACTTCAACTGTATGTCCCTTTTAGAATTGTAAATATGGACATATGACATAATATCATTAGGGGTAAATTAATGAATGAAACGTTAGATATTGTTAATATGCATGTTCATTGTTTATGTTTTGTTTCAGTTTGATTCTTTAGTTTTCTTTCTCAAATTAAACTTTTGTTCATAAATCAGTATATTTTAGATACTTATTCAAAACATTCAAATCAAAATATAACACAACTTGTTTTTATAAAGCAAAATTAAACGAATATATCCCACTCAATCCAATGGGAATAGGTTAATTTGTGCAGATTTGCAAACAAATCTATTTCTTGCAGAAATACTTGACCCATTGCATCTGACCAGTCATGAAAGGCTATAATAACTTTTCATTGATTAACAATAACAACAAAAGCATTTGGCTTTCACAAATATTGAAGGTAGGCACTGATCCTTTGGGTTGGTACGTGGGCGTGTGTGGATTGTAGTAATCTAATTAGTTGTAAGAATACAGTATTTCAATGAATCAAAACCATGATAGATCCTGCCGCACCTTATTATGCTCTATCTTGGTTGCCAGGGCAACGGGGGTTTAAAGTAAACACTTTGCTGTTTGATATTATTGGTAATTGATAAAGTGAAGTGTTTTCTGATTATTATTGAATGAGGTCAGACAAAATTAATAACTTGATTTATGGACTTTTTCGGCAAAAAGTTGAAAGGAAGAAGTAAATATCTTTTTAAAAAACCAGCAAGTTTATTGTAATTTTAGGGAAATTTTGTCTGAGATACCTTGGAATGCAAAATAGGTACACAAATTTGATAGAATATCACAATTTCCACTATTAAGTAATTGTTTACTTGTCTGATAATGTTTTAAAAAACAGGTTTCAGGGAGGTTTTAAAAAACATTTTCACGTGGAATTCTATGTAAGACATTCCGTAAATCAACTTTTTATTTGTTTGATCTTATGAGGTTTTTTTTGAGAATCCGAGTTAAGATTAATATTTACTTTATATCTTTAGAGCATTAGAATAAAATTATTCAAATTTATTTCAACTTGATACAGTTGCTCTTTATTGACATTTATCAATCACCATCTAATTGTAGTAAAATACCTCTTATTTGAATTATCACAATCATTTTGTATTCTATGTGACATGGGTTAGGTTTATGTATGGATTATTGATGTAGCCAGTAGGTATGGGTTACACAAAGGGCATTATTGTCCCCGTGATTGCCCCAGTTGAAAGCTATACCGAGGAATGTGTCATTACTAGCTGTGATAATCTCCTGCGTTATGTTCCATACACGTGAAGGACAATCATGTTACCTTGTGATTTATGATATATTACAACTGGCAATAAATCTCGCATTTATTGGTAGCGACAGACAATAAATTTTCTGTTTTTTTTCTTATCTCCATCAAGGAATAGGCCACACAGTGATAGGTCCAGAAACTTTGGAGTGTAATTGCTTTAAGATAACATTTGGATAAATTGGATCTTCGGCGCCGAGTTATAACTTTTGCTAAAATAAAGGAGAAATCGAAACATATAAATGGTTGTTTTTCATGGAGACTGCCAAGAATTCTTTCAAAGGTTACATGAGAAAGATAGTACTCATTATTACCTGTAAATAAGTACAGGCATATTGTAGTGACATATTTTCAATATGAGCACATTTGCACATATCACTTTTGCCTAGCAACGATTATTGTAGCCCGAGTTCCCTATTTTTATCGGATATTTCTAAGAGAGTAACCTCGAATAGAATTGGTAAGAAAGAAATTATTACCTTGGAAGTGTGTGACATATGACTATCACGAAAATCGTGCAAAATAAATTTTGTGTATAACCCTTGCTCTGGCTTGGGTAATAAAAAAATTCATACTTGTTAGGTAAAGGTCATATAATGCACTTCCTCGGGTTATAATCTCAATTTACCCAAATGTTTGAAAATAAGTAGTGACATATTTTCAATATGAGCACATGTGCAAAAATCTCTTTTGCCTATCACTGATTGTTGTAGCGCGAGTTCCCTTATTTTTTGCCTGTGACACTATTTTTCGTGACATCACTGTAGCCGCCAGGCACAAGGGAAGCGGCTCGTTTCTTGAATATTTCTAAGATGGTAATATAGAATAGAATCGGTCATAAGGAATTATTACCCTCGGAATTGTGTCATATGACTTTTATGAAACTCTTGCAAATTTTGTTATACTCGCTGTCATATGACACACTTCCTCTATGCATCTCTATGCAGACAAAAACTAATATTAGAATAATATCAATAAAGATTATTGGTAAAACACAAAATGATGTCAGCGTGTCATTACAGAAAAAAGCCTTCCCAAGTTTGCCCCCCCAAAAAAGAAGTGAACTGCAAGAAGTTTTAAGCGATGAGAAAATTACAGTGACAGAGAATTCCTTTTATTATGTAAAATGTCACTGACTCCGTCATTTTCAGCTTTTAGAAAAATCGTGACAACTGTATCCCAACTTGTGCAAAAGAGATATATAGAACTTGCATGGTGCACAAAGTAAGATAGTTTTGCGCAAATGTCATATGGATCATATGCACAAAAGTAATTTTACCAAATGTTGAAATGGGAGCAGGTTCATTTATTGAATAGGTTGGGTTGCAGCTAAAACCTCTCTGAAACCCCCCACACACCCCCTCCCCCATCCCCACCCCCTTTGCCACACGTGTGATCATCATCTTGGCTGTTGGTACATATAGGCTTCCTTTAATGATTTTGAAAAAGAGAAACTTGTTAGAATAGGGGCAGTATTTTCATGGTATTTGTATGTCATTTGATACCAACCCACTATGCAAATAAGGAAGAGGTGTTGGTTTTTGATGAATTATTTTGAGCAAATTTTCCTCAATCGTTTCAAAATCTAGTAACCTTTTCTGTCCAAATTATATTATGATGCAATATTTCATTTAGATGTCGATTTTATGTCATAAATCTTATACTATGGAAATATATCAATTGATATTATTTCTATTCAATAAATCTGATAAAATATTCAGACTTTCATATTTATCAAAACAAGGAAACACTTCATTAGTTTATCAAGCAAAGCTATGACAATGTATATTTCATTCACTGGTCTTTCCCACCTTATAATGAGAAACTGACCATCATCTTATAGTGAGGAATCATCATATTTCATCTCGCCATGGTCCACATAATTACATACTATTTCATATTTATCAAAACAAGGACACACTTCATTAGTTTATCAAGCAAAGCTATGACAAGGTATATTTCATTCACTGGTCTTTCCCACCTTATAATGAGAAACTGACCATCATCTTATAGTAAGGAATCATCATATTTCATCTCGCCATGGTCCACATAATTACATACTATTTCATATTTATCAAAACAAGGACACACTTCATTAGTTTATCAAGTAAAGCTATGACAATGTATATTTCATTCACTGGTCTTTCCCACCTTATAATGAGAAACTGACCCTCATCTTATAGTGAGGAATCATCATGTTTCATCCTGCCATGGTCCAGATAATTACATACTATTTCATATTTATCAAAACAAGGACACACTTCATTAGTTTATAAAGCAAAGCTATGACAATGTATATTTCATTCACTGGCCCTATAATGAGAAACTGACCATCATCTTATAGTGAGGAATCATCATATTTCATCCTGCCATGGTCCACATAATTACATACTGTAATGAGATCATAGCCCTGTTGACTGTTATATGATACTTGTTCTTTGATCTACTAATATACACGGATCATGTTTCATGCTTGTTTATGTTAATGGCCATCTTGTTGGTTTAACAAGCAGGTCCTATAATGATGACATCAGAAGGATGTTTATTCTTCAACATTGCCATATCACAAGTTTGTTAAACTATATGTTACCTGTGGTAACCGTTATGGTTATCAGGATTTCTGATTAGCCAAATGTTACCTGTGCTTTGAATTATTGGCTTAAAACTTTTCTTAACAGATATCATGATATCAAAAGATCTCATTCATAGGATCTTATAAAAATAAAAATAATAATGTGCATATTTATATTGCGCCTTTTCCACGTCCTAAGACATGCTCAAAGCGCTACATTATTACCCTGAAGGAGTGTACTTTCACAGCTGCTGCTAAGCGCTAACCACGACCCGTTAGGTCAGTACATCCAATATCCAGGTACCCGTTTTAACAGCTGGGTGGACTGAGTGCAATGTGGATGAAGTGCCTTGTCCAGGGACACAACACAGGATGAGACCCAAGTCACAAATTTTTGGTGTCTCCACCGTGATTCGAACCCTGGTCTCTGGCGTGAGAGGCCAGCATGCTAACCACTGCACCACTGTGCTCCAGGGTCTTGCTTTTCCTTGGTAGCAAAATATATTAATAAGAATTATATAAATGATAATAATGGTTAAGGCTTCCACGGGTACTCGAGTACTCGATCAAGTCCAAGTCGGTCCATTTTCTTTGACTTGAGGACTTGAAAAGTAGAGGTTACTGTTACTTATTTAAGTATTTTATACTGTTTTAGTGTGATGTGAGATGTTGGATGTTCAACATGGCCATTTCAAGAAATTGGAGTCAATATATTCTGTATATGACCATGTATAAGTCAACATATATGTGGATAATATCTGGGCTGAACAACAATTACATGATCTCTTGAGTAAATATTTATAAGAATTCCGGGTACTCGGGTCGGAGTCGAGTCTGACCCCTCGAGTACTCGAGTCCAATATTTTTTATTATGGAAGCCCCAATAATGATAATAGTGGATAGCGCCTAATCTCCATGTTATGAACTTTAAGCTTTCTATGCTGCTTTACCCTGGTCTAACCCGAGCTGACATATGTCGCTCGAAGGTCACCACCAAGACAACTCTTTAACAGGTACCCATTTCCTCCTGGGTGAAGAGAAGCCCAGATGATTTAACCAACTTCTCTCTCAACTAGCTTCTCAATGTAATGCTTGGAACCAACCCTTCAAACTCTCAGTTTTTATCACAGTTAAACCAATCATCCAGCGAGCCGAGCCCGTTGTTGCTGAACTATACTGTTAGCCCTCAGCACAGGACAATGTGCCACAATAGGATGAGCAGTCTGTCATCCAAAAATATTTGATTGATGACCGTCCCAGTCTAGAGAATTATAGAAAGTCTAGATCGCTCAGCTTTAAAGCATCTGAAGTTAAAGAATCTTCTGGGCTCCATTTTGTTATAATACATGGTTTGTTTAAAAATATTGTCAATATTGAAAAAAAAAATTCTGGGACTAAATGTTCGTCTATAGGATGAGTAAATGTGAAATTGCTTTCAGGAAATGGTTATTAAATAAACTAGTGCAGTTTCAATATGTTACAATATTCAAGAAGTTATTGTGCAAGATTCAAACACAAGTCAACTCAAAGTAAAACAAACTCCTGCAAGTTCCAAGCAATTAACAGATTGCATAGCATCTGTTGTGAGTTTACATCTGCAATTATCGACTGTGTATAATATTACACACAAGATATGACCACCATTGAGATTGCCTATTGGCAATGACTCTTTAAGAGCCAAGCTTTGTTTCATTTAGGAATTGGCAGTGTAATACATGTTGACGGATCACAAGAATCAACAAGTACTATATGCCTCAGGGTGATTGTCAAATCGAGGGGGCGGGTTGTCTGATTTCAGCTTTGAGGAGATATTTTTAGTTGAGGAGGTTCATGTCAGGGTCAAAGGAGTCCTGGTAACTTCTTTGTGGAGTAGATTTTTTCAGTCTCTGATCAAATCTGATAATTATTTCATCAAATTATTATTTCATCAAATATTAAATGTAGGGCGAGCTGATGGGTCAGAGTCAATAAGTTCTGTTTTGAGCTTTTGAGCCCCGATGGGGGTGGTATTGAATATGTAGGGGTGAGAGATTTCAACTGGTCCTTGCATATTGAAGGATGAGTGATTATCTAAGTATATGTTACCGTATATAGGGTTGAGTGATGTAGGGAACATTGAGTGAAAAAGTGGTCAGGAATTCAACAGAGGGGGTTGAATAGAGTCTGTGAAATATTTTTGGGTATTTTATTTCAGTCCATCTAGACTTTCTGAATGAGATTTTTGACCATATTAAAGGCTTCTTTTTTTGTACATGGACATGAAACAGTAGTTTTGAAGGGGTTGATGGTTTATGCCAGAGGTGCGGGGAGCAGTTTGATGTCCATATGTCCTCCTTTTGGAACTTTTTGATCTCCTTTTATTGAAGAGTTGTGTTTATTAAAGTACAGATGGCAGTATCACTTCAGAGGATGTTTAACTGCAACATTCATAGTAAGCAGTTACCACCATATACCCTCAGGCACTGCCCTCAGATGAATCGGAACAATGACAGTAGAAGGAACAGGAACATTGAAAGCATCAAGTTCCTTTTGTTTTATGGAAATTCTTGAACTAGAGAGTATGATATAATGTAAGAGATTAATTAGGACCACATTCCATACACTAGAGCTTTGTCAAAACCCTACCAACGTTACTACCCTGGTGGAACCATAGAATACATATATGTCAATAGAACACCAACAGAATCCTTGAGGTCAACACCAACAGAATCCTTGAGGCCAACACCAACAGAATCCTTGAGGTCAACACCAACAGAATCCTTGAGGCCAACACCAACAGAATCCTTGAGGTTAACACCAACAGAATCCTTGAGGCCAACACCAACAGAATCCTTGAGGCCAACACCAACAGAATCCTTGAGGTCAACACCAACAGAATCCTTGAGGTCAACACCAACAGAATCCTTGAGGTCAACACCAACAGAATCCTTGAGGCCAACACCAACAGAATCCTTGAGGCCAACACCAACAGAATCCTTGAGGCCAACACCAACAGAATCCTTGAGGTCAACACCAACAGAATCCTTGAGGTTAACACCAACAGAATCCTTGAGGCCAACACCAACAGAATCCTTGAGGCCAACACCAACAGAATCCTTGAGATCAACACCAACAGAATCCTTGAGATCAACACCAACAGAATCCTTGAGGTACCCATTACTGCTGGGTGAACAGATGCATATCCTGAAAAAAGTCACTTGGCAAATGTTATACAACAATTCACTCAACTTGTGTCTCAGTGCGGGGCAGGGGATGGATCCTTCAAACTCCCAGTTTAGTCAGAGGTGAGCAGCTGACTTTACCCAAAACTTAGTCTTAAATTGCCATTTGCCTGAGGCTCCCTCTTAAATTCAATAAATTAATCATTTTTTTAGAAATATTGTTCAGAGACTTTGTACAAGTCTAGGATCGACTGAGCACAGTCCAGGAACATTGGATCATTTTCTCCTGGTATCAGAGATACCATCAGATAAATTAATTCTTAGATAGATTAAAATATTCATTTTTGATGTATGATAAAAGACAATTTGTTACAAATACAATCAATCATTTTCATTTCATTTCACATGATCACAATTTTCTTCAAAAATTTCAAATCCCTGACAACATTGGTTGAATTACGTATGAACTCTTTGAGAATTAATATGATGCATTCCTTGAAACTAAACACCAATTACTATGCCCATGCAGCATTGTGTAGAGAGAAAGGAAATGTATAGAGAAAGCTATGACCCTTTAAACTACCGCCTGGCATTGTTTTGAGATAACCTTTATCTCTTGGAGATAACTCAAGTGTTTGAGATAACAGCCAATAGAACGTGACAATTAGACATTGATTCAGGCTGAATTCCTTGCGTACCGAATGCATCATTTGTCAAGCCTTTATCTATTGCTGATGTCCTTATTAGTTTATTGTTCGATATGTCACTTATACTTTATACATTTATGGACAATATATTTATAGGATTTGATGCATCATTTACCATTGTGATGCCTTTTGTAATTATTTGTAAATAGCTCTTAAAAACGATAGAAAGAGTAGTCCTGCTTCATGACTGTGTGTTTAATAGGAGCCTTTAATACAGTCTAGATCCTATTTCTGCAAGTCTAGATTGACTGAATACACAATGAAGTGAAAAGCCTCAAGAAATAAGATACCGTAATATGAATGAAAGTACCGGTACAATAATTACTTTAAATATTTCATAGACTAAAATTTAGAAAGAGCTTACCTTTCTGTTAATTTTGGCAGGAATGTTTTTGTAAAATCAATTTCATCAACTTCATTTATGATTGGTAAAAGACTTTTAAGATTGTAATAAAACACAATATTCAGAATATCAAAATTAAGTCTTAGTAATATCAGTGAGATTTTATGGAAAAACTTTGTTCAAAAATGCCCTTCAAACAACTAATCAATTGAATTTGCGATTTTCTTTATCAATTTTGACAAGAAGTATATATAAATAAACACATGAAGTGAGAGCAAAGCATGAGAAGCAAATGCACCCAGAGTGGTTGCTTATGTTTTAATATATTGAAGCTTGCAAGAGCATGTTGAATTCTTTTTCTGACACAAGTTTATCAGTGAACAACAGTGACATTAATCAAACAGACATACTACTTGTCAGGTAACTACTTAAGAATTAAAACTATTTGTATGACAACTTTCAAATCCAGAGTTCAGCAACACAAGCTCAATACTACTTGTGTGACAACAACCTAGGAATGTAAGTCAACAGAGTGCTCAAGTGCAAATGTAGGATTGATAAACCGCAGATAATCTCTGGAAAGTACACTCAACGGTGTAAGTAGAAATCCTTGTAATCGCCTTCTGAATTTAATAGGCGCAGGATTTTGATAGATTGTTGAAACTACCATTTGTACCTGTTGACACCTGTAACCTTGGTACATATTTCAATAACTTGACAGTTGCTGTCAGGGAAGCACTATGTCACCTTCTGTTTGAGATGTACGGTTAAAGATTTTTTTTAAATATGAAAGATGGACACATTTTTTATATTTTTTTTGATAAAAAAGGTTGACTTGGTTTCTTATTTGTTAAACTTGACTTTGATAAATCTGGTTAAATGATATTTTGATATAACCATCCCTGACATTGAATTTTTAAAGGGGGTCACCTTATAATTTAAGAGGTTGTTTAGGGTCAACTAGAAATTGCTAAATGTCTCTTCTTAACAGGCACAGAAATACAACTTTTTTGCCGTTTTTAATCCTAAACTTTGGGAAAACATATTGAGATGAAGCAAATTTGTCCTGTTTTTTTATTTTAAACAAGGAAGTACCGGTATATTTCTTGATGATAAATGAAGTCTTAAGTGATGATGGAATGCACAATTACCCTGTAACACTGTGTATGTTCACATTGAAAAGTTTATGTTTCCAGAAAACTTCTTTAACTTATTAAATCAATTTTTGAACACATTTGAAGTAGAACAATTCTTTATGATAATAGCATAAGGTAACAGGTTCTTTAAAAAAAATATGTATTAATACATAAAAGTATAATCTATATAAACCCTCCAATCCCGAAACTCAGGGAATGAATGAGAGTAAACTGAAATATTTAATATTTTATCATTGAGACCATAGTTTGTGAGTTGTTTCTGAAGAAATTTAGTGTAGAATTGAACTCTCAACAGCCTTATATATGCCTTAGATTGAATTAAGATTTGTTCATAGTTTTTTATATTCATTAATGTTTCATCCTCCAAAGTTTAAGATATCTGTAGGAAACATGTTCATTGATGTGAAATAAAAGGAAATTTGATGAATATGAAAAGAACCCCAAAAAACAAAGGATATGTTTTGTTCAAATTGTTTATTTTATCAAAATGCATTCACTATGAATTACCCAGTATGAAGGCATGCATACACAATTCATTTGGAAAATGATTTTTCCAAACATTTGGTATGTTTAATCAACACATTCTATTCTTTTGCAGCAAAGATTTTGTTAATTCATTCCTGAATGGATGGGGTTTTGACCTTCTTGGCATCATTGTTTCAAGTAATCTGAGATTTACCCATGATCCTCTTTGTCTTCAGATACAGCACTGAAAGCTGATTGGCCACCTCAAGTGGCTCCTGTCCAATCAGATTTAGTCTAAGAAGCTTTGTCTAAGAGGATGTTGTCTGGATATTTGTTTGATTTTTATTAGCAGGAATCTTTTGAAGATAAGAGCTTGTTTATCTTCGATGGTGGCTTCAGTCTTGAGGTCAAAGGTTAAGATGTTGAATATGGCATTTGCAGACAGAACGCAGAATTGATGTGCTCTTCGTGAATTTGTCTATTTTGTCTATAAATTGTTAAAAATTTATAAACATTAATCATGATACTTTATCCACAATAAATAGGAGGCTTTTTTTTCCCTGACTATTATTTGCATCATAACATTTACTAAACCTTTTATTAGTAATATATATATATACATGTATATATATGTAAAATGTCTTTCAGATTCAAATAGAATTAAGATAGATTAATGGCAATATGAGAATAGATAATTCCCCCTAAATTTGAATTCATTAAAATTATGAATAAAGATGAAATATTTTGTATACCCAAAACATGGGAATTGATGAGCTGATTTAAACAGATATTATTACCTAGGTAATATGAAAGAAGTTTAAAGTGCTCTTCTCTTTGAAGCATTCATAAAATATTCAGATGAATTTATGTACAAACCCTGTTGATTCTCATGATTCAAATTTTTTTTTGTAAACCAAGGCCATCTTAATCACAAAAATACTTTAAAATGAACTATTTCAAACATGAGCAGATGTCTGGAGAGAAAGTTTGAGAGAAAATGTCATGAATTTAATACAAACTATAGGTTTTGCAAATTGCCCCCTTATACAGGCAAACAATAAAAAATCTTATCACTCTCTCTCATATTATTATCTTAATATTCATATAACTCCCTTGTTTTGAGATTTAGTGAAATCTCTCTTTTGATTGTTATTACTAAAATATCGTTATTGATATCATAACATACCTTTTGGGCTATTTTGCAAAAAACATTGATGGAAGATTTATCCTTTTTCTTGTTGGAAAGATGATTTACTTTATTTGAGTGTAATTTACATGTTCTACAAGTCCTAAAAAATAAAATAAATTATTCTCTGTTTCAGGTGCAGTGCTGCTAACATTCATATCAGGTTCCCATGGAAACCAAAGACAGTTCGGATACTTTAACGGATCCTCAAACGCTGTGATACCAAACTCAATATGGGACTTGGGAGGATGGATGCAGATATCTTTTAGAACTTGCAACTCCTCAGGGGAGATAATCCATCAGGAGGACACTAGTGGAGACCTCCTACAAATAAAATTGCATAATGGATCTTTAGAATTCCACTGGAGATATAACTCTGTGAGCAATTCTGTCAGTATTGGAAATTACCTCAACAATAATACGTGGTATACCTGCGACTTAAAGTACTATCTGGGTTCCATCCATTTTAGTGTGTCAACAACGACGACTCTTTACAGCAAAGTTGTGGCGAATTCTTCACATTTTTCATATTTATTGGATGTACGGTTGAGTGGGTCCAATCTGGTGATCGGAAGTGGATTTACCGGGTGTTTATTTAGTGGAGTGGGAGTGAATTTATCCCACTCTGAACTTCATTCTACAAGAGTTTCCTGGGACTCCTGTTCACTAATTAATCAAAGTGGCTGTGACACAGGTAAGTTTTCAAATACATGTATTTTTTTCGTTTTTTTTTCTGTCACTTACGTTAACTTTTAAAGGTTGAGCTACAGGTAACATAATCTGTAGAATAACACTTGTTATTTTTTATTTTTGTTATCTTGAATTTAAATTTTTTTAAATTTTTTTTATTGAGAATTAGTGATAGCTTTTTGATACCTGACATTTTTCTTTTTCAGTTATATTTGTTTTTCACAGATTTGTTACTGTTTGCATTTTTAATGATAATGTGTATATTATCACATTTTGCAAACTCTTGGAGAAATATGAATTTATATTTTTTTAGGACTGAGCTTTCTATTTTGGGTGATCTTATTTAAACATAGATGTTGTTAAGGTTTCATAGAATGATAATTTGTTCAGGTTGTCAGGTTGTTCCTTGCAAAATAGTGTCAAGATTGTGTGAAGCATTCATAAAATGCTTCTCTGTGCTGTGTATAAGGAATTGAGTTTTCAAGACTATATGGCCTTATGATTTATTGTTATGAAAAGATTTGAGGGGCTAAAACAATACATGAATTTATGCCTTAATCCTTATGTAAATAAACAGTTGTAGATATTTACAAATTGGTATCATCAATCCTAAATAACATATACACAAAATTATAACCAATGGATTCATACTCACCAAAATACATAGTTATCCTGTAGAAAGGCAATTGTTATAAAATCTTTTGAGATTGAATGAGCATGATTAATAAAGAAAAATATTTCATCTCATTGGCCAATCTTTAGAAGAAGTTTGGTTTAGTGCACAACACTCATGAGATTAAAAAAAATTATCAAATATTGTAACATGACTAAATATTTAATTCTGATGTGCAGATTAGAAATATTTCCCTACGTTGAATGAAATTGAATATCCGTGCACTGACAACATGTCTACTAGATTCAGTCCAACTCAACATTCAACTGTTCTGTTTCTCCCAAAATCTGTTTGCTACACAGGCAGTGTCATTTTCTAACTTGCATTTTCCAATGATTTTCTTAAGTAAAATATTCATGATGCCACAAATTGTTGTCTATCTGTAATTAGTTTAATTAGTTTTATGTAAATAAACTGGTATTATTTAATTTTAACATATTATCGGTCAAATTTTCATACATACTGAAAGTATATAGGAAAAGTGAAAGTTATTAAACTTAAATTCATTCAACATATTTGCTCATGTAAAATAATCATTTAAATAGTTGTACTGTGACTCCCATAGAGCATGCTAATCCCGAACTAAAATCGTTTATCAGCCCCATGTTGTCGTTCCATAAAGCAGTTGAAAAATTATGATCGATTGTAAGTGTTTTGTGGAACTTTTGAAAAAAACTCTAAATGCTGAATTATACTTGTTTACATTATGTAGTTTGACTGACACCTTTATTAATATTATAATAATAATAAACATACAAAGTAAGATTTACTTTCTTTGAGTCACTCTTATTAGAAAGTTTTGACATGTAAAATCTATTCTGCCATTGCTATCAGTGTGAATTTTTTTTCTTTCTCATAACTCACCTCGATTGTTGATGGCCTCATGCACCTGTCAAAGTTAGATATTATATCAAAATCTGATTTATGAGGTACTATTGAGAAATAATCATTTTGTCGACGGCAGGTGCTTTATGTATCATATTTAATAACATTGATTGAAACTTTTATGAAAATCGGGGGATCATTATAAATCATTTTGAGTGGCTTATAACATTTGAGATAAGGTTTTCTTTATCACCAATTGTGATTGGAGCTTCTCTCAAATATGCCTCAATATTAGTATTTCCTGAATGAGAGCGGCAAATGAGTGCCGTAAGCATAGTATGTAATTGGCATGAATATGATTTATTAAGTTTATTACTAAAAGTTATGACATTTAAAATCAAGTACTCAGATTTGAACTCTCAGCATATGCGGACAAACCACCGCCAGCCCCATTAGAACACAACATGATAGACAAACCGTGATGTTGGAGTATTGTTTATAACATAAAGTCTGATGAAAAAGTGAAATGTTGCCCTAGGGAATCATATGAAAAATTTGAATCTCAATATGACTGCCCTAGAACGTATTAAAATGTTTAAATGCAATAAAATGGCTACTAGTATCATTTAATGGATCAATGGAGTTCCAGTCGTCAACCCCGTCATGCCTTCTTTTCCTATACATATGGGGGGGAAGGAGAGTGCAGTTGTTAGTGGTATATCAAGAAGTACGTTGTTCGAATCCCGCCAGGGGCTCGGCAACTTGTCTGCAGTAGAGAACTTTTTTACACGCAGTAAAATTTGGGTGTAATTCACCAAATTTAAGTGCAGTACCACCTAGTTCCAGTCGATGTTCGCAGGTTTCACTGCAATGCAAAGTCAGTGTTGCGGGCTTTCTCCCTGCAATAAAACTAGCAGCCACGATATAAATGAAATACTCTTGAAGCGGTGTTAAACCCGAATTCACCTCACCTCACCTCTCTTACCTCACCTCACCACACCTACTATAGATACTCATTTTCCTTTAGTTGAAGAGTAAATGAGTAAGTTGTACTCTTGCACTGTTTGGCAATATTTAGCGGCAATCCCCAGTATGCATATTATCAAAGTTAAGAATATGTATCGCAAGATATAAAACTGAGTCATTTCAGTTTAAGTCCATGACTAACCCCTGTCAGATACAATGTAACATTACTCCAAAATCCTTGTATTCAAATCTGTGAGAAACTGGACAGGACATTGCACAGTGTAAGCTATCTATGGGTGTGTGTCGGAATCTGTTACCTGATACCTGTAATCATGTTCAATCTACCTGTAATCAGTGTGAAACTCACCTGTATCTAGGCTAGAGGACATTGAAACTTCCTGTTGAGCATATTGATGGTGTAACTGGAGAGGATTTGATGTTTGTTTTCAAGAAAGAGTATCTCCAGTCACCCGCTTTAGAGGACGTTGTCGGTAGTTTGGTATAATACCTTATCTAAATGCTAATTTTAGACAAATATTGAGGTTGAGATGGTGAGATTTCATATCTAAATCATGTAAGTTACTATGCATGAAATAAGTTTGAAAAGCAGCAAGAATTGTTTTTTATTTAGTTTCAGTGAAACAATTTAGGAAATCTTTTCTAAGTAACCAACCCAAACAAAATTAGCATTATTTTTGACTTTGATATTCTTCTGAAAATGATATAAAGTTTAGGGTTATAGTGATCAGTATGTTATGTTATGTTATGGAAATAGTGATTATGAATCAATTCAATTTCTAGCTTCTAATATTTAAAATAATCTTAGATGATAGTATATATCAAGATCTGAAGACATTTGACACGAGTTTGTACACCTATAGAGTGTAATATGTCAATAAAGAAATGTAAAAGTATAAAGATATAAGATATAAAAAGCTCTTTGACTATATTATGTATTATTAAAGTGACACAGAGTATCTTTCTTAAAATTTCATTTGGTTTTGATAAGCTACAAAATATCTAATATGCTGATTGAAGTTCATATCTCATCACTTGACTTGCAAATATATCCATTTATGCATAATATCTCTAAAATGCTTGATTTTATGGAAAAATCAAGAAAACATCTCAAATAAGTTTATTATTCGAAATTATGCATCCAATTAATCTACCTATTAGCTACAATACCTAATAAACACTATGGAATCATATCTATCTTCCTGTCAGCTTATGACAAGGTTTTAAAATAATGTTTGGCGAATTTGCGCGCGCCACTCGAGCCACATTGTCCGGTTTTCGATCAAAATCCCGACTTTGAATGGCCGTATTTTCGCTCTTATGTACTGATTGACCTTTAACTTGTTATTTTCAGTAACAGTTAGTGGTTCCCGATGTAATAACATCGATTTCAAAATTTGACATATGTGATCCTATCAACATACTCTGTGTCTATTTAAAGACTGTTTACAAAGGTTTGATTTAAGGGGATTCTATAACAGCAATTTGTACTCTGCCAATACAAGGTTGTACTGTTACATTGTATTAAGCATTCTATTCTATCAGCTTTCATCTGCCATCTTGGAACTTTAGCATTGCGAGAAAACAATGTGCTGTATAATGCTAATTCACAACTCTCAGATACAATAAAGTTTTGCCTAGTATTTCAAGCTCGTAGCTCCGATATTGGCTACATTTCATTATATTTTCCTTTTTAAGTGATAAACTTCATTCTTTGTCAAATTGTTAGATCTTGAACAACAGAAATGTTAACCTCACTAACATATTTGAAATTAAAGGGGGTCTGCAACCCGAATTTTTAACTTCCAGAGTTTTATTATTAGGGCCCCGAAAGAGTCGTAAATGCTCGGTAGGGACAAAATCGTTTGGTTACGAACCACTTACAGCTGCCAGCCAGTACCAAGTTTGGGTCACATGACCCCCTTACCTGTCTGGACGCTCTCATTAATGATGGTAATTTAGGTTTCACAAGCTAGGTTGTTGATTCCCTTTAAGTGTGAAAAAATCATGTTAAAATCATATATATTTGGAAAGTCCTGAATTTCGTTTCCACCCAAAATAATTCCGAAAGGACTGTCCCTTTAAGTCACTATCTCTTGGCGTGTCAAGCTTTCAAAGGCATATAACAAGTATGTAGATGAAAGGAAAGTTGGTGTAACAAAGTCTTTGACAAGAATAGCTTGAGAAACTATTGACAATATGTTCCACCCATCAAGAGGCAATATCAGAGGAGGTCAGGAGATGAAAAAACTGAATGAAATAAAAACGGGCTAAGTGTTTGACGAAGGTGATAATTGTACCATCGAGGACGAGGCAGAAAGCAAAACCTTCAAAGATGTGTTCCAGTTCTTTATATTGGTAGAGTTTTTGTTGTTTTTGATTTTTTACGGGAAGACATTCAGATAAAATTTACGTTGGAGTGACTACAGAAATAAAATGACAAGATAAGATATGAGTTGAAAACGTTATTGTTTTTGTTTTATAACATTCCGTATTGTCTTTTATGAACTTTTATTCTGGTGAACATTTCTGTCCTCCCAAAAGCTTTACCATGGACAATGTTTTCAGTTCCATCCGTGGTTCCGTTATTCCTTGGTTCCGAAATGCTTTTGTTTCCGGGCCCTATCTAACAATATTACAATATTTTTTACGAAATGTGGTTAGATCTAGTGGTAGACTGGTGTCTTTTGCTCTTTTGGATATTCTGAGTTTTAATATTTGTTTGGGTTCCATGGAAACAATATGAACTAAGCGCATATTTGGGGTAGGGTCCATTTTCACGGCCATATTTCAAAACTGTTCAATATTTTTGTAGGAAACATGGTATCTTGTTAGACCTAGTGGTTGAGTGGTGCCTTTTGCTACTTTGGGTATCCTGAAATTTTCAGTTTTTCTTGTTTCATAGACAATTTGAATTGTACATATGGGGTGAAGAGTAATTTTCTGGCCTCTATGTTAAGATCTTTTAGTCCATCTATGCAGCTATCTTATTTGATATTTTTTTAGACAATTGTGAAATAAACATAATCTTTATAGTTGAACTTGTATTTATAAACTAAGTTCAACATTTTCTTTTCATTACTTGTTAGTGTTCAAATTTCCCTTTATTTCTATGAAATAACCAGATATTCCTTATCTATATCAATGTCATAATTTTTCAATAATTTTGATTTTGAAACCATAGAATTAATATATTTTGAAAAAAAATATGGTCACTGCCGGTACATACTTATTGATCTTTTCAAGATCTTGCCAGCTTTCAGTAACTTGATCTACATAAATGTCCCTGTTGAATATTGTATGCAGAGGAAAATCGTTGCGGGACTCATGGTAATTTTCGATTCTTGATGTATGTTTACATGCAATGGTTCAGGCTTAAATAAATCTGAAACAGATTTATTCATTCCTGACATGCAATTTCAATATTAAAACCTATTTGAAATATAGAGTTGAAGAAGAAATATCAGATTTTCCAAATTCTTTCCTTGAATTGATGTCCAAACTGACATTGAATATTGATCATATGAAAGCTTAATTTCATGCAATAATTTCTAAAAAGTAGATTTTGTGGTAAATTAAAAAATTTCATAATTAAGTACAAATTATATGGATTACAACTTCTTGTTCTAAGATGTGGACGTTTGGACACAGATTCTTTTATTCTTGTATTCATTCATGTTTAACTAAGACACAAGAATCTGTACTCAGTAACGCTGCACTCTCAGAATAAAGAACTTATAATCCATGTGATTTGTACCAAGCTTTGTCCAACTAATATTAATGCCGCTAATTTTTTTAACATATTTGTATGTTTTTGAATATGATATTGGGATGTGTTTATTTCAAAAGGACAACATTGGTTTGGATTTTAAAAAAATAATTATAATTTGATGTTTTGATACAATATCTATGAAAAAAGTCACCTATGAATTGATCAAATCATTAATATCATCTCAAAATTGAGTGTTGTCTATGAAGACACAGTGGTTTAGTGGTTAGCATGCTTGCCTCTCACACCAGAGACCCGGGTTCGAATCCTGGTTCAGACACCACAAATTTGTGACTTGGGTTTCATCTTGTGTTGTGTCCCCTGGCAAGACACTTCATCCACATTGTACTCAGTTCACCCAGCTGTATAAATGGGTACCTGAAAAATGGGGCAGGTATGGACCTATAGGTCGTGCGGAGCGCTTGTTAAACGGCGGCACCAAATATACTTTCCCTCCAGGGTAATAATGCTCATGGCGCTTAGAGCATAATTGTCATGGATATATGAGTGGTATAAGAAAGCTATTATTATAAGACATACTCCCTTTAAAACATATAAGATTATATGCAGTGGTGTCGTGCAAGGTTACTATATAGTACCTTGTCTGTTTCTTATTTTGTTCACCATGAATTGGTTTGCACTTGTACGAGTGTGTGAAGGTTATCAGCCACTAGAATCAACCATTCACCTACATATACCTCTATACATAATGTGCTAAAGGTAATTAACAGGTATAATTATACCTACAGGTGACTTGCAGGGACCGGGCTTGCTTTCTTACCTTTGTCTAGTTACTTGTTTACTCTGGATTTTGAAAAGTTAATATTTCTACACCAATTGCTTGACATTTCGGTTTATATCAAGTTTTAAGATTTTTTCTGTCCTTTAGTATTAGAATTTTAGAAAACAATATTTTATAACTAATGAACTGATAGAGCTGAAATGATCCCTATTTTAACCATCTTATCTATTGTCTTTTGTCCTGTGAATTAAAACAGCTTAAAGTATACTGACACATGACAAATTTACAGCTTAAACTTATGAATCTATTTATGTGTCATTTCAAAATAAAATAAAATGCTTGAAATGAATTCACAACATTACCTAAAATACCTTCTTTTTATAGATGCACAAGTAGTTTAAGATAGGAAAGAAAACAAGTAATATAGATTTGCAATTTGATAATTAGATAGCAGTGTAAATTAATAAAGAATAAATGAAAGGATAAATGAAAAAGTAGTTGTCAAGAAAAAAAGTTTTTGCAGATTGAAGGCAATGTAAATAAATAACTTAATGAAAAGGTATTTTTTGTTGTACAACTGAAATCTTTAAACACCACTCATGGCTGAAATATTGCCCAAGCAGCGTATAACTCCAACTCACTTACTAAAATTTGTTATTCGCAAAATATTTTTTATAATTTATGCATTTTTCAACACGAAGTACTTTAGATTAAGGTCTACATGACATACTCCCCACCAGTAAAGCAATCTTGAACTTTCTCATTATTTATGAGGAACTCTCCAACTAACGCGTTTTTGCAGATCAAAGGCAATGTAAATATATAACTCAATGAAAAGGTATTTTTTGTTGTACAGCTGAAATCTTTAAACACCACTCACAGCTGAAATATTGCCCAAGCAGCGTATAACTCCAACTCACTTACTCAAATTCTTTATTCGCAAAAGATTTTTATAATTTATGCATATTTCAACACGAAGTACTTTAGATAAAGGTCTACATGACATACACCCCACCAGTAAAGCAATCTTGAACTTTCTCATTATTTATGAGGAACTCTCCAACTAACGCGTGCTACGAGAGAAGTAACGAGGCTTTGTGAAATTGAGCGGTATTCTTCTAGCGTAGCTTGAAAGCAAAGTCCCTCTTCACGTTTTTTTGACAATTGCAAAAACACTTAATGGCAGTCTGCTATATGTCTTACCTTTCTGTAAGCAAATCTGTGAAAAGTCTAAATTTGAACTGAACAATGGTGTCTTTGTAAGGGTTTATATTTTTGAGTTAAGCATTTCAGTTTTAGAATATGTTAGATAAAACATATATCTTAAAGAAATGACATGTTGATGTATCGCTGCAAAAGACTTTCCACTCATATAATTTTTGGTTTAATATCTAAAGCAAAAATACATTTTCATAAAATGCCTTTCTTATTGAATGAGAGAAGAGATGTTTGAAATTAATTTGTTTTTATAAATATATGTTTTTTATCTGGCTCAAATTGTTGTTAAATGAAATTTGATTTTCAAGCAACAAGAGCTTTGCTATTTAAATAAGATAATTGAATAAAAAATTTCAACCTCAAATGAACGTCAATTGAACAATTATTGATTAATGCAATGAACAAGTCCAATTCAGTTATCTTGATCGTTGTGTAGAGAGTCCTCATGTTATGGTGGCACATGGTCCTGTGCAATGCTTAGTCAACCGCTATCAGTATAGTTCAGCAACAACGGGCGCGGCTCGCTGAATGAGTGTGTTGCCCGCTCATTGCTGAATAAACTGAGAGTTTGAAGGTTTGATTCCCTGCCCCACACTGAGACACAAGTCGAGAGACTTGTGGTGTCACCTTTGGCAAGAGACTTAATTCAAAATGTGCCTCTGTTCACCCAGCAGGAAATGGGTACCTGGAAAGACCTGTGTTGGTGGTGACCTTCTAGCGACAAATATGTCAGCTTGGGTTAGACCAGGGTAATGTTGGTAGCGCCTTGAGCATGCACTAGTGGATGGAAATGTGCGCCTTATAAATACCCATTATATTATGGGGATTCTATCGAAACGGTACGTTTGGTGACCCTGTGGCCCGTATGGTAGGGGGAACGACATTGGCAATTTTATTTAATATTTAAAGATGAATCTTACAAAGAAAGCAAGAGTGATTTAACTGTGTTCAAATGATCTCAATCAAAATCAAAACTTTCCATCAATCACTGACAAATCAAGTTACATCAAAAAGTTTTGTGATTGATTTTTTAACAGCTTATTATAAATATATTTCTGACAGCTTGTTCATCTTATCGTAGCTAAAATGAAAGTTAAAGAGACAAAAATCTTCCCAAATCGAATGTCTCATATTTGATAAATTACAAAATAAGAGTACTAAAAAACAATGATGAAGTGATACAATTTGTAACAAAAATAAACATGATGTAAAGATTTCAGTAATAATGTATAAGGTTACAAAAGAGCAGCTGTAGCTCCTTCCACAACATGTAAGTTTAAATGGGGCAGTAGCACATTTTGAGAGGTGAGGTCGGGAAAATTAAAACAAATGGTTCCAATTTCGTTATTATATTGGTGATATCTCCAATAACTCAACAAAATGGTTCCAATTGAAAGACAGTGTATTTAAATAAAGCAGTAATAAATTACACAAAAATGACAGCCAATGAAGTTTATATGAATCTTTATAATTTGTTCTCTGACTATGGATGATTGATTTGTGTAATGAGATTTTTGACACTATCAAAATAGTACATTTAGCATCAGTGAAAAATAGATAATATAAAAAAATATTTAAAAAACATGCTACTGCCTCTTTTATGTATGAGAAAATTTTAAGAAAACCATCTGTAGCTCCAATCCACATAAAAATTAGTTTAAATGATCCTTAATGCACTTTGTGAAGATGCTAAATACAAAATTGATAAATATATAGATAACTCTTTGACATTTATATGATAAATGATATTGCACTAATATGCATTGTTGGGATGTTGTTTATATACAAATCAGTTAATTTTTCCTTAATTGTGGTAATTACCAAGATACAAATGTGCTTTAGGGTGGTTTACATCTTAATTAACAATATTTTTTTTAATGAAGATCATAAGGCACAATAAATGCAACAATCGCACAAATAAAAATACAAAAATGACAAATGATATTGCACTGAACTACATTGTTGAGTAAAGAGTTGTGTCTGCAAGCAGTGTGCAGATACTTACCTGTCTAGGAAGAGATTAATTAGGGAATACTGCCGACCTAGGTAAATACACCTGTCAGGTGAGAGACAAGACGCACTGACTTAACGAGTCTGGTCGATTTTGTGACCAGGTATGTAAGGAGTCTGGCAAATAATTACTTGTGATGAATAGAATTATAGAATAAAATTTTTCTTGTATTGATTTGATTTCACCAAATGAAATACCGGTACTACTCTAGTTGTAACCATTAACTTAAACTTTCATGATGAATAATTTGGACAGGTAAAAATGTAGTGATGTGCATCTTTGCCAATAAATCTATCAAATTTGTGTCTTTTAAAGTTGCTGCATCCCAAATACAACAATTTAAAATTTTCTAGTTCCTATATTGAGACAATCTTTGAAAAATTTATATCTTGCAGTAAATTCAGTTAATACTTAAATGGACCTTGGTTTTTTAGTTGTGACATGGTATGGTGCCTGCGTCCGTTCCTAAACTATTTTCATTTCCAGCTTCTTCTCCAGGAGATAAGGCCTAGAAAGACTTCTTGACTAGTGAAGATTACAAATTTATAGAGAGAGAGAGAGAGAGAGAGAATTTGTTTATTTGTGTCTCATTTATATCTTTGGTGACCGTGTGATCCTTAATAAGGGCAACAAGGGTCACATCCTTGAAACCTATTTTCATCTTCATCTTTTGAATCAAATAGCCTAGAAAGCTGAAACTTTGTGTACTCCTCGACTAAAAATGATTATAATTAATAATTTTGGTGGCTCTATGGCCCCTAATAAATTTACACATCTTTACACATTTGGAAGAGGTATAAATTGTAACAACCAAGAAATCACAATATTGATTCATAGTATTTAGTTGCTTCATATTCCAAAACTTGGTGATTTTCACAATAAAGAAGTTGTTACCCAAAAAATACTACTTTCATAACATTAAGGTGCATATTATTTCATTTTGCATGATAACCGCTATGAAAGTAAATGCAAACATTCATATATATATATACATATACATAGCAGTGACTAACGTGATTGTGAACAGCTGTCCAGTCTGACCTACCTACCTGTAATTAACCTGACACTACCTGTTGTATATAACAGGTGCTTCCTTGTCTCTCTGATTCATGCAAAGTGACAGGTGTGTGCCTGAAATTAATCACTATATATAGGTAAAGAGATAAGCTATTATTTTCCATCAGCCATTATGATCAAATTTTTCAAAGGCATTTAGAAGTTGGTGTGATAATAAAAGACAAATGTTATGGATAACAACTTCTTTATTGATTTCTCATGATCTCTCTTTTGATCATTTGTATTTTCAACCTTCTTGAATTTGGAATAATTATTGTTTTATTAAATGCTAAGTTAAGGAAGAAATCTAATCGTTTGACGAAATCTTCTTTTTTGAACCGACTTAATAGTTTAATGAGTACCGGTATATGCTTATACTTTCAACTTTAAAATAAGTAAGGAATTACACATAAAAGTCATGTGTCTAATCACTATTCATAGATAGAGAGATAAGCCGTTACCGTAATTTTCCAATCATTCATGATGATCATTTGTATTTTCAACTCTCTTTAATGTTAAGCTCATCTGGCCTGTCTTCTTACATTTAACAATCGCATAGATGATGCTTTAGACATTTAGTTTAAATATCTTTCAAAGTTGCTCACAGTCATAGTCAGTCAGAGTACATGAAATATTTTTGAAAATAAAGATCTCTTCATGTTCTGCATTAAAATGTTTTCATCATCTGTCCTTTGTCATGTTACATCTTTCATGTCGAATAATAAAAGAAATACTGAATCTTCAACCAAGTTACTTTGCTGAATATTGAAACCTAATATCTCAAACAATTCAACTTCTCATTAAGTATGCACATATTTCAAATTCCAATGTCAGCGTCTTTACTTAAATTGCAAGCACAGGTTCCAAAGTGCCTTGTGGGACATTTTTATTGTGTGGGTGTTTATGTTGGTCACAGTGTATAATTACCTCCCTTTGTTGGCTAGGTGAGGATGATTGCTATGGGGTGTTACTAGAATATGAATGAGGTCACTCTGACCCCCATCATTAGGCTATAGTAGCTGAGCAACAGCCAAACTGTGATTCATGGCAGAAGATCTTGTCTGTTTTATTGCTTCCTCCGGGATGTATTTTCTCTCCTTGAGATTTGATTGAGATTGACAAATTATTTCTTTTTTAATTATGCAAGACAAATTGATATCTTTGTTTGATTTTTCCAATATTTATGGGTACTTTTTGTCCCTTTGTGCACCTTAATAAGCAAAAACATGAGATCACAGAAAAAAGTTGATCATCCATAATATTTGTCTAATTTTAAAACAGCTTCAAAATGCCTTAAACAAAACTACAGTAGAACTTGGATATAACAAACTCCAAGGGACCAAGGAATTTAGTTCGCTATATCCAGTGTTCACTATACGCATATAATTTTAGTGATATTATATAGGGCCGGGACTTGAAAAGTTGTTCGCTATATCTAATTGTTCGCTATATCCGAGTTCGCTATATCCGTGTTCTACTGTTTCTTCCTATAAATTAAAAAAAAGCAATCAATCAAAACTTGAACTGCAATTTTGAGAATAATGATGGATAGTCTGTCTTGTTGTCAATCTTCAATCAACTTCTTAGTTATGATTCCTGTAAATTGACAACTATGAATGTTACGCACTTCGTTACTCTTCATATAAAAATTATTTTAATTCTTAATCTTCTTACATTTATATTTTTTATATCAAACATGAAAATTCCCATCAGCAGATTAGGGTTAAGGCAACCAAGGTCAGAATTTACATGGATGTTATTCATTTCATGGGAAAGGGGTCATGGGATATTTACACCCTCTAAACCACATACACCTCCTGTGTGACTCATTGTATCTAACTTATTTACATATATAAATATACATATGTTTTACCTCTCCGTGTGTGAAGCCTTGAGCATCTCAAGTAGTGCATTTTGTACGGTATAGAGCAATATCAGTGTAATTTACATACATGAATATTCATGTTTTTAACAAGCCTTTTGGGAGAAAACTTTGAGAATAATTGTATACATTGACGAGAAGATGTGAGGGTTAAACATATCAAGGAGGGATCAAAGGTTTACACTTGGTGATTAGAATATCTTGGAAATCAGCAGATTTTCTGCTAGAAATTAAATAGTGATCTTTTTACATGATTTATTTTTCATAAACAGTACATGGGTGCTTTTTTTACATGATTTATTTTTCTTAAACAGTACTTGGGTGCTTTATTTGTATAATCAGTGTATATTTTTATTCAGTCGAAGAAGGATTGCCAAAAAATAATCTTGTCGAGTATAAATGGTTGAATAGATCACTCTTGCAATTGTCAAGGATACCACGTTGGTCTCGGTTTTGTTTACAATTTTTTCATATGATTTTAGATGATTGGCCAATTTATTTTCTTCCCTCAATCTTCTTTACAGATATTATTACATGATATGATAGTAAATTATCATATATTATGTGAGCGTATTTTTCCGGTCATGTGACAATATTGTTTTCCTCGGGTCTATAAAAACAGGTATTGACCTCATCACCAGTCTATAATTTTATAATATTAATATCCATGAAATATGGAAGAACTTTTGTATTCAGTGCTTTCCTTTACAATTCATAATATGTTCAACGTTTAAATTGTGTATGCTCTTTTGTGATAATTCAGACCACACAAAAACTTAGTTTAGTTATTCTGCTCTATTTGATACTGATTTTTATGTTAATGTTTGCAGATGTTATAAATTACTGTGAAAGTAAGTACTTTTATTTATTACAGTTTGTGTTTTGAAGTTCATATCACAATGTTTTTATTCAAGAGTTTTGCACATTTGGAATACATATTTTCCATACCATGGTTGTAATCAAACAACCTTTTAAAAAACAATCATGCACATTGTTACTACTAATCATTCAAAATGTTTTTGAACTGCATGACAAGTTTGTTTACTTACTTTCATAATCTTTGACAAATAATGTTTGAGATTTTTATTGTTTGGAAAAGATTATTAAAAATGATAATCTTTTGATACTTGATAGTTCAGAAAAAGACAAAATTATCAATCGAATCAGTTTTTCTTTGGAAGAATCAGGGTTTCAACAAATAAATGATGGATGTCATCATCACCATCTTTCATTTAGTTCATCAAAATGTATTTGTTTTTATTATGTAAGCTAAATTCTTATTTGTCAAGAGGTAGTTAATTAGGGAGATATTGACTTTGTGCTCGGTCAATATTGTTTTCCTCAGGTCTTTAAAAACAGGTATTGACCTCTAGCTGTCTATATATATACAATATGAAATAAAGATAAATTTTAACAAATAAATTTAAAACTATTGAATTCAAGACTTCTGCATGATAAGTCATATGTAATGCTCTGTACATTATGTACTTCAACTCAATCTTCTATTATCATTAAATGACCAATTATGATCAATAACAAAAGTTCATACAAATAACTTTTTTTGTTAAATATCAAATACATTATTGACATCTTGGATCATTTTCTTCATTCAAATCAAATATACACATGAAATATATATCTTGCAGAAAAAAAACAAAAAAACATTCGCCACACAAGAAATAAATTGAACATTTTCAATTTGAGATTTATTTGAATAAGAATGACAACTCAAAATATAAATCAATAATTGTTTTTAGGTTTATAAACAATAAATATTAATGATTATCAAAAACCAGAGGAAGCACATTATTCACTATTAAAAAAACGAAATGCTTATTTATTTTAAAACAAAATAATAAAAAATAAAGATATAAGTAAAATATGAAATAAGATATATTCATTCGTTATCATGTCCACCATCTATACACCAAGTCAAATCCAGCCCATCTCCTACCTGTGAGAGCATCCAGGTGTGTTTCTCACCTGTTCCACCTGAACGAGCCAGCCACATCACAGCCACACTGGCTCAGGTACGCTATCAGGCCGGCCGCATAGCTTACCGGAAGTAAGCGACACTCAGTCAGAGAGAGCTAGTCAAAGCAGGTAGAAGAGTGAGAGCCAGGGGCAAGTCGAAGCGAAATCTCGTTAACCTGTGCTTACCTGGAAGGCCATCAATTGGTCAGTCTGTCCATCTTGCCTGTAACCTGGTCGTTATGACCAGGTGAGATAAGAAAGTGCCTTGAATGACTGGCCCCTCATTTAGTGTGGCATGTTTACCTGAGCTGGAAGTTTGCCGCAGTGGGGATGTTTGTGATTGTCCATTGTTATGGTTGAGGGAGCTTACACAGTGATGGGACCCAAGCTTGTTCAACAGGCTTTGTAGGAGTCCCTGTATTGGACAGACATTTTGGATTATAACAGTTTCTGCAGGGTATATTGTCCTAGGATCAGCCTTTATAAAAACATTGCATGTTTGTTCAAGGACTCTACTTCCATTGACTCACTCACCTGGCTGCCTCGTTAAGGTGTGTTCCGCTCAGGTATGCAGCCTCAGTGACACATATACAGGTAATGTGTGTAACATTGCTGGTATATTTCACTGACATCTTCAACGTGTGGGACACAAGGTGATACATTTCATACTCAACGATGGAATGATAAATCAATCGTCCCATTGGCCAACTACATGTGACATCAAGCCCTATTTCATAGCTGACATTCCCACAGCACTACAGCTATGACACTCTGGATTGTGTGAGGGATTTTACTGACAATTTTACTCCACGGATACCTATTTTACTGAGGATACTTTTAATTGTGGATACATGTGACTTACAAGATGTCTGTGTGTAGAGTTGTGTTGACTGTGATATTACTGGGTGCTGGCACATTACAACAATCGACAGACCCAACAGGTGAGTGAATACATTTCCCCGGTATAGTAGTCTTCTTGACTAACCAGGGTATTGCTCAATAGCACATGGCTTCCTTATAGTTGCTTCAAAGTTGTCACATTTGTGAATGGCTTCTCAATATTGATAGTGTAGCCTTGTTGTGGCTTGTGCATTTTTGATGTATGTATATGTAATTTTGAATTTACAAGATGACACAAAAATAAACATTTCTGTATTAGAAATCTCTGAATTTAGAATTGGTATTATACTAATCATTCCAGTGTAATTATCTTAGTTGAAACCAGGTGACAGAATTATTTATTTTGCTAAATTTTACTACAATATGAATACATATGTTCAGCTGGATTGAGAATTATTTCACTTATAATTTTCATATATAGTTCATATTCTCAACTGAACACAGATTTGTTGACATGTAAACAAATTTTAAACCTGTTTATGCAGTTTTCATATTGTGAAATAATCTGAAATTATATGTCAGTTTTGAAATTTTCAATGACAATTTATCTATTGTCAGAAAAAAAATATATCAGGTATCTCCTATGTTAGAGTTAGAGAACGTCTTTGTAAGTGGCAAATAACCCAATGAATAGTCCTCCCTTCTGTTCGTGAAACATGTCTTACTGAAAGAGTTGTGAATCTATTATGTTTCAACTTTTAGAGTTCAGTGTTGGATTCAAATAGACATGAGGATTTCATTTGAATTCTTGACTGGCTTAATGCCTTATTGAAACCAAACATTGTTGACAGATTTGTATATGTTTCATCATGTCATAATTTTGTTAAATGTTGGGGCTGAAAGGGGGCTGTATTTCATTGAATGTGAGAGAATACATTCAATATAACGTTCTCTCATATCCTTTCACCATTGGTTCTTGTTTAAGCTGTAAATATCTTCCTCGTTCACATTCATTTCAATCGTCCCCAAATTGAAGATACACTTGAAACTCTAATGTTATTACCTGGGTTATATCAATAATGAGTATATAAAATGTAAGGTTTATTTTTTTATTTTTTTGGGGTTGTTGTGTGTATGACTTTACATTATTATGTTTGAAAGCTGTGATAACACAACAAGACTCCTGTTAGGCACATATTATTATTACATTACTCACAATAATATTGAGTTAAGATATGTTGTTAAAATTTATATTTATGTATGGGGTAGGTATTCAGGTAGGCTTATAGCCTGTTTACCAATCCCTTTCTTTTTGAAATAAACATTTTTTAAACCACAATAATATTGGCACTGAAAATCGTTTTCTTTCTCACATTTCAAAATTTATCCATATGTGACTTCTTTCACGATCAAAACAAGCCCATTAGTGGTGTTCCATTTAAAATGTTTACTATATACATTGTATGTATATTTTCATGTATATTCATTGTCTCGTGATATATTTACTTATGTTATGTAAACAATGCATACAGGTCAACTATTGTCCCTTCATTTTAAGCCTGTACATTACAGCTATCAATTTCATTTTGTATATCTACCGAGTCATGAAACCATGTCCAATTATTCTGCGTCATAAATATGTTATTTGTCTTATCACTACTTATGAAAAATGGAAATATGAGTCATAGGATATCTGCAAATCAATTCAGGAGTGTACATAGTTTCGATATTATAGCAGAATGATTAATTTGAATGGTAAATTGATAAATAACATAATATTCCCACATTCAAAATAGATTTTGATGAGTTTATGATGGCATAAGTTTGGCTTTTCATAATTATTTTTATTCGCCATAGACATCATTATATAGGCTAATACATCCATGGAGGATTTATTTAAATTGTAAATTGATAAATAACACACATTCAAAATAAATAATAGTTTTATGATGACATAATTTTGGCTTATCATAATTATGTTAATGCAACATAGACATCATTATATATATCAACACATCCAAACAGTTTTGAAATGACTATAAATGTTCTCTTATCTTGTATGTAATCAGCCGTTTTAAACATTTTTCATAAATCTTTAATATCTAAGAACAAGAACATCTTGGAATCATTGTTACATGTTGTAAAAGTCTTTTGGATGTAGACATGCAAGTAAGATCTAAGCATCAAAATAAATCATGAAATGTTTACAGTTCTTTGAACCCTCCTACTTTGAAAAATGATATACAATCCGTATATCCCATTACGGCAAACATTTCTGTCAAACACAGATGTTCGAAAGTTCATTCCGTTCAATTATGGTTGTAAATTTGCATATTTTTATTGACGTTAATATATTTCATAAACATATTGATTAGCTTGGTATCAGCTGGCGATTATGTTTTTTACATCAGAATTCATTTTGATATAATTCAATCTTGATATTTTATTTTTTTTTAAAGAAACAAGCATTGGTATAGATATGATATATAATCAATGTAAATTATATATGTCATAATATGTCATTACTTTTTGGCATATATCAAATTTCAGAGGTCAGTGAAATTTGTTAATTTTCTTTTCAATTCAATTTTCAGTATGAAATTTAGTTAATTGAACTTTAAGAATACCAGTCATATGTGACATTGAATTATTAAAAACCTGATAAGAAAATGTAAAGGGTATTGATATACACAGTCACAAAAATAAAACATTTATATGTCTAATTGGTGATGAGTAATTATGGCAAATACTACTTTATTACAACTATTTTAAGAAAACAATTTATAAGCATCTATTTGACATATTCTGTTTTGAATGTTATTTATGATACTTTATTGTAATATCATTTCATTTGAGCGTATACTTAGCAAAAATCATTAATACTTAATAACTGTTGTAATTATATCGTTATTCATCATCTCATTAGAAATTATCAAAGTCGTTCTACATCATAAAAAGTCATTTTATCTATGTTGCATTTATCTGTTGTATTGTTTATTATGTTGATTTCATCATCTCATTATAAATTATCAAAGTTTGTCTACATCATAAGAAGCCATTTTACCTGTTTCTTATATTGTTTATTATGTTGATTTCATCTTCTCATTAGAAATTACCATTAAAATTTCAAAGTCTGTCTACATAATAAAACTAATTTTACCTATGTTGCATATATCTATGTATACGTTGTACATACTTAATCTGATTGATATAAATTATTCCTCGGTTTTGCTCTTATCAGAGTGTAGATTGCAATTAATGTTATCTGTTTCCTTACCTACGTTATCATACAGAGATAAAGAAGAAATGATAGTTGCTATCCTTGGTCTTTTTATACGTATTCTTGTTATCTTAGTATAAAAAAAATACTTAGAATCTGAATAATTGACATCTTCAGATTAATTGTCATGTATACATCTTAGAATCTTGGTGAGGCTTGTCGACCAAAGAAATATATATCTATTTTTTTTTTTTTAAATTTAAAAATGAAAACAAATTTGAATTTTGGAAAGGTAAGTCGAGAGATAGATAGAAAACTAAATTTAATCTTGGAAAGGCTAGTCGACCAAAGAGATAGAAATATACATTTATATGGTTTTTTTTCAATTTTTTAAAACCAATTTGAATTTTGAAAAGGCTAAAAGACTGTAGAGATATATTAATGTTTTGCTGATTTGGTTTGTTTTTTTAATCTTGGAGAGGCTAATAGACCAAAGAGATAGAAATATTTTGTTAAAAGGTAAATAAGAATGCTAATAAAATTTATATTTTGTTTACATTCAATATTTAATTATCAGGGAAAACCTTAAGAAAACTTCTAGAATGCTTTTTGAACTGTTAGATATCTATTAAGTGAAGACGAGAAGAAGACAGAGAAAAGTGCTTAGAATGTGACATACAATATCATCATCTAAAAACTTGACACAATACACAAAATTCATACAAATTGACATATAACAATATCATACAGCCCAAACTTCATCCACACTAGTATATAACATTAATGAAGTATGAATATTCATCATGACCAACTAATCATTTTATGGAAAGAATTGAATCAAAATATAAAACTAAATATTTTCAGTAAAGAAATAATGTACATGTTTTCAGGCAGTTTTAGCCTAGGTCCACAGTTGAATGTTATTTGACATGAATGGTTATCTCTTTTATCAAAGAATTTACTTCTCATTCGAAAAATATGTGTCAGAGATATTGGGGCTTCTGTGGAGGATAAATTGTTAATCAGATTGTCAGTGTAAAGAAGATTAATTTCTGTAGATTTATTTATTTGCTCAAAGTTCAAAGTCCATATAGTAATCAATAAGAACAGATATGCTAAGTCTTATACCGAATGCATTAGCTAAGCAATGAACCTCTCTGATCAAACTTAACCCTCTGAGTGCCAGAGGCAAAAAAAGTTGCAGGCTATTCATCTTACAATAGCTTGACATCTAAAAGGTTAAAACACTCTTTTGTTCATGTGCAGTGAATTGTATTTATCCAGTTGAAGGCATAGAATAAATGAAAATTTATATCAAATGTAGACTTGCTTAAGGTATAGCAACATATTTTAAGATTATGCTAAATGATAAAATATGTTTATGAAATAGTGATGTTAGCATTTAATATATTTTCAACATCTTTACCTGGAAATGATTTTATTGTTGAAAAGGATCAAGATTAATTTACTTTCCTCAAGGATATATTTGTCTGATGTTCCAAAATTATTTTGAGGAAAAATGTTTTTTAAGTTCCCCATCCCATTTCAGGTAATCTGATTTTGTCATGTTGAAGTTTCAGATATATTTTGGATATTCTAGCCAAAGACAGTAATGTGTTTAGGATATTCTCAAGAAATAATATGATTGGATACTATGAGGAAGTCTTTATTGAACCATTACTGTATTGATAATTGTAAAACCTCATTCAGCCATTATGGTATGTCTGGTATGCAGATACAAACGTTTCCTGGCTTGGTGCTTTTTGTTCAGCATATCACCCCAGGGTGTATGTTTTATGAAAGCCGGGTATTTGATGATCAAGTCAACCGTTAAGTAGCTTTTACCATGCAGGGAATCAATGACTATCAAATGTTAGATGGTAAATCTTTTGGTTGTAAAATGTTTAGACATTAATTGTCATTGCAATGGTACCTTTGGAGAAAAATGTCTTTATTTTTCTTGTGGGGTTGTTTTTAGATTATAAATTTCCTGACTTCAAAGTAAATTTTTAAGGATGTGATTAACAAATGTTCCTTGATCATATCATATAGTTGATGTTAAAAACCTCTTGACATTTCTCTATCATTCCCAAATAATTCACCAGATTTTCAAAAGATCAATTTAGAAATTTGGGTTCAAAGAAGTACAAATACAATCATGCTTTGTGACATCATGCCACGACTTAGTATATCAAAACAAGAAAATCTTTTTAAATATTTTACAAAAAATATCACAATGGTTTCCCTTATTCTATATGTATGTTTATTTCATCCTCAATAATACTTCGTTTATTTCATATATGTCCTTTTTCAACTCCCAAATACTGTGTTTATTCCATGTATGTTGAAATTAATGCCAATATATTTTGTGTATTCAATGTATGACCACATCATCCGTAAGTATACATATTCCAATACCACCATTTTGTGCAAATATATATATGATTGATCCATCGTTCTGTGGCAATACGGACTATTGACAAGTCAGGCAAGCTATGCAAAGGACACAGCTAGCGGAACAATAGTGTTTCAGTAATACTGGGAGCATATTTTGTAGTGATTTACACATCAAAGCGAACGCAGAATGACAATTATGTCAAAGTTGTTTTCTTGAACCAACCAAAAGTCCAGGAATTCCATTTCTCACCTATTTCTTTGCAAGAATGATGGCCAGTATAAGTAGTGGTAAATGTTGTTGTTTTGCTTTTATTTTGTTCCTCAATTATGCCCTTTTTATTTAGTTAAAAGTTTATTTTTCCTTTTCCTTTATCATAATTTGTTGAAGATTGATTGAAAACATAAGTTATAATAATACCTTTGTGCACCTGTTTCTTTGCTGTTATGTTTTGCTTTTATTTTGTTATTGAATTATCGGTATGTCCTTTCTATTTTTTAAATTAATTTTTTTTCCTTTTTCATAATTTTGTACAAGTTTGATTGAAAACATATTAAGTTATAACAATACCTTTGTGCACCTGTTTCTTTGCTGTTATGTTTTGCTTTTATTTTGTTACTGAAATATCGGTATGTCCTTTCTATTTTTTCAAAGTGAAAATAGAAATATTCCTTTTTGTAATGTTTGTAGAAGTTGATTAACAATACATTAACCATACCATTTCGCACCTATTTCTTTGCAAGAATGATGAACAGCATATGTAGTGGTAAATGTTGATATCTTTCTATTTTTTTAAAATCAGATAAGATATTCCTATTTCATAATTTATGTTTATTTTATTGAAAATATACTGAGTAGTAACAATGAAGCTAATATGTTCTGTTGTGACTGATTTTATAACTGATTTATTTCTTAAAGCTTTTATTACTAAAATATTTTGTAATTTATTATTCAAAATCATGAAAAAGGACTAAAGCTGACACAATGATGTAGATGTTTTGTGACATGGTAAACCTTTGATGGATTTCATAAAATTGATATGATTAAATTTTCATAATTTTAACCTTCCATTTATTTCTAGCAATCATAGTAAGTAAGATGTGTAAGTCACATCGTATTACATGTATAATGATTTGATTGATTTAAATGATTTTGAATAATTTTTTTTGTAGAGATAATGAATATTCATTGTTACATTATCAAAACTAAGGAAGAATAATGTGTTTCTTCAAAAGCTTTTGTCAAGAAGGAATATTTTCTTAACAGGAAAACATGTACGTGATGCATGTTAAAGAAATCTTTAAAGGTCGAAAGGTGACATTCTAAGCTGTTTATAATTAACAATTGAGAACAAAATCTACTATAAACTCTAAAAATGTATAAACAAAAGGATTATTTTCAAATAAATTGTTAAAAAAGGAGTTTCTTGTTTCCATGTTTAAGTAGGCATTTGTCACTTTCTAAACTAATATTCCCTTAAGTAAATTTTTAACAAAATTGTCTATCTCTTTAACATTTAGAAATATTTAAAACTGAAATAAATCACTCCCTTCCTTTGTCAGTCTAATTGGCATAGTAATTTATTAATGAACAGACATTCTTAAGTTCAAAGAAATGATTCCTGGAAGAAATAATGTATGAGGATTGCTCCTAGAATTTCTACTGTCGAAAGATTCAACTACAAATTTCTGTTTTTAACATCCAAAAATGGCTTGACAAATTTAATTCAAAATTTTCCTCAGATTTTGTTCAGTTTTGATTTCATCATTTGTTCATAGTTAATATGATGGGATGAAATGATGATTAAGATTGTGACCGATTTAATGTTGAATATTGATTATCGAATCGCCAATATTTAACAGTACTGATTTGATATATTTGAAATAACAACATTCTTGGTATCTGCTTGTTATGCAACACTGTTGTCATGTTCGAATGATGGTTGCAAAGATCTGGCTAGGAAATAAGTCTGTGTGAGAATATTAGTAACAACGAGGAACTGTATCGTGTTTAAAAACTGTGAGACTGAAAGGACCTGAAGATATTTAAAAGTGTGTTCCTGGTGAATAACTGTCGGCGTTTGGCCTACGGGCTTATTTCAGACACTGATTATGATTATTATTTGGCGGTTAATTTATTCAACCTCTCTCCTGTAGGCTCTACCGTCAACACTTAATAAGCTAATTTATTTCCAATGTTGATTAATCAATTGATAATGGTGATATTAATTAAGTGAAATGAATTAAATAAACTTTGCCTTAGGCAACAAAACTCTCCATCCATTAATGTATTGCATTTACCAACCAAATGTTAATTAATCAACTGGTCATCATGGTCCCTAATTAATTGAAATTGATTAATCATCTTCCTGATGTCATGAAGCAAAATACCCTCTTATTCTGTCCTTGGATGGATGGATGGATGGATGGATGGATGGATGGATGGGTGGATGGGTGGATGGATGGATGGATGGATGGATGGATGGATTGTTTATTAGTTTAGAGATAAGCAATTTTGACACTGTGCATCGGAGACCTGATAAAGAATTGGAAAGAGAAGAAGAAAAGCAAATGATCAATTAAAGTGTCAAACAATACAAGTATAAGGGAGATAGTAGGTTTTACCAATTACATCTTGCAGTCGTTCTGATTATACAAATAGTGCTTATACCAATAGCAAAGGAAAATACATTATTATATGAAAGAGTCTTTTTTTCCCTCTAATCTTTGTTAAAAAAAGTTGAATTAACATTTACTTTGTAATCCACAAAGCATGCTTTCACAATTACAGGAGGATTAAACTTTTTTTTGATCAAGAGAGAGTCGTTAAAAAAAAAGGTAGTAAAAAATTAAGAATGTTCTGAATTTATATTGACCTGGGAAAATAATTAAAAACAAGCCAGAGCTATAAGCCTGATCTTTGGGAAATTTATCCTTATGTTACATGAAGAAATAAGAGATAATCAAATGGATAACATAATTGATAAGAAGGATGAAGCTTAGAAGCATTTCATCATTGAGAAATATTCTTTGCAGATGATAATATTACCGTTTGTGAAGTAACTGTCACTTCTTATTGCAAAAATATGAATCTAGATGATAAAGGGTTAAGTAATTCTGACCTTATGGGTGTCACCCTTGTTGGAAACATTAACCCTAATTAGGATATTATTTACACCGCCCAGGCATACCTGAGAGTCACATATCAGGCTTACCTGATTAATGAACTGATAATTAGCCCTTACCCAGATCTAGGTGTACAGTCAACTGACCTGTATGGCTTGCTGATAAGAACTAATTACTTATATATGTGCAGTATGATAAATGCATTGGAATTCTTAGATTGTCCTTGAGTGCTGATATATCAAAATATTAAATTAAGCACTAATTACTTATACCCCTATATGTATACTATGATAAATGCACTGGGTTTTGTTTATTGTCCTTGATGAGAGCTGATATAACAAATAATTTAATTAAGTAATTGTATAAGCTTGAAAAATAATAAAATAGTTTTGATATGCATCTTGGAAATTTTTTGGATGGTCGCTTACCTATTTTCACAATTTTATAATTTGAAATAGGTATATCTGTAGATTAGGTTTTGTTTGAAGCAAACTTTGACCCTGATTTTAAATGCATATAATAAAATTCATATTATATTTTTTGGCAAAATGTGTATTAAATATGAGAAACTTAAGATATACAGTCATATTGAAATATACTAGAACTCCTCTTAAGGGTTTGAATAAAAAATGATTTTGAACTTTATATCAAGAGGTAGTAGTTTTCATCTAAAGAACAAAGGTATTTTGACTGTTATAACAAAATCATGATTAAATATATATGAATATTAAAAAAACAAACATGTATGAGCTTGACGCTGTGATACATAAATTCAAAGTTCAATAACCATAAAGTATATTTCATGTTTTCATGCAGACTCATTCTATATCTATGTTATATGAATTAATCTAGATGCATGCACATCAATAAATATAGATATCTACCTGTATTGAATTATTGATTGCCACAGTTCAGTGACCAGCTCTAATGGTGTACTGGTCATGCATGGCTGGTCGCTCTAGTATAGATTGTTGTAAATAATATTTACGCTTCAACAATATGCTTATTGATCCAAAGCGCCAAGAAAAAATGTACCGTTTATAATTACAAGAAGTATTTGTCTTAGTGTATATTGCTTCCTGATTACGCTTGAGTGTTTTCGCCCCTTTTTACGAAGAATTTTTTTGAATGCATTTTATGGATTTATTTCATAGTCTTGTTGTTTTGAATCTGCTCAATACGCATTCTTGCCTTGAAGATATTTAATTACCCCTCTGTCCTTTACTCATTTGTTTGTTCAGCTCTAACACAAATCTTTAATTAAGTATGTAAATATACATTGTGAAGGATTCCTAGTTTCACTTTTATTGTTGTTTTATGCCAAGCATTTTGAAAAATTAAGATAAACAAACAAACAAACATAACCATACCTAATTTCACATTTATCCTAGTTTATTCCAAGCATTGAGAAAGTTTTTTTTACCTTAAATGAAAAATGCTATTTGATAATACAATATTTCTTATCAACATTTATGTTGATATGCCAATTATTAAAAAAAGAATATAAAGAACCTTATGCTATGAAAACAAGATAAAAATGTATGATTTATTTTTACAAGCAATAAAATGATAAAGAAAACATGCTGTAACATATATTAGTTTTACACACACAAGAATTCAAGCACTTGAAAAAAGGATGCATATTTGAGTCAACACTATATGAGACTTACAATATTTCAGTAAAATAATTACATTATTTCAAGCATCCAGAGCAAAGTATAAACAAATCAGAGAGGTAAACATGGTCATTTAGTCGACTCAGCAAATATTGAGATGGACAAATTACGTTGATGGGATGCTTTGTTTTTCTGGCAGTAATGGAATGTGTTTGTTTGTTTTCCAGTTGATCGTTAACTCAAGCCATCATGACGTTTTGAATACTTCTGAAATTGTTGTGTTTACAACTTCATTTTTCAGTTTTCATATCTCCAATGGTCAATTTTGTTTTGATGATGCCTTTCTGAATAGCCCTGATGTTTGTGTTTGCAAATTTTGTTTTAATTTGATATACATCACTGCTAAAGTTTTAATTGAAAATATCATTCTGAATTACTTGCTCAGATATTTATATTTTAAATTTTTGTTATTCTTTTATGAGAAGTTTGATGTGTTGTGTTGCAACAACTTCATAGTTCAATAAAAGATCCATTGCTGGTTTTAATTTGTTAATTTAATTCAATCATAGCAAAATGTTTTACATGTCACTGAGTGCACTCTATAATTAAAAATGGACATATTGATATGTTATTATTATATCTGATCCATGAAACACCTTTAGTAAGACACAAAATGATTTTATTTGAAAAAGCATGGAAAGAATGTCTTGTTATCATACTCCAAAGTATCAAAACATTTTAATGTCATTAGAGTTATTAAAGAAGCACATAATATTACCAACATGTTGACATCTTGTTCTTTAGAACAGTGAACTTCCGAAGAGAAAATGGGAAGATTTCAGGTTTAGAATCTTTCAAAACCAGTTTCTACGTTTCAATTCTTGTGTTGCATAGTTGAAAAGGCTGTATATGTTTATGTTGACTTAACCCAATAAAACCAGTTTCTCTTTTTAACTGTTCGTGTTTATGTAATTTGTATTTTCTTGAATGTCAAGGCCTTATGTTATTGTTGTGTTGACTATGTTTAAGTTTAACCTTTCACTTCTATGAGCCAGAAATAAGGCTAAAAAACATATTTGTTACTACAGTAGAACACAGATATAACGAACACGGATATAACGAACACGGATATAGCGAACACTCAGATATAGCGAACAAATTTTCAAGTCCCGTCCCTATAAAATATCATTAAAATTATTTGCGTATAGCAAACACCGGATATAGCGAACTAAATTCTTTGGTCCCTTGGAGTTTGTTATATCCGAGTTCTATTGTAGTTTCTTAGATATGAATGGGTTAATAAAATCTACCCTTTTCATTAATAAAAACTTTTAAAAATTTGATTATGTTTAAGTTGTTGAGTATGTTTAAGTTTATTTTCACTTCTACGAGCCAGAAATAAGGCTCAAAAAGATGTTTGTTACTGGTATCTTAGATGGCGAAAGGGTTAATAAAGTCTACCTTATTTCAATGAATAGAAACGTATACAGTGTTCCCAGGGTTGGCCTCTTTTTTATTCTTTACGTAAAGCTTTGTCCGCGGGTATCAGGGGTGAGGGAATTGTGGGTATTGTAGGTGTGGGATATATTGGAGATATAAGCTCGACTTTTTCTAGACTTGCTTCAGGCCCTTCATTAATATCTCATTTTGAATATGGTTTATCATGCTGCAATGGAACCAAAATAATGTATATCCATACATTATGTATATAACTTTTGAAAAATTGAAATCAGGGAATTGGAAGAAGAAAGGAATATTATAATTTTGTATCTTGTATTCAATTCTCTTCATAGTCTTATCATAAGTGAATTGTTTATATAAGATGGGCTTTGTTCTAATTTCATTATGATGCCTTATCCAAAAATAAGAATTCCCTGTTAAAATTGGTTCAATGAAATGTTGTCTTAATTGTCTCTTTAAGGATATATAAGACTTTATTACCCGTAGGGTTGAAAATAAGAAGTGACATATTTTTAATATATGCACATGTTCTCACATCATGTCTAGCAAAAAATTTTGAAGCGCGAGTTCCTGTATTTTTTCGCCTGTGACGTCATAACACCATTGTTTTGGACATCACTGTAGCCGGCATCGCAAGGGAAGCTGCCCGTTTCTTGGATATTTTTAAGAGAGTAAATAGGAATATAATCGATTATAAAGATATTAATACTCTCGGAAGTGTATCATATGACTTGTGCAAATTTGTGTATAACACTCGCTATTGCTCGGAAATACAAAAAATCACGCTCATTTCGTAAAAATCATATGACACACTTCCCCTGGTAATAATCTCTATGTTACCTATACTAGGACTACAAAGGATCAGAGAACTGATAAACTAGTATGTAACAAACTGTATGTTTAAAAGGAGCGATGATGATAAAACTGTTGTCAGAACTTTTAATATTGGTAAATAGTGAGAACTTTGATGATTTGAGTTATTTCGAGGACTGTCAGTCATGCTAGAATGTTTAGCATTCAGGTGTCAGGTCTGATGTTTATCAAATGATATGGGTCAAATACTTGTAGGTAAAAGTCTTTCAGGAATCTGTGGAATTCACTGTTTATGTTAATGAGAATTTGATTGGTCATCAGGAGTGATTGATTAGGATATAAAAATTATGGTATTTTTTTTATATTTTGTAAAAATGGATTTGAATGTTAATGCGTTTAACCTTTTATTTTATTGAATTATTCAGGAGCTCTTGATAAGGGGATTATTTATTGAGTTTTTGATTTATAGTATAGACCTATCTGAAATGGTTTTCATAACGGTACATTTAAGATAATGTTACGTGGAGGAAATTAAAAGCTGATATGTTGTCCATTTGAAAAAGAATGAAGTTTTGACTATAAAGTTATCTTCTTCTTCTACTAATAAAAATGTGAGCTTAATTATGGATCCTATAAACTTAGTACAAGTATTAAATGGATTCTAGTTTCTTTGATTTATTTCTTTACATCTGGTATCATTGAAACTCAATATAACATACTTTAATATGGATTTTTTTTAAAATGTAGATTTTGTATCCAATTCAAACTAATTTCTACTGAGACGTCTTGGCATTTTTTTATAATATTATTCTATAAAAGTATACAATGAATCCTTTAGCATTCCTTTCATGTCAACATGTTATTAATTTTTGGTCAATTAGTAAGTAAAATCAGAATACAAAATTAAATCAGCAGATTTTGTATTTAGGGAAAAATAGTCTAGCAAATAGTTCTTTACTAAATTATGCCCATTTAAAAAGTCTTAATTCAAGCAGGTAAAAACACTGATAGATAAAAGTCAAATTTGGACAATACAATCTTAACTCAAAAACGTCTTATCAATAGTGTTTCTAACCTGAAATTGTCAAAAAATATTTAAAAAATATTTTAAAAACTTTGTTTTGAAAAATGAGAAACACTGATAAATAAACTTCAACTTTGGACAATACAATCTTAACTCAAAAACATCTTGTCAATAGTGTTTCTAACCTCAAATTGTCAAATTATATTTAAAAAATCCTCTATGTTTTGAAAAGTTTGGAACACTGATAAATAAACGTCAACTTTGGAGAAAACAATCTTATCTCAATATCACAGCTTTTCATCGTGGACAGACGAGGTCTATAATTGGCACCATAACAAAGGTGACAGAAAGTGGCTGGATATTTGTCACTAGATTTCCAGTGTCAATAAGACATGAGAGTTCCACAAGGCAGATAACTCCATTGTTTCAGCATGTCTCAGATACAATGGGCTGAACCTCATGTTTGGTGACACCCCCTTAGGTCACAAGTTATCTTTTGGGGTCAGAACCTTTTTGATAAATTTGCAGAAATACTGCATACTAATTGTGGTTATTAGTGAAACCTCTTGAAAATTTAGTAAAAGCTGAGAAATGCTATATTCATTGGTATATAATTTAATTGTGCATGCTTACATTTTGGTTCCATTTTATAAATTTTGAAGAATAAATAAATCCATAAATCACATTAATTTACAACTGGCTAATAACTTTTACATAAAACCTTATTAAACTAATGTAGACATTTAACAACAATAAATTTGAGCCATACATTTTTTGGCAAATTGCTAAAAAGAAGATATTGAGAGTACCGTACTCTAATGAAATGTACAATAAAAGAATTCTATCCTCACAAAACCCTACAAACTTGTTCTAGAGGCTGGTAATTGTATAATTTCAAATTTTCTGGCTTGCAGCACTATGTACCGGTAAGCTTTAAATGATTCTGTCATTCAGATTTACCAATTTTCATTTTGCCAACCTCTATAAGCTTATTCAATAATTTACTCCAGAACATTCCTCTGTGCTAAATGTCCCAGATATAAGTTTCATTGTCGGAGGACCCGCCTAAGGTCACAAACTGTCTCGTAGGGTCAGCCATGTTTAGGGTCATCGCTGCATGTTTGTTTGTCATGATGCTCCGCCAGCTTGTGATGATTTAGCTGCATTTGTTTTATGATTATGTAGGTCATTCCAAAAATACCTCTCCATTCAGGGTTGTATTCTCCTTAAGGTTATAAAGTAGTGCACACACTTCTTGTTCTTTGTTTTGTTTAACCTTAAAGGGGCAGTAGCACGTTTTTTGATAATTTTATATTTTAAATTTTTCACTGATTATTATTTGTTAATGCTAAATATATTATTTTGATAGTGTCAAAAATATCATAACACAAACCAATCATCCATTGTCAGAGAAGGAATTATAAAGATTCGCATAAAGTCCATTGGTGGCCATTTTTGTGTGAACCCATTAATTCATTTTGTGTAAGAATTGGAATCGCGTGGCTAAGCTTTACATTATATATTTGATTTATTACTGCTTCATTTAGTTTAAATACATTGTCTTTCAATTGAAACCTTTTATTTTCATTTTCCTGACATCACCTTATATTCCCCCTAAAAACGGGCTTAACTGCCCCATTAAACAATTATTTCTTCAAAGTTTTCCCGATGAATATTAGGTAATAGGTAATGTGACATGTATTACCTTCAGGGGGTCAAAACATCTCATTACCCATTTCAGTTATCAGTAGAAGAAGAATTTATCTATGTTTTTCAGGCCATCAGACCTTGTACAAAAAAAGTGTTAATACATTTAATTTACAGTGCAATAAACAGACATTTTGATTAAAAGTAGATTGCCGTGCATTTGATGCCATTTGTTTTACTTTTTCTCAGTGATACACCTTATTAGTCATTATATTATAATTAAAAAAGGCAAATTATTTGATTTATTTAACAGCTTGTTGAATTTTGCTTGTCCAATGTTTGTCTGTGAATTAATTATTTTGATATAAACTTAGAACTTTTTGTCCAATGTTTTTCTATGAATTAATTATTTTGATATTTTGTTAATTGAGATAGTGTTGAATGTTCAATAATACTAACATTTGAAATTTTTTTATTGTCTCAGTAATATCTAATTCAGCACACCAATCAGTCTACTTAACGAGCAACTTCTTGCTCAAAGACAGATAATGTTCAAGTTTCTCTATATGTCGCCAAGAGAGATTAATTATTTATGAAAATCAGTATACATAACTATTCAAGCTTCAAGTCATTTCATAAATAATTTTTATAGCATACTATTAATAGTAATAATTCATATGCTGAGTGAAGCAAGACTTTGATAACATAGGAAATATTGAAATAATATTTTGAAACTTGTGATGAAGATTTAAATGTGATATATTGTGGTATCATGACTGTTATCTTTGAACAATAACTTTCGACTGGTTGAGGTGATTAGTCTATCAAGGGCTCTCAAGGTTCAAGGTCAATTCCAACATCGGTGGTACATAAGTATAGATAGATATAGAGAATTCAAGTGTCTTCTGATATCAAATACAGTAGAACACGGATATAGCGAACACGGATATAGAGAACACTCGGATATAGCGAACAAATTTTCAAGTCCCATCCCTATATGATATCATTAAAATTATATGCGTATAGCAAACACAGGATATAGCGAATTCTTTGGTCCCTTGGAGTTCGTTATATCTGAGTTCTACTGTATATCAACACGAGTTGATAAAAGTTACAGATATCCGAGGCTTGGCTTACATGATGATGTAAAAGTATTGTGATGCCATGTAGGTGACGCCAACAGAGCATTGTTCAAAATCTACTGTCAAATGATATCTCCTGTGGAATCCAGTTTTAATACACAGAATACACAGAATAGATATATAAAGATGTACGATTAACAAAAATACTTGCATGATTAATGCATGTAAAATAAATTAGTGGAGGTATGTACACAATATAGAAAAATATATTCTAAATTACATTTAGGGTATTATTTAAAAAGATCGACAGTTGTTTTAGTTACTTAATCCTTTTTGTGGTGAATAGTTCTTCATTGCTTACAGTTTCAAGAATTAGGTAAAATTGTTTCTGCTGAAGACATCTATGGAGAAGAGTTGCGCATCATAATGAAAGTGAAACTTGTCTCCTATGTCTGATGAACAAAATAATTGCATATACCCGGGGTACATTCACCTTTTGAAATATCTTACATATGACCTAGGCATTTTTTCTGGGTCATGATAAAGGATAGATATAGGTAATAAAACCCTAACACCACAAAAACAATCAGATACCTTTTTCAACCTGATTCTTGCTTTTGACAATTATTTATTTGAATATTGTCTGTGATATATTGTTTCAGATATATGACAAATGATCAATTTGTGAAAAGTGAGGCCAGGAGGTCTAAAAACGTCCAAGTTTAATTAAACCTTTTCTGTATCAATGCTTCCAGATCTAGCCTATCACAATATACATGTCAATTCGTTGAATTTGTGAAATTGAAATAGCATATATCAAATTTTATGTGTAATATAGATACAAGAAAAAAAAGAGCTCTTTACAAGTCCAAATTAGTGATAATCTAACCCCAACATCAAGATGCTTTAACGTAACTACTACCAGAGAATTTTCTCCATCTCTTAAAGCCAATGGAGTGTCAATATACTATTTACCTGAGAACTGTTTTTGGGCCGATGGCGTGATCCCTCCATATTTAGTGTCTTACCTTGCTGTTGGCTGTCGGCAAGACAAATGTGGCAAATTAGTGACGTTTAGTTGAAGTCAATATGGAGGAATATATTTAGAAATTGAGACATTGACCTGCTGGTTCTGGAGATGGAACGATGACATCACAGATGAAAGGTTTATATGCTAAAAGAAAACATGAAATCAACATTTTGCACTTTAATTGATTTTTGCCAAATTAGAAGAAGTAACCTAAAAAAATATTGAATTGGAGCTGGATACCACAATAAAAAACTTTCAGATTTGATAATATAGGTGAAGCTTGATAATTAAAGTGACAGAATGAAAAGTTTATATGCTTATAGAAAAAATGAAATCAACACCTTAATTGATTAGTGCTAAAGAATTTGAAGTAACCGATAACAGGAATGAAATCATATGATAGAAAGGTTTTGGCCACTTTAAGATGGTTTATTGTTTATAGTTTATATTTTATTGATCATAATATTTGTCAGTGACAATATAAAGAATGTTGCTTAAAATCAGAGTAGGATATATATATACTGGCAAATATGATGTTCAATTCCAATCTGTCAACAAGAGAGGGAAAAACTAATATACAATTGAAGTTAGATACCACAATCAGCTTACTTCATACATTTATTAACTGGATCCTTTGATAATACAAGGATACCGGGTAGCTTAATATTATAAGTGACCATCTCAGGATTATTTACCTCTTATGCAAATCATGATTCTTGCATTATGGACACTTATGATAATGTTACACTTATGAATTCAACAGCATTTGTGGTAAGAATTTGGATTTCTCCAATTATACCAGATTTTTTTTCAATGCTAGATATGTGTTGTACCTTGATGACAAATAAGTGTAATAAATGTTGTAGTTGGATGCAGAATTTAGATTTCTCCAATTATACCAGAATTTCGTTCAATGCTAATTATGGATGGTACCCTCATGACGTTTGAGAGTAAAAGATGCTGTAGTTGGATGCAGAATTTAGATTTTCTCCAATAATACCAGATTTTTGTTCAATGCTAGATAAGGATGGTAACCTCATGACGTTTGAGAGTAAAAGATGCTGTAGTTGGATGCAGAATTTAGATTTTCTCTTATTATACCAGAATTTTGTTCAATGCTAGATAAGGATGGTACCCTCATGACATATGAGTGTGATAAATGCTGTAGTTGGATGCAGAATTTAGATTTTCTCTTATTATACCAGAATTTGTTCAATGCTAAATATGGATGGTACGTTTGAGAGTAAAAGATGCTGTAGTTGGATGCAGAATTTAGATTTTCTCTTATTATACCAGAATTTTGTTCAATGCTAGATAAGGATATGGTACCCTCATGACATGTGAGTGTGATAAATGTTGTAGTAGGATGCAGTGTGGTCAGCTATCTGATAAGGAACCAATCTAGACCCTCTGGTCAGCTTTATCAGTCTAAGTGTTTGACCAGCACTTTGTACAAACACCAGCAGATTAACCTCTGGTCTTGTGCTAGTGGACGTCCCAGTGACCAGTGGTCACACTTAATGTCTAGACCTTCTGAGTCTGAGTCCCTTCATAGTTTTATGAACAAGTTTTCCGAAGTTTTACATCATTGTGAAAGGAGGCAGAGGCTCTACAAATTCATTTCTATTTAACAACTTATGTGGAAAGCAGTGAACAGCAGTCATCAAATGCCCTTTTTTACATTAAAGGCCTTTCAATTAGCATTAGCATATTGCATCATTTTATAGAATACTTTTATATGCTATGTTTTAGTAAAAAATATTCATGTATGATTTGTATGTATTTCATGCTTTATGACAATTTAATGTCTTATAGATAATATTTGGACAGTTCAAAGACATATAATGTTGGAAAATGTTGGACATCTGAACAAAATCATCCTTTTGTTCTTCTCCTTCTATCTCTTTATTGATTGGTTGTCTTATGTGAAAGGAAGGAAGGATTAATTGAAACATCCATTAAGCCTAATGAGTGGACAGTAGATTGACAGAATAGATTATAATCAAATTTTCAAATTATTATTCATTAAATTATATGATTAGATATTGAAACAAATGGAAATGACATTAAGAAAATGAATCAATATAATTTTTATCTGTGTTATTCAATCAATGTCAATTTCGTTTGATTAGATCATTGTAAGCTTTTAGTATCAGAAAGAAGGAGTAATCATTATGGTTAAACTACATGAAAATCCAATTATTGTTACTGGTTCATTAGTATAGTCAATAAATCTTTGTGTAATGGTTACTTCAGGTAAACCGGAATACAAAAAAAGCAATTACCTCATTGTTCCAGATCTGTATTGCTAATAAAATCTAGTAGAAGAGATCATTTGAACATGTATGTTCTTATTTGTTAATAGGACAGTAGCATTTTTGTGTGTGTTATATTCATTTCTGCAATCAATGATATAGAGGATAATGAATACATGCTTATGTCAAACATAAGAGGGTCAAATTTCATTACTCAACTCTATCATCATCTGTCAAGCAAAAAATGTTGGCAGCCATTTTCATGTGAACACTCATTTGATTTAGGGAAATTGATTTAAGGAATACTGTTACATGTGTTAAAAATATATTGCCTTGCATTTTGTAACAGTGATTTTAGTTTTCGTGAAACAGTCCAGTTAATACAAGCTGTTTTGATTCGCCATTACATACAGCAAATTTCTGACTGAGGTCATGTTCAGCCAAATTTGGTCGTTGCCAAATGATCTTTGCCAAATGATTTTATGCCAAATTTTGAATGGACCAAGAACTGACTGTCAGATGTGAAACAATCAAAGACAGGGTTTCTCTGCATCTTGGGGGCAATGGTTTGCGCTTTCGGTAAGAGATTCAGATGTTCCAATCCTGCCATGGGTTTGGTAACTTTTCTGCAGTAGAAAATTGTTCTACAGGCAGTAGGGTTTGGCTGCAATACTACACTGAAATTCAGAGCTTACCACTTGTAGTTCAACAGTTCCAGCCGATGCTCGCAGGTTTCACCACAGTGCAAAGTCAAAGTAGTGTTGCAGGCTTTCTTCCTCCAATAATACTAGCAGCTATGATATAAGTGTAATACTTGTGAAAGTGGCATTAAACCCCTCTTACCAATATGCATCCCGACTTTTTGTTGTAAGATGTCATTTGCCAGAAACATTAAGGTATCGGATATGTGGAGCACAGTGGTGTAGTGGTTAGCATGCTGACCTCTCACGCCGGAGACCCGGGTTCGAATCCCGGTGGAGACACCAAAAATCTGGACTTGGGTCTCATACTGTGTTGTGTCCCTGGGCAAGGCACTTCATCCACATTGCACTCAGTCCACCCAGCTGTAAAAATGGGTACCTGAAAATTGGATGTACTGACCTACATGGTCGTGATTAGCGCTTAGTAGCAGCTGTGAAAGTACACTCCTTCGGGGTAATAATGTAGCACTTTTATTATTATATTTTATGATGAATATGAACATTCTTTCAAAATCTTGTGTCATGTTCCTCTTTACCTTTGTTTAAGATATTCTAACTGTTGATCTTCTATTGCAGGTGATGTGGACGGTGACGACTGCTCCTCATACCCTTGTGTCCAGGGTCAATGTATAGATGGATATAAAAACTTTACGTGTGAATGTCCGCATAATTATAATGGAACTTTGTGTGAAAATGATTTATGTAAGTATGATAGACTGTGTTTTTACATAGTTACAAATATTAAGAAAATATTCTGCTAAATTTTTGAAAAATTAATTCAGTGTTGAAAACATGTAATTCCTACAAGCGAGCAGGGTTTTTGTTTGAAAATCAACCAGTCTTTAAAATTTGACAAGCTCTGCTCTGTGAAGACAGTTAATATTTGTAAAAATCACACAAGCCAATGAGCCTTGCTGACCTTGCCGGCCTCTCAGATATTTTTTACATTATGAAATTATTCATAAACAGCAAGATTTTCTAGTTGCCAAGTTCTTGATATGTAAGTTTCTGCTCATTGAAAGGTGACATACATGGGAAACGCAAGATTTTCAGAATGACAATTTTTTAGCATATTGATGATTATATGTTTACTTACTACTCTGTTAGGTCATAAGCTAGAGAAGCATATACCAGTACTCTGAAACTTTTCATATTTTCATAATACAGAAATTATAACTAAAAATATCTTGCTTTTCTTGTTCACATATTTATTCCAGCATATAATTTGGAAGCTGTTTGAGTATGAGTTATGGACATGAACAATAACCATTAACTTAATGTTCCTTTTCAAATGATACCTATGAATTTATGGAACATCATTTATGCTTTATGATAATTGGAAACATGGTGATTTGTTGTAATATGACAACCTAGTGTGAAGATGATTGTAAATATGTTCTGTAAATGTTTCTGTTCTGTTTTATGGGAACATAGCTTAAGTCTTGCTGAGATAAATTATTCGAGCATTGTTAACTTGTTAAGAAAATCATTCCTGCATTGTTAACATGAAAAAAAATGTGAAGAATGATTTTTGATGATGTTTAAAATATCACCATCAAAGTTTAATAAACTACACAAGAACAAAAACCCATTAAAAATATTAATATCATTCTTAGAATAATTTCTACTACAAAAAATTGTCAAAAAGCAGAAAATCACGATCTAAGATATATGTTATCTAAAATCAATTAACAGTTATAAGGAAAATCTTTCAGAATAATACTGCAAAATTGTAACAAAATAAAGAAAAGAAAGCCTTCTATAAAGAAATGTTTGTTCCAAAAGCTACACGTCAACATTGGTTATTTATCCTGCTCTGTCTCTGATTACGCCCTTAACAATTGGCCTAATAGTCTTAAGAAAACATTTACACTATCCTGGTAGTATTTCTTTACACATGTTTTCTTTCTCTTACGGTACACAATGGATTGTTTGGAATATCCATAATTAAATAGAAATACTACGTTATGACACATAAAGTTGTCAGATCAACCAGGTGACCTTGTTATGATAAAAAGAAGGGACAAAGAGAATGTCCTTGCAACCTTTTTGAAGAAAATGTCTTAAAATAGAAATTACAGTTACAGCTGATTAGATTAAATTCCATGTGACCATGTAAAGGTGATGTCCAAAATCTTTTGAGTTACATTTTGACACCGCTATTTACGGAAATATTGCCCAAGCAACATAAAACAATAACTTACTCACTGGAGTAACATTTTAATGCAATGATCAAATCAGGCCCAAAATTTTTGCATAAAAATGGGGTTTACCCAATTCAATTTTTTTTGGGAATTGTCACTAAATCAAGGCCAAATTCATGAAGTATTAATTTAGCATACGTTTTCTGTTCCAGCTTTGTTAGGATGTGATGTAGAAAATCTATGTTTGAATGGAGGAACTTGTGAGAGACTCAACGGCCAATCATCAAATTATGACTGTCATTGTTTACCAGGTAAGTGGAAAATTTGCCGTTTTCAATGTTTTTTAATACTTGCTTTGTTTTTGAGGCATCAAGATTGAGTTGTTGTAAAAGGATGAGAAAGGATGTAACATATCATTCTGAATCTTTTTCGGCGATTTTTCAAACTTTGGTTTTCAGCCATTTCTACATCATTTCTTGTTAAGTTACTGCCTGAAACCTATGTTAAAGGATTAAGCAGATTTTATGAATAGCGATATATTTGTAAATGGTTATATCAGTGCTTCCTTATCCGTTCATTGTTTCAAATAGGCCAAAAATCTCTACAAGAATGTTTTTGTGAAATGAAGAAGATGATATTTGATAATTCTTGTATCTTTTGATCACTTGAGGAAGTACATTTGCAAGGAACCATGCAATATTTTCACATGTAACAAAACTTTGCAAAGCAAACCGAAAACACTTGACCTTTAACATGCAGTCGAGTTAACACAAATTAATACAAATCTTTCAAACATACTAATGCCAACAAATTCATAAAGAAGTAACATGCAGGCATCCTTATGACATGTCAATATTTACAAAATATTAACAATGGTTTTAATGATATATAATTTTTTAAATTTGAGTTAAGATATTTTCTCTACGTAGGTTATACGGGATCTACTTGTGAGACTGAGATAGACGAGTGCCGACAGCACCCGTGCTCCCACGGCACGTGCATCGATCTCGTCAACGACTACCAGTGTAACTGTACAGGATCAGGTATGGTGATCTTACATTACTTACCCGGCTTTTTAATAATTATAATTGGATGTATTTTTCTCTATGTTGAATGGTTCCATTTCATATTTTTGAAGAGGTGTAAGGGTAAAAAGTTGGTTTTGGTCTTTGCAGACAGACAAAAGTATTGTGATGATTTGAGTTTTTGCAATGTTCAGAAATAACAAATGGGTAAACTTGTTCCTGATATTTTGTTCCAATGTTGTTACAGGGTACCAAGGGCCAACGTGTAGTGAAGATGTGAATGAATGTTTGGCGACCCCCAATCGCTGTGGCAACGGTTCCTGTGTCAACAATCCTGGTAGTTTCTCTTGTGACTGTCCCGTCGGCTTTGAGGGAGTCGGATGTTTGGCGGTGAGTTCAAAATTAGCAGCAACCTGGAAGATTCTCGCACCTTTTTGTTGCATGTTTTGGAGTAATTTGTTGACAAAGCAGCCATTGTATTGGTGTTTTATCAACGAGCCGACTTGTGACATAATTGATGCTGTTTTGCAAAATAGTAAACATTTTGAACCATTATCAGCCTTCTATTTCAGATCCTATTTTGCTAATGTTGTCTGTCTTTTTTTGCATTTGTGAGAATTGTGGGATACCATTTTGTTACTATTTTATTGTTTCCTTCTTTTCTTTTCTCAACAGAATAGAATTTTGTTTTTAATCAGTTCAAATTCATGTATAAACAAGTTTTTTAAGGATTTTTTTATATTCTATAAATATGTGATGCTACTTCTTCATCAAATTGTATCCAATATGTTTGAAGTCTATGAAAGAAGATATTTTCATAATGGATTGTCCTTAAAATATAAACTTACAGTTTCCAACCAGGAATATAAATCTTACATTTGGAATACCTCTTAGATAAAAGGTAAAAAGTGATTATTCTAAATTATAATTCCAGGATGTAGATATAAGGGATTGTCCTAATATATGAACTTACAATTTCCAACCAGTAATACAAATTATACATTTGAAATACCACTAAAGAAAAATCTAAAAAAATTAATATTCTATGTATATCATTATTCCAGGATGTAGACCTAAAGGATTGTCCTTGATATATGAACCTACAAATTCCAACCAGTAATACAAATCTTATATTTGGAATACCTCTAAAGAAAAATTATAAAAATTAATAATCATTATTGTAAATATGTAAATTATAATTCCAGGATGTAGATGAATGTCTCTCCAACCCCTGTGGCCAGAATGGTACCTGTACGAGCGGTGTTAACGACTTTACCTGTACGTGTCCACCTGGGTACAGAGGTAAACAGTGCGGGGTGGATGTTAACGAGTGTGAAACACTCAACGTTACCTGTCCAGGTGACAACACTCAGTGTGTGGACCAGGTGAACGGATACAGGTGCGAATGCAAGGACGGCTATGCAGGTGAGAAATTTGGTAATTTATTTCTTAAAAGGGTGGTGTTTTTTTTAAATTTTCATATTTTCCTCAATTATCATTAGTTAGTGCTATATGAACCATCGTCATGGGGTCAATCATCTCCCTTTTCAACCTGGTAACGCATTATCATAGAAGAAAGTGAAAAATTCTTGTGGCCATTGTGAACATATTTTATTGTTTGATATTAAAAAATGGATCGGCATAGCTTAATTGAACATTTGTTTGTTTTAAAACGCATGCAAATTTATTTAAATTGATTGCAATTTGTAAATTTTTTGTTTGTTTTCACGACATCAATGTATTTACCTATAATGTTGCTACTGTAATGAGTAGAAATCGAATGATTCACAATCAGTTTTATAATATTGAACTGAAAATATATTCCAGGTTTGGCGCCAATCTGTCGTGATATTGACGAGTGTGCACTCAACCCGTGTGGGTACGGCGCCACCTGTCACAATCTGGAGAACGACTTCTTCTGTGACTGTCCTGCCGGCTATAACGGAACTCGGTGTGAGATAAACGAGGACGAATGTGACCCCAACCCGTGTGACAACGGAGGAACGTAAGTTGTCAATATGCAAATACAGGGGTGTCCCATAGGGAGCTGACCTCCTGTGGAAGCTATAGAGTTGTTTATACCCCCTTTTGTTAGCATAATTACTCTTTCATGGATTATTATCAAAAGTAGTGAAAAAATGTGCTGTGACTTTGTAAATGAGGCCTTAAAAGTGTACAGAGTTCATATATAGGCTGGCTTCTGTAGGACTCCCCTATTAGTATAAATTTATTTTATCAACTTTCTCACTTTGTCCATATGGCTTCTTGTACAGTTTTATCAATTCAATCACTGTATACAACCTATTCTGTTGCAAAAATTTATCATCTCTTAGCACATAAAGCTATTTAATTGTATAAACTTACTCTCCATTTATGTATATATATTATCAGCAACAAATTAGTATCATTTGCTTGTGTCAGGATTGGCACAAACAGATTGCACTCTTTAACTCTGGAACTTAAATCTACATAGAACTCTTTCTTATTTAAAATTTAAGCTAATAAGAATTTTTGAACTACACATCTTAGTTATCAGTTTTCAAATGAGCTTTGTAGAGTTGTTCTAAATTTGAACACCCAAAGTGAAGTACTAGTTGTAATGTGGATGAAAGACATTAAACGTAAAACATTGGACTTCCAGATGTGAGGACGGCGAGAACACATACACCTGCCGCTGTGTGCCAGGCTTTGAGGGTCAGAACTGCACAGAGAACGTACAGGAGTGTGAGACACTGCACGTTGAGTGTCGTAATGGCGCCACCTGCAAGGACGGGGTGGGTGATATTTCTTGTTACCTCTATCTTATTTCTCTAGCTTTATGGTGAAGTTCTTACCAATCTTACCATTTAAAGAACAGGAAAGAGAATATGCAGGTTTGTAAGGGCAAGGACTGAGTAGGTGTTATTTACCATTTTCTCTATTTTATTCTTTAACTTAAAAGACGCAAGATTCCTTCTTATCAATCTTACGAATCATTAGAGCAGGAAATAAAATATGCAAGCTAGTAAGAGCATGGACTGAGTAGGCGTTATTTACCATTTTCTCTATTTATTTCTTTAACTTTAAAAGCGACAAAATTCCTTCTTACCAATCTTGCAAATCATTAGAGCAGGAAATAGAATATACTGGCTAGTAAGAGCATGGACTGAGTAGGCGTTATTTACCATTTTCGGTTGGCGGTTCGGGAGGACGCTTGTTGTCAGGGGATCTTCCCTCCTGCCCCATTGTGCCCCCCCCCCCCCCCAAAACCCTTCCCTCTTTTAGAAATCTAAAAATCTTCCAAAATTCTGGTGCATCAAAAGGGCTACATCAACCACCATCCTCCTCCCCTTGTTAAATTTCCTTAATCCACCACTGACCATCATTGCAAACATGTTAGACTACTGTTCCCTAGTTGATTGCTGTTTAGGATTATATGATAACAACCATTCCATACTTATTTCAGATCAACACTTTTGTGTGTGAGTGCGGTGACGGTTGGACGGGCAGGTTTTGTGACGTTGATGTCGACGATTGCGCCAGCAACCCATGTGCGAACGGTGCTTCGTGTCACAACTTCAACAACTACTACAACTGTACTTGTCTAACTGGGTTCACAGGTAATTCACTTGAAATTATTATGCAAAAAAGTTTCAAGATTCTAGATTTTTATGCTCACTTTGATTGTTGATAGATACTGCCAGTTTAGAAAATTATAGAATATAGAGGATAAATAAGTTTTATACTTTTCTCTCAGTTTGAGAAAAGTATTCTCACCACTGCAATTTTATGTCACTTTTTCACCACGGAAAGTATTTTAAAGGGCATGAAAATGGTTTGAGCTCCCTTCCACTATGAACTCCAGCCATTGCCGTTACTAAATGAAGATGCAATATTGACATCTCACAAAACTGCTCGAGACAATCAATATTGATTAATAATCTCCACATTTTTGACCACGGAAGCATTTAACAAACAGATTATTTTATATTTTCGGTGTGATTGCTTGACCGAGAAAAGCCAGTATTTTAACTCCTGAGAGGAAAGTGATATCACGCTGAAAACCAAAAACATCCTCTATTTGTCAGTGTGATCAGAGGATTCTTATAAACATTCTTTCCTCCAGGTTTCAACTGTTCAACAAACATAGACGACTGTCAGCCAAATCCTTGCCAAAATGGCGGTTCATGTATCGATGGCGTCGACGACTACAATTGCAGCTGTACACCTCTCTGGATGGGCAAGAACTGTACGGGTTCCTACGACGCCTGTATTGAAAGGCAGCCATGTCAGAACGAGGGCACGTGCTACTCAGAGCCTCCCGATCACACGTACAACTGCACGTGTCTGCCGGGCTTTAACGGAATAAACTGTGAGATGAACATTGACGACTGCGAGACCAACAACTGCGAAACCTACCAGGAGTGTATTGATGGGATCCAGAACTATACCTGTGGATGTCCGAGGGGTAAGAATTGGGAATTGTTGATCAAGATTATGTGTGGAAGTAGCTCAGCTGGTAGGGTGTCGGCTTGAGGTCAGGGTTTTAATTCCCGTCCGTGTCAGTCATTAAAGGGAATCAACAACTTCTGCAACCTACTTGACCATCGTTAATGAGAGCGTCCAGACGGGTAAGGGGGGGTCACGTGACACAAACTTGATACTTGCTGTCAGCTGTAAGCGGTTCGTAACCAAACGATTTCTTCCCTACCGAGCATTTATGACTCTTTCGGGGCCCTGCTAATAAAACTCTGGGAGTTAAAAATTCGGGTTGCAGACCCCCTTTAAAAGATGAGATGTTGCTTCCTTGTTTGGTACTCAACAATTAATGGATAGAACACTGCTTGAACTGGCGCTGCACTAAGCACAAAATGATCTTTCAAAATTACAATGGAACAATACAGAATTATTCTTCTTATCAATTTGTTTGACCATAGAATTAGTCAAGTTTTGCTATCACAAATGTTAGGATGGTTTATCATGCCCATGTAAGTTTGTAAGGAATATTTGTTTGATGCTGTAGGTCAAATTTATTTTCGTTTTTGCTTGAACATTTAATCTCTTTCTTATGTGCTGATTACTTTTGTTTTAAAATATAGTCAATTGATATTCTAACAATTGTATCTCATCATTATCAAAGTCATATGAGAAGGATTTTATGAATGCTTCTATCACTTTGGGTTCTTTGGTGAAAAATACCTTTGAACATTCAGCATCCTTTCTTTCAGCCTTTGGTTAATTTATTTTAGCGTGTTTTAAAAATTTGCTAATAAAATAAAACCTACCCTTGTTAAGTTTTGCCAAGGTATAAACATTTACTAATATCATAAAATCATTGATATATTTCTAAAAATTTATTTTGACATAATTTAGCGAATACATCAGAATTCTTGTAAAACTTGACTCACTCACAATTAACCACACTTACTGTTATCAAGGTTACTTATCATATCATTATGCCATAAAGTTAATTGATAACTGATGATTTGTTTCCCCAGGATTCAGTGGACCCACATGTAACACACCTGTAAACGAGTGCGACACAAACCCGTGTGTCAATGGTGGTACCTGTCACGATCTTGTTGGGGACTACAGGTGTGACTGTCCGCAATCTCTCGTTAACTTAACGATCTACACACCTGGTCGCACTAACGAGTTTTTGTCCGGTTGGGATGGGAAGGACTGCGATGTCGACATCAATGAATGCAATGCCTCTGTACCTGCCTGCTTAAACGGAGGAATATGTCGAAATTATGAAGGCACTTACGCATGTTACTGTAAAAATAGTGACAATCTTAATCTGGGTGAGTTACCCTTTTTTTAGTATGATTGAAATTTAATAATAATAGAGAAAGGTATTTGTAGAGTGCTAAATTCCGCACCACAAGGGGTATGCTCAAAGTGCTGACATTTAAAGCTGAAACTAGATATTGATGAAGTGGATCTATCCCGAAACATCGCTACTTTCAAATAAAGAAGTTGTTCATCTATAGACTCTCCTTTGTCTAACCTATACAACCAACTTCAAGACTTCAACTCAAATACTTTGTGGTGAAATGGTGTTTTCAATTTAAGTTATTGTATAAATTTACAAAATTTTAAATAATCTTATTGACTTCTTTCACCTATCTCATTTTTTAGGGAAGACTGCTTAAAGTTAAATAAAGAAATAGTTTTCACCATGCTTACATTTTATTTATTACCTCTTTGATTAACAATCAGTTGTGATATACTTTCCATTTGTGCACATGTGCACATATCCTTTTCGCTCTTTTGGGCTATTTATGGGCCTTACTTAATAGCCAAGGTTACACAAAAAGAGATTTAAAAGAAATGTAATAGATAGTAAAGAAATTATTTCACTCAAAACTTTGACATATGACAAAACAAATTGGTGTATTCATGGCTCTCACTCTAGCCAAAAATTCATGAAAGTTATATGACTTACTCTTGAGTAGTAATCTGAACTGACAATTCTTGATTGATGTATACAGGTAGAAACTGTGAGTCTGTGTCCAGCTACTGTAAGATAGAGGAACTGACACAGGGTGCCCCTCCATGCATAAATGGGGGGACTTGCGTGGACGGAGCAACGGCAGGGAGCATTGATTGCATTTGTGCACCTGGCTATTCAGGTGAGAGATATTTTTTATTATTTTCTACTTTTTAGCTTATGAAGAAATTTAGACAAATATAGTTCTTCACCTCATTTCACAAAGTAACCTTTACTAAGGTTAACCTTAACTCCCATTCCTCAACATTGCACTAAGGCTACCTTAAGGACTTACGATCACCTTAGGGTTTTGTGAAAGGGGGCCCAGGTGATTATGAGTGGTAGTGGCATGTTTTTGAAAAGAATAATTTTTTTTCTTCAAATTTTGCCCAAAGAATATTTTTTTTGCCAAATCTCATTACCAAATTATCATTAAGTGATATAAAATAAATATCAAGGATCATGTGAAAACTGCTCAATGCTATTTAAGATTAATGTTAACCTAAGTAATTATAACATTATTTAATATCCCTTTATGTTTTTGGTCATTTTCAGGTGACAGATGCGGTGAGGATATTGACGACTGTGAAATGAACCCCTGTCTACAGAACGGGACATGTTACGATGGAATCAACAGCTACAACTGTTCCTGTGTGCCTGGGTTTACTGGAACCAACTGCGAAACCAACATCAACGAGTGCTGGCCCTATAACCCCTGTCTCAACTATGGCGCTTGCATCGACGGAGTTAATAGGTACTTTTTCTGCACCTCTTTGAATTTTAGCTGATAACTGTTTTAGACCTTCATATAACCTTTTTGAATATATTTGAATATTTTAGCTGTGAAGTGTTATTTTGTTTTACTTTGTACCTTTAGTTTTAAAGGGGCAGTAGCTTTTTTAATAATTTTATGTTTCAAATTTTTTACTGAAAATTGTATATTACCCCTGGGTAATGCTAAATGTATTATATTGAAAGTGTCAAAAATCTCATTACACAAGCCAATCATTCATAGTCAAAGGACAAAGAATGAAGATTCGCGTAAAATCCATTGGCGGCCATTTTGTGTGAACAATGCACCTTTAATTAATTGTGTAAGAATAAGGAATCACATTGCTAAATTTTACATTATGTATTTGAATCATTACTACTCCATTTGGTTTAAATACATTGTCTTTCAATTGAAACCATTAATTTTCATTTTCCTGACATCACCTTATATACCCCCCTAAAAACGTGCTACTGCCCCTTTAACTGTTGAGAACAATTTGTTTTGATTTACCTAATATTTAATTCCTCAAGGTTTTTTTTTAGTTGCTAAATATTTATTTTCTGCATAATTTCTCTTTTCTTTAGCAAGTAAGAGCATATATATACATGTATATATTCATACTTGTATATGAAATATTCTAACAAAAGTTGTTAGTTTACTAATAAAGATATGGTACCTTTTGAACAATTTTACTTATGATTCTAAAATCCTTTGAAAATTGCCGAATATAGAAGAAGTTAAGGAGGAAAATCATATACAGGTACTTAAAAAAAAGAAATTATTGTGTTACTCATAGGTCTTCATAATAAAAAATGGATGGTCATGATAAGCTAATTGGAGTTTTATATATTTTCTTATGTACCTTACTTAAAATATATAAGTTTGCATTACTTTATAAGACAATAAGGTTTAATTTTTGAAAAAAATGAAGAAAAAAGGTTTTATTAAGCTGACACATTATGCGCAAAAGAAATAGGTTTATGGTACTTTATAAGGATATGTAACTAAATATATAAATATATGCTTATGTATAATACTAAAAAAAAATTTTTTTTCAAAATTGATACGTTTTAATTAAGTAATGGAAATTTTATATATTTGCTTATGTACCTTACACAAAATTAACAGATTACTGTCAGTACTTTAAGATTATGATGTTTTAATTAAAAAAAAAAAAAAATTATGAACAATGTAAGCATGTGATGTTCAACCTTTAAATGTATGTTGTTTGGGCCAGACGCCGCCAGAGGCCTTGAAAACTGAATGAATTCTGTCTGTCTCATAAAAATGAAAAAAAAAAGTTTTATTAATCTAATAAGGAGTCTGTAGTATGCTTGTACTAATCTACAGAAGCAGTGTCAACAACTCAAGTGAAGATTGTAACCCTTCAACGTGCAATAAAACACATAGCTCTGGGTATGGAAGGACTATCTGCATGATGCATGCACTGTTTTTGTTGAAGCATGCACAGTATAAGCTCACCAGGAATATATTATCCGTGCCTTCAGTTAGTCTAAGTAAACCTAGCTTCAATATTATCCTTTTCACTCCTATACTGAGTCTAGAAAGGCCTTTCTGCAACTTATGACCCTCCAACGTTATACGTGCGAAGGCAGACTATGGCGGCTTGGTAAGATGAGATCTGATTGGTCAATTCAATACGTGGGCTGACGCGACCCTCTATTAGGCCTTTCTAGACTCAGTACAGAAGTGAAACGGATAATATTGAGGCTAGGTTACTTAGACTGGCCTTCAGTCACAAGGAAATGATAGGGATGATGGTGAACAAACACCCACGATAAGGATACATCTCATGGACATGAATATTATATTCTGTTTATAACGGGGGGTGGAAAGCGCAGTGGTTAGAGCGTTCCGCTTCGGACCAGGAGGTCTGCGGTTCGATTCCCGCCAGGGGCTCGGCCACTTTGTCTGCAGTACAGAACTGTTTTAGGTAAGGGTGCAATGCTACACTGAATTTCAGCGTAGTACCACCCATGGTTCACTAGTTCCAACCGATGCTCGCAGGTTTCACCGCAATGCATTACCACAGTTGTGTTGCAGGCTTTCTCCCTGCAATAATACTAGCATCCTCAATATAAGTGAAATATTCTTGAAAGCGGCGATAAACCCCACATCACCTTACCTCACCTGTTTATTACCAAAGTTGCGAAATAATTTTTATTTATCAAAATCTACTTTCAAGCAAGGCTGCTGAGGGCCATTATGAATGCAACTTAAGAGCATCATAATGAAAAGGTGAACACTTTAAAAACAGGGATTGGGGTGAATGAACACCCACAAAAAAGAATACACTTTGCAAAAAATTTTTTATCAAATAGAGGATACTATATGAGTGTCCATGACAGACTGTTTACTACACAAGTGCCTCATTATTGTATTTCCTGAGCAAAAGCGAGCGATAAATTGTATTTAGGCATGAGTATGGTAAACATTATATGTCATAGATACAAATATGATACTCTATTTATTACCAAAGTTGGGAAATTATCAAAATCCTTTTTAGTTAAAGCAAAGCATCTATCCAAGGAGAGAAACAGAAATTGCTCGATAAGCATGAATGTTTTTATGGGTTTTAAAGGGGCAGTAGCACGTTTTTAGGGGGAATATAAGGTGATGTCAGGAAAATGAAAATAAATGGTTCCAAATGAAAGACAGTGTATTTAAACTAAATGGAGCAGTAATAATTGAAATATATAACGTAAGGTTCTGCCATGCGATTCCTTTTTCTTACAAAAATGAATTAAAGGTGTTCACACAAAAATGGCCGCCAATGTATTTTATGTAAATCCTCATACTTTGTCCTCTGATTATGGTTGATTGGCTTGTGTAATGTGATTGTTGACACTGTCAATATAATACATTAGGCATTTACTTACCATTATAAGTGCAATTTTTAAAATATAAAATTATCAAAAAACGTGCTACTGCCCCTTTAAGATGTTGGCTGAAGTTCTGCTAAGGAATACTTTGGAAATTTGAAATGATGATTTAGGATTTCCTGGTGAGCTAGTGGAATAACAAGATTTTCTCTGCACAGTTATGTGATTTAGTGCACGTTTTGCCAAGTTTGTGAATGTATTTTTTAATAGTTATTCCTACCCATCCCAAACCATTGAATGATCTATGGCATTTTAGATGTATTTATTAATCAATTGTTATCTTGATATATACAAATTTATCAGCCACAACTAGAAGGTCAACAGTTGGGTTGTCAAAATAACAATTTTAATTGACTTGTGTATGTTACGTTTTGGAAAGATTATTGTACAACAGCTATGATCTTTTAATTGATAGCATGCTGAATTTATGAACAGATTTGAGAATCTAAAATTGACTTGCATTTTGTTTGATCTAACTCTACTAACATAAAACTTAGATAAGCAACATTATTTTTACAACTAATTAAAAACAGTAACAGAGATCTTTTGATTGGAGAGCAATTTCTTCAAATTGTTTTTTTGTCGTTGATTTCAAGGTGAAACTACTTTGAAGTAACCCAAACATAATTAATAACAAACGTGTCTTTCAAAATTTTTAAATTTTGTTTAATCGGCAGTGAGACATACAATTTGAATGCATTTATTTAAAAACATTTCATTCAGATTGATATATGAATTAAAACTTTGTGTGAAATTTTGATAAAGTTTTTATTTGAAACTTTTGTGGAACGTGAAGAAAAGAATTATCATATTTAATGAAATATAAGTTTTTATTTATTCTAAATTATTTTTTTGTTTACAGTTACGAGTGTAACTGCACAGACACTGGTTTTACTGGTGAACAATGTCAAAACAACACCGACGACTGTGTCGGGGTATCATGTCAACATGGCGGCATATGCGTAGATGGAATCAAGGTATCGTAATAATACTTTCATTCCTCTTAGCTTATCAAGCCTGTTAGTCTGTCATTCAGACCCTAAAGCAAAAATATTTAATTGATGACCAACCCAGTCTAGAATAGTATAGCAAGTCTAGATTGCTCAGCTTTAGGCTGAAGTTAAAGCATCTTCTGGGCTCCATTTTGGTATAATACATGATTTGTGTAAAAATATTGTCAATATTGAAAAAAATACTTCTGAGACTAAATGTTAGTCTACAAGCCTGTTATAAGTGTATGAAGTAAGAGCCGTCTAACAGCCTTGAACTTAGTTAGGCAAGGGCTGGATAATTTCTGCAGTTTTCTAACACAAGCCAAGATCATTCGAACTTATTTTTCTGGTTTCTTAGCGTGATTATAAGGAGATACATTTGCAATTGATAATTGATAACTTTTGGGCTGATTACTTTTCAACCTTATGACTGTAATATGGCAAGATCCTTTGCATATCAAATGCTGCATCCCAAGAGCTAAATTTTTACTGTTACTATTATGACACAGGAAATTCATTATTGTTTGTTTTGAAAAAATATTTGATGATCTGGTTATTGATATGCCATAGGAAAGAATATACTATTAAATATACAAAGATTCAATGGAGAAGATCAAATGTAATTTACATGTAACATTTCATTACAGAGCAAATGTAGAAACCCTTAAAAAGATAAAATGAATTTAAATTACAATTTGTATTTCAGGAATATGCATGTGCTTGTTACCCGGGTTACACTGGTCAAGATTGCCAGACAGACATAGACGAGTGTTTTTCATCACCGTGTCAGTACAACGGGACATGTGTCGAGAGATCCAAGTCAGAATTGTACCCAGTGTATGAACAACTCTCTGATTTCTCCTATGCAACTGCATCAGGTTATGCCTGTATCTGTATCCCAGGAATAACAGGTAATAAGAGTTACCTCCCGTTAACTTGTTTAATATCTTGCAGTGGGCGATCCAGGAAGTTTGAATGGAGGATTGTCAATAGAAAAAGGGGGGTTCACTATATTGGATCCTCATTTTATGGTTGATTTTTAAAAAATTACAAAAAAGGTTTGAACCTCCTGAAACCCCTCGATGCATCATTGCTGTCAAGGGGATTTGGGATGGTTAATGGGAGCTTTCTCCTTTTGAATAATCCTTTTAATGAATTACTTTTAAATGAATGAACCCATTCTTTGCAAATTCTAATTCCGCCTTGCCATTTTTCAAAATGCTCGGTTTTGCCACCCTCTAAGTCCTTGTCTTACATTTTCTTAAAATTACCTGTACTACAAGAATGAACAGTGAATTCTTTCAAGAATGAGCAGTCTTTCACATAATACTTAGGGAATGTTCTACAAGAAAACTTTTGAGCAAATGGCATAGGGAACATTTCATTCTTCTTAATGGATAATTGTTTTAAATCTTGAACTTGAACTAATGTTTTTCTGACTTCAAACACTTTGATCTTTTAGGTCCTGACTGTGAAGTCAATATTGACGATTGTGAAAACCATCCTTGTGAGAACAGGGCCACTTGCACCGATTTGATCAACGCCTTCAAATGTGACTGTGCTCCTGGGTACGAGGGTCAATTTTGTGGCATTGATATTGACGAGTGTGACCTCTACGGAGCTTGCAGGAACGGCGCCACCTGCCAGGATATGGTCAACGATTATTCCTGCCATTGCCCGCCCTTCCAGCGAGACACCGTTACCTACGGGGGCAAGAACTGTACAGTGGAACTGGTAGGTTGTCAGACGTCATCAGTGCTATGTCAAAATGGTGCCACATGCATTCCAGAATTAGAAAATGAACTACTCAATCGTCATGGATACAGCTGCTTGTGCCCTCCAGGTTTCACTGGTAGATACTGTAACATCTCTACAACTGTCTCGTTTGCAAATGGCGCAAACATTGTCAAACAAAATGTTCAGAATTTTGAAATTGAGTTCCGATTCAGAACAACTCTCAAATCAGCAGTTTTAATGGCCTATCAACCTAGACAAGGGGTTTACATAAGTGTTGAGATAATCGATGAACATTTGTTCGCTTCATTTGGTGATGAAACAACGTCTGTCAAGAGCAGAAGAGTGATGACTCGATCCAAGGTCAATGATGCAGAGATGCATACAGTGTATGTCATGATCATATCAAACATTACTCTTCGACTCGAAAGCTCAATGTGCAATTCACGCGAAGAATGCACAATCTCTCTGGTATTCCCGCAAGCCTTCATTCCATCAGCACCAAAATTGTTTCTTGGAAACACGGACCAGAATGTTTTCCCGTCAACATATTCCTACTCTGCATTCACTGGTTGTATGGAAGATATCATCTACAACTCCAGTGACTATCTAATGCCCTCACTTCCTGCCAGCGCCCAATATCAAGGAGTCGTCGAAGGCTGTGACAGAAGAGAACAGTGTCTCCCATACACCTGTAACAGACATGGTGACTGTCTAGATCTCTGGAACCAGTTCCGCTGTGACTGTCATAGGCCCTACCTCGGACAAACATGTGGAGAAGGTAAGAATTAGTTTCTTGCTTAAATTTCTCAATTATTAGATTGACTGACTATAAACCTTTCATACCCAAAATCAATCTTGGGGTATTTTTCCTCTATATTTCCTCTCATAACTGTTATGCTTAAATTCAAGGGTTTCTCCTAGCTAAGGTCAGAAAAAGAGAGGAAACTTGTCAAAACTAAAATCAGAGAAACATTGAAAAAAATCCTTTTAAGAAATTGTCTTGTGGTATACCAGTATTCAATTTAGAGTTATGCCCCTTTAGCCCTGACATCTTTTGAAACTGCTCCAGCAGTTGAAAATATTGGTTACAACTTACAACTAAAGAAAACCAGATTCATGTGCATTGAATGATGATACAAATACAAGCCATGCCATTTTAAAAATGAATATTTTCATATGAAGTATAACATTCATAATAACAACATTGAGACATTTATATTTTATATACATGTACCACAAGACTAGTTAGAAAACATTACATAAGCTGGCATACATCTCAATTCTATTTCTATGTTTGCTTTCTCCAAAATTTATTTTGATTTTCATCACTCCACAGAATACACTCCCGCCACCTTCTTCAAAGACAATGTTCAGAGCTGGGCAAGCTTTCTAATACCACAAAACTTCATAGGTCAAATCCAAAACAATACGAAACTATCGCTCTTCATCAGAACTCGACAATCAAACGGACTCATCATGTATTTTGGAAATGAAGAAACTAACGTTGACTCGATAACATTCGTAACGCTTGAAATCAAAAATGGAAGACTATCTGCAACATATAAATTCTGCAACGTTGAATACGTCATAGAATCAACAGGTAATTACAACGACGGGGAAGCTCATTTCATCCAGCTTGACGTGCTGTCCGGTAATGTCAGTATGTCCATAAACACCAACACAAACAACAATCAGTTCCATGAAACAAAAAGGACCTCAGACGTAAGATGTCTCTTTGTCAGCAATATTGCCTATTTTGGTGGAAAGTTTCCAGACTCCTTGGTAACCAATTCTCGGCGCCGGCGGCGCAGTACCTTCAGTAATGATAACTACTTCAAAGGAATCATCCAAGATGTCCAAGTCAGTGACATCAAGCTCCAGTTCTATCCCGTGAATACTTTTGGGGGGGTTTCACTTGTTATGACGTCATCAACAAACCTCACTGAAGGACAGAACTCAACAGAAAAAGCCTGCGACGCCATGCCGTGTCAACAGAATGGAACATGCACAGACATCTTTTATAATGATTTTGTGTAAGTTTTTCCTTGACATCTTGTTTGTAATTTTCTTTACTATTTTATTCAAAGAGTTATGGGAAAAACATGTATGGTATTTTCCTTTCGGGGGAATTGAAAAATCTCTTTGGTATGTGTAATGTATTTGTACTTAGGGACAAATTTCAGTCAATTCAACTTATGATTAAGTTTAGCACCCAAAAAAAGACTTTGAATCAGAAACAGCTGAAGCCTAATTCAGCAACTAGGTCTATGTAATTTATGTGCCCTTCATTTTCATTTCTATGTTTAAGTATAGCATGTAACAAATTCTTCAATTATAAAAGATAAACCAACAGCTGAAATATTTCTCAAATGGTGGTAAGCAACAACTCACTCACTCACTCATGATATGCTAGTTGAGGTTAAAGCGGTGTCAGAATGAAGCTGCAAGAGCAATTGGTTGATCATATTGGTGTCTTGCTGATAACCAGCCCCTGAAGTTTAGACATATGTTAAATGTTTTGGAAGGAACTATGTAATCTTATTCTCTTCTCTAGGTGTGAGTGTCCGTATGGATACCGAGGCAAGGACTGCAGTGAACTGGACTTCTGTCGTAACGCCTCCTGTCCCGATGGGTCCACGTGTCAGAGTCTTCACAACGGATATGAATGTAAGTTGTTGATTAAGTATTTATTTATGAGAGGCATGCTGGTAGTGTCACAAACTGAGGTCAGAAACATTTCAATTGATTTTGAAATTTATCTGTTTGGCCTAATGGCGTCTGACTCTCAAGCCTGGGGTTCTGGGTATGCATCCAGCTTGATTTGGAAACTTGGATTTTATTGATGTTTGTTACAAAAGCATGTTGAGTCAGTTTTGTTGACAGACCATTAAATCTAGTTTTTGGATGATTGATAGGGTTTTGATTTATCTGTGTCTTTAATTTGTATAATCATTACAAGGCTATTGACAAAACAGTTATTGACAATTTTGAAATTCTGAGAAAGTAAAGGGAGATCACTCTGTATGAATTGTTGATTTTGAGAACAGGAAATCCCCTGCAAATACTGGATCATATTTTTGCAACAGCTTTAACTTATCAATCCCAAGAACACCCACAGTATTAAATCTAATGAGGGATGGGGAGCTTGGATAGATGTATCTTATATATACATAGATAGGTTCATACGGTAGATCCTTACCTCTTGAAGAACCCACAGATCGTAGGATGCGGAGGGAAATGAAATGCCAGGTTGTATCCAATCCTATTTATATGGCATCATTCATATTTTCATATCAACTTGCCTCATCCTTGCAGGTATCAGCTCAGCAGATTTCAATGGCAATGACAATTTAGTGAGTTACCAATCAAACCTGGATCCTTCCACGTCTATCGATAGAATTGACGTCAAACTCCGTACAGAGGTGATGTATGGAACCCTGCTTTTCATCGAAAAAGAACAACATTTCCTAAAATTGAGAATCGCTGGGGGACAGGTTCAACTTAACTATAAACTCAAAGATGAAATTTCTCGGCAGCTGAATGTTCAGTATGAGGTTAATGATGGCGTTCTTTATGATGTCGGGTTGACAACAACTGGAAATACGATAAGTATACAAATCAAGGACAATACAACCATTCTCAAAGAAGCCAGTGTTACCATTGACCTTCCTGTAACAAACTTAACAGAGCTTATTCAAAATGGCGCCAAGATCTATCTTGGAGGAACTGGCGTACCAAGATCGCAGCGTTCGTGGGAACAACCATATAAGGGATGCTTGGAGGAGGTCAGAATTGCAGGATTTCTGCTGCCGTTTTATCGTGACAGTTCCTTCGCAAACAATAACTTGAGATCTGAATATTTCTCGGTGTCAAACATCTTCAATGTTCAACATGGCTGTACTTATAACACTCCAAGACCTGTAGTTCCAGGAATCGGTAGAAATGGCGGCACTTGTCACCAGATGCTGAATGGTGACTACGTTTGCTCGTGTCTGCCAGGGTTCACTGGGCCTCTGTGTGAAGTGAACATAGATGACTGTAGTCCCGGGATCTGTCAAAATGGCGGCATCTGTATGGACAGGGTTGAAACTTTTGTTTGCAAGTGTCGTAAAGGATACAGAGGGTCAAGGTATGTTTGAGTTTATCGTCTTTTTATTTATTGATTTACATTATGATAAAAAATTTTAATTGATTTTTTTTTGTAAATTCTTTGAAGAATATTAATTATATATTTTAAAAAGGGGCAAAACAATACATGTTTAGAAGACAGGTGCTCAGATTGTATTTGTATTTCGTCTTTTGAAGTTGTTTGATTGTTGTTGATCATTGTTTTAAAGATATTCTAGAGGAAAAATTCAAATGCTTGGCCTTGATTTTTGAAGCTCTCTAAGAGCTAAGATGGTTGTAATTAAGCCAATGCTAAGAAATGGTACTTACGATTATCTTAGGACTAAGAGAGCTTCAAAAATCTAGATCCAGAATTGGTATTAATTCACTTCGCTCAGGGAAATGAACTTCTATATCAAATTAAATTCTTTTAAGAATGATTGCATTATCAAACTCTATGTTGGAATTTTTTATATTACCGGTAACCTCAAAAGAATTTCATAATCTTGAAGATAAGTTTGTATTTATTTATTTGTGATGGCTCATTACTTGTATCACCTGCAATGAAATTCTGAATTGAGAGTACCAATGATACGTCTACCTGTCCCAGGTAATGTAGGTAATTAATGAAACTTACAGGTATTTACAAGTAAAGCTGTCAACAGTAGTCAATCCTCACAAATGATTAACTACATGACAAACATCTTGGAGCAATCAATTCATCATATTTGATAACCCAGAGCAATGATAAACACCCTGGTGGATTTGATTTGCAAAATATTAAGTCTTTAATATAATTTGGATTGCAATTGGTATTTGATTTTAAAAACAATTAATAAAACTAACATTGAAAAAAAAGATATTAAGATTTTTTCGGATTATGAAATTGTCAACCTTTACATAAAGTGAAAAAAAGTTTTTGTCAACTTAAATTCAACGAAGACAAAATAAGTTTTTCAGAGAAGATGATTTTGCTGTCATATATTAAATTCAAGTTAGAAGTTTCTGAATATTGTTTTTTCCGATGATTTGTGTCTTTATAAGAAATAAATCAAGGACGTTAATATCATTAGATGATCTGTTGAAATTTCACTTCAAGAATTAAATATGAATGAATTGAAGTACTCAAGCAAAATTTATTGTATTTCTTTGTTCTTCACATTCCACATTAAATTTATCATAAAAGCAATAATTCATCACTGCGGTTTTGCCTTTTTAAACATTTCAACGTCAATTAAAGGAAGAATAAAAAAATTATTTTCACAGACTTGAATAAATCTGAATATTTCAAATTAGAAGCAACAACCTTTCCCAATGACCAGTTTTAAGACAATTACATGTTCACTTTGTTTACACGCTGTGTCGGTGATGTCCAACGATACTCCATTAACAAAGACTCTTCCCATCAGGCCACACTCAAAATGTCAACAACTCGCGGAATTTACAATCGCCAGTGGAATTTGTTGTAGCCTAAGTACACATGAGATTTATTGAGGGGAGTTTGAAAGTAGTACACAAGTATTTGGTCTGACTTAGCTCATCCTTTAAAGTACCGTATTTCCTCAAGTGAGCCCTCGATGCTAATTTCTTAACTTCTTAACAGACGCTCAGGTCTCACGTGCTGGTTATAGCTTATATTAGGCCTTGAATAAAAAGTTTATATTAATACATCTTTTTTTTTTCATTTTTGATAATAAAAAAAAATGAGGGGAAAAAAAACCCCCACGTCATCCCATCATTTTTGCCTGCAGTAAACACCAGAACATTTATTTTTATTTTTGTGGGCCGGGGCATGAAAGTAAGTTAGATTATGTTCAAAAACCAATTATTTCGTTATGATAGACAATGATGATAACAAAATTGATTTATGATTATGTTTAGCTTTGATCAAGTCTTACAGATATATGATAATAAATGACAAAACATGAATTGTTTAAGACTTATTTTTAGGAAATCCACTTTATTTTAATCATATATATTATAATGGGACCCTATGTGTTTAAGTGAAAATATGATACTTTAGATTAAGAGGAGTAACAATGGCATATGATTGAGTGAAATTTGACCTAATGGGAAATAACCATCATGAAATGAACAAGTTGATTGTCTAGACGTATGATCTAACTTTTAATAAATAAATAAAAAAAAACAAATGCTGCACTTTTCTCCTACAAGTTTCATTTCAAATATTCATAAAGTGTTAATGTTCTTAATACTCTTTCCCCTGTGCAACAAACCCAAATACCCCTGTAGCCATATTAGGTTTATGACTTTAACTTATCTAAAGTCTATATGTGGATAAGTCCCGGACATTGTACAATATCTGATTGCACAACCTGAAGTAATTGTGTTTACCTGCATTCAACATGGGAGAAGGAAAGAAATCGAGAAAACCTGTGGTTATAAATACACGGATCAATTGCATTTGAAATGAATTAGGACATTACCTGTATCAACAAAGAGTTTTACCTGTGCAAGCTTAGGTAATAACAACCCTGTTTATGAAAGGTAGCAAATAAATAGAGGGACTGTATAATAGAAAATAATCCCTTTTTTAATCATTGTTCTTTTTCTACAAATATTCTTAAAGATGATGTTCTGAATATTATGATTGTTTGGAATTTTAAAACAATCCCTATTCTTATGTTTGTTCTTTTTTCTCCAAATATTCTTAGAGATGATGTTCTAAATATTAGAAATGTTTGGGATTTTAAAATAATCCCTATTCTTATGGGGTTTATTTTCTCCAAATATTCTTAGAGATGATCTTCTAAAAAATGATGATTGTTTGGGATTTCCTTTCCACTTAGATGTGGATTGAAAAATATTTAAATTTATAATCTGTGAATGTTTTGAGACGACCCCCATTTTACCTTCTTGCAATACTTTCTGCATGAATAAATTGCCCCTGTTTTGACCTGTTACGCTTCAGTGATTATATCTAGACTTTGGATAGTCTCTTTTAGCATAACTTTTTATGTGTAGTCTGTTATGACTTATTTTCTAATAATTAAAGTGAAATATTTCAGTTCCTATTACAATGTTTATGAACTCATAATAAACATTATTGAAAAAAATCTTCATTTTAGGAATAAAAAGACAATTTTACATAAACATAATAATAATATTTTCGAAAATCATAATTTACTCTTCCAAAAGTGACATATAAATTAACATGACATTAATATTACTTTTTGGGTTATTAGATTGTTTGATTACCGGTAAATGAATTAATATTGATCTTAGACAATTTCATGATGTAGAAAAAGTTTATTTATTATTTATGTTGTTCTTTGACAACAATTGAAGGTCACAAATCAATATGATCTTAATATTTTATTCATCAATTGTGTTTTCTCTACAAAGGGTTATAAAGTACGGCAACATAAAGATAAAACTTCTGTTTATACCACCTGTTTCTGTTTGAATCTTTGTTTCCATCTCAGAAAAGATCCAAATTAACCCAAAATTGTTATTGCTATGTAATATTGATGACATGTAGTATTAAATTAACCCTATTTAGTCATAAGAAGCTATACATGAGGAAAAGGAATTAGCCGTCAATACACATTCTATATAGCCTTGATGGGTAAAAGTAAATTTAATTTTATCAATAACACCAAAAACAATTTCTCAATCATGATATACTAAAATGTGTTTTGTTTTCAAACAAGGATAAGTTTTGAGGTTTGTGGTTTAGGTCATAGGGAAGAAGCTGAAGTGACATTAGTGTGTTTTGGCATCATAAGAGTTAATAATAAAGTACCAGTAATGTAACTATGAGATTAACTCTATTACTTCCAACTATACTATAATACCAAATCATTCATATCATCACCCATCATCTATTCTGTTCAATCGTTTAGATTCAAAAGAGTTAACATACCAACATTTGTTAACTCTGAAGGTGCCAAAACTGATTATCTGTCACCATCATTGTCCATAAGCATTAGAAGTTACTGTCAGCCTTGCTGTAATATTGAATAAATTTTTTTCTAGCATAATTTTTGTTCAATAAATTAGCAACACAAATTACAAATTAAAAAAAAAATCGTTAACCCTAAAGGGGCCAAAACTTGATATATGTCACAATCTTTGTCCGTTAGCATCATAAGGGTTAACATCCAGTGCAGCTTGCTGATACCTGACAGATTTATAGGGAGATTGGTGTGGTTGTGGGAAGTTGATGCTCGCCTGTGTCCACATCGGCCTACCTGTCCGTTAGCTCGTTACCTGTGGAGAGAGTTGAGTGGTGGCCGAGCACAGATATTCGCTCTATATATAGCCACAGGACATAGCCCTCAGAAAGTGGACCTCATAGTCAAGGGGAGCTGTGACGATCAAGCACGTCTAAATTTACCTGGGGCCAAAATGAACCTACCTGTTTGAGATTAGACTGTGTCTGAATGATAGATTTGGGTGGATGTTTATGATGAAGACTTAGGCATGGAGTTGAGGTGTAATTTACCTGTGACTTTGGTGGTTGTGCTAACGAGTTTTTACCTATGTTTACCTGTTCCCACCAGGTGTCAAGACGATCAGAACTTCTGCAATGGGACTGTGTGTAACAACAATGGCTCGTGTCAAGAGCTTGTGAACGGCTTTGGGTGTAACTGTATGCCTGACTTTACTGGAATTACCTGTGATACCACGGTAAGTACTTTATATATCTACACTTCATATATATATATATCCGTTGAAATCTCAACATTCAACTCTTTGCAACTCTTTGCAACTCTTTGAAATGATTCATGTGATGAGTGTTTGAGAATATTGAATTTCTGTCTTCAATATTGATTGAAGCTAGAGTTGATGATTCTGTATTGTCTTATTAAAGGATATGCTTGAAAGATTTTGTTTTATCTGAAATATGATATCCACACCTGAGCTCAGGTGTGTAAACCAGGGATAGTGTAGAAAAGATGGATTTGATGTGAGATTGACATTCACTTAGAGGAGATTTCGTCTTCATTGATTAACACACAGAGAAGGGTAATAAGTTACGTATGTTCATTGCTTTTTGTTTGTACATGTATATTGTTAAATTTTGATTATGAATTCACATTTGATTGAATTATTAAAAAATCAATAATATATTTTACTATGAAAATGTTAATTGATTTAAAAAATATTGATCCTAATATGAAAATTAAAGCTCATATTCTTTAAAGGAAGAAAATAATTTGATGACATGACAATGGTAAATCTCCATGGCATCTTGTATACCTAATGTTTTCTAAAACCATAAAATTCTGTTCAAAGTATTTCGCTTTGTAAAATTTAATTCTGTATTGCATTGATAGGATTTAATTAACTCAAGTTAAAATTTAATTTTTTATTGCATTGATGGATTTGCAGTAATTCAAATTCTTCACCACTTAACTTAAACATAAGGACTGCATACAAATTTGGGTGTTGCCAGTTAAATTGTATAATTCATTGTGAGCTGTCAGAATACATGCTCTCTGTCTGTCACATCTAAATCTGACATTGGTAGCTGCGTTTTGGATAATTTGAACATTTCCTTGAATCTCTCTATATATGCAACACACCATCCACATGCCCTTAAAGGGGCAGTAGCAAGTTTTTAGAGGGTATGAGGTGATGTCAGGAAAATATAAATAAATGATTCTAATTGAAAGACAATGTATTAAAACTAATAAAGCAGTAATAATAATCAGCCATGCAATTCCTTTTTCTTACATAAAATGAATTAAAGGTGTTCACATAAAAATGGCAGCCAATGGACTTTATGTATAATCTCATAATTTGTTCTCTGACTATGGATGATTGGTTTGTGTAATGAGATTTTTGACACTATCAAAATGATACATTTAGCATTCATCTACACTTATCACTGAATAAAAATATAAAATTTTCACAAAACATGCTACTGCCCCTTTAACATGGATGTCAAATATGAAGACTACTTTGATTACTAATTTTCAAAACCTTACAGTTTCTTGAATAATTGGTAAAAAAATGAGATTAAAATTGCATGTTTCCTTGTAATTGTTAATTGATGAGTGTTTGATTGACATGTGCATATCCAGCTAAGGATTGCTCTATGATTTTCAACCATGCATGCCAATCATATCAAATGAGATGGAATTCATTAACGACATGTATGAATAATCATCATAGAGGAACTTTAAAAAAGATATTACAAAATGGAGATTAAATAAGACATGAAGCATGTAAATTGCCTGTATCCTTGTCAATATCAAGAAATGAGTGTTTTGATTAACATGTACATATCCAGTTAAGGAATGCTGCATGCTTTTCACCTAACACGCCCATCACATCTAAGGAGGTGACATTGACGACTGTATGTTGAATAACAAGTACATTTCCTATTACTCTGTCAGAGACATGTTTTTTTCTTGCTTTGACATTGACGACCCTATGTTGAATAACAAGTTCATTCCCTATTACTCTGCCACAAGTCGAAGACATGTTTATTTCTTGCTTTGACATTGACGACTGTGTATGTGGGTCAAGCATGTAGGTATCCCATAAGTATTGCTGATTATTCATGTCTTTGAGAATGCCTTAGGTACAGATAACATTGAGGTGAATAAACATAAATATTAGATTGAAAAGATGTATTGGATTATTTAACTTTTTTTAGATTATATTAAGAGAGTTTTTTTCCTGATGAAAAATAATACAACCTTTGGATTCATAAAATCTTCTCAAGGAAGTATGCATTATTTTTGCTTCTTATATTGAGAAAGACTCACGAAAACAGTGATTTTGAGGAAGTAATTTTCATGAAAGAAATCAAGCCTTTTAAGAGTTAAATTGCTGAATTACCCAAATCATCACAAATATTATCATAAAGTTGTTGATAAAACATGATTAGAAGCACAATAAGTACAAACCACTTTGGGAGGTCAATTTGAAAACTACAACTTGATAACAAGTTTTACCTGCAAAACAAAAATAGAATATATGGAGATTATTACCCAAGGAAGTGTGTCTTATGACTTTAAATGAGTGTACATTTTTTTATTACCCAAGCGATGAGAGTTATACACAAATTTGCATGAGTTTTGTGAAAGTCAAATGATATACTTCCTCTGGAATAATTTAATTATTACCAATTCTATTCCAATCCCTTCTCTTAAAAATATCCAGAAAATTGGCTAAAGCAGATGGTTACAGTGACTTCATAAACAATGGTTGTATGATGTCACAGACGTAAATAAAGGGAAGTCTCAAAACAACAATCGTTGCTAGACAAAAGTGATATGTGCACATGTGCTCATATTGAAAATATGACACCTCCTACTTTTCACCATGAGTAACATTGCAGAGTATTCTATAATCCAATAGTAAGGGGTTAGTATATTACAGGTCATCAGACATATACCAGGTAACATATGAAGTGTAAAGGATATAGGGCTTACCAAGACTTAACCCGCTTATACAGGGAATCTCCAGGAAGAAATGAAGTGTTTCCTTTCTTTCATTCATTTATCCTTCCTGTATAAGAATAATCTTCTCGAGCTCGCTTTGTTAAGAATTTTTTGGAAGTTTTATATGAATGGTTTGAAATGTTATGAATGAAGATGATGTTAATACCCTTGATTGTAGATAAGTTTCTTGAATTAGGAAGGTGATTTATGCCTTTTGATCTTATACATTGTGTCTTTTTAACATCTAAAATATAACAGTTCAGATTGATATTTAATCACTTGTTCCTATTTTCTTGTTCCTATTTCATGATAAGTCTCTCATATATCTGAAAATGTTTTGAAGTTACCTTTATATAATCTCTAATTTTCCTTTAACTGCAATCAAAAAAATATTTTTCAGGAAAATTTTTACTCAGGATTACTTTACAAGTTACAAGTTACAAGTTATGAATCATATATTGACCATACACATAAATGAGAATTATTTATGAGGAAAATACCACTTCTTTATGTTCATTCAAAATAGTCTTGACGAAAGTAGATTCAGCAATTCATTGAAAGCACCACGAATCACAAGAGAACAAATTGATTTGAGATTCAGTACAAAGACTTAATACCTATAATGGCCAAATGTACAATACACACATTATAAGCTTTCCTATACAGCCACTCCCTATCCAAGATCGAACACAGGCCTACGCAGACGTATTGGGTTCAAAATTCCCCTATATTCATAGGTTTGAGTTATTGATTGTATGCATATTTCCTTTGCATTGCTAGGTTAAGATTGAAGTACAAGATCTAATCGTATATATATATACTTGTAGAGTTTGCATTACGTTAGTCATGCACAAAATATTCAATTTGTTTTTGGTTTTTAAAGTACATCACATGCTTTTGGTACATATTATTTTCTTGTAAGTTGATAGTGGCTCATTATTTTGTTATTATTTTAATTTTTAGCGTATATCAAGACCAAATACCATTTTCAAATGCAAAGCAAACTACCTTCCCCCTCCATCTTGAGTGACCTTTCCTCGCAGGTGAGAGATTAGTGTGTTACCTGTGAACAGGGGGATCTCTCATCTGACACGCCTTGATGTACCTCGTTAGCTACCTGCATACACATTTACCTGAGTTGAAACAGATTGAGAATTCTATTTTGAAAGGGAATAGCTAGTATGTGTATTAAGGGAATCACGTATCTGATACATGATACACATCGTTAGCTGCATACCTATATACACCTGTGATAAACAAGGGTTGTGAACAGTTAGAAAGTCTGTTAACCTTCAGGTTAATGGTAAGAGAATCTCTCACCTGACATACCTTTGGTGTTCACCGTTTGCACCTGTATACACCTGTGGCGTACCTTGATGATACTCTATAGATGTGGGGGGATACTTTATACCTATGAAATGCACAGGTGCAGGATTAGTATGTTAAATGTGGATTAAGAGAATCGCATGGCTGACAAACCTTGGATGTTCAACATTATCTACATGCTAAGGGCTGCAATATACATGAGTTAAGAACTGATAATCTTAACTAACCCATAGACAAAGGGAAAGGGAACATGCTGACACATCTGAGATTTTCTAGCAACTTACATACACCTGTGAATGCCTAGAAGTTCTGTACCTTTGATGAAACAACAAAATGATAATCTGTACTTACCTAAATTTTAATCCTTTATTTTCTATAAAATATTTACCTTGTTATCTAAAGATATATATTCCTATGGATAAACTTCATCATGACATCATGTTGCTTATAACAAACGACTTTTGATGTCAATATCCAAATCCAAAATTCCATTAAATTCCTTGGCAGAAACATATCAATGATCCAACGGCTTAATTATACATAACACTGTCAAACTAAGAGATACCAGTGTTAAATTTATTGCCTCAAGAATAAATTTAGACTTAAGGTTAAAATGAGCATCAGATTAATACAAAGTCAATATTGACCAGGAGGTTTAGTTAACCTCTGTCAGCCATCAGTCAGCTTTGAGCTTGTTAATTTCATACTATGCATGCCGACATTGACGACATGTTTATGACCAGGATGTCGATGTCCCTTCGGCTTAAGGGGTTGTACATGCACAGTATGCTTACATGAATATATAGGCTACCTAGATGTAGGTCATTCTTGCCAGTAGATAGTCACACTCATATACTTGATACCTTTCTTCATGTACGTACATATACATAACATTGATATTTTTTGGATCAAACTATCTGTATATATTCGTGTACTTTCAGTAGCAACTCCTTAAAAAAGTTTTGATTAGTAGAAAATCCTGGATAACTAATGACTGTTTTCTGGTCCAATCATTACTTTAGTGAGAGAATTGTTGTTGGATATGTAAAACTATTGACTGTGAGATGACTTTTTCTTGGTCACACAGAAATCTTTGGTTTGACTGTATTTGAAATATGCCTTCGCTCTCTAAGAATGAGGCAAAAGCACTGATTGTCCTAAGCTAATCAGTTTAACGACTGGCTCTTTGTAAGAAATAAGATCTTACAACTGAAAGTCTTGTTTTGGAAATAGATTTGAGATTTTGTCCATATTGATAACAAGTTAAAGACTCAAGTTATCAGCAGTAAGCTCTTAGCATTTAACCTTGAAATTGTCATAAAAAAAAAAAAAAAAAAAATCTTAGTGTGAATGTTTAACTTTCAATGACATTAAGTTATCAGTTAATATATTTCGATTCCATTTTCCTTTATTAAAAAAAGAACAAAGAGAGTTCTTAATTTCGCTTCCTTCAAGACATTTAAAGGACACTGCTAAAAAAAAATCAATGTTTGCAATTGCAAAAAATTCACTTCTAAAGATATTTTGTGTGAGTACAAAAAAACAACATTTACTACAGACATTCATTTGTTAGTCAATGGCTTGTTGAATGGTTTGATTAAAAAAACACTTTTTCTCTAAGAATAAAATGGGCTTGGCAATTACATGAGCATATAAAGGGGCAGTAGCATGTTTTAGGGGGAATATTAGGCGATGTCAGGAAAATGAAAATAAATGGTTCCATTTGAAAGACTATGTATTTAAACTAACTGGAGCAGTAATAATTCAAATATATAACGTAAAGTTTAGCCATGCGATTCCTTTTTCTTACACAAAATGAATTAAAAGTGTTCACACAAAATGGCCGCCAATGTGAATCTTCATACTTTGTCCTTTCATCATAGATGATTGGCTTGTGTAATTAGATTTTTGACACTGTCAAGATAATACATTTAGTGCTAATACATTTAGCCAAAATTGTAAAATTTAAAATTATCAAAATAGTGCTACTGCCCCTTTAAGACAAAGTAATTTTAACATGTTCTATGAGACAGAAAGTGGTACTAAGGCCTGAAATATGCGAGTTATTCAGGACTGTTGAATTACCATAGGATGTGCATCTATTACAGTATATGTCATGATTTAAGTGTGTTCTTGAGTTTTTTGTCCTTGACCTTTAGATTATGTGAATATTTTTATATGAATGATAAATAATGATGACACATTTTAAAATTGTTTATCATATAAAAGATGTAAGAAAGTTTGCATGTTTTCTTTTAACAAAATGATTGACATGGTAAAATATTCATTGTGTACTTCACCCTTATCTCAAATTTATAAACATTTCACATAAGATGAAAGAATTTGTGTATTTTAAACTTATTATGGAAATGTGTATGAAGTGATGTTGATCACAAATTACTTATTATTGTGAAACTTGAAAAGGGTCACTAGATCCTACTACTTTTTAGCTCATCAGGACTGAAAGTCCAGATGGGCTTATGGCATGGCCCGTCGTCCGGCGTCCGTCCGTCGTCCGTCCGTCGTCCGTCCGTCGTCCGTCGTCCGTCCGTCCGTCCGTCCGTAAACTTTTGACACTTTCGACTTCTCCTCATGAACCATACACATTAGAGAGCTGAAATTTTTTGTACAAGTACCTTAGCATATGGAGATTCTAATTTGTAACTTTGGTGACCCTGTGACCCCAAATAGGGTCACAGGGGTCACAACTTTAAAAACCTATTTTCATCTTCTTCTCCAGTTCCAGAAGGACTAGAGAGTTAAAAATGATATGTGCAGACTCCTTGGCCAATGGGGATTCTAATTTGTAACTTTGGTGACCCTGTGACCCCAAATAGGGTCACAGGGGTCACAACCTTAAATACCTATTTTCATCTTCTCCTTCAGTTCCAAAAGGAGTAGAGAGTTAAAATTTTTATGTGCAGACTCCTTGGACAATGGAGATTCTAATTTGTAACTTTGGTGACCCTGTGACCCCAAATAGGGTCACAGGGGTCACAACCTTAAAAACCTATTTTCATCTTCTTCTCCAGTTCTAAAAGGACTAGAGAGTTGAAAGTGATATGTGCAGACTCCTTGGACAATGGGGATTCTAATTTGTAACTTTGGTGAACCTGTGACCCCAAATAGGGTCACAGGGGTCACAACCTTAAAAACCTATTTTCATCTTTTTCTCCAGTACTAAAAGGACTATAGAGTTGAAAATGATATGTGCAGTCTCCTTAGCCAATCGGGATTCTTAATTGTAGATTTCGTGACCCCATGACCCCAAATAGGGTCACAGGGGTCACAACCTTAAAAACTTATTTTCATCATCATCTTTAGCTCCTAAAGGTCTATTGAGCTGAAAGACTGCATGTAGACTCCTTGGCCAATTGGGATTCTAAACTGTAGGTTTTGTGACCCATGACCCCAAATAGGGTCACAGGGGTCACAGGGGTCACAATCTTAAAAATCTATTTTTCTCCATTAGATGACAGTCTTTGATAAATTTATTTCTCCTTGGATATTTTAGTGTGGACTTCTTTCACTGTCTGATATTGGCGATCTAGAAAATGTTGAATAATAATACATTTTTTTTGTAATTTTTTTATAGGTTTTCTTGCAATAGGTAACATCAGTTTAATTTTTAGCTCATCTTGCCTGTATAAAGCAAACTTGATATGATGCCTGATGAGCTACAGAGCCAATGGCTCTATTTTTCAGAAAATTTGATCATTTATTCACAAAAATAAGTTTTTTTATACTTTGATCAGTAAAATGTTTTAACATTTTCAAATTCATTACATAGTTATTTTCTAAAATATTCAGAGAGTTGACTGGTTGGTTAACAATAAAGGTCCAGTATCCTGAACTATTTCTAGTTTCGACAAAACAATTCCTTAAAAGGTTACTACTGTGACAAGGCGATGTGCTCTCTCCTTATCTTTTCTGTCATCTTAGCAAACTTTCTTATTTATCTTATTTGCTACAGCTTACAAACAACTTATCTTTGTTTATTGTTTCCATTTAGATATATCTAAGTAAACAAACATTTTCTCAGCCTTTTTCTGTCAATTATTTATTTTTGTGGAGGATTTAACAAAGTCACCCTTAACATTCCTTATCACAGGGACATCTTTATTGCATTTCCGGATAAATATGTAGGTTGTGATTCACTCAAAGGAATTTTGTTTGACTTTTGTCAAGTGGCAATATAATAATATATTACTTCCTGGAGGTGTTTGAAGGCCGAAATATTAATTCTTTATTGCATGGAACATTAATTTTGTAGTAAGACCAATAGATAGGATGGTATTGTCATCAAAATAGCTATGAAATGGAACAATAGCTTATAAGTGAACAATGAGAATTATTTAATGCATTCAAGGAAAATGCATAAGGAAACAAATTTTCAAGAAGAACAAATGTAGCCAAAAGTAAAACCCACAATCTTTAAAAAAAAAGAAATATTTTTATATTTGTATCCATTTCTGTATCTTTTTTTGGCATACCTAAATCATTTAAGTATTTTTGTTTGTTTGCCTCCTGCATTTTGACACACAATAATTTTATTTTTTCTGGCTTCAATATTTGATTTATGATTCAAATCTCCATCCCATATTTCAATATTTATTATGAAGCCTTGTTTCTCATACTGGGTGTTAATTGGAATACTCGTATATCAATATTTAAAAGATACTGGAAAAAGAAATGTCATGAAATTACTCAAAATTTACCCAAAGAAAACAAATTTCATAATTGTAATTGTTCTAATTGTTAGCATTCATAACGATAAATATTTTATCTTTTCAGTTGAACCAATCTTGCACTACGGGCTTGTGCCAAAATGGAGGAACATGCAATGACATCAACAGAACACTTTCAGGACAGGTAAGAAATTGTTTAATATAAAATATTTTTTCCATTAACATCCTTCATGCCAAAGTCAGCATAAATTTGCCAACCATGAATACATGTAAATCTAGACTATAGTTTGTCCCTTGCAGCATTTCCATGTGATATTAATAGAATAACAGATTTTTTACCCTTAACACCCTGCATGCCATTAGCATCAAAAGTTGCTGACAAGAATACATGTAAATCTATTCCTAGACTAATCAAAGTGTTTATTTATACCCTGACTAACTTTGTAGAGTTTGAAATATTACAAAATTGTAAAAACAGCTAATTTTTCACAATTTTGATTTTAATTTGTCCCTAGCGGCTGATTTCAAGATGAGGTTTTTTACCTGTAACACACTTTATGCCTCTAGCAACATTAGTTGCTGAACAGGAATACATGAAATCTATTCCCACATACATTAGACATATAAAAGTGTTTCAGCTTATTTTTTCACAATTTTCAATATCAATAATGTAGTCAAGGGAGTATATATAATGTACCTAGATTTTGAAAGGTCTTTTTGTGGTAAAAAATTGAAGGTAATATTAACAGTAGCGTGATTGAAAACTTCTAAGCTTGCTATGAAATATATAGGTGTAGAACAATTCTGTAATGGGTGTGGAAATGTATAGAAGAAGGCAATTTAACCAATAGATACTCCTGAGCTACTTTGGTTGTGTTGGAGAAAAAAACCTTGTCAGTAAATTCAACATAATTATGGAGTCATGTTGAAACAAAAAAATAATTGACTGCTTTTAAGTGAATATAAAATAAATTCATTTAAGTAAAATACATGTATTTAATATTTACGTTTCTCTTGTTTTGTCCTAATGGTTTGAAACATCAGGTGTTGCTTTTGTTGTTATGGAATGTTGTTTAGCGTGTCATGTAAACAAACTTGGGTCTTTTAAAAGAAAATTCAGAACATTCATTACAAATTTAAAGAATGCTTCAGGCGTCTCTTTTTTTCAATTTCTCATTAAACGGCAAGTCCAGGCCAACAGACAAAACGGTAGATAAATATTGCTCTACAAACAGTTCCCCCCACAATCAATGTCTCTTCTGTCTTTGTAAAGAAAATCGTCACGAAGCAAAATATATTTTGAGTGTTTGAACATTTTTTCTTAGCTTTGAATCCTAAAAAGTAACAAATTTGGATATGACCAACTTTTAGTTTGATTACTCTTTTAGGTTTGGTGGATTTATTAGGGCCTTGCTTTTGGAAATATTTGAATATTTTAAGATGCACCTGTGAAGATTCCCTCAAATGGAATTTTGGGGCAAATTCAGATTCCTGAATCCTAGCTCTGACTTGAGGACACTGAAACGTTTGTTTCACTCTAAAACAAAAGTTGAATTTCAAGATGAAAAAAAGGTTCCCAGGTCAAATTGGACCATGCATGAATATAACTAAAATCATTTGGAAAAAATATTTTTTCAAGACTGCTTATAAATCTGCCTAGTAATCGAAGGTCCACTTTGTGAAAACCAGTTGATCTGCCTTTAATCTACATTGACAAGTTTAATATTATTTTGTTGAAATTCAGGAGGTCAGTTCTTTCAACTGGTCATGCCTAGCAGATAGAAGGTCCACTTTGTGAAAAATTAATTGGCTACTGCCTAAAACTAATTTACAGGTTAAACAACCGCTAACCTCGACTTTATCACTTTTCATTTTACTTTCAAATATATTTCAACTAAATAAGAACTGGGTATGCTTTTTGTCAATTTGTCCAATAAACACCTTTAATTAGCCTTTTATTGAGACCGCGTAATTACCGGCTGTAAAAAACCTACCTGGGATAGGGGCCATAAAATTTGCGCGGGTGTGACGTAATACACAGACTATACAGAGTCGCGCATCATTATTGTAACTGATATACAGCCTTAAATAACTGTTTATTTACCAGTGATGTGGATATCTTTATTACTTCAAACGCTTAATAGTGTTACATCGTCAAATGACTTATGCAACTGAGTGGTTAACATTGTCTGAAAATCGTTTTTTATTGGGTTTTACTTGGTGATCTCGTTATGATAAATGTATAGAGCTCGTTGCAATCATTCTGTATATGACGTCACAAAATGGGCTTGTGACCAGTCATGCATTCACTGGTCTGTCGAGAGACAGATCTAGCTGCCCATCAAAAGTGGCATTCAAAAACGGCTTTAATTGCTAAACTGAACATAATTGAGTAGCGACCTTTGACGCACAATAACATATTTAATCAGACATTCATATATTCAAAAGAAAATAGTAACATATGTTTGTGGTTATTTGATGTTTAATATCATTTTATTGAATTTCAGGAGGTCAGTTGTTTCAACTGTAAATACCAAGAAGATCGAAGGTCAAATTTGTGAAAAACTTATTGGCTATTGCCTAAAACTATTTCACAGGTTAATATCATTTTATTGAATTTCAGGAGGTCAGTTCTTTCAACTGTACATGCCTAGCGGGGTACGAAGGTCCGCTCTGTGAGAGACCAATAGACTACTGCCTAGATCTGCCCTGTGGCGCCAATGGTAACTGCACATCACTACCTGGCAGTCAGACCTACACCTGTGCTTGTGATCCAGGTAAATCTCGTTAAGACTCACCTGTGTGTTTTGTTGAACTAATTACTCTAATACTGTTCTGTTCTGTTTTGTTTCAATATTGATATTTTTGCATAAGCTGTAATTTTGACTCTGAAAATTTTAATTTATCAGATTATTTTAAATCATTTATGTATAAATTTTCACAATAATGATAAAAAAATACTTTTAATCTTATAACAATCTATATCTTTCTATAAAATTTTACAACTATGTTTGTTAACTTTATTAATCATTTGATTGAACGCATAAAGTAATAGTTAGCAAATATACAAATTCGACATCTTGTAGGACTAAAAGAACTAGATACCTTCTATCCAGTTTAGCAAGTGCCCACTTTGGGGAGTGTCCACATTAGCAAGTGTTCATATTTTGCAGGTTTTACTGGCACCAACTGTGAAACTAACATTAACAACTGTGCCAACGTATGTCAAAATGGCGGTACTTGTTCGGACCTGATCAATGACTACAACTGCACTTGTCCTGAGGGTCAGTTTAAACCCTTGACCACATAACACACTGACACTGACCAATTGTTGACCATTATGAATTATGAAACATCTTATGTATGTGTGTTCCAGTAAATAGTGAACATGAAATGTGAGACAAGACTTTTTGGGGTGGTGAGATTTTGGGGATATGTCCCCCCTGAAAAACTGGTGTGTTCGGAAGTTTTCGTGTATACTTGGGCAGTTTTCATGCTTTATATCTTTTGCGCCGTTAGGCGTATTATCGTGATTCTTTGCAATCATGAAAAAGAATGAATTCTCTACAGTTCTATATAAAATTTGTGTATGCACGTTGAGTATTCCATATTTTATTAACTGGAAATAAAGACTTCTTCTAATGACTGTGGATAATAACTAGGAGGCGCATCGTAATTTATTTTATATATCTATAAAGAGGAATAGTGTATCTATTTATCCATGTAAAAAGAATTATTGCGCGTTCAGAAATAAAGATTTTACAAGGCTCTAAATAAAGACAATCTTTAGATTGATATAAAATTCGTTCCAGACACGCTAAAGTTTTCATTCAAAGTCGCGGATATGCATATACCATTTGACTACGTGACCCGCTAGTTAATTTTATTAGGAACGCGACCAGGATCCGCGAAAGAGATACGCTAATTGTTGTAAAAACGCACGCGACTCGCTACAGAAAAATATTCAGCCAGCGGTGCTAATCAGCATATAACAGTGGCTGGCACCGTACAAGAAACTTCAGCCACGGGGGCTCGTAGAGCAAAAATATATATCCGCATCGTGAGGGTTAAGTTTGCCATTTAAATGAAATATTTGCAAATTCAAGCTTTGAATTTTAACTACAACTGTAAATATTCTTACTTCTCACCCAAACAGAGACCCTTACAAAATCATTATTTTTTCCATGTTAACAATCTTCAAGTATATGGGCAGTCTTATATCATTCACAACATGAGATCAATAATGCATAACTATTCAACTTCAAATTAATTACCGGTAACCTGTTTTGTGTCAGTTTGTTATGGTGTTGATCGTTGAATATGTTAATGCCACTAACATAGTTAAGTTTGTTTTTGTTTGAATTAATTATGTGTTTGCTTGAACTAATCACGTTTATTTAAGAAAAACATTTTTCTTATTTAGTGTATGCAACATAAAGATGAATAAAATCATATTTAATGTTTCAAAATATAATTGTTTATATATTAATTTTGAATTGACAAATCATAAATATTGATTCTTAAAGAATTTGTAGTTCAAAGTTGTAATTTGCATCTGTGTTTTGTTTTTAGGCTGGACCGGGCGAACATGTACAGAGGACGTCGACGAATGTGATCTGAATATCTGTTTACGTGGCACATGTCAGAATACTGATGGCAGCTACATATGTAACTGTGAAAACACAGGATACGATGGTAAGTAGTAATTGTCATCTACTTTCTCTAATAAAAAATTCAAATATTTTGAAATCTCGTTATGTAAACGTCCTGACGATGGTTGGTTGTTAATTGTCATCTATTCATGTATCATTATTTGATTAATTTTGATATAAATGTCATTACCTGAACCTTTGAAGAGTGGTATCTATCTTTTATTTATGTTCAATTTTTTGTTCATAATTTGATAACACTAATCATAATTTCAGGAAAAAATAAAAAGTTAGCTCTTTGTGCAGGGGAAATGTGAAATTGTAATTTCCATCCATTCCTTTTTACACCATCCAACCATCCACCCATCCATCCATCCACCCATCCATCCATCAACCAATCCATCCATCCATCCCCCACCGACCCATCCATCCATCCATCCATCATCCATCCATCCACCAATCCATCCATCCATCCATCTATCCATCCATCCACCCACTCCATCATCCATCCATCCATCCATCATCCATCCATCCACCAATCCATCCATCCATCCATCCATCCACCCACTCCATCATCCATCCATCCATCCATCCATCCATCCATCCATCCATCCATCCATTATATAACTCACAAGTTCTGTAACTGATTATATCAATTTTTGTGTAGACAATATTGTACCCCTCAAATGTGTAAAATTATTTGCAAACAACAAGCCATGGGTTACTAAAGAGTTTAAAGTAGTGTTGAATGAAAGGAGAAGGGCTTTTTGTGCTGGAGATAAAGTTAAGGTTAAAGAGATTCAGAAAGAAATAGTTGCTTTGACAAGAAAATGTAAAGATGATTATAAATTTAAGATTGAAAGACATTTTTCTGTTAACAATTTGAGGAATGCTTGGAATGGCATCAAGACTATTATTGGATCAAACAGCAAACCTAACAAGATAGAATCAAATGATGACTTAGTATTTGCAAATGAGTTAAACTCATTTTACTCTAGATTTGATAGTTGTAATTTTTCAGAAGAAAGAAACAATGTACTTGAATCACTCCCACCATGTGATGTGTTAGATATTTCCAAAGATGATGTGATAACGTCTTTTGCGAAGATAAATTCACATAAAGCTTGTGGACCTGATAATTTGCTAGGTGTAGTACTAAAAGAATGCAGAGTGCAACTGGCTGATATTTTCCAAAAGATTTTTCAATTCTCATTAAATTTCCATCATGTTCCCACTCTTTGGAAAACATCTAAAATCATCCCATTGCCAAAAAAGAAAAACCCCTCTGTCAATAATGATTACAGACCAGTAGCTCTCACCTCTGTTGCTATGAAATGTCTAGAACGAATTGTAAAGAATTTCTTGTTAAAGGATGTGATTGACGTTTTAGACCCCTATCAATTTGCTTATAGAGCACAGCGTGGAGTAGATGATGCAACAATAACTCTTCTTAATAACATCTATAAACACTTGGAAAATTATAGTTCCTATGTCCGAATAATGTTTGTTGACTTCTCCTCTGCTTTTAATACGATTCAGCCACATCTGTTGCTTGAAAAACTTTCTCATATGAATGTAAACTCAAATATTATTCTTTCATTCTTTCCTTGTCAACAGACAGCAATTTGTACAAGTCAATAATGTTAAATCTTCAACTGTATGTACATCTACTGGTGCTCCACAGGGTTGTGTTGTTTCGCCAATTTTGTTCATTTTGTACACAAATGATTGTTTCTCAAATGCTGATTCGTGTTTTACCATTAAATTTGCTGACGACGCTGCAGTTGTAGGCCTAATAAGAGAGTCAGAACTTGCCTATAGATCCGAGATATCAAGATTTGTTGATTGGTGTAATGCAAATTTTTTATATCTGAACGTTCAAAAAACTAAAGAAATGATAATTGATTTTAGGAGAACAAAGTCAACATTAGAATCTGTGTGTATTGATAGAAATGTAATAGAAAGAGTAAATGAATATAAATACTTAGGTACTATCATTGATTCTAAACTCTCTTGGAATGAGAATACTGAGAAGATATATAAGAAAGGACAACAACGTTTACATTTCTTGTGGAAACTGAAACACTTTAAAATTGATCAAACCATCATGATGTTGTTTTACAGAACCTTCATTCAAAGTGTCCTTACATTTAACTTTTTAAGTTGGTTTGGGAACCTGTCTGTTCAAAATAGAAACAAATTGTCCAAAATCTTGAATACTGCATCAAAGATTATGGGGCTTCCCATTGAAACGATCGGCAGTTTTTATAAGAAGCAGTTATCAAAAAAAGGAACCAAAATTTTGGGTGATTCTACCCATCCACTTTTCTTGGAATTTTCAACATTACCTTCCGGACGTAGGCTTCGTATGCCGACTTTTCGAACAAACAGGTTCCGCCAATCGTTCATTCCGTGCAGCATTAGAGAAATAAATTCTGTCTAATGCTGCATCACGTTTTACATGTATTCTAGTCTATGTGAATTATTTTTGATATGAATTGTTTTGAATATTATGTAATTAGTTGTCATCACATTTCTGGAGAATTGTAATTATACAAAACAAATTTCCCTTCTGGGACAATAAAGATTATCTTATCTTATCTTATCTTATCTTAATAGTTAAAAAAAACCCTATTTTCCAGGTCCTAACTGTGAGTATGAAGTTAATGAATGTGAAACAATAGCACCGTGTCAGAATGGCGGCAGCTGTGCTAACACCGAAGGAAGTTACAACTGCAATTGCACCCTGGGTTATGAGGGACAAAATTGCGACATCCCTGATTGTGACGCCGGCCAGTGCCAGAACGGAGCAACATGTCGCGTTAATGTCAACATTTGGGAGTGCGACTGTGTAGAGTATTATGAGGGTAGGTTGTTCCTTTAATATCCCTTTCTTAAAGGTTGGGTATGAATGGGTTTAGTCTGCCACACTTTGGTTGCAAAGTAAAACCTCAAATGGGGTCATAATAAAAATTGTATCTATATGACAATTGGTCAATTTGAGTCTTTGGGTATTTTATTCCTTATAGGACAACCTGCTTTGAATCTGTAAACAAAATGTAAAAAAAGTGTGTATTATATTTTTGTTTATATAGATATTTTTGGCAAAAATTCTGCATTTCCTCTACCATTGCACAAGACTATTTTAGTAACTAATACAAAAAACCTCCCTTGTTTGACTGTTCAACTCTGGAATTTGTCACATTGTTTGTTATGTATAGACATAGTTTTAGATTTAGAATTCAATCAAGAACGAAAGTTAAAGATTCAAAGATGATCAGAAAACCCCTTATTTCTGTCTGGTAACAATGCCAACTGAAATCCTCTCAGTATTTTTATTCGACTTTTATTCGGGCTACCAAAAATGAAAGTCTGAAGGTCTCCGTGGATCAATAGTTACAAAGATGAACCGATAATGTTCAAAGCTCGTCAATATTTGTTGTAAAACTTAAGTTTGCCATGTGGAGATTGTTTGAATGATGTATAATGTTTGTTGCAGGTACCCAGTGTGAGATCGAAGGCCCCTGCCTGAACCAGACCTGCAACATCACTAATACTGACCAGTGTATTCAGGACATCGATTACTCTAACTATACATGCAGTTGTAAAACTGGTAAGCATTTATTTCCTCTATGATTTAATATTTTGATGCCTTAATGACAATTGCGCCTTATCTCTAGATGTGATTTTTTGGCAGCTAAATCAACAAAAATATTCATTCGAAGTAAAAATCATATCTTTTTACAAAACCACATTACATTAATCACACGTTTGAGATGAAAATGTTTACAATGTCAAAAATATAATTTAAGAATATATGTCATTTAAAACATAGAATTAACAAATATAAAATAATCAAAAAAGGTGATTGCAATTGTGTTACTCCTGTGAAGTAGGGTTTTGGCAGGGTTGTCATATCTCTCCCTTTCCTTTCTTTAACAATGTTGAAACATCTAGTGGGACTATACAAATTTTCCATAAAACTTATCCGGCAATGTATTATTGTAGGCTCTGATATTCAAATACAATGAAACTACCATCAGAGTTTTATTCACAGGAGAGTTATCAGTACTTGAAGTACAGAACAACTAATATTTCAATATTGGCTAAGCTTTATATTAATGAATAAACATTGACCTTTTCTTTACAGGTTGGCAGGGAGACAACTGTGAAGAAAACATAGACGAGTGTAGCGACGGTAGCAATGGCGGATGCAGAAACGGAGCGACGTGTCTTGATACGGAAGGATCGTACGAGTGTGAATGTGTGGCAGGATATACAGGGCGACATTGTGAGACAAATATTGATGACTGTGCTGGTGAAAATCCTTGCAAAAATGACGGAAACTGCATCGACCTTGTGAACAACTACACATGCAATTGTGCTGGGACTGGTGAGTGGAACAAGGGAGATAACTCTTGTCAAGTTTTGTACCTACCTGCCTCCAAAAAGTGTTACTTTATCGTCAGTCATAATTTTGCATTTGATTGGTGAATTTTCAGTCAATTTGTTAAGACAACATTACAAAAGGTTCAGAATATTTATAAAATACTCGAAAAATTATTATCCAGAAGGCTATTTGTATATGGTATTATTTAGAATTATTAATTTTGTGACAAATATTAATTGATGCTTATTCATTATTGTCTTTATGATGAATATTATCTCTTGACTTTTAACATTTCAATGTTTTGTTTTATTAAATAACTTTAAAAAAAAAAAATCATCATTAATGTAATTTTTATTTTTAACAGGCTACGAGGGAGACACATGTACAGTTGATATTGACGAGTGTGAAACTGGCGCAGCCAACTGTCCAGCCAACACTGAGTGTAAAAATACAGAGGGGAGTTACGACTGTCCGTGTAAACAAGACTTTATCGGCGAAAAGTGTGTTAAAGATCCGTGTTTGGAGACAATTTGTGAACACGATGGATCATGTAACTCTTCTGCAATAGAGGGGGGAGATTACACAGCAACGTGTTTCTGTAAAGAAGGCTACGAGGGGTCACGCTGTGAAAAAATTGTAAGTAAAATTTTTTGATGTTTATTTGATTACATGAACAGATTGTTTTGTATACAGATTATTGAAACAAAGACATCCTTGTAGAGTTTTTGTATTAATGAAGAAGGGATAAAAAAATATATATATACATATAAATACCAATATGAATAATCAAAGTTTTTAGCTCATCAGGTCTGAAAGACCCGATGGGCTTATGGCATGGCATGGCGTCCGGCGTCCGTCCGTCCGTCCGTCCATCCGTAAACTTTTCACATTTTCGACTTCTTCTCCAGAACCAATGACTCTAGAGTGCTCAAATTTGATGTGGAGACTCCTTGGCCAATGGGGATTCTAAATTGTAGATTTCATGACCTCATGACCCCAATTGGGGTCACAGGGGTCAAAACCTTAAAAACCTATTTTCATCTTCTTCTCCAGTTCCCAAAGGTCTAGAGAGCTGAAAAGTTGTGTGTAGACTCCTTGGCCAATGAGGATTCTAAATTGTAGATTTCATGACCTCATGACCCCAATTGGGGTCACAGGGGTCAAAACCTTAAAAACCTATTTTCATCTTCTTCTCCAGTTCCAAAAGGTCTAGAGAGCTGAAAAGTTGTGTGTAGACTCCTTGGCCAATGAGGATTCTAAATTGTAGATTTCATGACCTCATGACCCCAATTGGGGTCACAGGGGTCAAAACCTTAAAAACCTATTTTCATCTTCTTCTCCAGTTCCAAAAGATCTAGAGAGCTGAAAAGTTGTGTGTAGACTCCTTGGCCAATGAGGATTCTAAATTGTAGATTTCATGACCTCATGACCCCAATTGGGGTCACAGGGGTCAAAACCTTAAAAACCTATTTTCATCTTCTTCTCCAGTTCCAAAAGGTCTAGAGAGCTAAAAAGTTGTATGTAGACTCCTTGGCAAATGAGGATTCTAAATTTTAGGTTTGGTTACCCCTTGATCCCAATTGGGGCACAGGGGTCAAAACCTTAAAAACCTATTTTACTCCATCTTCTCCAGTTCCAAAAGTTCGAGAGAGCTAAAAAAGTGTGTACAGACTCCTTGGCCAATGAGGATTCTAAATTTTAGGTTTGGTTACCCCTTGACCCCAATTGGGGTCAAAGGGGTCAAAGCCTTAAAAACATATTTTACTCCTTCTTCTCCAGTTTCAAAAGGTCTAGAGAGCTGAAAAGTTGTGTGTAGATGCCTGGGCCAATGGGAATTCTCAATTTTAGGTTTGGTGACCCCATGACCCCAAATGGGGTCACAGGGGTCACAACCTTCAAAACCTATTTTCATCTTCTCCTCCAGTTCCAAATGGTCTAGAGAGCTAAAAAGTTGTGTGTAGACTCCTTGGCCAATGGGGATTCAAACTTGTAGATTTTGTGACCCAATGACCCTAAATGGGGTCACAGGGGTCAAACCTTTTTCCATCAAAAGTCTGATGAGCTACAGAGCCCATGGCTCTATTTTTGCACAATTACCGTAAAGCAACTGGCTTTAAAACAAAAATAAAGTTCAAATTGTTTATATCTACAATGAATATGACTACACATTATTTGGCTGAAGATTGTTATGTTTGACCCATATAATATAATATAATAACTAATATAAATTGAAAAAGAAAAACAAAATTTGTTTCTGCCCTTTGGGTTTTGGGGAAAGCTTTAGGTCAAGGGGTAATGAGTTCAACGAAACCTCAAATGAAATATTGCCCAATATCACTCACTCACCCACTTCAACAAAACCCAAGTCGAAGAGAGAAGATGAAATGGTAATGAGTAATTGTTTATTTTCAGGGAGCTTCTACAGATTCAGGTATCAACATCTGGTATATCATTGGTCCAGTTATAGCCGTCGTCCTTCTTATCATAATTATAGGTAAGTCTTGTACCTGCACATGAAATGTCTCCTAGTGTTTGCTACAACTCTGTTAATGGCTGAAATATTGCCAAGAAGAACTCATTCTCACTGACTTCATATACAATAAGATAACAATTGTTGTTCAAAGTATGAGTAAATTGCAAGACCTATCAAATTATGAGAGTGACTGGTTGATTAATCAAACCAAAAGACTTGCTAGTACAACAATACAACATGATGTCATAGGGATGATAATCAACACTTAAATTTTTAACCTACCTAAACTTAGCTAAGTTGCCACTTACCTAAGTTGAGGTAGGTATTTAAATATCTAAAATATTTAGATTTTAATGAGATTTATGATTGTGGTTATATTTAACCCTAAAGCAAATAAGTTTCCTGTGTTTTTCATTGTTGTGGAATATAGTTTCAGCTTTAAGGTGCAACCAGGGCTTGTTGTTTCAACCAACAACAAACCTTTCTCGAAATTTGTTAGGAGTATTGTTTATTTTGCCTGAAATCTTGCAAGGAACATAGGCTTGCTGGTCAAATTTTACTTTAGCCCTTCTTCCTAATTAACCAGCAACTGGCTGACCCTGAGGTAGTTGATCAATGATAAAGATGTTGGTAGGTCTAATATAGTTTATTTTCCATACTGACATATAGTTGTTGATTGTTGGCCTGACACAACGTTGTTTACTACAGGACATGGAGCTATGAACCACTAATTGTCAAATTTTAAAATAAAATAAAAATATGATTTTGATTTTAATGAAAATTTTGTTGTTGTTGTTCTGCAGGTATCGTCATATTTGTGATGATGGCAAGAACAAAGCGAGCCACGAGAGGAACATACAGTCCGAGTCGTCAGGAGACGTCAGGGGCTCGTGTAGAATTGGGAAATGTTTTAAAGAAACCCCCAGAAGAAAGATTGATATGAAAAGCTCTTTCATGACACGTAATCAGACAGGACTGAGTGTTTTGAAATTAGGAAGCTCAGCTTGATATATATATATATATATCAATATCAATACACTGTGATCAAAGAATATGGAACTAACCCTTTAAGAAATTGTTGTGAACAATTCGAAGTTGCCATGGTGATTTCTACTGAGACTTGTTGACATGGTGATTGTAACTATGGCAATATATAGAGCTTTTGCTTTGGAGGTGTAGCAGTAAGTGTTCCAGAAAATCCAGTGTATTTATTCAGGAAAGTCCATTTTTTCTGAAAATTCCAATCAGGCCAAGGAATACAGCGATTGGTTCAGATGATCTTTATTCAACTATTCCATCCAGAGATTGCCAAGTGCCTTGTTTGTAACCAATGGAGGGTTGAACAGACATCAGAAGAGACTTGATAACAAAATCCATAAGACAACAAAATGAAGGGAGATAACTCACTTCAAAAAGGGAGGTAACCCAATTCATAAAGGGTCATAATGTCATACATTTTATTCAATATGGAAAACAAGAGTGATTACCAGATTAACAAGGGAGATCACCCAAGTAAACAAGGGAGATTACTCAATTTAACAAGGGAGATAACCCAGTATGTCATATATCAACAGTTTTATTATTCATGGAACAAAGCTCCAAAACAAGGGAGATAACTTATGCAAGGTGCTAATGCGGATTTAAAAAGCATTATTGGCACAAACTGGTCCTGTGTGTCTGAAAATTGTGTTTGTGAAAATGAACGACGAGTAAGAGTTTGTAAAAATGAACGGTGAGAAAGAATTGCATGAATGAGAAGAGTGCCAAACAAGTTATTGGAATTATTATTATCAATACATGATTATCATTATCATGATTATCATTATCAATATATGAAACTTGGGAAACATTCCTACAGCAATCACACCATCAACCATATATATTTGTTACTTTGAGTTAATGAACCAAAACTTTTGGTTTTGAAAATTTGTCATTTATGTCAATTCCAAAGAATTCTTGTTTAAAGATAAATTTTTTGTTATAACGGTTATCATTATTTATTATTTTTGAAACTTTTGATCCAGATCTTCTTCAAAGGATATAGCTCCAACATTGTCAAATTTGCAATGTCATCAATATGTTTTTTGTTTTGTCAACATCTGTGTCCATAAGAAATAAAAATATTGAAATGATTGCAGTTAGATATGTTCACTCTTTCTTGTGAATTTGACCCTGAATATCTAATTTTTATGTTTTATTCAAATTTGAAAGTTTTAAAAAATATTACCTATTGTATGAATGATACAATTGAGACGCTTTCAATATAATGATTATATATAAATTGATTACAAATTTATCCTTTAAATATCTTTGTGTTAGAATTTTGATACTTTTCAAAATGTATTACAGATCAAAACAAATACTTTTTAAATATCTATCAGTAAATATCTGAAATTGAACTTTCTCCACATTTTATCATGTATATTCATATATCCATATTTTTATCAAATTGAAACCTGTTTGATATATATTCCAATAAAAGTCAAGTTTATTATTCAAACTTCTGTCAAAACAATAGAAATTTTGAATATTTATTCATTTTCAGTGCTTTTCTATATATTCAAATGTTTAGTTTTTGTCAAATCAATATAAAAAATCGACAAATCTTGTTATTGTCTAAAAATAGAAGTGATATCTTCATAGATTTGTTAAAAGATCCATAATAAAAGTCATCTATTTTATAGAAAATCGTTAACGAATGAAACAATTAAATTTTTGATAATTTATAGTTCAATGTAGTAATTAGGCTTGCATATTAACCTTCACACTTTAAAATAGAGTTTTTTTCTGTTCGAAATACATTTTAAAGTCTAGAAAAGTATCATTTTTATTTAATATTCTTCAACTCATTAATAAGTGTTTGAGTTTCAGTTGTGGTGTTTTGTACAGTGGTATGTCATGTGTGAATATCTTCATTATTATTTTTATTTGTGTTGCTCACCATATTTTGTAAATATCATTGTATAGATATTCATACCCATGGTAATTTTACATCCCTTTTGTACAGTTTTTATGAATATCATGTACAGAACCCTGTTTTAAGAAACTTAAAACAAATCAAACATTTTATTTTCTGCAATGTTATTGATAAAAAATAAATACCCAGAAACTACTTGTTTTGAATGTTGTTTGTTGAAAATATATATACATTTTCACAATTGAATTCAACATTTCCTTTCCCACTCTAGTATATACACAACTTCGAACAACCAAATGTAACAAATGCTTTCTTAAAATCTATGATAGCTACATACGATTTCCTTTTCTTTTCAGGACACAGTTTTCTGGAATTACATTCAAAACAAAAATATGGCCATCGAAGTTTAAAATCATAAGTGTAGGATCAAAACCAAGCCAGAGGTGATGTTGATAATGTAAGCCCGCGGCAGAGGGAAATTGGAAAGGGCCGACAGGAGGTATTACATTCAAAACAAAAATATGGCCATCGAAGTTTAAAATCATAAGTGTAGGATCAAAACCAAGCCAGAGGTGTTGTTGATAATGTAAGCCCGCGGCAGAGGGAAATTGGAAAGGGCCGACAGGCCCGCCCCAATTTCCCGAGGCTGAGGGCTTACATTATCAAACAACACCGAGGGCGAGGTTTTGATCTAACTTATGAACCGAGATATACCGTAGTAACAAAATTATTTCAATAATAAGTATAAAAATGGATTCATTGATTTTTACTGGTAGGGAATCACCATGAGCAAACGGAGAGCACATCCACGCCCTGCACGTGCTTTGCGCTCGCTACCCAAGCCGTGAACGTGAAATGCATGCGCTATCTGCCTCGTGAAGTTCACATGATTGTCACTGTGGAAAATACATCATTGTTCTCGTGGGCCTTTATAGCCGAGTTGTCAAAGGCGCCAGTTTAGTAAGCGAGTGGTGCAGAGTTCGAAACCAGACATGCAAACATTATATTTGTGATTTGTCAAAAATGTGATATTTTGTGATGGTATTTTTTCGAAGAAGGACTTTGAAACAAAGTATTTCAAAACGTGTAAAATCCCAATCAAAATAAATTTCCGATAAATTCTAGAGTAAGCCCCGGGCTTTCCCAGAGAAAGCCCTGGGCTTTCTTGGAGAATGCCCGGCAAAGAGGTTTATCCGGTAAAAGAAGAACCTAATAGAACAATAGAGTGACGTCACTGGAGGTTTATAACCCTACAGACGCAATGCCTTGCCCTATAAAGCCTTGTTCTTCTTGTGAACTAAATATCGCAAATGGAAACAAAATGCAGAAGATACAGTTTAACCGTATTTATGTTTAATGTACCTAGCTTTCCCAGGTCTTTTAAAATATCTGACAAACAAGATGTGTTTGTGAAACACGAATGCCCCCGGATGCATCCTGCTCGCTGTGTCAAGGTCACAAGGTAAAATGTCATGGTGTCATCTGAAAGGCCTCATCACAAGGGATCCACATGTCAAGTATCAAAGACCTAGCTCTGACCAATCAAAAGTTATAACCAAGGTTAAAGTTTTTGTGGACAAACGGACAGACGGACGGACAGACGGACAGGTGAAAAACAATATACCCCCGGAATCTCCGATTCGGGGGCATAAAAACAAAGAAATATTTTAAGGCAATTTATTCACAAGATTACAGAGAAAATAAGTCAATGATTGTGCATACATATTTCATACGTACAAATGTGATTTCTCAATAAAGTTTAACTTTTTCCAAGTTGTATGTTATTAAAAAATCACATACATATAGCAGACCTTTTCCTATGCATGTACAGTAAAATTAGAGATTTCATCGAATAAATCAGCACTTTCTAAATCAATTGGAACCAATCAACTTATCACACTCTATCAGTATCAACATATATACATTTTCCTAAATTAATGAACAAAACCTTAGACCCGTAGTCATTTGTTTCATACCATGCGTCAATTAAGTGAAAGAAATAATATCCGTTGATATTTCATCTAATGAATTAAATCTACTTTTCTAATTTCTGTCAGGCATTGGTAGGTGTTCTTCACCTGAAGCCACGACAAACCAAATATTTGTAGCCATGCTAAAAGATGAATTATCTGTATGAACTTCTATGAAGGCATTGGTAGGTGTTTTTCACCTGAAGCCACTACAAACCAAATATTTGCAGCCATGCTAAAAGATGAATGATTTGTAACAACTTCTATAAACAAAATGGTTGGTGTTCTTCACCTGAAACCACTACAAACCAAATATTTGCAGTCATGCTAAAAGATGAATGATTTGTAACAACTTCTATAAACAAAATGGTAGGTGTTCTTCACCTGAAACCACGACAAACCAAATATTTGCAGTCATGCTAAAATATGAATGATTTGTAACAACTTCTATAAACAAAATGGTTGGTGTTCTTCACCTCAAACCACTACAAACCAAATATTTGCAGTCACGCTAAAAGATGAATGATTTGTAACAACTTCAATAAACAAAATGGTAGGTGTTCTTCACCTGAAACCACGACAAAACAAATATTAGCAGCCATGCTAAAAGATGAATGATTTATAACAACTTCTATGAAGGCATTGGTAGGTGTTCTTCACTTGAAGCCACAGCAAACCAAATATTTGCAGCCATGCTAAAAGATGAATGATTTGTAACAACTTCTATGAAGGCATTGGTAGGTGTTCTTCACCTGAAGCCACAGCAAACCAAATATTTGCAGCCATGCTAAAAGGTGAATGATTTGTAACAACTTCTATGATCAAAATGGTAGGTGTTCTTCACCTGAAGCCACGACAAACCAAATATTAGCAGCCATGCTAAAAGATGAATGTTTTGTAACAACTTCTATGAACAAATTGGTAGGTGTTCTTCACCTGAAGCCACAACAAACCAAATATTTGCAGTCATGCTAAAAGATGAATGATTTGTAACAACTTCTATGAAGGCATTGGTAGGTGTTCTTCACTTGAAGCCACAGCAAACCAAATATTTGCAGCCATGCTAAAAGGTGAATGATTTGTAACAACTTCTATGATCAAAATGGTAGGTGTTCTTCACCTGAAGCCACAACAAACCAAATATTTGCAGTCATGCAAAAAGATGAATGATTTGTAACAACTTCTATGAAGGCATTGGTAGGTGTTCTTCACCTGAAGCCACGACAAACCAAATATTTGCAGCCATGCTAAAAGATGAATGATTTGTAACACCTTCTATGAAGGAATTGTTAGGTGTTCTTCACCTGAAACCACGACAAACCAAATATTTGCAGTCACGCTAAAATATGAATGATTTGTAACAACTTCTATGAAGGCATTGGTAGGTGTTCTTCACCTGAAACCACTACAAACCAAATATTTGCAGTCACGCTAAAAGATTAATGATTTGTAACAACTTCTATGAAGGAATTGGTAGGTGTTCTTTATCTGAAGCCACTACAAACCAAATATTTGCAGCCATGCTAAAAGATGAATGTTTTGTAACAACTTCTATGAACAAATTGGTAGGTGTTCTTCACCTGAAGCCACGACAAACCAAATATTTGCAGCCATGCTAAAAAATAAATGATTTGTAACAACTTCTATGAAGGAATTGGTAGGTGTTCTTCACCTGAAGCCACGACAAACCAAATATTTGCAGCCATGCTAAAAGATGAATGATTTGTAACACCTTCTATGAAGGAATTGTTAGGTGTTCTTCACCTGAAACCACGACAAACCAAATATTTGCAGTCACGCTAAAATATGAATGATTTGTAACAACTTCTATAAACAAAATGGTAGGTGTTCTTCACCTGAAACCACTACAAACCAAATATTTGCAGTCACGCTAAAAGATTAATGATTTGTAACAACTTCTATGAAGGAATTGGTAGCTGTTCTTTATCTGAAGCCACTACAAACCAAATATTTGCAGTCATGCTAAAAGATGAATGTTTTGTAACAACTTCTATGAACAAATTGGTAGGTGTTCTTCACCTGAAGCCACAACAAACCAAATATTTGCAGCCATGCTAAAAGACAAATGATTTGTAACAACTTCTATGAAGGAATTGTTAGGTGTTCTTCACCTGAAACCACTACAAACCAAATATTTGCAGTCACGCTAAAAGATGAATGATTTGTAACAACTTCTATGAACAAAATGGTAGGTGTTCTTTATCTGAAGCCACGACAAACCAAATATTTGCAGCCATGCTAAAAGATGAATGATTTGTAACAACTTCTATGAAGGCATTGGTAGGTGTTCTTCACCTGAAGCCACGACAAACCAAATATTTGCAGCCATGCTAAAAGGTGAATGATTTGTAACAACTTCTATGATCAAAATGGTAGGTGTTCTTCACCTGAAGCCACAACAAACCAAATCTTGGCAGTCATGCTAAAAGATGAATGATTTGTAACAACTTCTATGAAGGCATTGGTAGGTGTTCTTCACCTGAAGCCACGACAAACCAAATATTAGCAGCCATGCTAAAAGATGAATGATTTGTAACAACTTCTATGAAGGCATTGGTAGGTGTTCTTCACTTGAAGCCACAGCAAACCAAGTATTTGCAGCCATGCTAAAAGGTGAATGATTTGTAACAACTTCTATGATCAAAATGGTAGGTGTTCTTTATCTGAAGCCACGACAAACCAAATATTTGCAGCCATGCTAAAAGATGAATGATTTGTAACAACTTCTATGAAGGCATTGGTAGGTGTTCTTCACCTGAAGCCACGACAAACCAAATATTTGCAGCCATGCTAAAAGATGAATGTTTTGTAATAACTTCTATGAACAAATTGGTAGGTGTTCTTCACCTGAAGCCACAACAAACCAAATATTTGCAGCCATGCTAAAAGATGAATGATTTGTAACAACTTCTATGAAGGTATTGTTAGTGGTTCTTCAATTGAAGCAAGATCGTGTAGCCCTTCTGGGTGAACAGAGCGAATTGGGTTCTTGAACAAAGCTTCTGCAGAGAGAGGTTCCATTTTACGTGGTCGAGAAACCACGGTTGACTCAGTGTCCGCTCTTTTGACACGTGTCCTAATCCCATGTTTCTTTCGTAACATTTTCCTGAAGTAAGACCTGCAAAATATGTAGATCAACGACTCTCTGAATGGCTGGTAGGTGGCGCTATAGATCAAAACATTCCATACGCTGTTGGACAAGATGCACACAATGACCATATGGCCGACCCAATCTGGCATGTTGTCAGCATGGCCAGCAAGGCTTATCAATTGTACAATTATGAGTGGCACAAAGGAGATACAAAATACAGCAGCGCTAAGGACACTCATGATAGATAACTTGATGTTGTTTCTTGAAACAACATGTGCTCCAGCCTGCCCAATACGTCGTCTGCGTTGTTTCACGGTGTGAACAATGAGTGCGGAACATACGATTATGATGATGAAGGATGCTCCCAGGAATCCCAGAGACGCAAAGGAGTCCTGAATATTACTGAGAACAGACAGAGGCATCGCTGCCACCTTGCTGTAATAGAAATCCATGTCAGGAAATGCAACCAGCAGCATCCGACTTACAGCAAGAATGTTGACCACTATGGCAGCGTATGCGTACTTGCTTCTACTCATTTTTGCGTATGCAAGAGGAAATCTGAGACATACCCATCTGTCTACGACGATAGTCGCCACATTGAAAAATAAGAGACTAAAAAGATATGTAAGCAAGCACGAAACTATACCAAGATAGTTATCAGGGTAAGCGAACCTGTTGAGTAAGGCGGACGGCAGCAGGATGACGTAAATGGTCACTCCGTTTACAAAATCCCAAAAGGCCATGTGGCTTATCACCCATAACGTTGGTTGTCGCAATGCTTTTGTCCTGATTATGACGAACAGCACCAGTCCGTTTGACACCATGACCAGAAGACCCCCAATGATGTACAAGACACCAAGGGTGAAGGTGTTTGCTTCCTTGGACTCTTCCGTAGGTGGCGACGTCAGGTTGTCTGAATCCATGGCTAATGCCGATGGTGAAGTTTGTTTTCTGAATAACTTACTTGTTTAGGGTATGTTTGACATCCAATTCTGGGCCCAATTTCAGTGAGTCTCTTTAGTTTCTGTGGTCGTGTCTTAATGTTATGATAATTGGTTGAGGGAATTCTTAGTAAGATGGGGGTATGTGGCTTTTGGCCATCTGTAATCTGATGTATAGTTTTATAATTGCTACTTATCAATTAACTTCATGCACTATAACGTGAAGAAAGGCACAGCTCGTACGCCTCAATCTGATGAACAATAGATTTATTTCAATAACTGTCAATTATTAATGCAATATAAGAAAGTTGGTTAACAGTAGACAACGTCACGTGCGGATGACAGTACTTTCAATTCCAAGTTCATCAAAGAATTCTCTGAACGGTAAGCCGAATATTCTCTTTAATATCGATCATATACAAACTCAGAATAACTATTTTGACAAATGACATTCAGGGGTAGCAATCATACACATATCCAGATTTGTTATTTTTTAACAATATAATTCGGTTATGATAATGACCACTGAAGTTTCACCATCTTGTAGTCATAAACATCATTGCCAGCTCACTCAATGGCTGAGTAGCATATTGTGAAACAAACCGAACTCATATTAAAGATTTTACAGTTAATGATTTCAGTAATTCAAAGCCATTTGAGACGGAGCCCGATAGGTCTGGTTTGTATCCTCTATGTATTTTCTTCATTAGTATCCATTTGTAGTTGGTCCAACGGCATTGTGATTGTTCAATTGAATCATTATGTGGATGAAGCGCTCACAAATCATCACGCCTTTGTCTATGTTAGTATGATGAATCTATACGAGCAATTTTGTACAAAGCAAATTATGGTTCCTGTTGTTTGAGTTCCATTTAACTTTAGGGTTTTAAAGGTTTTCCGCTGACAGATTGATGTTCCTCTTGAATTATGTTGTCGCAAGATGAATGGTTGAAATTCAACTTTCACAGCTTTAACAAAGTTTAAGTCCCATTTAACTAGTACTGTAGGGCTTCGAAGGTTTTCCGCTGACAGATTGGTGTGCCTCTTGAATTATGTTGTCGCAACATGAATTGTTGAAATTCAACTTTCACAGCTTAACAAATTTTAAGGTATGAGTTCCCGGGTAGACGTATTGGAAACCTTGCCACACTGGCAGTTTGTATTTCAAACCATGAGATTTAGAGTCCTCTAAAAGGACAATTATTGTACCGTTATTTAGGGATCTTCGTTATTCATCTGTAATCCACACAGTGCTCTCTTCAAGGAATATTCTGAAAAAGGATAAAAAGGCAAATGTCAACTTTCAAATGATATACAATCCAGTTACTTAAAGAGTGAGTGAGTTATTGTTTTGCGCCGCAATAATTTAGACATTAGCGGCTTGGTTACTTAAAGAACTACTTCGTGAGTTGTTGGTTGTCACATATAAAAACTTAACGAATAGTGTAATTTGATCAAGAAGTATCAACTGTTGCAAGAAAGTATCATTTTAAAGCTTATCGACGTTGTATAGTGACAATAGGAAGGTTTGAAGTAGCGATTATTGTCGAAAACCGGACAATGACGCTCGTCAATCGGTCAAACGGAATTTTGGACACTTGACGAAAGCATTCAGAATGACAGTTACGAGTTAATACTGTTCTATAGATTATGTAACTAGTATCCATGTAAATTCGACGTGTGAACTTGACATCCGCGAACATGAATGACTGTTTTTTAGCAAATGACAACGCTTTTCGCATGGAAAGGGTGGTTAATATCACAATGCTTTTGCAATGATTCAGTAGGGAAAATGATGATTTTAGAACAGCGTCGCTGATTGCACAACTCACTTTGATTGCCTTCAATCGGGCGTCTCCCATTCTAGCCCACAAAGTCGGCGTAATAGATCAGAGGCTGTATCATCATTTCATGAATTGATCTGCCTCTGTGGGGAGAGAATGGTTTCGAATGTAAAGATGAAAGAAAGCTGACTATTTTCATTGCATCTAACTAAGCTTAAAATAGTTTTTAGGAAACATTGATTCTATGGTTGAAGAAAGGATTTGTTTTCTCAACAAAGCATTCGGTTATATTCTTCTTGTAGCGCTGAAGGTACATATATTTTATGCTATTTAATCTCTAACGTTTTTCTCTTAATAATTTCATTCTCTAAAGAAAATATGTGCAACAAAATATACAGTTCTATTCTACTTGTGAGATTTGTCTTTTTAATTCAGTTGCTCGAAGCGCATTTACTGATCCTAGTAGAAATATTTGGAAAAGATATGAGTCTTCAGTTTGGACTTGAAGACAGCTAAAGAAGGCGAGGTCTTGATGTCAAACGGGAGACAGTTCCAAAGTGAAGGAGCACAGTATGAAGTCCGAAAGATTTGAGATTGAATTTTTATGTCTTTTATCATTTAAGAATTCTCTCTAGGGAATGTATTTCGCTAAAGAAACTTTCTAAACATTTGAGGAATCGAATGGAGCCGGGTTGCTTTTACCATTAGTGAAACAAACTTGTTTGAATATTTATAAATGATCATATGATAAAATCTTCCATTGAAGATGCATATTCAGAATGTAATCATTAAAGGAGCATGTGATACGTTTTTTTTGCATTTTAGCAAAGATTGCTACCATTCCAAAACAATTCGGAACATTATCTTTGAAAATGCACTAAAAACAAAACGGCATTTTCTAAAACAGAATGTGGCGTATTATTTGAAGGGTCGCGGAAAGGACACGATTTTCAAGTGCGTTGCCTTAGAACTGCGAATTTGACAAGACGCGAATAAACACAAACGGATAGTATCTCATAGAGCGCTGACCTTATCAAATATGGCGTATTCGTATACATAGTTCAGATGAGAATCATTCAACACTATTTTGTTACCCAGAAACAGATGTTTGACCATCGACAAAGTATCTACATCTAATCATTATTGTTGAATGACTTCCCTTCCGAACGATGTGTAAGAATACGCAATATTTGATTAGTATGTTATATGAATGCAAATCCGATGCTTTATAAAATGCAGCTCTTTAAAGAAGGAAAGTTAATTTGAAAGAATGGCAAAAAAGTATGTACAAGGCCACTACCAACATTATTTCAGTTAATTGGTTAATTATCAATTCCGACGAAGGTCCTTGCAATGATTCAGTGCCATATTGTGTGTTCTTTTGTCTGGACTGTTCCATTATATTTTAAAGGGTAGAAGTAATGTAACACATCCTTTGTCAACCATGAAAAGTGTTGTTTTAAGCGTTCTGTCTTTTGAGACGATACCCTTGCAATAGGCCAGGTATGCCTTGAAAGTTAAAACAATTGTAAAAAACATTGGCACAAACTAAAACATTTTAAATAGAATTCTAAGATTCTAAATGAACTTTAATCTATTTGACTTTCATATAGCCTTGATCGAAGTAGTAATACTGAGTTGTCGAGAGAAAGACAAATAAAGGCATCGAACCCAATGCAAGACATGTTTTCATAGGCTGCAAATCAGAGAACTTTTTGTTATAGGACAATCTGCCGGAACGCCGGATTTGTTGGTTAATAATTAAACAGAGGCTAGAACGGAGTAATATGACTGAGCTGCCTCTACGGCAGAGAATGGACCTTAGCCGGTTTCTCTCAATATGCAAGCCTTTGAAGATGATACCAGACATGCTTAACTATATCCCCGTGCTTAGAACAGGAAAGGGAATTAGTACCTATATATAGTTTACCACTACAGACTCAAACTGATTTTATGATTATGACTATTATTGACTAATGTAAATCATTCGATTAATGACATAAGAATATTTAAAGTATATCTAAATTCAATTTGCTCAAAATGATAGAATATAAAAAAAAACAAGCATTTTAAATTAGGTGTTGTTTGATTTTTTATCATTTCCTAACTAAATTATCAAGAATGATTATACAGGGTATACTTACAGGTAAAAACAGAATCATAGGGCGATGGTGAAGTCTTCGGTTCCGCTGTATCCTCAAATAAAAACGATTTCAACTTGGTTCTTAAATTGTTTTAGAATTCTTCTTGCATAAAAGTAAAAACCCTTTAGACCCGCAGTCGCTGTCAGGTTTTGAATGATGTTTTCAGCGATGCTTTATAGTGTAAGCTGTCTAAAAGCTTATACAATTTCAAATGTCCAAACCAATTACTCTAGATAATGATATATTGATTTACCTGTAACATTTATCATGTTTCTTTGCGCGATAACTATACTCATTACTACGATGTGACATGTCAAAACTCTAATGTGAAATGACAGGAAACAGACACAGTTATTGTTTAGCAAATTGATGGATGTGCAAGGTGGCTGTAACCTCATGGCTAAAAACACCTTTTTTCTCATTTAGGCAGTTAAAGCCGTCAGTCCGTTAATAAGTTGACATAACATAGTTAGCGGGTCGGCATGTCAATCAAAGTATGGTCTACTTGCTACATTAGCGCTCTTGCTAAATTTAGATATGACGTAGCCCCTTTAAGAATAGAGACTGAACGATATGAGCGAATACCATTAGAAAACCGATTTTGTTTTAACTGCCCGAACTCGGTGGAAGATGAAGCTCACGTTTTACTGTCTTGTCCACTTTATTCTCATAAACGAGAGGATCTTTTAAACCGTTGTCTTTCTAATTGGTCAAATTTTAATTGTTTACCGCTTTTAAAACAACTTACCCCAATCTTTTCATGTGGTGACTTTACCTTTTGCTGAGCCAAAACCTGCTTTACCATTTTAGAACACCGACGTTATTCCCTGTACAAATAACATTTTAATTCATATATTTATTTTAATCATGGTCTTATTATATTTGCTTCATACGATAGAAAAGTTTTGTTTTGTCTTTTTTTGTATAACATTGCTCGGTTAACTTCATTCATATTCGAAACGAAATGAAGCAAATTTTGTTTTAGAGTGCAATTATATAGCTTCTTTTAAACACTAATTTAATTTGTTGATGTGTTCACGTAAACCCTAACATTATTCATGTAAAAAAAATCAAATAAAATTTAAAAAAAAAATCACAACATGATTTATATTGAAAATAGAGCCATTGGCTCTGTGGCTCCTCAGGCTTCATATTCAATTATATTAGAGTGTGGCTAATGTGATTCCCCCTTTAAAGGAGCCATACGGTCACAAATCCTAAAATTAAGCTTTAAAAAAATGTGATTTCAGATACCGGTAATTTATTCAGAAATGATAATTGTTCAAATATTTAATTAATAATTTAAAGTAAAGAATCCAAAGGTTCACCAAGCCCTTTTAAGGGACCATAGGGTCACAAAAGCTAAAAAATTACAATCCTCATAAGTAGGAGTTGCTACCAGGATTTCACCTTTCTAGGCCTTATGCTTCAGGCGAAGAAAAAAAGGCTTGAGGGCTTGATATCTACAGCCCTTATTATGGGCCACAGGACCACCAAAGCTACAATTTTCAATCCTAACTAGCCAAGGAGTCTTTACAAACATAAAGTTTCAGCTTTTTAGGCCTTATGCTTCTGGAGAAGAAGATAAATAAAGGTTTTTAGGGCGTGGCCTCTGTGACCCTTATTAGGGGCTACAGGGCCACCAAAGGAACAGTTTTTAATCCTCACTAGTCAAGGAGTCTGTACAAAATGTTTCAGCTTTATAGGCCTTATGGTTCTGGAGAAGAAGTCGAAATGCACAAAGTTTATTGACGGACGCCGGACATCATGCCATGCCATAAGCCCATCGGGCCTTGCAGGCCAGATGAGCTAAAATATTACTTACAATTTAGATCAACAAAAACTCAACATCCGGATATTAAAGAGACACAGAGTATGTTGATAGGATCACATATATCAAATTTTGAAATCGATGTTATTACATCGGGAACCACTAACTGTTACTGAAAATAACAAGTTAAAGGTCAATCAGTACATTAGAGCGAAAATACGGCCATTCAAAGTCGGGATTTTGATCGAAAACCGGAACTAATAGGTAGATTAATTGGATGCATAATTTCGGATATTAAACGTATTTGAGATATTTTCTTGATTTTTCCATAAAATCAAGCATTTTAGAGATATTATGCATAAATGGATATATTTGCATGTCCAGTGATGATATATGAACTTCAATCAGCATATTAGATATTTTGTAGCTTATCAAAACCAAATAAAATTTTAAGAAAGATACTCTGTGCCACTTTAAAGAAGTTGGCACAAATTGTATGCAACTATATCTTGTGGAAAATGAGAGGATGTTTGTCAGATATGTACTGAGTTACACTTATTATAACTGCTGTTTATCTGTTATATATAAAATCTGCTTATTTTGTTTTAAAGTTTGAAATTCTAAAAAATGAGTTTAATCGGTGATCACTTCCGTTAGGCTACTTATGATAAGCTCTATTTATCTGCTTTATATAAAATCTGCTGATGTTTATTTAATGTTTTAAATTCTAAAAAATGAGTTTAATCTGTGATAACATCTGTTGGATCATCTGGGGACGCAATCTAGTTAAAACTAGATTAGTGTTTGCGGGACACTGCAAAAGAGGAACAGTCCCGAAACTGAGGGTTCGCCTTCCCCTGTTCCGCCTTCTACAAAACATCTATAAATTGGCTATTTTCTTTGAAATATGCAAGAAAATGATGTTGAAATTTGAACTCAATGTGAACATGTCAAAATAATGTTTAGGTGACGAAAATCATTATTTAGAAACCTCAAAACGTATCTGGTGACCTTAAAAGTCAACAATCGATGATCACTTTTCATTTGATTAAAAGTAATGACCTTGTTGTGACCTTCTATAGATTGCAGCAAAAACCTTTACAAAATTCTCCAAAGATGATTTATGATTTTCAAGTGGTGTAAACAGTAATATATATATATATATATATATATAAGTTCTTGGAAGCTTAATGGGAGAAGTTATACTCAAATTTGGTGCACATAACAATAACTCATATCACGTGGGCTTGACCTTTTACATTCAAGGTCACTTAATCAATGAACACTTTTTTTGAGTATAACAAGCATTCGATAATTAACATTGTTAATTTTTGAATTTTTTCGCAAGACCATGATTAAGTCATGACCTGGCTGTGACCTTGACCTTTGATAAATTTAACTGGAAACATTTTCCAATTTTTTACTTCTACTAAATTAGACTTTCATAACACAAAAACCTTTCAACTCATCGTGTTTGGAATGATTTTATAACGTGTGAACTTGATCTTTGGCCTTGAATGTGTACATGAGTTCTGAAAAGCTGAATGGCGTAAAGTTCTACCAATTTATGGTGTACATGCTAATAGTTCATATCTCGTGACCTTGAACTTTAACATTCAAGGTCATTCATTCAGTAAAAACTTTTTGTTGAGTATGACAATCATGTAATGATTAAAAGTTTCAAACGCTAAAAAAAGCGTTTTCGCTTTCGCATGCTTAAGTCATGACTTTCTGTGACCTTGACCTGTACTTAATATAATGTATACCACGTTAGAGCTTCATAGCACAGAAAATTAAAATTATCGTGTTTACAAGGAGTAAGCAGTGATTTTGTAAATCGTGACCTTGACATTTGATCTTCAAAGTAAACATGCCAAAATAAGAATGTGAGGTCTGAAAGGGTCAATTAAAACATGTTATGGCTATTAATTTGATTGCGGCGGCGGCGTTGGAAACTAAAGAAACTGATAGTAGTCCCGACTTACTAAGTCGCATCCTGTCTCAGGGTACGAACATTACGTTAACTCCACTAATCTGTACTCTGGGCTCAGAAGCCAGAATCGCGCGTGCGGTCAGACTTGTGATATGGCAAATCAAATCATTTTCTCGCCACCTTTCGATAAAATTTCAACGAGAAAATGATTTAATATAGGCTATATCTCAAGTCGATCGGTGCATGAACAAGCAGGATGCTGTGAAATGTTTTGATCGCTGTGACCTATTTGTTTTACTTTCCTGACGTGTGCTCGTTGTTGATTGCGACTGTTGTGTGAAATTGACTATATAATAACACCAATTGTTGTCTGGCAAAATAACTAACAATCACAACTTATAAAGAGCTTATTTTAAAGGATTGTTGCATTGTAGAACATCAGACAAACATTGGAACCGTACCACAGACTTGGCGCTACAACTCTTTGTATCATACGTCTCATGACTCTATATCGAGGGGGTGATGGTTGCATTTTTCACATCTGTTCAGATTCGAATGACATCAACAGGCATCGAATCTACGTTAGACCACGAAAATTAAAGTTTATCTCCTAAATATAATATATGTTAAAATAAATAAAATATTTACATTCTGGTATTTTTTTTTATCCATTTAGCAAGCCAAGCGGGCAAGGATATTTCGGGTATTAAAGTTTTCAAAATGGTCATGGGAATTACAGATTTTCTTAAAATACCTCACATTTTGATTGGTTTTAGGAACTTTTTGCGTAGAGGATTCCATATATCCGTACAGAAGTTTGAATATTTTTTTTAATGCGCATCACAGTCAAATTTAGTTTGTACACATAACGTCTTGATCAGACCGATGTTCGCTCATTTTCTGAATTAAGATACCTTTGTTACTGCGCAACTGGTATGGTCAGATTGTGACTGATATTGAAAAGATTATACTTTTTTTGGTATTTTTCACTGACAGTGTGAGGGCAATACTTTACCAAATTTAATAATGATTTAGTTTGATAAAGATTAATGACAAACTTTTTATTGCTAATCAACCTAAAAAAATGCTTATGTTCACAATGAAGAGTTATCTCCCCTGACATTTCATTGATACGGTTCTGCAGCTTGACTGACTATTCCTGTTATTCTCTGGTGACATACATTTTTCTCTTTTGAATCTTATTCAAGTGTGTATAAACTAAAAAATATATAAAATTTCCAAAATATTTTAATACGAGAAAATCCTTTTTTTTCATAAAGGAATAATTTTTTTACAAAAATCGACATTTTCAAAGGAAACTAATTTGTATAGATTAACTTCTTATAACTGTCAAGCTGCCTTTTCTGCACAAGTTTATGCTATACTCACTGTCGTGTACTCGGTATGGAGGGGACTTTTCAAAATGGTGGACGGGACAGGTCAACAGAGGTAGGTGTCTGCTTTGATTGCTCCCTTCTCCTAATCGACGAGGTTTAGGTGGTCACCTTTAACTGTGGTAATCAGGAATAGAATTTTGAATACATTCCTTATGGGTTTTGGTTCACAAACTGCAAGAATTTTGCGTATTTTAGATGTCAAGTTGATGTTTATCTCACTTTCATTTCGAAGCGGCGAGGTGACTTTTAAATGCCTTTTTTCATGCCCTTAACGACCTTGAATCTCGTACATATTGTCGCGCATATCAGTGTTTGGTTATAATTAAGATTTCTGTGCAACTTGACCTGATTTGGTTCAGAAACTACGAAGTTATTGACAAAATAACAAATCAACATGGCAGCGGAGTGGACTCGCCGAATAATCAGCGGAGCGGACCCAGAAGGTCGGGTAGGGAGGGGAAATTTTTGGATATGGAGGGGACACATTTGGATAGGGAGGGGACATCATTTTCTAAATTGTACTGTAGTTGAGACAATACCCATGGCAATACACAAACTCTTTTGTAAAGTTAGCCAAATGAAACCCACAGAAGACGTAATCTAGTTTCATAAGAATTATCATCAACCTTTTCATTTACAAATGATTGAAACAGAGGTTTCTCTTTTCTTTTGCAGAACTTATCTGGAGAACGTTAGGAATTTAGGAATTAAAAGGGGCAGTAGCACGTTTTTTAACATTTTCATATTTTCCCTGATAATTGTACGATAATGCTAAATGTATTAATTTGAATCACAAATCTCATAGCACAAACCAATCATCCATAGTCAGAGAACAAATTATGAGGTTCACAAAGAGTCCATTGGCTGCCATTTTTTTGTGAACACCCTTTATTCATATTATGTAAGAAAAGGAATCACATGGCGGAACTTTGAAATAAATACTTGATACATTTCTGCTTCCTTTAGTTTAAAAACATTGTCTTTCAATTGAAACAATTTATTTTCATCTTCCTGACGTCACCGCATATCCCCCCTAAAAACGTGCTACTGCCCCTTTAACAATCATCAAAAAACAAATAGAGCAGGGTCAGTATTCAAGATTGATATCATTTGGTTTTAGTGGATTCGCTAAATACTGTGTTAAGGTTTATTAATACTGCACTAAATGATTCAATTTATAAATCAGTTGTAAAATCATTATACATTATAATCGATTTCCAATAATGGATAAATGTTTCATACTATAAAGATGACAGTTATATAGATGTATTTAAAATGTCTAATTATGGAAAAAATGTTTTGTCGTTGACACAGTTCACCATTACATTTCTGATTGATTTCAATCTTTTCTTTTAGTACTCAGTACTGACAAAAACACAAATCCGTAAAAACGTTTATATCAGAGAGTTGAAGAGAAAACGAAAAAAAATAGCTTTTCAGATTTGATTTCTTTTTAAAAAAATGATTATTTCAAAGTGATTACTAGGTTATGTTTAGACATCTATCACGAGAGTAGTTACGCAACATTTGAATATTTCTTGAATTAAAGAGAACAAATCTTCTCTTCCCATTTTCATTTCTTTGTTTTAAAAATGAAAAAACACATGACTCAGTGTGGACAGTGACAAGTTTTTAATAATAAAATCGTGATATATTTATTTGGATATTACACACTGTTCTCGGGTTCACCTAAATACATCACAACACAGCCTAGTAAATCATTTGCGTTTTTACAATGTGATTGCACAACGCATGAGAGTCAACTAATGAAAAAAACTTCATTAAAATCATTGAATTTATACAATGAGCATTATGTCTTTTTACAGTTAAAGACACTATTTCCTGTGTTAAAACATTAGATACCGTAAAAAATTCACCATTAACTGTTTTAAAACATTATTTACTGTTTTAGAACATTATTAACTGTTCCAAAAATTATTTACCGTTTTAAAACAGCATTAACTGTTTTAAAACACCATTTACTGTTTATAACATTATTAACTGTTTTAGAACATTATAATACTGTTCTAAAAGTTGTTTGTTTTAAGCAGTTCATTCCTGAATTTATCATTTCTTCCATACTCTTTATTGCTCACGTCAAAAAAACCCTGAACGACATAATACCCTTGAAACTAACCAAAATTCGCAAGAAAAAAGTCTAAGTGACCGATAGTGATTTATATAAAACATGTCACTTAAATAAGTGCATACCCCTGTATTTCCATTCGATATTTGGTACAACATTAATAATTCAAGAAAGCAACTGATCTACTTTAAATACAAAAAGGTTTCTTTCTCTTCCCCTTAAACTTTGACATGATCACAGGCACAATCACCACAATGTTGCCATAAGATTATAACAGTGGTACTGTGAAGACAAACGTAGGGCATAACATGTTTCAGGTGATTGTAAGGCTAACACGGTTTATCACTAATTGAACAACAGTCTGACTTCAGTTAAACGTAATAGGGGTAACCACAACAAATGAATGCGACCTTATAACGTTATTATACAGGAAGGACCATCAGATTAGATCAAATGTAGCTAAACATTAACGGGGCAGTAGCACGTTTTAGGAGGAATTTGAGATAATCTCAGGAAAATGATAATAAATGGTTCCAATTGAAAGACAATGTATCTAAACTAGACGAAGCAGCAATACATCTAATACATAATTTGAAGTTCAGCCTTGCGATTCATTTTTCTTACACAAAATAAATTAAAGGTGTTCACACAAAAATGACCGCCAATGGATTTTATGTGATCTTTACAATTTGTACTCTGATTATAGATGATTGGTTTGTGTACTGAGATTTTTGACACTGTCAACATAATACATTTAGCATTAAGGTACAAATATCAGTGAAAAAATGATATATAAAATTTGAAATTAAACCCCGTGCCACTGCCCCTTTAATAAAGAAATAAAATTTAGAGGTTCTTCGCCTCGAAATGAACCAAGTGTAATTGTTTTTGTGCTCATTTTGTTAAGAGCAGTGAAGCACGTTTTATATATTTATTTTCATATTTTCCCCATTGATTGTCAGTGTATGCAATTATTAAATATTTTCTTGAGAGTAAAACATTCAATTACTTACCATGGCCTTAAAATAATATTCTTTAATGACATATGGATTTTAAGTGTAACAAACTTTTTCATTATTTGAGTAAGGGAACTTGATTCGACTTGCTTATTGGGCTTATTGTATTCATTTAAAAGGATTGTCTGTCAGTTGTTTTCGTTTGACGAGTTCACGTTACGCCCCTAAGGAAACGTGTTCTGAAAGGATTTTGTATTCAACAAACGAAAAAACACATGCAATGCACATCAAGTTCATCAACGTTTTCTTTAAAACCCAACGGCTGGATTTTCGGTAGAAATTGAAATGATAACATTAAACTCAATATTATTAATTCTTAAAGGGGCAGTAGCACGTTCTTTTGATAATTTTATATTTAAAATATTTCACTGAAATTTGTAAGTTAATGCTAAATGTATTATTTTGACAGTGTCAAAAATCTCATTACACAAGCCAATCATACATAGTCAGAGGACAAAGTATGAAGGATCACATAAATTCCATTGGCGGCCATTTTGTGTGAACACATTTAATTCATATTGTGTAAGATAAAGGAATTGCATGGTTAAACTTGACACTATATATTTGATTTATCACTGCTTCATTTCGTTTAGATACATTTTCTTTTAATTGGAACCATTTATTTTCATGTTCGGGACATCACCTTATATTCCCCCTTAAAACGTGCTATTGCCCCTTTAAAGGGGCAGTAGCACGTTTTTAGAGGGAATATAAGGTGATGTCAGGAAAATTAAAATAAATGGTTCCAATCCAAAGACAATGTATCTAAACTAAATGAAGCAGTAATAAATAAAAAAAATGATGTAAGATTAAGTCATGCGATTCCTTTTCTTACACAAAATGAATTAAAGGTGTTCACACAAAAATGGCTGCCAATGGATTTTGTGTGAATCTTAATAATCAGTTCTCTGACTATGGGTGATTGGTTTGTGTAATGAGATTTTTGACACTATCAACTTAATACATTGAGCATTAACGTACAATTATCAGTGAAAAATTGAAAATATAAAATTGTAAAAAAACGTGCTACTGCCCCTTTAAAGGCCCACGTAGGGTTGAATTGCCAAGTGCTTTTATAACTTAAATTCTCATTCAAAGGAGAGGCTTCTACATCAATTTCAATATGTCTTTAACACAAATCGTATCTAAGTCAAATATCAAACCTTTTGGACTAAAACAAACCATGGACTGTCAATTTAATAGTCGACAAACGTTACAAGGGAATTCGTTTAGCACCCGAGGAAAGGTACCTGTTATATAGTGAAAGTTTCGATCTGATTTGAATGAGATTGCTGAAATAGAGACCATAGATTCTACATAGAAATTCAGGATAAATTTTGGTTTATACAAAAAAGACCGATGTCAGATCATCATTGCGGTACATCATGATAAGCAACAAATTACAAATAATTAGTGGGCGCTCATTGAACAGTTGTGGGGTCAATTTCGTACATTTCATCGATATCAGAATCGACATGTTTGACGATCAAAGTTCTCAAACGTTACAGAACGGGTTTTAGAAGGGTGTATATCCACCTTGGGTAGCAGCAAACGCAGTGATACGTCACCTCATCGATGACGCCATACGTCTGATGACGTAAGTTTAAAATATTTGCAATTCTTCCCTTAGAGGAATTTACATCACATGTATCGCCATAGCCTGCCCCTGACGGTTCCTTATTTGTCTGTCAAGATGGCCCCTAGCTGCTCTACTTCGTTTTCGGAATTTGTTTAGCACCCGAGGCAAGAAAACGATCATTTGGTATATGGAGTTGACTGGAGGAACCTGGTATTTCGACCAAAGATTCTACAGTAATATTCTCCATTTTACTTGAGTGAGAAACTGTGGCATCCACCCTTTCAATAGATGACCTAACTCCATGTCTTTTTCTTAAGGTTGCCCTATAGTAGGACCTGCAAAATATGTACACCAAGGACTCTCTGAATGGATGGTAGGTGGCAGCATAGATCAAAACGTTCCATATGCTGTTGGAGACAATGCAGAGGATCATGACTTGTATGACCCAGGTTGGTATCTCGCTATACCCAACGGCCACACTCCAACTAATTGCAGTCACAAGTGGGATGAAGGAAATGCAAAAGACTGCAGCGCTCAAGACAGTCATCGTTGATAACTTGATGCTATTCCTTGAAATAACGTGTGTCCCGACTTGACCGATACGCCGTCTTCGTTGCTTGACGGTATGGATGATAAGAAAGGAACACACGGTTATGGTAATCAAGGTTACTGCAAGGAACCCCATAGACAACAGACCTTCAACGACATTGCCATAGTCGGACAAGGGAACGGCTGCCACCTCGTTGTAATAAAAATCCATGTCGGGAAAAGACACCAAAAGTGTCCTGCAAACGGCAAGAACATGGACAAATATTGCTGCAAACACATATGTTCTCTTCTTCATCTTTGAATAAGCAACTGGGAATCTGAGACATACTAATCTGTCTATGACAATTGTTGCCACATTGAAAAACAGAAGACTGACAAAGTAAGTTACCAGGCAGGCAATTACACCCATACATTGTTCAGGGTAGGCGAACCTGTGCAGTAAGGCTGAAGGGAAAAGAATGACAATGTTGAAGATGCCCATCACAAAATCCCAAAAGGCCATGTGGCTTATCACCCACAACGTTGGCTTTTGCAATGATTTTGTCCTGATAATAACAAAAAGCACCACTCCGTTAGATACCATGATGAGAAGACCTACAATGATATACATGGCTGCAAGAAAGTAGTTGTTTTCTTGTGCAGGTTCCACCGAAGGTAACGATGTGGAGTTACTCGAATCCATGACTGTTACCGTTGCCATTTTATGTCAATACAATAACGATTCGCAACCTGGCGAATGGCCTTCAACTGTTCAATGGCGCCGACAACTAATGGAAAGAAAAGTTAAGTTTAGGGGGGTAAAAGTCTAAAAGTTTTTCTGAGATATTACTATTCGAAATTTTAGGAAAAAGATACTAATGCGGACATAGTCCAATTGCCTCAAGAGAGTTTAACATCTGCATGAAAACGTTTAACCTTATGTATTGCTTATCGTCGTTTCATATACCACTGTTCGGCTTAGGGTCATTGTTCAAGCACAAAACGTGTATTTTTTATAGTCAGTGTGCCTCTAATTACATACTTGAATATAAGACACTTTCATTGTGTTGTGCCACAAGAGTTTTAGTCAGTTCTTAAAGGGAAAAGATGCCAACACAAACATATTTGATTATGATTATTCTAGTCAATGAGTTTATTATCACATACTCTTAGGTCACTTAAGCTTGGGGACTCAAATGAACAAAGGTCGGTTTCCTTGAATTATGATTTTAATCCAGACAGTCTTTGCTTGAACTCTTATCTTGCTTCTCGTTCTCATCAAAGCCACGCTGTGTTGACAAGTTGGTATGATTCACCCTTATGTTGTCAAAAGAAGATGATTCAATGGTTATAATCTTATCCAATGTGTTTCCCTTAAATTATAGTTTTAACCCACAGTCTTTGCTTGAACTTTTACCTTGATTCTCGTCTTAATCAAATCTAGGTGTGTTGACAAGCCGGTATGACTCCCCCTTTATGTTGTCAAAAGAAGATGATTTTATGGTTCTTCATAATGTTTTCCAATGTGTTTCCCTTAAATTATGGTTTTAACCCAGTCTTTGCTTGAACTTTTACCTTGATTCTCGTCTTAATCAAATCTAGGTGCGTTGACAAGCCGGTATGACTCCCCCTTATGTTGTCAAAAGAAGATGATTTTATGGTTCTTCATAATGTTTTCCAATGTGTTTCCCTTAAATTATGGTTTTAACCAAGTCTTTGCTTGAACTTTTACCTTGATTCTTGTATGAATCAAATCTAGGTGTGTTGACAAGCCGGTATGACTCCCCCTTATGTTGTCAAAAGAAGATGATTTTATGGTTCTTCATAATGTTTTCCAATGTGTTTCCCTTAAATTATGGTTTTAACCCAGTCTTTGCTTGAACTTTTACCTTGATTCTCGTCTTAATCAAATCTAGGTGTGTTGACAAGCCGGTATGACTCCCCCTTATGTTGTCAAAAGAAGATGATTTTATGGTTCTTCATAATGTTTTCCAATGTGTTTCCCTTAAATTATGGTTTTAACCCAGTCTTTGCTTGAACTTTTACCTTGATTCTTGTATGAATCAAATCTAGGTGCGTTGACAAGCCGGTATGATCCCCCCTTATGTGATTGAAGGACGATGATTTTATGGCGCTTCATAATCTTATTCCATCTGTTTCCTGTGGTGGTTCACATGTCTCCGGGTTCCAATGGATTTTGGTGGACAGTGTGTTGAAGGCGGAGGACATACATAAGTGGCAGGTTCTTTTCTATTATATCCTCATAAAGTTTGGTTGATAAAAAAAGATGTTCACTTTTGTCAAGATGTATTGTCGATCTCAATTCATCATCTTATTCCAACCTAGTCTTCATTCTTCATTTGCAGTACATGCAGATTTGATGGATTTCATTCTGAAAACATAACACAAAGAACATGTACGATTTTATATTATAAAATATTGAATTAAGGGGTTATCATGAATTGACAATGTTGGTGTGGCTTACAGATATGTTCGACATTCGTTATGTAATATTTGTACAAGTACGCAAATAACTCAAATCAATGTTTAAATTTCCTTAACAAGATAGTGCACACAAATTCTTTAAAGAAATTATAAACAATAGCGTACTGTTACTTTGCGAGTATCTTATCAACAAACAATTTTCACGCAAGTAGCACTTTTCATTTTCAAAATGAAAGAACATTTCTTAATTGAAAGATTATGTAAATAATTTGGATTATAAATAATTAAGTGTGAACATGTCCTGTTGCTCTTTTAATCAGGGGAATTGGCTTTACATGGGATCTGTGTAACATCATTGTTCTACTGGTGTTGGATAACAGCTTTGGATCGATTGGATCGATTGTCATTATCGATGGCGAAAGACCCAGTTGGAAGTTGTGATCATCATAGGATCGATACAACTGGACCCAGTACCAACTGGACATAACAGGTGCCCGTCGTTGTCCAAAGAAGAACTCAATTAATGTGACACCTACCCCTAATCAAAGGGCAAGTGTAGCGTTTGCGCACTGATAATGAAAGCAGCCAGTTTTCCCTGTGTGCGAACGCTGTGAGCAAAGGGTGGCAACGACTTTCTCTCGCCTGGAATCAGAAGCTTCGTGAAAGCCCGATGGGCTTATGACGTGGCATGGTGCCCGGCGTCCGTCCGTCCATCCGTAAACTTTGTACACTTTCGACTTCTTTTCCAGAAGCATCAGGCCCAGAAAGCTGAAACCTTGTGTACATACTCCATGACTAGTGAGGATTATAATTCATAGCTTTGGTGGCTCTGTGGCCCCTTATTTGTTTCCTTTTCTTCCCTAGAAGCATAAGGCCCAGAAAGCTGAAACCTTGTGTAATGACTACTTGACTAGTGAGGATTATAATTTATAGCTTTGGTGGTCCTTTGGCCCCTAATACGGACCACAGGGGCCACGCCCTTGACGCCTATTTTCATCTTCTTCTCCAGAAGCATAAGGCCTAGAAAGCTGAAACTTTGTGTAAATACTCCATGACTAGTGAGGATAATAATTTACAGCTTTGATGGCTCTGTGGCCCCTAATTTGTTATCTTCTTCCCTAGAAGCATAAGGCCCAGAAAGCTGAAACCTTGTGTAATGACTATTTGACAAGTGAGGATTATAATTTATAGCTCTGGTGGCTCTCTTGCCCCTAATAAGGGCCACAAGGGCCTCGCCCTTAAAACCTATTTTCATCGTCATCTCTAGAAGCATAAGGCATAGAAAGCTGAAAGTTTGTGGACAGACTTCTTGACTAGTTAGGAATATAATTAATAGCTTTGGTGGCCCTGTTGTCCCCAATAACAGCCACAGGGGCCACGCCCTGAAAACCTATTTTCATCTTCTTCTCAAGAAGAATAAGACCTAGAAATGACTTGTAGAGTCTCGTTGAATAATTTTGATTCTAAAATTAATATTTGATGACCCTCTGGTCCCTACTAAGGGGGTAAGCACATTTACCACACACTAATGAATAAAGCCTAATGAGCTACAGAACCAACGGCTCTATTTGTGTGATGATGATGAATAGTAATTGTTTAACCCCTCAATCTGCTTCGCAAAAAAACCCACTGGAAAATGAATTATCTTTATGTTAAAGGAGCAGTAGCACGTTTTCTTAAAAACCCAACCATTTTTCACTGATAATGGTACCTTAATGCTAAATGTATTATTTTGAAGTGTCAAAAATTTCATTGCACAAACCAATCATCCATGATCAGAGAACATGTTATAAAGATTCACATAAAGTCCATTGGCGGCCATGTTTGTGTGAACACTTTAAATTCATTTCGTGTAAGAAAAGGAATCACATGGCTCATCTTTACATTATATATTTGATTTATTACTACTTCTTTTAATTCAAATACATCTCTTTCAATTGGAACATTTATTTTCTTTTTCCTGACATCGCCTTATATTCCACCTAACAACGTGCTACTTCCCGTTAAACCTCACGAGATGTTTCATGATAGGTTTCAAATTAATGAAATTCAATCACTATCTATTTTTCTAATGGGGGATAAGACACCTTATATGCCAAAAAGATAATTTTCACTCAAATATGTTTTCTTATGAATTTCCCCACTGGAAAATGAATTATCTTTATGTTAAAGGAGCAGTAGCACGTTTTCTTAAAAACCCAACCATTTTTCACTGATAATGGTACCTTAATGCTAAATGTATTATTTTGAAGTGTCAAAAATTTCATTGCACAAACCAATCATCCATGATCAGAGAACATGTTATAAAGATTCACATAAAGTCCATTGGCGGCCATGTTTGTGTGAACACTTTAAATTCATTTCGTGTAAGAAAAGGAATCACATGGCTCATCTTTACATTATATATTTGATTTATTACTACTTCTTTTAATTCAAATACATCTCTTTCAATTGGAACATTTATTTTCTTTTTCCTGACATCGCCTTATATTCCACCTAACAACGTGCTACTTCCCGTTAAACCTCACGAGATGTTTCATGATAGGTTTCAAATTAATGAAATTCAATCACAATCTATTTTTCTAATGGGGGATAAGACACCTTATATGCCAAAAAGATAATTTTCACTCAAATATGTTTTCTTATGAATTTGGAGTGTGGTTAATCATAATCGCACTTCATAATAGATTTGATAAGTTGACGGATTTTAATAAAAAGAGTGAAATAGTCGTAAGTGGTCAGCAATTTGCAATTGAATATCGGTATAGTCATTATTTTTGAAATTTTATATAATGTTGATGCTTGCTGACTTGTCTACCCTGTTAACTATCGTTCTGTCACATGTAGCCTAAATCCATTCTTTTAAGTCTTTGAATGTGGTTTACACAAGAACTGCAAGGTTTTCTGTTTTTTAGTGTGTACATTTCAAAACAATAATTTCATCCAAGGCGAAGTGAGGTGATATGGGGTGTATCGTCGCTTTCAAAAGTTTTTCGCTTATACCGCCGCTGCTATTGTAGGGAGAAATGCCGCAACACTATTAGTCTTACACACAGACGCTTGAGCATATAATTCACCCCATGGAAGCAAGTCTAGATCTGGGCTGCTCTGAAAATCTCCATTTGTCTGAGGCTCCTTTTAAAAATTTAATAAAATAATATTTTTACTAAAATAAATTTCAGAGACTAAATATAAGTCTAAAACACTATTAATATGCTAGTATATATAATTGTGGCTTTGTATTGTGATGAAACCTGCAAGCATCGGCTTGAACTAGTAAACCATGAGTGGTTCTGCGCTGACATTTGTACCATTGCACCCAAACCTGACTGCGTGTAGAACAGTTCTCTACTGCAGACAAGTACCAGAGCTCCTGGCGGGATTTGAACCACGGAACTCCTGATCCGAAGCCGAACGCGCTTACCACTGCGCTTTCCCGCCCCCTATTTCTATCCAACCTTTTATTTGAAAACTATTACTATATACCCCTCCTTCAATAAAGCCTACAGACCTTTGCTTACTGTTCACGTAAATACTCCCAAGATCATTCTATTGCGAATCCGATATGTATAACATTGTCATCCTGCTTAACTTTCCTTAATAGTGCTTACATGTTTTCTATAAAATGTAGGCCTATTAAAGTATATCTGTATCACAATTTGTTATCCCCACATTCCAAAAAGGAGTTATTCAGTAAGTCTTGGTCTTTGGCCTTCTGGTGAATTAAAACACAATGTCAAATAACATGTATAAGCACACATAAAAATTTAGAATATACAATATAATCAATCATCAAATAAAGTTTATATGTTGACCCGATGTTCGAAAATGTTTTGCTTCACAATATCTACGAAACATCATGACAAATATAACTACAAGACAAAAGTTAAACTCAATGTAGGATATAATGTCTTATTTTGCGCAAATATCCTAAAAGCTGGAGACACTTTTCTTCATGACTGAGAATACAGGCAGAAACGATGATGTAAGGAAAGCTTGAAAACTTCTTCCCAAATGATGAAACACTAACCCAGATACGAAAGGGTCCTTTTGACGTAAAAACATTGCATTTTCAAGGATGTCCATGGACTTCTCCTGAGCCAGTCTGTAAACCTAGCCTCAATATTATCCGTTTCACTCCTATACTGAGTCTAGAAAGGCATAGTAGAGAGTCGCGTCAGCCAAAGTATCGAATTGACCAATCAGAACTCATCTTACCAAGCCGCAATAGTGTGCCTTCGCACGTATAACGTTGGAGAGTCATAGGTCGCAGAAAGGTCGGCTGACGCAACCCTCTACTAGACCTTTATAGACTCAGTAAAGGAATGAAACGGATAATATTGAGGCTAGGTTTACTTAGACTGTTCCTGAGCATGTGTCAGTTAAGTTTTATGAAGCACAAGGTCAAGTAATGACAATGCATGGCACTATGGTAATAAGTTGAGGCTTGAGCAAGAATAAATAAGTTTTGTAATGCCCGCCAATACTACAAATTTATAGCATAATTTGATGGTGAGTGTTAACTTCTGTCGCGTAGCATATATTAAAACGAATAAATAAATTATACTCACCGAAAAAATAGCGTTGGCTGCAAAATGTTTTTCTCAAAATCTGTTTGCACAGAAACCAGTGGCTCTCTCTCTCTCTCTCTTTGTACGTTAGGACTGACGGTGTTCGGGAAAACTGGCAATATTACTTATTAGCTAATCAAAGCTTACGTAACCTTATACGTCAAAGTCCAGATAATTTGACACTCTCGAACCAATATTGATTTCCTCCTACACCTTTGATTAATCTATGAAAGGTTGTCTCTTATTAAGAATTAGCTTTATAACAAGTTTAGTACTGATAAGAGAGAACTAACGTGTTTATGAGGAAAGTCTAATTTAGGATTACTATGGAAGTACGCTTGTACTTAGATTTGATGTTACATGAACTTGAAAGGAGAAGGAACTTTGTATCATATTTATTACCATCTTATTTATCATAACATTTATTTTATTTCTGACAAGTAGGTATATTTGTTTCAAACAAAGGAATGGAACAGCGGATGAATATTTAATCAAATTCTCGATGTTCTTTATCTTGCGATGTTGAATGGTCACACATTCAATTCAATTCCCTTTTTCCATTGCTTGCAGTAAATCGTTTCAACACTGGCAGTCATGATAAATAAAACTCTCCTTTTGAAAACAGACGATGGGAGTTACCCCCCTTTGAATAATGTCATATCTTGGCGGCTAAACGTACGTTATTCTGGTTTCTCTTCGCATATCAATATGTTCACATTCGAGTTGAAAAGCAATTTTTGTTGAATATCACGATGAAAATGCACCACTCTTAGTTATTTACTGTTAAGTGAGGGTTAAGTTGTCCCTTCCTCTATTAACTTTGATAAGTGTAAGCTGATTTCATGCTGCATTCCACACCTTTGTTTTATCCCACTGGTATGTAATACCGTGGGATGTAGACATTACCCTGTCCGTTCGTCCGTCCGTAATCAATCGTTTCCGGAGCAGAACTCAAAATCTGTTAAAACTAGTTGAAACTTTGCATGTGGATTACTTAGCATGTGTAGATGTGCCTTTTGGTATTTTCAACTTCTTAGGATTTTTATTTTTCCATGAAAACGTAACTTAATGGGGACCGGTGGGATATGTCAACTTCTGGTAACTCTTGGTTGGAATTTACTTTTACCTTGATTTTGCCTTGTCGAAGTGTAGATATCAGTTTCAATTGTAAACGTTTTTCTATGCACATCATGCATTATTTCATCACTCATGTCAATCTTATTCCTCTCGTGAGCAACAATTTTAATGCAACCAACCAAGTGGTATCTCAGCGATTTTATCAACTAGACTATGTGGAACTTACAGATATAAACAGTTTGTTTGTCAGTATGAAACCTGTGCTGTTCATTTGACGGATGAAACGGAGACTGCACGTGGGGAAAATGCCTTGCACGTGCAACGTACCTCGCATGAGTTGTCAATTACATAGCCGTAGGACAAGAAGGCAATACGCGTGCACGGATGAGTCCATTTGTAGCATGGCCTAAGATTCAATTGTGTCCCATATCCAATGAGTGAGCACTGAAAGTTACATTGTTTTGTTAGTAAAATGTAAGAGATATATTTAAAATGTGAAAAAGTCAGTATTTTTAGTTTCTAGTAGTCTTAAACACGGATTAAGATGGAGAATGCATTCGGCGTCGTGGATTCGTGAAAAAAAATCAACTCGTCGGAAATCGTTGCAATAGCAGTAAATGACAAATGTACAAGACAATTATAGAGCGAGGTAGTGAATGTCAACATAATATAATTACCAATATAATAGACTTCTACCTACACAATAGGTCTATCGTATATTGGATGAGAACAATGAATAGTATACACTTACATCACAACAATATAAGTTTCTTCGTGACTAACGACTTAACATGAAACTTGTTAATAAGGCTAAACTACATTCATTGCAGTTTAATCTTTTTTGAAAATAATAATCAAATTAGCAAGTTTTCTTTTGGAAAGGTTATTGGCAAAATACGCATTCTCATCAATGTTGGATGTGTTATTATCACAGATATGATTGTAACAAGTTTTCTAATTACAATATTACCAGTTTTCAAAATTCCGTTATGACATGTAATGAGTATGTTTATGTGGTGTCTTGCTAAATTACTTGTTTTTATTAGCTATGTCTTCATGTCGGTGTTACCATTGGTAATCTCAAGACTTTAAATGACCAAATTAAAGCGGACAGCTTTTCTTGGAGACTATTTAGGGTATTGAGTTATCAATACTTTCATGGAATACGAAAATCAGAACCTCGCAATTATTTTTACGAAGTTATTTCCCTTGTTCTGTGGTTTTTACTCTGTTCGATATTGATTTTTTTATATTGATTTTTTTTCCATATTTTGTGATACAGGCATTTAAATCGTTCAAAAGAAATATATAATATATAGTTTCACATATATACATTCATAGTTAATATGTACAAATACAGAAGGTGGCCGATTTATTTTCCAAGTAATAAATGTAGTGTTGACCAATATTTAAAAAACGTTTCTTCAGATTACATATACATATCTTGACATATAATAGTAACGTCTTATTTCCCGTTTTATGTATTCTAACTTGGGTATAAAACCCTTCATGCTGCATCTATAAATATATTGTTTGACGAGTAAAATGATTGCATTTACAGGATTATTGTTTCTTCCTTTCATTCCCAAATTCCTAATTTTGTTTGTAAATTTAAGTTTCAATAAGTCCAACCATGATTCTATTTCGATTCTGATCGATATTGATGACAAAGGGGCAATTTTTTTCTCAGAAACTATTTAAGATAGGATAACCAAATTTGCTTCGTGTCTTCAGAATGCCAATACCTTGATGGAGTTCGAAAATCAGAACAGCGCAATTATTTCTTATGAATATCCTTGCTTTGTGGTTTTGCACTCGGTTCGAGGGTATCGTCAAAGGGGACAACTTTTTTCCAAACTATTTAAGATAGGATAACTAAATTTGATGTGTGTCTTCAGGGTATCAATACCTTGATGGAGTTCGCAAATGGGATTTATGCAATTATGTATTACCGAATTGTTGCCCCTGTAGGTAAATGTTGGTAGCTTTGATTAACTATAATTAACTATTTATAGTATAAAAATGTCTTTAGGGTGTGGTTTCTATGATCTGTATTCGGAATGAACAGAATGACCAGAGCTACATTTGATGACCCCATAGGCCAACGTCGTCTTTATAGTCAGTCATTCTTTAAGAAGAAAATAATTTTAAGGGTTGATTGATGAATGAATAGTTCTCAAAGTGAAACAATAATATCTTCGAAATGCAATGTCTTAAGCAAATTGAAATCCACTTCTTTAAAATGTCAGTTAGTGTTTCACATTCTATCGCCCGCATTGCACATTAATGTTCCCCTTTTAAAGTTTGTTTTGTTTTTAAATTATTTTGAAAGTAACACGATAATGAAAAAGTTAACATAAACCATTTTGCCTCTACATAATTATTTAACTTAATGTGATTAGCGACATCTCATGGTCGCAGTGGAAAGTCAATCTTAATTGCCGGATTATAATAATTACAATAAAAGTTAAAATGGGAAAAAAGTTCATAATTCCTAAAGCCATATACCGGCAAATGTGGCAAACTGACTAGAACAGTAGCACAGTCTAAGCAAACCTAGCCTCAATATTATCCGTTTCACTCCTATACTGGCTGACGCGACCCTCTATTAGGCCTTTCTAGACTCAGTATAGGAGTGAAACGGATAATATTAAGGCTAGGTTTACTTAGACTGAACAGTAGCACGACTGAAAGGCAAATGTACCAATGTGGCTTAAAGGGGCAGTAGCACATGTTTATGAACATTTTATAGTTTCAATTTTTAACTGATAATTGTACGTTTTTGATAAATGCATTCTTTTGATAGTGTCAAAAATCTTATTACACAAACCAATCATCCATAGTCAGAGCACAAATTATAAAGATTCACATAAAGTCAATTTTGTGTGAACACGTTTGATTCATTTTGTGTCAAAAGGAATCGCATGGCTGAATGTTACATTATATATTTGATTTATAACTGATTTATTTAGTTTAAATACATTGTCATCAATTGGAACAATTAATTTTTCTTTTTTCTGACATCCCCTTATATTCCCCCAAAACGGGCTACCTGCTCTTTAGGATACGTGTTCAAATATCCCGCCTATAGGCGTAGTCAATCTTACTCGGGTTTCATTATTTATTGTTTTACTTTAAAACGATATCATAAGTTCTTTTATCCTACCTCATGTAAGAATCTCGATCTCTGATTGGTCCACGTGACCCTGAATAAATACTGATATCACCCTGTTGAGCAGGGTAATAAATCATTACACCCCGGCAAATAAAAAGCATGAAAAAAGCATGCAGATTGAGCGTCTTGACATGTACAATGTATGTTACCTCGAACACAGGATCAAGCTGGTTATTTTGATCAACCGATATGTAGCTTTGAACAAACTATAATTATGACTTACGAAGTTTTTACTCTTTATCTTCATATTATATGTGTTTTGATCAAACATTCGGTAAGATAAATTCGTTATACCATTCAGAGGCGGGGTTCATGGGGAGATATCCGCCTCGAGCTAGGTGTTATGCTACTCGCCTTCGGCTCGTCGCATAACACCAAGCTCGAGGCGGATATCTCCCCATGCACCCCGCCTCTGAATGGTATAACTTATAATATTTATATCATAACTGCATGCAGGCCGATATCTGCCTTGCGTTCAGTAACACGGGGTTCGCGGCGGGTATGCGTCTCTTAACATTGAGTGTTCGCGAGCGCTCGCGAGACCGCCGCTAACGTTGTCTCTTCGTGACGTCATGGATATTTCACATCAAAGGTCGACATTTTGTATTGTCTTCGTGCGCTCTAGGAGCTTGGATGTGTGTAATAATGCAGAGCTCATCGGCTGCTCGATTGATAATCATTGATCACCTCACATTGGCATATGTTTGCATTATATTGTTAGAGATAAGAACGTCAGGATTAGCATGCAAATTCGCCAAACGTAATTTTGAAACATTGTCATAAGCTGACAGGAAGATATATTCGATAGTGTTTATAACTGTATTAGGTGTTGTAACTAAAAGGTAGATTAATTGGATGCATAATTTCGAATATTAAACGTATTTGAGATGTTTTCTTGATTGTTTCCATAAAATCAAGCATTTTAGAGATATTATGCATAGATGGATATATTTGCAAGTCCAGTGATGAGATATAAAATTCAATCAGCATATTATATATTGTGTAGCTTACAAACCAAATAAAATTTTCAGAAAGATAATCTGTGTCACTTTTAATGTAGATTTATTGTGATGGCTGAAACGGGGAATATAAGATGATGTCAGGAAAATGAAAATTAATAGTTCCAATTGAAAGACAATGTATTTAAACTAAATGACGCAGTACTGAACCAAATATATAACGTATGTATATAATTCTTACACAAAATGAATTAAAGGTGTTCACACAAAATGGCCGCCAATGGATTTTATGTGAACCTCCATACTTTGTCCTCTGACTATGGATGATTGACTTGTGTAATGTGATTTTTGACACTGTCAAATTAATACATTTAGCATTAACTTACATTGATCAGTGAAATATTTGAAATATAAAATTATCAAAAAAACGTGCTACTGCCCCTTTAAGGAAAATATTACGTGAAAATCTTTTTAATTAAAATAATCTTAATCATTTAATATGTGCAGATGCTTTATGATAACTGGATCGTATTTAAAAGGATATCAAAAGGGTTTCTTAAATCGAATGATTATAGCCTTTAAAACCGGCTGAATTTTTAATTATACGTAACTTCCTTATTCTCCATAATAAATATTGTTTTGAGGTATACCACTCGACAAAGGTTTAGACTCATTATGAAAAGGGATTCATTGAATATATAACACTGCCCACCGCAAATCATAGTGTCTTATTTGATTGAAGTTTTGATTACATCCAAATCCATAACTGGCATGAGTTTACTGATATTAAAACTTCAATAAAAAAAATAAAAAAAATTGGAATTTAAAATCACATTTTTTCTTAGGTAAATGTCTTTAAAAAAATGTAATCTCAACCAGGGACCATTTTGAACCTGACACCAAAGTTAGCTCAAATGCGAAACTGTATCACTCTCATTATTTGTTTCACATATTTTAGTGAGATAGTAGGCCTATTATTTTAATGAAAAACACAACTTTAACCACTTGTATAAAGTATACGAACTACATGGACAATGCTCCTTACATTCTTCATAAATGCTCACCCTTTTTGCGTAATTTTTTGATTAAGCTTAGTTTGCTATTTTGCATTGTTCATAAATTACATCCTAACTATCGTATTATATACCACATATCGTTTGTTTATAAATAACATTTCCTAAGGATGTAATATCGTATCATAAACCTCCTCTCTAAAGTTACCGAATTGTAACTGAAATGTTGATTGGCTTTACAACAGTTATCGCAGCCAATGAGATTCGATCTTTCAAAGAGACTCGGCGAAACCGGAAACGTCATATGTACCAACATGGAATGATGTCGGATGACTCGTTTGGCGTAAAAATGAAGACATTTTTGTTGTTCTTGGGGTTTTTGGATTTGTGTACGGGAAAAGTACTCAACTACAATCTATTGGTAATAATCAACCTTGCCAAAACAAGGCTACATTTTTCTGTATTTCTATTAATTAATGTGTGTCTGGTTCTTCTTACAATTTATGTAAAATGTATCTTGTATATTTTACTTTGTATTTTACTTTGTATTTTACTTCTTCTTCGCGAGTAAGAGGATTTGTTCTTGACAACGAATGACATTTGTCAACACATATGCAATTATCGTTTGTTACAATATGAAGGCAGTATTGATAATGATAAAAGTAATTGACAAATTGTAATGTAATATAATTTTGGATGATAATTAGAATCTGATTATCTCACACTTGTATTTTCTGTTATCAAATATATCCACATTCATTTATTAAAGTAACCATATCCTCAACAAGGCCCAGATATTTGATATCACAAGTCACTTGGGAGAGATTCTCTGTATTAACTGGAGTCCCAATTTTGATTACCATTTTACTACATGGTAGAACTGAGATCTTTTTTATGTTATTTTGTTTTGTGCTCGCAATTTCGAGGACCATCATGAATAAGCCTGCAACAATACACTAAGCTTACAAAACGATACGTATCGCGATACAAAGCTGACAATACGATATCTATATAGATAAAGGGTTTGAACCGTTTCCCTTGGGGGAGAATAATATTAAGGGATGTCACGATACACCGATACATCGTGATAACATTTTTAGTGAGTATCGTGAACTGTTTTAGTGAATATCGTGAATTATTTGGATGAAAATCAAATCAAGAAATCCAGAGTTGGTTAAATTCCTTGTTAAGATAGCTTTAATATACAGCATTAAATGACTTAAATGAATATGTTGGCTTATTTTTGTCTTTTAATGCTGGTTACTCAGATAAGTCTCTTTAGGAAAATTAAATTTAGATCCCTGAATTTTTATCTCATTGTAATAATGTCGCATTTAGTGTATCGCGATATGTATTGTATCGTGACCTCAGTATCGTGATACGTATCGTATTGCAAGGTACCTGTATCGTGACATCCCTAAATAATATTATTGATGTTGATAATTTTAGTGTCATAGAACTTGAAAGATTTATTGTAATGTATAAGAGTTGTGACGATACATCGATACATTGAGAATCGTGATAATTTATCTGACAATATATGTATCTTGATACAATGTCTCTATCATGATATATAAAGTTGACTTTAAAATTGCTTTTTTTGGCTAATTATCAAGATGCTTGTCAAAGGTATTTGGTCTTTTCTATTTAAAATACTGAAAATAGTGTGTCTTGATATGTATCGTATCGGATCGAATTTCTTGATATTCTGATACGCATCGTATTGGGACATGTCTGTATCGTCAGAACTCTATTTTGTATACCCAATGAAGACAATTAATTGCCTTCAAACTGATTAAAAAATTGATTTTTCATGAAACAGATAAAATACAATAGAACCATAGCAACAATTAGTATATTGAGTGGGTGACAGTTGATATATAACAACGACAGGTGACGATCATATCAGTATTGTATCGAATAAGAGCAGGGCATCATGGGTAACAGCTTGCCTTGCTTTGAGTGATACGTTAATGTCAGTTTGTCTGAATTTGCTTCATTTTTATTGATTGTGTGTCATTTGTGTTAACTCTTATTTCAACTTCATTACAGCATTGCAGAAAAAACACATTCGGCCATATTTCCCACGTTCTTTACTGATGTGATCTGCTTGAAATTGTTTCAAAAATGTTAATGATAAATTTATTCTCAAGAGACTAGGTGTAAGATGTCTAATGAATGATGAACATTTTGAAAGCTATTTTCAGTTCCATATGTTTATGTCAATATGTTAAAGATCCATTATCAGAGTTAAATAATTTTTAAAAGTATAATAATTTTACTGTTTTCCTTGTATTTTTTGCAAAACTTTGCGACCAACCTAGGGAAAATCGGACTAAAATTCATTAAATAGTTGATAAATAACCAAAATAAACAAAATGGAAGCCGACATAAAGGCGAATCAAATTTGCCATCTCACAACTTCCAGTTTCTAAATATACGCTTGAAAACCATTTTGTCGTGCTCGACTAGACTTTATTTATATTCTCAATAGCTAAATTTCATCCCTAACCGCATGCAAGTATGAAAATGGAGCTTTAATTGTAGAAGACTTGAGCTATGTAGTGTTGAATCCTCAGTTCAGTATACTTATGGGCTTGTAGGAGTGTGACGTGCAATAAATAAAGAACATTATGAAAGTTGTTTTCAACTCAATATTTGAGTTATATGTCAATATGTTCATTGCATAAGTTTACATGTGAGTTTAGTCTATATTTGCTGTATTGATAGTTTCTATGAAACTAAAGAAACTTTATGCATTGAAATGTGAAACGTTCAGTTCATATATTTATGGTGTGGTACCGAAGCAATAGTGATGAAAACTCAAATCATGACAAAAAAATGAAGAAAAGAAATGTAATTATGAACTGAAAAACGGAAAATATATTTTGAAATGATACAATTCAATAATTGGCTTAATTGATTAACAGTATAGAATTGAAACCAAAATAACAAGTTGATTTACAGTACATAGAGCTCAGAGAAAAACTGTGGTTGTAAACCAATATACCACATGAATGACAAATGTGTCAAATTGTTCCTATGTTGCTGACATTTGGGAAAAGAGTTTAGCAAGTAGAAAATGTTCTTTATAGGTTAGAAAAAAACATGTTAAAATTAAGACAAAACTTTCTCCAGCAACACTTGATGACAAAGTCTAACGAACTCAATCATCACTTGATGTTCACCTGATTTAAATGTCTCTAAGCCAAGAATTTTATTGGTCAACAGGAGGCAAATTTAGGCTTTTTACAGTACTTCTCACTGTACTAGCCATTCAGACAATTGACGTTCAAAACCTAATGGCCAAAACATATTCCAGTTAGCCCTGAAAATTGCTACTATTGCTTCTGACCATTACAGGTAGTTAAAACGTTAATATCAGCCCATCATATTTTTTACCAGAAAAGTGCTAATTTCAACCCTTATCAATTTTGTAGCGCATACATGGTAAAGGCGCCATATAAGTATCCACATTGTTATTATATTAACTAGTAACGATAGGTATTGTTCCTCCTTTTTGTATTGCAATATATTGGTACTTCTTAAATTCAAGAATTCGCATGCTTCTAGTATCTTGTGTAAATTTGAGCGTTGAGAACGATATCATTGCTCAGTTATGAGCCGTTTCGGAAAGGATATTTTTTAAATCGCTGTTTATGATCTGTATACATATTTGAGCTATATTCACAACACAACTTCACCCTTGAAACGAACTTTACATAAATCTTGTTACCTATTTAAGCTATATTCACAACACAACTTCACACTTTGAAACAAACTTTACGTAAATCTTGTTACCTTTGTTTGTGTTTGTTAGTTATTTTAGATGGAATTAACTCGTTTTAAAACGTTCGATATATTGGATGATTTCAAAAGTGTGTACCGATACGTATCACCTTGTAATGTATTGCATTATACCGATATATCGATAATACCGTGCATCCTTATTAACTAGGAATATCTTTTTTTGTAGAATGATGATCGAAAGCAGTTCACGCTGAGCACGTTTGGTTTCCTGAAGAAGGGTACCCTGGATGTGGAGATAACTGGCTTTAGCTTCAAAACTCAGGATGGATCCATCCCAAAACAACCGGTAAGTGAAGAATGAAGACTATTACTTATATGGATAATAAAATTCACAACTGTACAACTATAGTCAGGACCATTGTCAGTTTTTGTGCAGTTTCATGTTATTTTTGCTACCAATCTTTCAGAGCTCGTATATATATCTTCTTACTTAAACGCCTGGGAAATCTTTTGACATTTTAACATTAGCTTCCTATTTAAACCACCTTGGAATTTTTTTGACATGTTCACATTTAAGGTGACTGGTCAAGGTCATAAATTATGAAATCAGTGAAAAATTCCATGTACACATCATAACTTGAATAGTTATGAAGCTTTGTTGGGTATAAATTTCCACTATAACTTGTCAGATGTTAAGGTCACAGGGATGTAGCCAAAATATGTAATGACTCCAAAGATGATCAAAATATTGCAGTGAAGTTTAAAGGGGCAGTAGCACGTTTTTAGGGTGAAAATAAGGTGATGTCAGGAAAATGAAAATAAATGGTTCCGATTGAAAGACAAAGTATTCAAACTAAAGGAAGCAGTAATAAATCAAATATATAATGTAAACTAGCCATGCCATTTGTTTGCCTAACACAAAATGAATTAAAGGTGTTCAATCAAAAATGACCGCCAATAGATTTCAAGTAAATCTTTGTAATTCGTTTTCGGACTATGGATGATTGGTTTTCGTAAAGAGATTTTTGACACTATCAACATAATACATTTAGCATTAACGTAAAATTATCAGTGAAAATTTAAGAATATGAAATTGTCAAAAAATTTGCTAATACCCCTGATATGTGACCAGTTGAAGTAGCAGCTTTGATAGTATTTTGACCTAATAGTACAACTGTGTCTGAAGCTTTTGTGACCACTTAGGGAAACAGTGTTTGAGTCGAATTTGCTCGCTAAAACTTTTGTTTCAATTTGTAATAGACATAAAAAATGACCAATCTCTGGTCATATTGTGTTGCTCTTACAAAAATGATAAGATTTTCATTGAACTGAACTGTGGATTTACTAATATACTGAAGGTTTAAAGAAAGGTTTTCACTGTTAACGTTTATCTCATTTTACCATTTATTCTCATCATGTTGCCCTATTATTTCAGATGTTTGGATTTACATTGGACAAGAGCAAGACAAGAGAGGTTTCTTCATACATTGTGAGTAGTTTATGATTTCCGCGTCAACAGTTCAATAATTAACAGCTCTAAAGATTAAAATCAATGCCTTTAAAACGTTTGAATTCCATAAAGAGTACATTATTAGAGAAAAAAATTAATAAATATAAAAAAGATTTTGATTTTACTCTTCTTGTTGTGCAGGAGAACATGCAGAGTAAATGCATCTTGAAATCCAAAGATACGTCAGATAAATCTGTGTCGATGATTTTCTTCACGTTTGACCACATCAACAAAAGGTGAGTAGACATGTAACTCTAGTTCATCCTACTACATCAGTGTGTATGTATCTCCTACCTTAACATACAGATCTCGCCATCATAAGTTGATAAAAGAGTAACGAGTCAAATGATAAAATTATGAGACTGCATCTTTTGAAAATAATGTTTTATGGTACAATGCAAAAGGAAAAAGGATTTTTTCATCGAAAAGTTGTAAATATTTTTGTAATTAAAAAAATAGCTTTTAACGTTAATTTTTAGCTCATCTGGCCTGTAAGGCCCGATGGGCTTATGGCATGGCATGGTGTCCGGCGTCCGTCCGTCCGTCCGTCCATCCGCCCGTTTCGTAAACTTTGTGGAATTTCGACTTCTTCTCCAGAACCATAAGGCCTAGAAAGCTGAAACTTTGTGTACAGACTCCTTAGCTACGGAGGATTATAAATTGTAGCTTTGGTGGCCCTGTCACCCCTAATAAGGGCCACAGGGGCCACACCCTAAAAACCTATTTTCATCTTCTTCTCCAGAACCATAAGGTCTAGAAAGCTGAAACTTTGTGTACAGACTCCTTGGCTAGTGAGGATTATAAATTGTAGCTTTGGTAGCCTTGTGACCCCTAATAAGGGCCACAGGGGCCACGCCCTAAAAACCTATTTTCATCTTCTTCTCCAGAACCATAAGGCCTAGAAAGCTGAAACTTTGTGTACAGACTCCTTGGCTAGTAAGGATTATAAATTGTAACTTTGGTAGCCCTGTTATCCCTAATAAGGGCCACAGGGGCCACGCCCTAAAAACCTATTTTCATCTTCTTCTCCAGAACCATAAGGCCTAGAAAGCTGAAACTTTGTGTACAGACTCCTTGGCTAGTGAGGATTATAAATTGTAGCGTTGGTAGCCCTGTGATCCCTAATAAGGGCCACAGGGGCCACACCCTAAAAACCTATTTTCATCTCCTTCTCCAGAACCATAAGGCCTAGAAAGCTGAAACTTTGTGTATAGCCTCTTTGAAGAGTGAGGATTATAAATTGTAGCTTTGGTGGCCCTGTGACCCCTAATAAGGGCCACAGGGGCCACGCCCTAAAAACCTATTTTCATCTTCTTCTCCAGAACCATAAGGCCTAGAAAGCTGAAACTTTGTGTACAGACTCCTTGGCTAGTGAGGATTATAAATTGTAGCTTTGGTAGCCCTGTGATCCCTAATAAGGGCCACAGGGGCCACACCGTAAAAACCTATTTTCATCTTCTTCTCCAGAACCATAAGGCCTAGAAAGCTGAAACTTTGTGTACAGACTCCTTGGCTAGTGAGGATTATAAATTGTAGCTTTGGTAGCCCTGTGATCCCTTATAAGGGCCACAGGGGCCACGCCCTAAAAACCTATTTTCATCTTCTTCTCCAGAACCATGAGGCCTAGAAAGCTGAAACTTTGTGTACAGACTCCTTGGCTAGTGAAGATTATAAAGTGTAGCTTTGGTGGCCCTGTGACCCCTAATAAGGGCCACAGGGGCCACGCCCTAAAATCCTATTTTCATCGTCTTCTCCAGAACCATGAGGCCTAGAAACCTGAAACTTTTTGTACAGACTCCTTGGCTAGTGAAGATTATAAATTGTAGCTTTGGTAGCCCTGTGATCCCTAATAAGGGCCACAGGGGCCACGCCCTAAAAACCTATTTTCATTGTCTTCTCCAGAACCATAAGGCCTAGAAAGCTGAAACTTTGTGTACAGACTCTTTGGCTAGTGAGGATTATAAATTGTAGCTTTGGTGGCCCTGTGACCCCTAATAAAGGCAACAGGAACGTCCTTCAAATCTATTTTCATCTTCTTCTCCTGAAGTATAAGGCCTAGAAAACTGAAACTTGTCGCCTATATATACTTAATTTTATGATTGGTGCCCCTGTGGCCACTACAAAGGGGGTATCATTGGCCACACTCTACAGCATAATTGATGATGAAGCCTGATGAGCTACAGAGCCAATGGCTCTATTTTTCATATAAAGTTTATTTTAGATGTTAAAATATCAAGATTAAGGCTTAGCTCATTTTAGACAAAAAATATGAATACTCCAACATTGATAATTTTCAAAGAACTGTTAACAAATCATGAAAACAACTATTTCAGTCTGGTGATTACCCGTAGAAAAGAGGATATTGCCAGCCTTGTCATAACAGACATGAGCCGAGAAAAGTTTTTAATAGAAAACAATCTAAGTCGGCGAGACACAAGCAAGATTGGGAAAAAAATGAATCTTGCGTCTCTGAGCGATTCTTCCCTGGTCCATAAAGTCAAGAGAGCTCTGCCTCCTCAAAGCACTTCAACAGCTAAACCTGTAATCAAACCTGCCGACCCAGAAATTACAAGTCTCACCGGAAAAAAAGCAACAACCAAAGCCCCTACGAAAAAGCCTCCCACCCTTCAAGGAGACGATGGTAAACTCGTGTTCAAGTTGAATGAAACAGAAGACGGAATATATACTGGTCATGTGAGTGTTTACTTTTTAGACCTGTTGGTCCTATGTAAATTCCAATAGACTGTCTTAAAGACGTATTGTAAATGTGTGTTAGTGAGTGGAGTTCTAAGCCCTTTGGGCAATATTTCAGCCATAAACAGCTTTATCAGTGTGAAAACATCTTCTGCTTTACAAATGACTATCATTTGGTGGTTGATGCCAAGTAATGGGTCTCAGACTTTAGTGAGGAGGCTTGGAATAACAGCTAGGCTGAAAAGTGTTGCTGAAAGATAAGGAAATTAAACCTATACCTAGTCAAGGTAGCATGTCTAGCTACATTGTTTAAAAAGTTTTGGTAATATCAAACACTGAAGTCTTTATTTGAGTGTTCTTCATAAGAACTGGCTAGGCATGACTGGATGGTGGTTTATTTTCCTTGAACCGGTAATAAAGCAACATTCAAGAGATCTTCTGCTCAAACTCAAATCCAGATTTCTTGTTGATTTTACAATTCAAAGGTTTTGTTTATATGAGCCCATGCTGCTAAGCAGCAAATCACTCACTTGATATGAAGTATGACCCTATGTGAATGAAATGAAATTGTTTTGGTTGCAGTTTCTGGTTGCCATAACAACAGACGAGGAGGAAGGCCTGTACAACCTCTTCTTTCACAACTGCCAGAACTATGGCAAAAACCAAGCTGTCGTCAACCTCTCCGTAAGTGGCAGCACCTTGCTCAGAATTAGCCAATGATAAATATAGTGAACCTCATTCAGTTTTTCCCTGCTATATATACATACCACTGACTCAGTTTGATATTGAAACTGTTTTAAAGTCCAGTAATTGTTAATTCAATGCTTGGAGATGACTATTTGCTAGTGACTTACATTGCCGAAATATGGACTTGCTTGTTAAAATAAAATTTTAGTGCTTTTCCTCAGTCTAAGTAAACCTAGCCTCAATAATACTCGAGGCGAAAACATTTCTCAGATTCACATTTTCTGTATGTATTACCCGGTAACGGAGGACAACAATGGAAACTTCCTCTAGTGGCCAAATTGTTGATCGGACATATATCATAAAATAACAAAAAAAATTACTTTTCATACATTCAAATTTTCAGTTGGTGATAACGGAGGACAACAACGGGAACTTCCTGTCTGCGGGTGACATGCCTGAACCGATGCTCTACTTCAGCTTCTGCCTGCTGTTCTTCATCCTGGGATGTGTGTGGCTCAGCGTACTTAAAAAGTCAGTGTATGTGTAATGTTATCCCTGCCCTCCTCTCCTAGCACTGGAGGCATCCGTAAGTGTGCATGGTCGCTCCACTGGGCGGTAAGTTGTGTCGTCTCTTGAAAAAAATGATAATTGTTTTGCTGACATAACACCGTAAAAGGGATGATTATATCAGGTATTGGAAAGGCAGGCCCATTTTGTCCATTGGTTGAAAAATTTCCGGTTCTAATTTTGTAGTTTTCTATTGACATAAGAGCAATGGCCCCTTTAATACCTTGATAATATACCAAACATTGTCTATATTTATTCTAAACCCTTTGAAAATGTCAACAGCATTCAATGAAAGTGCCCTTACATTTTCTATCTCTTCCCCTTCAAGTTAAATGATTACGGCTTTCTTTGTCAATTCTTTTCTCTCTCAAGCAAGTTATTGTGAGGGTTTAACGCACAATGGTGATATTCTTTTTGTTGTTCTTGCTTATACATGTTTTAAGAAGAATGTATGATACCAAAGTTGATATATTTGGATCCATCATCTTGATACGGGCTTTTGTTCCTGCTGGTGCCCTTCCATTTTATAGCATTCTATATTAACAAAGATCTAGGTCTAATGCAGCCTATCTGTCCTGTGCAGTTATGCATTAAACCTAAACATCCTGCATATGTAATCCTTATAATGTTGGAAGATGGGAGTTTTGTAACCTGATTCTTACATTCAACCCTTTGATTGTAATCCTCTATCATCGATTCACAGCCCTGCCAAACCTTAGCACTTCTCTATTCTTGCGCTATCTATAATTTCACGACTTCATTATTTATATAAATTAAATTTGGTACCTAACGGTTAATAGTACTTTCAGAATTGAACTAGGATCAGCGGTGAGTACTCAGGGATTAACATTTTTGCAATATCGTCCGATTACAGTCTTTTCTATTAAGTCTCAGTGAATTTTCCTGCAATGATTAATTTTGGACCTTTTCACTCCCTGCCTGTTTTTAGTGAGAAGATATAAGCAAAGTTTTCCCTTTTCTGTGCCATACTCTACCCTAAAGGAATATTTATATGTTTGTACATTGTTAATTGGTCTTCATTGTGATCAATTAATTAAGCCATGATTGAACCTGAAAATTAATTCTTTCCCTCCACAGGAGCGATGTCTACAAGATTCACTTCCTGATGTTGAGTGTCGTGTTTGTGAAGAGCATCTCAAGTGTATTTCACGGCGTACGTATTACAGCTGTGACTACACAACTTTGACCTTGCGATTAGGAGATAAACCTACTGTGTTTTTTAATTTTTAATTAAGCGTGAGGCTTTGAATGTAACATCAACGGTATCGAATCTACGTTTAACCACGAAAATTATAAAACACAGTAGGTTTATCTCAATTCTACCATGAAGAGTTTTTTAGCTCATCAGGTCTGAAAGACCCGATGGGCTTATGGCATGGCATGGCGTCCGGCGTCCGTCCGTCCATCCGTCCGTCCGTCCGTCCGTCCGTCCGTCCATCCGTAAACTTTTCACATTTTCGACTTCTTCTCCAGAACCAATGACTCTAGAGAGCTGAAATTTGATGTGGAGACTCCTTGGCAATTGGGGATTCTAAATTGTAGATTTCATGACCTCATGACCCCAAATGGGGTCACAGGGGTCAAAACCTTAAAAACCTATTTTCATCTTCTTCTCCAGTTCCAAAAGGTCTAGAGAGCTGAAAAGTTGTGTGTAGACTCCTTGGCCAATGGGGATTCTAAATTGTAGATTTCATGACCTCATGACCCCAAATGGGGTCACAGGGGTCAAAACCTTAAAAACCTATTTTCATCTTCTTCTCCAGTTCCAAAAGGTCTAGAGAGCTAAAAAGTTGTGTGTAGACTCCTTGGCCAATGGGGATTCTAAATTGTAGATTTCATGACCTCATGACCCCAAATGGGGTCACCGGGGTCAAAACCTTAAAAACCTATTTTCATCTTCTTCTCCAGTTCCAAAAGGTCTAAAGAGCTGAAAAGTTGTGTGTAGACTCCTTGGCCAATGGGGATTCTAAATTGTAGATTTCATGACCTCATGACCCCAAATGGGGTCACAGGGGTCAAAACCTTAAAAACCTATTTTCATCTTCTTCTCCAGATCAAAAAGGTCGAGAGAGCTAAAAAGTTGTATGTAGACTCCCTGGCCAATGAGGATTCTAAATTTTAGGTTTGGTTACCCCTTGACCCCAATTGGGGTCACAGGGGTCAAAACCTCAAAAACCTATTTTACTCCATCTTCTCCAGTTCCAAAACTTCTAGAGAGCTAAAAAATTGTGTGAAGACTCCTTGGCCAATGAGGATTCTAAATTTTAGGTTTGGTTACCCCTTGACCCCAATTGGGGTCAAAGGGGTCAAAGCCTTAAAAACATATTTTACTCCTTCTTCTCCAGTTCCAAAACTTCTAGAGAGCTAAAAAATTGTGTGAAGACTCCTTGGCCAATGAGGATTCTAAATTTTAGGTTTGGTTACCCCTTGACCCCAATTGGGGTCAAAGGGGTCAAAGCCTTAAAAACATATTTTACTCCTTCTTCTCCAGTTTCAAAAGGTCTAGAGAGCTGAAAAGTTGTGTGTAGACTCCTGGGCAAATGGGAATTCTAAATTTTAGGTGTGGTGACCCCATGACCCCAAATGGGGTCACAGGGGTCACATCCTTCAAAACCTATTTTCATCTTCTCCTCCAGTTCCAAATGGTCTAGAGAGCTAAAAAGTTGTGTGTAGACTCCTTGGCCAATGGGGATTCAAACTTGTAGATTTTGTGACCCAATGACCCTAATTGGGGTCACAGGGGTCAAAACCTTTTTCCATCAAAAGTCTGATGAGCTACAGAGCCCATGGCTCTATTTTTTAGCGTTTTAAATGTACTTTCTTTTCTACCGCGTAACGTCAGTTGTGCTTCGGTCAACACTATGACGTCATAATGTCTTGTGCTTATGACGTCAAAGGTTGACGTCACTGTTGACATCGCTCAAACCAAAACCGGTTGCCAGCTTCTTGATCTAAATTCAGCCTTTTACTTAAAATTACACTATTTCCTGGATATAATCATGCACGATATTGATGCGAACCAAACTCTCGTTATATAAAAGTACGGGTAGTACAATGATAAAAGAATTTTAGTTAGTATTCAGACGAAACAACTGCCGAAGCGTACGGTGATTGCATGCATGACAACTCGTTCGTTTCTATGGCAGTGTGTATCAAACCGCGGTGAATCGCCCGTCATAAAAATCGTGTTCGAACGTAGGTTCGACCATAGAAATAAACCAATGAAATTCGAGGATTTTGAAATGTCATGGTAGAATGTTCATTAGCAGCCCCGTCTAAGGACGGGGCTGCTATCAGTTTTTGTGAAGTTTCCATCGCCGCCGCCGCCGCCGCCGCCGCCGCCGCCGCCGCCGCCGCCGCACTCGTACTACTAGCTATAACTTTTTAGCTCATCTGGCCTGTAAGGCCCGATGGGCTTATGGCATGGCATGGTGTCCGGCGTCCGTCCGTCCATCCGTCCGTCCATCCGTCCGTCCATCCGTCCGTCCATCCGTCCGTCCATCCGTCCGTAAACTTTGTGGAATTTCGACTTCTTCTCCAGAACCATAAGACCTAGAAACCTAAAACTTTGTGTACATACTCCTTGGCTAGTGAGGATTAAAAATTGTAGCTTTGGTGGCCCTGTGGCCCCTAATAAGGGCCACAGGGGCCACACCCTAAAAACCTATTTTGATCTTCTTCCCCAGAACCATGAGGCCAAGAAAGCTAAAACTTTGTGTACAGACTCCTTGACTAGTAGGGATTATAAATTGTAGCTTTGGTGGCCCTGTGACCCCTAATAAGGGCCACAGGGACCACTCCCTAAAAACCTATTTTCATCTTCTTCTCCAGAACCATGAGGCCTAGAAAGCTGAAATTGTGTGTACAGACTCCTTGACTAGTGAGGATTATAAATTGTAGCTTTGGTGGTCCTGTGACCCCTAATAAGGGCCACACGGGCCGCGCCCTAAAAACCTATTTTCATCTTCTTCTCCAGAACCATGAGGCCTAGAAAGCTGAAATTGTGTTTACAGACTCCTTGACTAGTGAGCATTTTGAATTATAGCTTTGATGGCCCTGTGACCCCTAATAAGAGCCACAGGGACCAAGCCCTAAGAACCTATTTTCATCTTCTTCTCCAGAACCACAAGGCCCAGAACGTTGAAACTTTGTGTACAGACTCCTTGACTAGTGAGGATTTTAAACTGAAGCTTTGGTAGCCCTGTGGTGCCTAATAAGGGCCCCAGGGACCACACCCTAAAAACCTATTTTCATCTTTGTTCTGTCGAAAACAGGTAATCCTGGCCATGGTATGGCTTCTTAAGGGGTAAAACACTGCAAAGTAAAGAAAATACCCAAATTAGGAAAATATTTCACTTAAAATAGCATAATCAAAGATCAAAGAGTTAAAAACTACCAACAGAAGTCACAAGTATCAATTTTAAGAGATATTTTATGTGTGCTTCCCTAGAAAATTTCTGACAAGGAAAGGTTTACTGTTGAAAGATTATATTTTAAGGCAGCTTCAATCAATGTCAAGTGTCTACACAAGTATGGCGAAATAAGTCTTCACATAAAGAACACAATGGGCTTACATTGCAAACTAAGTTTACAGTTAAAATATAATCCCAATATCCTGATATGAAATATTTCCATTTCTGTATTGATTACAGGTATCTGAAATCACATCACATATAGTTTAGAATTTGAGACTTTGTGGCCCCTACAAATGGGAAACCACATTGGCCAGCGCAAAATTAAATATGAAGCCTGATGAGCTACAGAGCCAATGGCTCTATTTTTTCCCCTAAGCTTTCCAGAACTCTTATTCATACCTTACTCCTCATACCTCGGGGGAACGATTTTGACATGTTCACTTTCAAGGTCAAAGGTCAAGGTCACGAGCTATGTATTCACACTAAGAATTCCTTGTAAACGCGATAACTTGAAAAGTTTTTGTGCTATGAAGCTCTAACTTGGTATATATCATCCTTGGAAAAGTAAAAAAATTTGAAAAGGTTTTGGCTACAATCCGTCAAAGGTCAAGGTCACAGCAAGGTCATGACGTAAGCATGTTTTAGCGAAAATGCTTTATTTTAACTATGAACACTTTTAATCAATACATGATTGTTATACTAAAAAAAAAGTGTTCAATGATTGTGTGACCTTGAAGGTCAAAGGTCAAGGTCATGAGATATGAGTTATTACAAAATGCACTAAATTGGGGTATAACTTTATCCCATTTAGCTTTTCAGAACTCATGAACATGTCTAAATGTTAATACTTCCAGGGAATCATTATGACATGTTCACTTTCAAGGTCAAAGGTCAAGGTCACGAGTTATAAAATCACCACAAAATTCTTTGTAAACACGGTAATTTGAAAAGTTTTTGTGCTATGAAGCTCTAACTTGGTATATATCATCCTTGGAAAAGTAAAAAATTTTGAAAAGGTTTCGGCTACAATCTGTCAAAGGTCAAGGTCACAGCAAGGTCATGACTTAAGCATGGTTTAGCGAAAATGCTTAATTTTAACTATGATCACTTTTAATCAATACATGATTGTTATACTCATTAAAAAGTGTTCAATTATTGTGACCTTGAAGGTCAAAGGTCAAGGTCATGAGATATGAGTTATTGAAATTCCTTCTAAACACAATAACTTGAAAAGTTTTTGTGCTATGAAGTTTAGATTTTGTATATATTATCTCTTGAGAAGTTCAACATTTTCAAAAAATTTTGGGTACTAACTGTCGAAGGTCAAGGTCACAGCAAGGTCAACATATATGGAGAAAATGGATTAATTGTATTTTTAACACTTTATTTCATTACAATAATGTTATACTCAATGAAATGTGTTCATTGATTGTGTGACCTTGAGTGTCAAAGGTCAAGGTCACGAGAAAATTCCCAATTTGGTGAGGCCTGTAAAAGGCGGAACAGGGTAAGGCGAAACCCAAAGTTCCGGGGCTGCTCTGCTTTTGCGGTATCCCGCAAACGCTAATCTAGTTAGTATAAGCCGTGAGGATGCTAATGGATATGTGATTTTGAATGGCTGTAATGGAGTATGAGACCTTTGTAGAGTTTGTTTTTCCTGGGATAAAGTGGACAAATTTGTTCTAAGGGTAATATTTGAATCAATACTTAAATACAAAAAACCTTTCTTAGTTATTCCTAACACATTGACTCTTTGTTAAAGAAATCTTATGAAGGATATCAATCATAACACTAATGGTGTATCTTGATAAGTATATCGTTAAAATAGGTATGACAATTATGTTCAATATATATAATCAACTCTTGGATATCTTTTTTTTTTTAAGCTCATTTGGCAGTTACCCCTAGATCTCAACAACACTCTCAATATCAAATGACCTTGTCTAAATATGCCATGATATACATATTAATAGAATTGAACTAAAGCTTTCCTTACAGTCAAAGAAAAAAGTATTATTTCAAAATATAACAGTCAATTATCATTCTCTAAATAAAATTTATCTTTCAATTTTAGTCTATATAGTTGATAATACAGAATTGTGTTACCCACAATATATTTGAGGCCATTATATTATGTTTTCACCACCATGGTCACAAGAGGTAAAGTGTCTCTGGAGAAAAGTGGGTGTGGTGTGCCATACAGTTCCTATGTGATAGCGTGACAGATATTAGTAGTGGTGTTTTACATCACAACATGATAGAGTTACAAATGACAGATCTCAGGTATTTCTGCCCACACAGGGATGAACTTGCTGTTCATTGTTCTTTTCTTGTATGTTCAAGGTGAACAGCTACTTCATACAGGTGACGGGTCATCATGAAGAAACATGGGCCATCCTCTACTATATTGTATACCTGTAAGTATATGATTGACAAGAGTCACATTCTTCTTAACCAATTCACAACTTAAAATTTCTTTTTTACAACTACAATGTCTGTAAAATTGGGACATATATTGAATATCTAAGACCGAATTAGCTGTTATCAAAGGGAGCTGAAATTTCAGGATAAATTTCTTTGTGAAATGTAGAAACAAATTTGTCATTTAAATGACGCCCTATTACTTCAGATCCGTTTCACAGGGTCTTCAGTTTATTGTCTATTTTCATTTCTTATCTCATGTCAGGTTTTGGTAAAAGTGAATAGGTTTTTATCGTTTATTTGGAAGTGTGTATTTGATAAATCATTATCAATTTCTCACAGATTTAAAGGAGCCCTGATGTTTGTGACTATTCTCCTGATTGGTGCTGGCTGGGCTTTCATCAAACACATGCTTAGTCACAAGGAGAAGAAACTGTTCCTTATTGTTATTCCCCTCCAGGTAGGAGATTCTATCTGAATGCATGAGAACACATGCAAATACTTACAAATATATGACCCCCTTGTCCCTGTAGATCACCTCCCGTGATTGTGGATATATGACTGTGGTTGATTGGTAACCCAGTGAACCATCCAGCTTGTGCTGTCAGAATTGACAAAATCTAAACTCAAATTTATTGACACCAGACTGGTGAACCTTGCATCCAGCTTGATATATAATATTAACATGACTTATACATGATAGAGATATTAATGGAAGCTTCTTCAGATTATAAAGCACAGCCCCTCCTCATGTCTGTAGATCACTGTGGATTACCTCCCCTGAATACTGTGGGTTACCTCCCCTGAACACTGCATTACCTCCCCTGAACACTGTGGTTTACCTCCCCTGAACATTGTGGATTACCTCCCCTGAACATTGTGGATTACCTCCCCTGAACACTGTGGGTTATCTCCCTTGTTGCAGATCATTGGTCAGGTAGCGTGGGTGATCATGGAGGAGAGCGAGGAGGGACAGCAGGCCTACACGACCTGGAAGGAGATCTTCATCCTCTTCGACCTCCTCTGTTGTGGAGCCATTCTCTTTCCAGTTGTCTGGTAGGTAGAGTTATCTCCCTTTTGTTGTATTAGTCTATGCTTGATTGGTAATCAGATGCACACAACCTAAAGGGGGTCTGCAACCTGAATTTTTAACTTCCAGAGTTTTATTAGAAGGGCACCGAAAGAGTTGAAATGCTTGGTAGGGACGAAATCGTTTTGTTACGAACCGCTTACAGCTGACAACCAGTACCAAGTTTGTGTCACATGACCCCCCTTTACCCATCTGGACGCTCTCATTAACGATGGTCAAATAGGTTTCACAAGCTAGGTTGTTGATTCCCTTTAAGGAATGAAAGAAGAAAACACCACTGAATACTCCATTTAAATTAATCAAACATAGTGCTTAAAGGGCTTATCTCCTTTCATCACTTTGGTAGGTTGGAAGATAAGTTTGTAATAAGGGCAATGTTTGGGCCCAATATTCCTACATTTCAAGACCCCCCCTAAAATCATTCTTTTAACAATATAACTTTCTTTTGATATTCCCATTTTATGTAACTAAGCATTGAAATATCAACAAAAAAGGAACAAAAAAGTCAGCTTTGCAAAAGTATGTTATTAAAAGGGAACATGAGAAAACACTCCAGATCTTTCACAATCAATTTCTCCTGTGGAACAATGATGGATTTTTCTGTGGAACTATTTCATTAACTACTGGGGTATCAGAATAGTTGATGCAATAAATTTTAGTATTTCCCTCTATTTTGTTGTTAATAATTTCAGGACCATTGAGGACATTAAACGAGATTCATTGGATGTGTCATGGTGTTCTTGTTTTGTGTGAGACTCTAATTATAGTTACTACATTCTCTACACATATGCTTCATAACAAGCCTGCTTTTTTTCTAATTCAATGATAAGAACAGAACTGAAGAATGGATCTAAGTATTATTTTTACTTTGTTAAAACTTCAATGAATAATGCAAATTCTTCAACATAGTCATGTGACAATTTATAAAGTTTGTAATATTCACTTGTGTTTTTAAGACACAATATTTGCTACATATTAAGCATACTGGGTTGAGGAATACCAGGGTTCCTACAAGCCTGGAAAGAGCCTTGAATATGGGCACTTGGCCTTAGAAAGCCTAAAAAAAACTATTTTACCCTTAAAAAAAGCCTGGAAAATGACTAATAAGGGTTAAAAAAGCCTTAAATACTCTTAGATTTTAAATTGTATTGAGAAGATAAATAATTGCGTTTATAAAATTTCCGAGATGCATTTACACCCGTAAATTAAGTTTAAAACCGATGGTGCTAGTCGGAGGTTTCAAATGCTTAAATTTGCAGCTATTTATCGATATTGTAACATGACCGTTAGCTATAAGCATTTTAAGAGCGAATTGTATTTTTAGCTCATCAGGACTGAAAGTCCAGATGGGCTTATGGCATGGCCCGTCGTCCGTCCGTCCGTCGTCCGTCGTCTGTCCGTAAACTTTTGACACTTTCGACTTCTCCTCATGAACCATACACATTAGAGAGCTGAAATTTTGTAACTTTGGTGACCCTGTGACCCCAAATAGGGTCACAGGGGTCACAGCCTTAAAAACCTATTTTCATCTTCTTCTCCAGTTCCAAAAGGAGTAGAGAGTTAAAAATTATATGTGCAGACTCCTTGGACAATGGGGATTCTAATTTGTAACTTTGGTGACCCTGTGACCCCAAATAGGGTAACAGGGGTCACAACCTTAAAAACCTATTTTCATCTTCTTCTCCAGTTCTAATAGGACTACAGAGTTACAAATGATATGTGCAGACTCCTTGGCCAATGGGGATCCTTAATTGTAGATTTCGTGACCCCATGACCCCAAATAGGGTCACAGGGGTCACAACCTTAAAAACCAATTCTCATCTTCTTCTCCAGTTCCAAAAGGACTAGAGAGTTAAAAATGATATGTGCAGACTCCTTGGACAATGGGGATTCAAATTTGTAACTTTGGTGACCCTGTGACCCCAAATAGTGTCACAAGGGTCACAACCTCAAAAATCTATTTTCATCTTCTTCTCCAGTTCCAAAAGGTCTAGAGAGTTAATAATGATATGTGCAGACTCCTTGGCCAATGTAGATTCTAATTTGTAACTTTGGTGACCCTGTGACCCCAAATAGGGTCACAGGGGTCACAACCTTGAAAACCTATTTTCATCTTCTCAAGTTCCAAAAGGTCTAGAGAGCTGAAATTATATGTGCAGACTTCTTGGCCAATGGGGATTCTAAATTGTAGATTTTGTGACCCCATGACCCCAATTAGGGTCACAGGGGTCACAATCTTAAAAACCTATTTTTCTCCATTAGATGACAGTCTATGGCAAATGTATTTCTCCTTGGATATTTTAGTGTGGACTTCTTTCACTGTCTAATATTGGCGATCTAGAAAGTGTTGAATAATAATAAATCATTTGGGTAAGGAAATTTATTCCGAAATCGTTACATTTGTTTTGTAATTTTTTTTATAGGTTTTCTTGCAATAGCTAACATCAGTTTCATTTTTAGCTCATCTGGCCTGTATAAAGCAAACTTGATATGATGCCTGATGAGCTACAGAGCCAATGGCTCTATTTTTGTGTAGGAAACTCTGAGTTGAGAGGATCTAATACTTGATACAATATTGTTAGAGGTGTTCTCAGGTATAAACAAAAAGCAATTCCCAGTGTTTTATTAACATCAAAATAGTGTTCTTGTAATGCAAACCAGTTGCCCTGGTAACAATGAGGTCTTATAATTTTCACTGTGAAATTTATGAGAGAGAAAACAGTTATATTATTCATCAATCAACAGGAACAAACCCGACTGAACAAATATCTTAAACTCGCCCAGACGATTGTGACGGTGACGCGATCATTATGACATCATAACTGTTGGCCTTTGTGACGTCGTGCCATGGGAACGGCATTTGAAAGAAACCGGTCGCATGGCACAAGTGGCAAATTAGGAGAAAATTAGCCAATTCAGAAAGATATGGTTACATAAAACTAAAGTAAATAGAAAAGGACTTTTGACATCTACGGGAATGCGCAAGTTGGAAAATGACAACAACAACAGTAAAATTTGAATCGTGCACGAATATTGGAAGAATCAGAACAAGTTAATGTTGAGGCGGATCAATGTGATAATGTATCCTTTCGCGCTGATTAACACCGGCCAATTTGCTGGTGTTCATTGCCATTCAACATTGGGAAATCCTTCAAAACAACCAATCAGAAATGAGTATTTACCAAAGTTATGTTACATTTGCTTGTTTCTGGTGCCAACAAAATAATAGAGCTAATCTTTTTATATAAAAACATTAAGATAATTTTGTGCATTTCAGTTTGTTATTGTCGATTGAGTCTATTGCACAAGGTTTGTTGCATTGTGTGTTTCAAAGGAATTTATATGTGAATCTTATTTGTTTGAATTATTGGCCATACTTTTGCCTCGAACAGCCCTTCAAGAGAATTCTGAAGTTTTGCAGGCATAGTATATTTATTTTAAATAGATCATCAGGATTTTAGCCTTTGAAATATAAAGATAAACAAAAAGCTTATTTACAGTAGTAGTTCTGCTTTTTTGTAAACATAACATATGGGTGGTGGAAAACCTAACTGTTAAAAACAAAACACAAAAACAACCCAATTGAGATTACTTAAAAACAATTTACTCAGTTAAACGAATTGTCAAACAAGATAAAACTTTTAGTAACATTTCTGTAAAGAATCAAGAATTTTACGCTTGAAGATTATTCGTTTGTTATTTTAAATAAATATTCATACTTATATTATACTTCATCTTATTGTTTTAGACATATCATTTCCTAGTTTTATTACCGTTAAGCTTTGTTGAAAGATATCACGGAAGTAAGAGTTTTGAAGAAAAAAATAGTATTCAAGTCACAGTGTATTAGATGTTGTAAGTAAAATATTTTTTGGTGGTTGTTTGAATCTTTGAACTCACAGAGTAGCCTCCCTTTACAGGTCAATCCGACATCTCCAAGAGGGATCACGAACTGATGGGAAAGCAGCCATGAATCTCAATAAACTCAAACTCTTTAGGCAGTTTTACATTCTGGTACGTATTATAGGTGTAACTATTCGTCAGTTTAAATGATCTGTAGCACGTTTTTTTTTAATTTCATATTTTCAATTTTGACTGTAATTGCACGTTAATGCTAATGGTATTATTTGATAGTGTCAAATATCTCAAAACACGAACCACTCATCCATAGAGAACAAATTATGAAGATTCACATATAGTCCATTTGTGGCCAATTTTTGTGTGAACACCTTTAATTCATTTTGTGTAAGAAAAATAAATTGCATGGCTGAATTTTTACAATATATGTTTGATTCATTACTGCTTCATTTAGTTAAATACATTGTCTTTCAATCGGGACCATTTATATTAGTTTTCTGACATCACCTTATATTCCCCCTAAAAACGTGCAATTTCCCCTTTAATATATGCGCTCTTTGTAGAGCGAAACGGTACATTTACACTAAAGTTGAAACATATTTCATCATTAACATAAATCTTTCCCTTTATTTTTGCAATGATTTTTAATCATTTGCCAAGTTTTTAGGTAAGGTTTAGCAGGCTGCTAGCCAGCACCTTGTGAATCAAGTGACCTTTTTGGAGACACATGATTGCAGAAACTTAACCCTTACGATGCGGGGCGCGTGATATTTACGGGCCAAATATAAAATGGCACGTAAGCCCTCTTGGCGAAATCCGTAACTTTCAGGATAAGGCTATAATTGACTGCAAGCAGTCTTGGCTGCTCCCGGATATAAAATATCAAACCTTTTCTCAAAAATGATTGAGGGTACCCACCTTGCGGCATTCATATCTCACGAACCATTAGAGATAATTCTATAATTTTTACATCATCGTGTAGAAAAAAGAATTGTCTTTATTTCCATGTATCAAATGTATATGCGCGTACAAAAACACAGAAACGGCAAGCGTTGCGACAAGTGCCGCACATTTTATTTTTTACCTCAAAATGATTGAGGGTACCCACCTTGCGGCATTTATATCTCACGAACCATTAGAGATGATTTAATAATTTTTACATCATCGTATGGAAGAGAGAGTTGTCTTTATTTCCATGTATCATATGTATATCCGCGCACAAAAATAAAGAAGCGGTTAATCAGGATATAACGGTGGCTGGCACCGGACAAAACAATTCCGCCACGTGGGCTTGTAGAGCAAAAATATATACCCGCATCGTAAGGGTTAAGAATCTAATAACTGAATTGTCAGTCCTTATCACATCCTGCTACATCAGCGTATATGTCTCCGCTAATGCTTCAACCTATCTCCTGATATCCTCCTATGGTCTTCTGTCGTATCGCTTTATATAGCAAGCCAATCAATTGATGCCCTTTCAGCGATAGCGGCAAACTAGTTTCTTGGCTTCGTTCTGCGTGCTCACCTTGTGATTCAAATTAACCAATAGGAGTAGATAATTTAGATAGATTAGATAATAAATCTGATTCTTATTGCAGTCTCCCGCTAAGCTCCAAATCACGCGCTCTTAGATTTCAACGTGCGACATCACTAGACAACAGTGTATGGAGTTCGAAATAGTTTGACTGAAAACAGACAGGCTATAAATAGTGCTGAGCCACTGGTCAGCGATACGACAGAAGACTATAGAAGGATATCAGGGGATAGGTTGTAGCATTAGCGGAGATATATACGCTGATGTAGCAGGATGTCCTTATCACAGATCCATTTCATTGTATTTAAACCATTAGGCCTTTTATTACATAGTTTAAGACTTTACACAATGATCACATTGTATAGTGTCTAGTATCAAATGATTAGAATGTTCTTTCAATATGGATATATCCAAGTGCTTAGTTAATACTTTAAGCTTTTTTTTCTTGTGTGTGATTTACTTTAATCTAGATATTTCTTTTCTTACAGATTGTGTGTTTCATCTATTTCACAAGAATCATTGTCTACTTGCTGAAGGTGAGGATTGCTTTTTCTTGTGGACAAATTCTAAATATGTATAAAATACCTAACTGAGCATAAATACAACTTTGCTTAATCCAGTATTACTAAAGTTTGTCCAGCTGACAAGCCGAGACTGTCATTTTAGCCTTCTCTGATAATAGGACCCTTTGTAATTGTAGAAATATCTTTTTTTTTTAATTTACATTTTTTTTTAGAAATTAAAAACAAAAATTCCGAAGCACCATCTCTACAGGGGTGCAGTTTTGACTGATTTTCAACTCTTTTTGGTTGGTCCTTATAGCAGATTAATTCATTGATATCCACTCAAAAACACTACTTCCATTAATTCTCTTTTTCCAAAACTTCATTGTCATCCCTGCCTCTAGGAACAAATAATCATTGCCCACGTGACACCAAGCCAAAATGATGAGGAATATCACCAGCATCCCATCTAGGAACAACTACAGTATTACCTCTGTTTCAGATCACCCTCCCCTTCAAGTTGGTGTGGTTGACGGTGCTGTTCAAGGAGCTGGCCACGTTGATATTCTTCATCGTGACTGGGTACAAGTTCCGTCCCTCCACGGACAACCCCTACCTGCAGGTTCCGCAGGAGAGCGATGATGAGATCGAGATGGAGGAAGTGTAAGTTGTCACGTTGACCTCGCTGTTTGGCAAGAATTGATTACTGGATACACTGTGTACAAGCTGATGACCGTAAGATATCTTACGGTCATCCCAAAATGGCGGCAGCCGACTACGGTAGGATTGTTCTTTTCCCGATTTCAGCTCTCCCACTGCTTGCAGGAATTAACAGCTATCGGAGATTTGTAGATAATTGTGTGCTCTTCGTATCTATATCATGTATAAAGCACGAGGTAACTCTAATAATTGATCTGAGGCTCGAGAAAATTTTACCGATGATGACCGTAACAAAATTTCATTGTTCGACCAAGATGACCGTAAACTTTTTTTATGATGACCGTAAGCTAAAACAACCGCATTTCTGTAATGTTCGTTTTATGGTGTTTAAAAATGTTTAACTGAGTATCTTGATTGTTACAGTTGATGAAATGGAATTGGAAAAGGTTAGTAACTAATTTCAACTTCATAAAGCTAATTAAAAATAATTTTAACAATTTACTCAAGTAATGAAATTGATATTCAATTCCTTTATTGCTTTATTCCTTATTCAGGCAACTTCGAGTACTGGAGGTAACTGTTATCAATCACTTGATAGTTGTTTTGGCTCAGCCAGTTTGCATGCTTTTTACTTTCTTTTCTTTCACATGAATTAACAGTATTTTATAGTTTGAACTGATATGTTGAGCATTGTGTTACTGAATATATAGTGTTATTATTTCACAATTTTAAATTGAGATAATTCGAATTCTTAATGATATAGATAAATCATATTGAAATAAACAATGGTCATACGTTCAATGTTGCATATTCACAATGTCTAAGACTTTGTTTGATTATGATTATTGCAATTACATTCGCATTCAAAATATGTTAAATATGATATAATCAAATCATCTTACTTTCAGACATTTGTGGTGCTGAGGGCTCCTTTGTTGAGCTGGAGTCGCCACCAGTGTCGACGAGCACGTCAGCTAAAGGTCTAATGATGTAAAAATTTACACTACCGTAAATACGGAGGGACATATATAACCAATCACCGAACATTACACTAATAATCGATAATTTCAGTGTCACCTTCATATGACCGAATTCATTGATTTCCATCATCAAAGTTCATGTAGTCTATATATTAAAACATTATGCTGAGATGAATATGTTTTTCATTTGTTAGTTATGATGAAAATAATACGGTATTTCGTTATTTTCATACGGTACCCTGAGAATACAAGATAGTACTGTCATGGATAAAATAAGATAATTTTATTTGCACAGAGAACACCCTCCTTGGGCAGTGTACAAAACGAGAATAAACAGATTTCATGACATATATACATACTATGTACATACAAATAACAGAGATATATGCTTTTATACACGATGACACTGCATGCCATTTATCTTAATCTGCCTTGATACAATTCATACTACAATTTTGTGGTTTTGGAGGCATGGTGACTCTTAGGGTTTAATACGGCAATAAGGAGATCTTTATTTGACAACCCCGCATTCGTCAGACCTGTTGAAGAGATGAGGTCCGAACGTTGATTTTGGAATTTAGGACATGACAATATAAAATGTTCCTCGGTTTCAACTTCCGTTAGGTTGCATTGCTTGCAAATACGACTATCAACTGGGATGTTTGTGTATCGACCCCTCTCTATCACTAGTTGATGAGCACTTAGTCGTTATTACTTAAAACTTTTCGATGCTCCTTGTTCTTAACTGACGACAGATAGTCCTTATATCGAAATGTGCCCAAGCAGGCGGAGTTTCTTTCCTTTATCAGACGGTAGCTGATTTATTTCCTGTAGATATAAGTTAACAAATTGAGATTTTATAAATTCTGTAAATTGGAGTGAGGATATGTTGACGATATTTGAAGTAGGGAAAGCTTTTTGAAGAATTTGCTCAACAGTTGAGACCAAAGATGATTTTGAAAGTAGTCTATCTTCTTGTAGAGCAGCATATTCAAGTCGGTTATGGTCCATCCTTATCAATCTTCTGTAGTAGTTAAACATGCTTGAGAGTATAGATATTGATATAGGGTAAAGTCCAAGCTCGCTAAGGCACCCAATATTACAGGTGCGCTTTGGTACTTCTAGGATTGACTTGGCAATCTTTATGGTTATAATATTGCATGTCAACTTACTCCAATTTTGGAATAGATCCGATGAAGATTTAAACATATCGCTGCCCCAGACTTCTGCACCATAGGTGGCGATCGGCACGACACAACAACGATAGAGGAGGAGAACATCAGGGGGGAATTGAGTTGATGAAGATAAGCTGTGTCGGCTCTTTAACCAGGCGCGCATCGCCTTCCCTTTAAGACTTTCAATGGCGATTTTAAAAGTTCCATTCTTGTGCAAAGTCACTCCTAGATAGGTATACGAGTCACAAACCTCGATGGCGGAATTATCATAGTGAAATGAATGATTTGTACCGACCCTTGTACCACCAAAAATTATCACTTTAGTTGTAGAGAGATTTATCTCATGGTGAAGCCAGTCTTTACATGAAAGTAGATTTGGCGTATTTTCACAATTGAAAAGCTTCGTCAATAGAGAGAAGATTATATTTTTTTCATATCGTACTGTATGTTTACTCAAGTCGTGTCTGAATATTCTTCAGGCACCCATTTTGCAAAAAGAGTACGACAGAAAGACAAATATAATTTCATCCATGTGCTTTTAAATTGTAGGTAATCTGTTTCATTTCAGGTCTGTTTTATTGCGACCGCTGTGCAAAAATGTACAAGAGAAACAAGCTTTAACAAGACTCATGACAATGACACATGTAAATAGGAGAATGCCCCTACAAATGCAATCAGTGCAGTCAGGTTTTCTTTCAACAAGATGACTCATTGGTCACATCTCCTAAACATTATGATGTAATAAGATTTTTTACTTGAAGAAACTTTTATTCATAGGTCTATAGAACAACTTCTGCATCCGCGTTTTATTCCACATGTCTCTCAAATATTTTATGTAAGCTCTAATGAGTTATTGCACATAGTCGCTACATGTATTCTAGTTTTATCCCCAACCAAGATATGATAAATCATAGACATGTAGGCTACACAATGTTAAACTGGACCATAGGTGTATGCTGTATTCGACAAGTTCCGTCAAATTAAAATATGCCTTATATTTATTTTACGGTCATCATACCAGATTGACATTCAAATCTTACGGTCATCATGAAATTTTGTTACGGTCATCATCGGTAAAATTTTCTCGAGCCTCATATCAATTATCAGAGTTACCTCGTGCTTTATACATGATATAGATACGAAGAGCACACAATTATCTACAAATCTCCGATAGCTGTTAATTCCTGCAAGCAGTGGGAGAGCTGAAATCGGGAAAAGAAAAATCCTACCGTAGTCGACTGCCGCCATTTTGGGATGACCGTAAGATATCTTACGGTCATCAGCTTGTACACAGTGTGGATAGCAAGAAGACTTTGAAATTGTATGAAATGGCTGACTGTTAGCATCTTCCCCTGAAAAGGTGAAATCTGCATGCTAGGATCAATAAATCCTTGCAAGGGTCAACTTCGTTGTTGCGTTAATACCTGTATTGCTTTCATCTTCCCCTAGTATGTAGTTATCTGTATGCTAATATCCTACAATCCCTCTCTCAATCCCAATACTTCATTGTAATGCTTGGAATATCTACTCCACCGTCCTCCTATGAAATAGGTGATATCTGCATTCAAACATTATACAACCCCTTGCAAGGGTCAACTTCATTGTTTGGTCCAAATACCTTCTCTACCTCCAATTAAATAGGTGATATCTGCAATTAGACATCCAACAACCTCTTGCAAGGGTAAACATCATGTTTAAGTTAGGAATTAATATCTACTCTACCGTCCTCCCACGATATAGGTGATATCTGCATTCTAACATTATACAACCTTATTGACCTTCTTTCATGAACTCTTGATGGATCATATTCAAAACTGACCAATCGAATACTTTGCTTGTATATGCATTTTCTAATAAAATTTATTGTTGCTATTACCAGGTTTGATAAGGCTTTTTGGTTGATGCAGATTATCTGCCCATGTTTTGTATGCTTTGGGAAGGGTTAATAAAACATGCATATCTCTGATTATTATAAACCTCAAGAAAATAACCATATTCTTGATGTACTCACTTACAGGTTGACCCAGTCGGGAGTTACTGACACAGTGACAAAGGTGAATCAGCGGTACGAGGAGAAGACTGAGAGTACGGAACCTCTCATCAAGCAGCGAGAGAGTAGTCATGAGTATGACTAGAGGAGTTGTTAGTCCGCTAGCATTTAGGTGTTACCAAGGAATATGTTCAAGATGATTGTATGATTGGACAGAGAGATCGCCAGCTTTTAAAGAGCCACTCCGTTTCTTTCATCGGTAATTGTTTTGCTATGATAAGAACGTAAAAGACATAATTCATTATATACAATAAAAATATCTCACACATTCTTCTTAAAAAGGCAAATTTCGATAAAATTTCTATTTAAATGAAATTCTAAAAAATGAATTTATATGTCCATTTCCATGGATACTGGTTTTAAAACCTTTAAAACAGTAGAAACTTGTAACTGTCATTCTGAATGCTTTCAATAAGTGTCCAAAATTACGTTTGACTGATTGACTTGCGGCATAGTCCGGTTTTAGATCACAATCAAGACTTCAAACCTTCCTATTGTCAATATACAATGGCAATTAGCTTTTAATGATACTTACTTTCAACAGTCGATAATTCTTGATCAAATGACACGTATATACTCAAAACAAAGCATGGAGTGGCTCTTAAAGTAAGCAAGGGGTATGTTCAAGGTAATACTGGTCTGAACTGGTCTCATCTGCAACATTTCACTGTATTGAAGTATGATTTATATGAACCATTTTCCAAACATTGAAAGTAACAAAATATGGCCACAGTTGGCCCTCTGACATTGTTCCATTGAGTCCCATGTCACAAGTATTGTTGGATGGTTTGAAGAGGTAGATGGCTAACATTGCAGTAACCAAGGAATGCTAAGATGTCTGAATTCCAGAATTTAATTAAGCAAGGGAAATGTTCAAGATGATTGTATGATCTGACAGAGGGATGGCCAGTAAGCAAAGGGTATGTTGAAGGTAATACTGGTCGAGCTGGTCTCCACTGCAACATTTCACTGTACTGAAATATGATTGAGGTTAATCCAAAGTAACAAAGAAACAGTCAATGTTTCGTAGAGTCCAATGTCTCAAGTATTGTTAGATGGTTGGTAGAGGTAGATGACTAACATATAAGTAACCAAGGGATGCTAAGATGTTTGGACAGAGACTTCTTCCAGAATTTATGTAAGCTAGGGATATGTGCAAGATAATCCTTCTGATTTAGCTGTTCATCGTCTACATTCCACTGCACAGTTAACTGCATCCTCCTACGCAAAGCCTAAAACGTCCGTTTCCGGACTGTCAGTTTTATGTCTTGCTGCTGACCCTTTGCTTTTCTGTGCTTGATCTCTAGTCTGAAGGGGCACTATAGCAGCACAGAAAAGTAAAGGGTCAGCAGCAAGGCATACAATGACAGTTTGGAAAATGGTGTTTTAGGCTTTGGGTAGGAAGATGAGTTAACTGTACAAGAATGATACCCTTCCAATGAATAAAAGTTACAAGATAAATGGCCTATTGTAAAGATGTCTTACTCAATCCTTAGATAGGGATTATTTACAAACTAAATGATGAATCCAACATAGAGAGCGAAATATGTGTTCAACTAATATATTAATGAATTGTTTTACCTATAAACTTCCCCCCTTTCGGGCATGAACACAGGCTTGGACATATTTTGGCTTGGTATAATAGTGGTGAAAGGGTCTTACTGTTTTTTAACATCATGATTCAGGGATAGTTATTACAGAGTTAGCAATCAGTCTAGTCGGGGACCAATCAGCAAATTGGGTATTCTGAACAAGTTTCCAACAATCTATCACTTGGTTGTTACTTGCAAAAATTGTAATTCATTGAATATTTAGCTTTGTCAAAAATCGTAAAGGTTTATTGTGTTTCTTTGATTACGTCTAATGAACACTGGCAAGTAAATATTTTATGGTGTTTTTTATGATTTGATAATTTGAATTGTGAGCTTGTGAAAAAGTGAGATCTTTGTTTTTTAGTGTCTGTCAGTGTAATGTCTATATATGCATTGTTTTTCATTAACATGTATGTAAAAGGTATTTCTATGGCGACACTTCAAGTAAATCCTTTAGACGTCTTTTATATATCTACCCTTGAAAGTGATTTTGATCAACCAAAATGTTAAATTCAAATTTGACTTTGCGTCATTATTTTTCCTTGCAGATTACAAATGTATTGAAATGAATATAATTTTGAATGGCTATGTATGGATATTATGAACATATGTTATTATATAAACATGTTTACTTTGTAAATAACACTCACATCATCATACATCCAATTGTAGAACATGATGTTCTTTGTAACAGTATTATGATGTTTCAAGATTTTTTCAAACCACCATCAATTTTCTTTAAAAAATTATATATATATTTGATCTGTTTTGAAACTGTTAGAAATAACACTTAGCGTGAAATGATTTAAAAAACTTGTTAGGTATATTTTTTAATTAAGCCTTTTTTGTAAACTCAATTTTCTACTTTGCTGCTTTGAGATCATTCTCTCCCCACAGAGGCAGATCAAGTCATTAAATATTGATACAGCCTCTGTTCTATGACGCCAAAATCAGTGGGTTCTGGCAGTTTCTTTATCAAATGACAACGCTTCTCGCATGGAAAGGATGGTTCATTTCCCCATGCCTTTGGAATGATTCAGTAGCCAAAATGATGATTTAAGAACAGCGACGCTGATTGCACAACTAACTTTTCTGCCTCCAACCAGGTATTTCCCATTCTAGTCCACAAAGTCGGTGTAATAGAACAGAGGCTGTATCAACATATCATGACTTGATCTGCCTCTGTGGGGAGTGAATGCTTTGGGTTGATTTTCCTTACTCTTGCCACAGCCTTATGTTTTGAAACGCTCTTTTCAAAAGGTGTATTGATTAAGGATGCGCTGTATTATCGATATATCAGTATATTGCAATTCAGGAACAACATGATACGATACACGGTACACACTTCTGAAAATATTCAATATATCGAACGTTTGAAAATGAACAATTTCCATCTGAAAATGCAAAAAAAAACCACAATAAAAAAAGAAGATTTTACGGAAAGTATGAAGTTGTGTTGTGAAAATAGTTAAAATATCACTTTTCAAAACTGCTCATAGCCGAACAATGTTCTTATCGCCTATATATAGACAAGATAGCATGCAAATTCTTGAATTTGAAAAGTACCAATAAATTGCAATATTTTGCAATACAGAAAAGAGGAACAATACCAATCCTTTATAACTGATGAAATGACATTAACATTGCTTTAAGACTCCCAAATAACATTTCATGTTTTGTTCATTTTTCCAGGAAATATGGTTTTAAACATATTTCATAATAGGCTAACTCAGAATGTCTCAAGAATTGTTATAAATTGTTATTATTTAAACCTTTTGATAAGAATGATTTGGCTGTTTCAATCCCTGGTATGGATTTTGTAACTATACATTCTATTGGACTATCCAGTTATGTCAATAGTGTACAGTATTTATGCTACATTCTATGTGAGTATGGTTATTTTGTGCTTTAATAATTTCATCAATCAATATTTTGTCTTCTCAAATTAAGTGAAATTTGTGTTTATTTTTGTAAAAAGGTAAGTGTAAGGAATTTTCTTTGATTTTATGATGAGACAAAACTGTTTTATATGATGCCGTTTTTTCCCTTTTTGTTTGTGTGAATAACAGTAAAGTAAAGTTTGTATCAAGTGTAATTTGAGTAAGTGTTTCATGTTAAGAAGCTTTCTTACTTACCTATGTTCAACTGGAAGTAGCCTTTTGGTAAATGTACTGAAATTGACAATAGATAGACAGGCCTTGCATATATGGCATTTGAAGAAAAATGCTTCAAGTAACATATCATTTTGAAGTTTATTACTAGTACAGAGTTTAACTTGTTTATACCGCACATCATTTACATTTTCATATACAATTCCAAAAATCAAGCCTTAATGATTATTTCAATACAAAATACCACTTTTAAGATAATTCTTTAGTATAAAAATTCTCTGTCATAAATAATGAAACTTTCACTCTATGTTGAAATGTTGATCTTCAAAAGTAAAATCCAATCATTGCTTTTTCCAAAATCTGAACTATTCTTTAGTATGAAAATTCTCTGTCATAAATAATGAAACTTTCACTCTATGTTGAAATGTTGATCTTCAAAAGTAAAATCCAATCATTGCTTTTTCCAAAAATCTTAACTTATATTTAGAACTGTCTCACCTTATTTCAAATAAATCTTTCAATTAGTTTTATTAGAAGTGAGTTTCAATGCTTGGGCCCTTAAGTCCTTTGAATAATTTTGTCAAGTGTAAATAACATCACATTCCACAGCTTGTCTCTTTGTTATCTCACAGGTATGTAAAACTGTGGGATATTGTCATTGCCCTGTCTGTCTCGTTGTCCGCAATCAATTAAATAAAATAACAACTAAGGTTTAGAAAAAGTAGTTTGTTTCTGGTTTCCGCCCACGTCAGTTTCAAACACCCGCATCAAGCCTTTTTTCAAGAAGTCGACAAGGGAAAAAAGTGAAATTTCAGATACAATACACAAAAACTGTCAAACCTAGCTCAATGTGTAGATGTACCATTGGATTTTCAACTTCTTGGGAATTTTCACTTCTTCTGTTTCCATGGAAATGTGTCCGAATAATGTTTAAAGAGCACAACTAAAAGACTATTACGTGTATCTCAATGAAAGTTGAAGCCACAAATGGCTTAAATATTGCCCATTATATTGCCCAGGCAGCGTAAAACATAACTCACTCAATGAAACTTGATATTTTGATCAATGTAGATGTACCACTTAAGGTTGTCAACTTTGGGAACCTTTTGTATATGTAATCTCCTAATGGCTCTTGTTTGATTGTTGTGCTATTCACTATCTTCCATAATAAAAGATTGGTAAAGGGCTTGTGATATAAGTGAAGATTGTTGGATGTATCTGGATGGATCCTGTAAGATGGAGTATTGTATGATTGTTGCATGTACATTAGAAGCTTGTACCCTCTGTAAATATCCCTCAAATAAATATTGTGTAAAACCCAATACTGTGGTCTTATTCATTATTTAAACTTTGTTGTATTCTTGATTTAGGTTATTGTAAAATATCGACAGATATATGACATTGAAAGAAAATATTTTGCTTGGGAATAATTTGAACCTATAGTGTCACTTGTAAATATCCCTCAAATAAATATTGTGTTAAACCCAATTCTGTTATCTCTTATCAATTGTCTAAACAAAACTTTGTGTTGTATTCTTGATTTAGTTTATTTCAAAATATCAACAGATATATGACAATGAAAGAAAATATTTTGCCTGAGAATAATTTGAACCTATAGTGACGTCACTTGTAAATATCCCTCAAATAAATATTGTGTAAAACCCAATACTGTGGTCTTTTTATTTATTTAAACAAAACATTGTAGTATTCTTGATTTAGGTTATTTCAAAATATCGACAGATATATGACGATAACAGAAAATATTTTGCCTGAGAATAATTTGAACCTATAGTGACGTCACTTTTACTTTGAGGTGTTTATGTCCTTATGACTCACACGGCAAGGGAATCTTTTCAGGAATGTCCCTTGGATGCAGGTTATAATCATCATGACCATCCTTCACAGCACGATATTTCAATGATATATCCTTCTTCAATAATAAGTTTCCAACGATATAATTGATGATTGATTGTGAAAGTGTTAACTGACCATCACTTTTGAATAATAACACAAATGTTAAAGATTTGTGTTTGTCAAATTTGTTTTACCATTCATTATTTGATTAAGTTACTTCTTTGAATCTGAATTAAATGCGATTAAAATGAGTTTCCTTAAAAACAAGCAGTTGGTTAAACCGTATCTTTGTAATTGACAAAGCACAAAATGCACGTGCAAAGCATTCTTCGTAGGCACTGTAATGGATACGTGACAGCGACAGCTTTTTTTAACAAGTAAATGTGTTACGTTTTTGAACGAGTGGCATATTTGTCGATGGGTAATGTCAGTATATTTGTGTTAATGTTTACTATGGAAGCTATATCGCCTATTCAATCAAGTATATTGTATAAGTCGATGCTGCAGGGTTGACCTAAACAAAAATTCAGAATTATTTAGTTTCAAATTCACCTTTAAATCAGTTCCAACTGACTGTCAATACAACACAAATCTAATATTGTTATCTACAAATGTTTTGACATGCCGTCTCGAACCTGTATAGTTCATGCTCCACAGCGCTGTACCCAACGCAATGAACGCTGAGCTATTGTGACAGCGCTGAGCGAGCTGTTATGTTAGGTCCTCTAACAACAAAGACCTCAGTTTGGTTGGTTTGAACAGTTGCATCTGTTGTTTCGTTTCCTTTCACGTTATCGGTCAGTTATAAAATTATTTAAGACCCGCGGAGCTTATCTTATCAATAACGTAAACAGATCCGCTGAATTTCAAAATCAATTGTGTAAAACGTATTTATATAAGTTCACCCATAAATGAATGTGAACGTCAGCAACGACAGTAAACCTGCTTGTTCTTCGTTATGAGAATGTCGTTCAGTGTAAAGAATGTGTTCTTAACTTGTCATATTGACAACTTGATGGGAATTTGCAACAATACTTGTAAATTAGAATAGAAAAAAATATTTATGACTTTCCTAGCGATTAGACTAAAACCAATTGGAAATGGCACGTAGTCACAATATCAGAAAGCGAAACCATGCCAAATGTGACTTGAAGTTTTGAATTAGTTCGTCCGAAATACTTGATCATGACAAGACATTGCCTTGGTATATATATCATTGATTTCTTTAAAGGGGCAGTAGCACGCTTTAAAAAATTTATTTGTCACTGATTCATTGAACGTTAATGCAAAATGTATTATTTTGATAATGTAAAAAATCTCATAACACAAACCAATTATCCATTGTTGGAGAACAAATTATAAAGGTTCACATTAAGTCCATCGGCGGCCATTTTTGTGTGAACACCTTTAGTTCATTTTGTGTAAGAAAAGGGAATCCCATGGCTGAACTTTAAATTATACATTCTATTTATTACTGCTTGATTTAGTTTAAATACATTGTCTTTCAATTGGAGCCATTTATTTTCATTTTCCTGACATCACTTTATATTCTCCCTTCAAACGTGCTACTGCCCCTTTAAGAACTATTATATTTGGTCCAGAATATGGACAGGTCCAATATCACAGTATATATTAAAACGATGACTCACCGAAAAGATAGTCTCATTACGATTCAAATTATGTTTTCAAGATAAATTGGTCCAATGCTTTAAGTGTAAGGCGACTAATTTATAGACAAAAACTTCCAATCCCATACTAGTAATTTCGTATAGTTCATTTTTATTAGCTCATCAGGACTGAAAGTCCAGATGGGCTTATGGCATGGCCCGTCGTCCGGCGTCCGTCCGTCGTCCGTCCGTCCGTCGTCCGTCCGTCGTCCGTCGTCCGTCGTCCGTCCGTAAACTTTTGACACTTTCGACTTCTCCTCATGAACCATACACATTAGAGAGCTGAAATTTTGTGTACAGGTACCTTAGCATATGGAGATTCTAATTTGTAACTTTGGTGACCCTGTGACCCCAAATAGGGTCACAGGGGTCACAACTTTAAAAACCTATTTTAATCTTCTTCTCCAGTTCCAGAAGGACTAGAGAGTTAAAAATGATATGTGCAAACTCCTTGGCCAATGGGGATTCTAATTTGTAACTTTGGTGACCCTGTGACCCCAAATAGGGTCACAGGGGTCACAACCTTAAAAACCTATTTTCATCTTCTTCTCCAGTTCCAAAAGGAGTAGAGAGTTAAAAATGATATGTGCAGACTCCTTGGACAATGGGGATTCTTATTTGTAACTTTGGTGACCCCATGACCCCAAATAGGGTCACAGGGGTCACAACCTAAAAAAACTATTTTCATCTTCTTCTCCAGTTCTAAAAGGACTAGAGAGTTAAAAAAGATATGTGCAGACTCCTTGGCCAATGGGGATTCTTAATTGTAAATTTCGTGACCCCATGACCCCAAATAGGGTCACAGGGGTCACAACCTTAAAAAACTATTTTCATCTTCTTCTCCGGTTCTAAAGGACTAGAGAGTTGAAAGTGATATGTGCAGACTCCTTGGCCAATGGGGATTCTTAATTATAGATTTCGTGACCCCATGACCCCAAATAGGGTCACAGGGGTCACAACCTTAAAAACCAATTCTCGTCTTCTTCTCCAGTTCCAAAAGGAGTAGAGAGTTGAAAGTGATATGTGCAGACTCCTTGGCCAATGGGGATTCTTAATTATAGATTTCGTGACCCCATGACCCCAAATAGGGTCACAGGGGTCACAACCATAAAAACCAATTCTCATCTTCTTCTCCAGTTCCAAAAGGAGTAGAGAGTAAATATTGATATGTGCAGACTCCTTGGACAATGGGGATTCTAATTTGTAACTTTGGTGACCCTGTGACCCCAAATAGGGTCACGGGTCACAACCTTAAAAAACTATTTCATCTTCTTCTCAAGTTCCAAAAGATCTAGAGAGCTGAAATTATATGTGCAGACTCCTTTGCCAATTGGGATTCTAAATTGTAGATTTCGTGACCCCATGACCCCAAATAGGGTCACAGGGGTCACAACCTTAAAAACTTATTTTCATCATAATCTTTAGCTCCAAAAGGTCTATTGAGAATCTTAAAAACCTATTTTTCTCCATTAGATGACAGTCTATGGCAAATTTATTTCTCCTTGGATATTTTAGTGTGGACTTCTTTCACTGTCTGATATTGGCGATCTAGAAAGTGTTGAATAATAATAAATCATTTGGGTAAGGAAATTTATTCCGAAATCGTTACATTTGTTTTGTAATTTTTTTATAGGTTTTCTTGCAATAGGCAACATCAGTTTCATTTTTAGCTCATCTGGCCTGTATAAAGCAAACTTGATATGATGCCTGATGAGCTACAGAGCCAATGGCTCTATTTTTCCGAAGTTCATCATATACGGCTTAGTGATAATGGGTTATACTTTAGTTAATCAATATTAAGCAAGTAAAATGTATCTCGTAAAGATTGGTCTCGTTTCATGTACAGCTACTAAAAAAATGTCAGTTCCATTTAAATTTTCATTATTGAATAATTTTTAGATTTTCATAATTTCCATTTAAAAGCATCATTTAAGCATTTTTGATTGGCATCACTTTTGCAGACAGACATTTGCTTCAATAGGTTGAGGGTAAATATTTACCCTTAACATTCAAAGATACATTTCATTTTGCTGGGTACATATATATTGGAGACATATCTGGCTTTACCCGTAAGAGACATATGGTCAAAATTATACTGAAAATTCAGATTTGCATATAATTTTAATAAAATATATTCTTCGGCAGCATTTTGAAACAATATTTAATAATGAGCTTACGTAATGAAACATATGTCATTTGCCAAAATATGTCTTGAAATAAAAATTTCATAACACAAATGTTTGGTTTTTGGCATTTTTGACCACAGTGTTTACAAACTCATAACGAATGGGTTGTGATATGAATACGAGTTTCACATTTAGGTATATGATAGGAATCAGGGTTGGGGTCAAGTACAAAGTACTTGAGTGAAAGTTTTCATGTTCTTGAAATGTATTTTGTACTTTGAGGATTTTTTTGCAAATATAATTGAACTTATTAATATTACAATATTACGTGAAATCAACTTCCAATAAAGTACCCATCGCTTATGGCTCCACCAAAGTTGAGCTAACCGTAACTCACTCGCCGCTCACGTGTTATATTGTGATATAGGTCTAGTTGCAAACTTTGTTATCATTTGACAAGAAAAAGACATCAGCTAACCCACAAAAAAATCCTTTGGCGGTTTCCCTATATCACTGTGTACAAGCTGATGACCGTAAGATATCTTACGGTCATCCCATGGCGGCAGCCGACTACGGTAGGATTTTTCTTCTTGATTTCAGCTCTCCGACTGCTTGCAGGAATTAACAGCTATCGGACAATTGTAGATAATTGTGTGCTCTTCATTTCTATATCACGTATAAAGCGCTAATCACGACCACGTAGGTCAGTACATCCACTTTTCAGGTACCCATTTTAACAGCTGGGTGGACTGAGTGCAATGTGGATGAAGTGCCTTGCCCAGGGAGACAACATAGGATGAGACCCAAGTCACAAATATTTGGTGTCTCCACCGGGATTCGAACCCGGGTCTCTGGCGTGAGAGGCCAGCATGCTAACCACTACACCACCGTGCTCCACTACACCACTTATGTCCAACCTTATGTTGTTGACCTTTAAACTAACATTGCTGAAACAGGCAAACTTTATTTATAAGTCTATTCATGTACAAATGAAGTAGAAAATAAAATCGTTATAAAACGTTTATTTATTTATTTATTTGTATTTTAATGGAACAAAATGTCAAACGTTTTTATGAAGTTTAATTTGAGTTGCTTGGTTGACTTTAGACATTGTTTTTATTCGAAACAAATTTTTATCAAGACCATCCAGGAAGAAAGAAAAGGGCAACTCTAAACCTGATTGGTATTAAATGACACCCTTTTTTTAATTAAGGCATGACTTGAGTTGAAAAAAGCATTTGTCAACCTCAATATTTCACAGTCCTGTTAGTGAATTTCTAATGCTTAAATGTCTTATGAGGACCTTTGACGAAGAATTTCCTTTATTCACTTTACAAATTGTCATTTACAGTTCACTTTTAAAACAAACAATAGTTTATGAAATGACCCATCGTAATTAAATATATGAATCAAATATGTAAGATCTGCACACAGTAGAATACATTAAATATTGTCGTCGACATATAGTAGTATTTAAATAGATATGCATGACATGCACACAGTTCATAAAGAATTCACTTAATATTGCCGTCGTTAAATACTAATATTCAATTAAATATACACAATCTGCACGCAGTAACATTCATTAAACATTGTCGTCGTTACAAAGTATTCAATTAATTATGCACAATCTGCACACAGTAACATTCGTTACATATTGTCGTCGTTGTATACTAGTATTTAATTAAATATACACAATCTGCAAACAGTAGAATTCATTAAACATTTTTTGTCGTTACAAAGTATTGGATTTATGATGCACAGTTTTCACACAGTAAAATACATTAAATATTGTCGTCGCTATATGCTTGTATTTAATCAAATATGAATGATCTGCCCATAGTAGAATACAATAACTAATTTTTGTCGTCGTTTCAAAGTATTTGATTAATTATAAACAATCTGCACACAGTAACATTCATTACACATTGTCGTTGTTGTATAGTAGTATTTAAACAAATATACACAATCTGCACACAGTAACATTCATTACATATTGTTGTCGTTTCAAAGTATTTGATTAATTATAAACAATCTGCACACAGTAACATTCATTACATATTGTCGTTGTTGTATAGTAGTATTTAATCAAATATACACAATCTGCACACAGTAACATTCATTACATATTGTCGTCGTTGTATAGTAGTATTTTATCAAATATACACAATCTGCACACAGTAAAATACATTAACAAATGTTTGTCGTCGTTTCAAAGTATTTGATTAATTATAAACAATCTGCACACAGTAACATTCATTACATATTGTCGTCGTCGTTAAATACTAGTATTTAATCAAATATGCACAATCTGACACAGTAACATTCATTAAACATTGTCGTCATTACAAAGTATTCAATTAAATATACACAATCTGCACACAGTAACATTCATTACATATTGTCGTCGTTGTATAGTATTATTTAATTAAATATACACAATCTGCACACAGTAACATTCATTACATATTGTCGTCGTTGTATAGTAGTATTTAATTAAATATACACAATCTGCACACAGTAGAATACAAAAACAAATTTTTGTCGTCGTTACAAAGTATTTGATTAATTATGCACAATCTGCACACAGTAACATTCATTACATATTGTCGTCGTTGTATAGTAGTATTTGATTAAATATACACAATCTGCACACAGTAGAATACAAAAACAAATTTTTGTCGTCGTTACAAAGTATTTGATTAATTATGCACAATCTGCACACAGTAAAATTCATTACATATTGTCGTTGTTGTATAGTAGAATTTAATTAAATATACACAATCTGCACACAGTAACATTCATTACATATTGTCGTCGTTATATAGTAGTATTTAGATAATTATACACAATCTGCACACAGTAGAATACAATAACAAATTTTCGTCGTCGTTTCAAAGTATTTGATTAATTATAAACAATCTGCACACAGTAAAATTCATTACATATTGTCGTCGTTATATACTAGTATTTAATCAAATATGCATGATCTGCCCATAGTAAAATGCATTAAATATTGTCGTCGTTTTATTCAAGTATCCATGAATGATCCGCACAAAGGAATACATGATATTTTGTCGTCGTTACATTATATAATCAAAATGTTTCTAATCAAAAGCAGTTTTAGTTCATTATTCTATGACGGGTTCGGGGGCATCGCGATTCTTGACAACAGCTTAATAACCGATACACCTAAAATGAATGAGTGAGTGAGTTATTGTTTTATGCCGCTTGGGCAATATTTCAGCCATTAGCGGCATAATACACCTTGATAAGGGTGGGTAGATATATAACATACACTCAACTTTTAAAGGGGTAGTTGCACGTTTTTTTGATAATTTTATATTTTAAATATTTCACTGAAAATTGTACGTTTATGCTAAATGTATTATTTTGATAGTGTCAAAAATCTCTTAACACAAACCAATCATCTATAGTCAAAGGACAAAGTATGAAGATTCACCTAAATCCATGGGCGGCCATTTTATGTGAACACCTTTAATTCATTTTGTGTAAAAAGGAATCGCATGGCTAAACTTTACATTATATATTTGTATTATTACTGCTCCATTTAATTAAAATGCATTGCCTTTCAATTGGAACCATTTATTTTCATATTCCTGAATTCACCTTATATTCCCCTCAAAACGTGCTACTGACCCTCTAATCTCTTTTATTTACTAGGTGGTCTTACAAAAAGGAAAACTGTCACTTTGATTAGTTCCGATTGTTTGGATAGAGGTACATCTTGCCTTCTGGATTGCAGACTCCACATTCTCCGCCACAGTAGATTTTGATTTCGTTTTCACTTATTCTTTTCACCTTCGGTTTAGCAGGTTTATGGCCTGTATTTATCCATTTGAGCTGAAAGCCAAGGGATTTTGGTATTGAATTACATGCTTAACATATATCAGTTTCAATGCTACAGAAAAGGATGTTTAAATATTACAGAACAACACACTTTTAGTCATGTTTTTGTTTAAATAATAATGACAACGATCAGGCAGAGAGTTTCGCCATTCATGAAATAATTATTTTACCAGCCATTACATTTTTAGAATATCAGCCTACATTTCACTAAACTAGCTTCAACATATGTAAATAGTAAAAATACAGTTGAGATGTGCATGCACATGTGTGTTATCAAAATTTGACAAGAGGTTGGCGTTCACGTCTTAAAGGGGCAGTAGCACGATTTTTGAAAAAATAATATTCACTTTTTTTCACTGATAATTGAACATTAATGATACATGTATTATTTTGATCATGTTAAAAATCTCATCTCAAACCAATCATCTACAATCAGAGAACAAATTAAAGAGATTCACTAGAAGTCCATTGGCGGGCATTTGTGCGTGAACACCTTTAATTCATTTTGTGTATAAAAAAGGAATGCATGACTGAACTTTACATTTTATATTTGATTTATTACTGCTTCATTTATTCTAAATACGTTGTTTTAATTGGAAGCATATATTTTTTATTTTCCTGACATCATCTTATATTCCCCCTAAAACGTGAGACTGCCCCTTTCATTGGCCTATGGCCTATGCTATGTTTTCATGTGGCTGTTTTCGAGGTGAACGCATATTAACGCACATGTCACAGATAATATGTCGATCTTGAAGACGACTTGTCCCGGTCATTGATGAATAATAAATAAAGAGTATTAATTAAATTGGTTAAATTTGAAAATGATTTAAAAAAAAGAAACTAATGTAAATGGATTGATTTTATATGTCACATAACGAAAAAGGTTTGACCAAATCATATTATCTGCAAAAATATAAGCTCATGCAATGTTGAAATGTATTTGAATTTAGAGCTCAAAATATCTTAAAGGTATCAAAAGATATTGCTTGTAACATTCGTCGCCGGACTCCTTCAATACCCTGTCATTTATCTGGCAAGATGCCTCGTATCGGTTTGTTTACAACCAGCCAATTAACAACTCGCATCCAGTATAAGCGATATAATCCGGAAGACAAGTGCAGGGTACAGGCTCAAAACTCTGCATAACGACATTCTATTGTCAGCAAGAAATTTTATCATATCCAAAACAAATCGACAGTGATATGAGCCATTTTGATAAATATATATCAGGGAATTGAGGTGAGGTGAGGTGAGGTGATATGGGGTTTCACTTATATCATAGCTGCTAGTATTCTTTTAGGGAGAAAGTCCGCAACACTTTTGTTGTTATGCATTGCGTTGAGACCTGTGAGCTAGAGCTAGCGAACCATGGGTGGTACTGCACTGAAACCATACTGCATCCAAACCTTACTGTGTGTGGAACAGTTGTTCTACATACAAAGTTGCAGAGGACCTTTACATCTGTATCCAAAGTCAAATACACTAACCACTGCGCTATTCCATCAGGGTATTGAAGAAGCAATTCGGATTCAAGTACGCTAATGTAGTAGGATGTGTATCTGTTGCGGGGTTCATACTTCAAGCTGCAGATACTTGATGTTTTCCTCGACTCAAGTTCGTAAGATGGATATCATTGATGACAATGACGATTCAACAATTAACTATTTATCCCTCAAATTCATAAGATGGATATCATGGTTGACAATGACGATTCAGCAAAGAAAAAAATATCCCTCAAATTCATAAGATGGATATTATTGTTGACAATGACGATTCAACAATTAACTATTTATCCCTCAAATCCATAAGATGGCTATCATTGTTGACTATGACGATTCAGCAATTAACTCTTTATCCTAACAGTATGGTCCAACTATATCTGAACTATAAGCGTTTCAACAAGCCTCCTTTCTACACATATCGACGTTTCTATCCTTAATCTCTATCATCCGATTAACCTTTCAACTTTAAGTCTAGGCTATCGTGAAAAAGTCACTAAAATCAGTTTCAACATATAACACTCGTACATCTAGTTCCGATCTGAGAACTCGTCGATAGTTGCCTTGCAAGATGACCTTTGCAGTTCAGCCAATCAACGATTAATCTGGGGAATTTGATATTTAAACGGTCCTCTGATGATTTGAATTTTTGGAGAGTGAAGTTGAAAACGGCCATCTTACTATATAAATCTGTACTCAGAACCAAAACGCAGCAAGGTACAAATGATAGGTTACAACTGGTTTTAATGAGATTTACTTGCCTTCCTGCTGAACCTCACGCCAGTATCAGTTGTGTTTATGAGGAAGAATCCTCGAGGTTTGCATTTTTTTCTACGACAATCTTCGACCCTTCCATAAAAGCAGTGATCTCTCTTTGATACACAATATGTTCTGTCTTCTGGGATCAAGGCCATGTCCTGTAACAATATGCTATATTCAGATGCAGACCAATTAAACTGAGGCTTTAGTGATATGTGCTTTTTTGTTAGAAACATTATTTTTTTCATATATATTTAAGATATACCTGTATAATTATGATTTGTGTTATTGTTAAAACGACATCAAGAACGATTTTCTTTAAAAAAAAGTATAGTATAAAATACATAAATAAAAGATAGCAAATTAAAACATTAAAATTGTAAACAGTCACTATTTTATTCTGTTCCTGTAGTCATTGCTAATAATACTTATCGAATACAAAAGCTTCAAAAGGCATAAGGGAATAAATAATAATGAATTAAAAAGCAACTAACGAAGAGTTGTAGGTGTGAAACACCTGATGCAAGTCGAAATTAAAGGTAGAAATTTTGAATCCTTCAGATGGTAATGCCAGATCGTGCCTTAGTCCTCAGTCCAACGAGACGAAACACGGTTAATGTACTTATTGTCTTTGTCTCCAGATATGATCCCGATAGAGCACCACTGGGACATTCGACTACATACTGTCAGTTCAAATCGCAACCACCGGCGGTTTGTCAGCAGTTTTCCATTAACAAGGCGTCTAGAATATGTTCCAAAACATGGCCAACAACCCATCTATTTAACTTTAACGCTTGAAACTCATGTCATTGTTTATCTGTCATTTCAGTAGCATTATATTTTTGGTCGAGAAAATATAATCAATCACAGTGGCATAACGCCTCGTTAATGCATTGCAGGACCCGGTCAAATGCCATCTTAACGAAGAATGTTAATTGGCTGTTCCTAAAGCATTTTTACATTATCTTTTAGAATGAAATGTATTGGTTTTACGGAACAAAACCACATAAACGGATAGTAAGTGACTTAACGTTTTCTAATCCTAGATAAAAAGTATGAAGTGTTACCCGGATGTTAACTCGTATTTTGCTGAATGAGCACCTCCCTCTTTTTCTCGCAGCTTCATCCGGGTCCCTGTATTGTATCACAGAGGAACAGCCTTTCCTGCTGTGACGTGTATTAGGAAATATTCCATAATTGGGACTCTTCAGGGTGATATACTCTTTCGGCTCTTTTTCGTTCATAAGACAAAAAATTGTGACTATCTTATTTCTGAATTGATATGCAGTCGGATGCAATGTGTAATCTCTACTTTTCGCATTGGGATTTCTTTTCAGAACGTCCTTGCAGCTTCGCGGTACTGAAATAATAGAAAGATGAAAGAAAGATAGATATTATATGTAGACACATATTTGTCTGTTGTAAATGTTTTACTTTGAAATGAAAAACAGAAACATGCTTCAACTAAAAGGCTTTACTTGATTTTGTTGGTAACAGCATGTAAAGCAACATCCTACCTTTTTCCTCAACACATTTCATTGTATTGGTTTTAGATAGAAATCTTCTTGTATACGGCTTGCATTGAGATATTTGGGGCAGGATCTGGAACATAATTGTTTCGTCTGTGATGTGTTTACTATTACATAGGCTTACTGAATATCAATTAAAATAGGAGAAATCTGGTATCAAAAATATGTAAGCACTAAGTCGGACCTTGCCTCGTTTTTATGAAGTTGGAAGACAATGAGGGTTATTGAATAGTACGGTTAACGAATATGATGATATGAATCTGATAGACATATGCATATGTAATAAGTATCCCCCCAAAATTAACGCTGAATAATCAGTAACCAAATTTCCATCCTTATGATGGTAAATCATTGATAAATATGTTGGTTATGAAATACGGTGTTACTCATTGGAAAATGTCTCTCGTGAACGCAGACGTGTGTATGTGAGTCTTACCCCATGAGTTGCGCACACCAAAGTATTAAAGAACCACAAGCATTGTGATTTTAAGAATCTTTATCGACATCATTGTTACTTGTTTGCACTGCACTAATGGTTTTGAGGCGCCTCTCTTACACTGAACCGTAGAGTGAATTTGGTGACTCACAGGCGCTCGCTACATTCAGGCAGTTCTGGATCCTGTAATTATTTACAATTTCGATGACCACAGACTATCCACAAGACTCTTGTCAATGGACGAGAATGCACAATCTAATCGTTCATGTGCTGTCTGACAAATAATGCTGTGATACGAATCCATGGCCTGCAATATCTCCTGATTTTAACCCAATCGAACACGTTTGGGACATCAGCGCCGTCAGGTAGAAAGCAGGAATTTTCTGCACAAAATCTAAAGGGACTGGAGCCAGCTCCTCACGAGGAGTGGCAGCGGATACCGATGGAACAATTTAGGAACGTGTTTGGGGGTATGCCAAGAAGAGTGTCTGCAGTAATTCAGGCACATGGTGAGAGCACACTTTTAAATACTGATTATTTGTGATTTGTTTATCTAAACTGCTTTTACCTTATACTGACGATACTTGAACACTCATGATGTTTTGGACGAAATTCCATTTCAATTTCACTTTGTATTTTCAGGCACTTTTAGGGCTTATACCGTTACACAGCTTGTTCTTTTAACTAATGTTTTTTCTCAGTTTCAAACCATACTTCCATAAAGTTTACCTCTGTGTTATGGTGCCTAACATTTTTTGCTTTGTATACATATAAACCCGTAGTTTTCTTACCTGTGGAGCAACATTGAAGACATCCTTTCGACTGGGACGTAAGTTCCTATCAATGAAACACTGAAGTTGAGTGTTCTTGTATTGGTAGACAGTACATCCAATCAGATGCTTGCAGTAATGTTGGCACATGATTGGCCCAAGCGGTTCTCCGAAATAGTAGGAACCATCGACGAAGAGGAAGAATATGAAGAGTGTGTAAGTCGTCCCTAGTTCAGCGAAGTGCCTTTTGTTTGTCATTGTCCACTTTAAATACTGGATGACGTCATGATATGCCTTAGTGGTAGATATTTCAAATTATACGTTCCCGGCTTTCCGATTGGTTGAGATCCGGTCACGTGAAAGTAAACAGGAGAACCCAGGTTATGAGGGCAAATCACCGTTGGAGATCGTTGTTATATATCTTTTTGCAAAGTATAATTTATGAAGTCAGGGTACGTCGTCGGTCAAAATTTTGTTGTTGAGTTAATAAAAATTGGTATAGTCCTCATCACGAGTCCATGACTGAAAAATGGATTCCGTTGTGCGTTGGAGAACTTAGTTTCTCCCTCTCCTTGGCATCTTGATTAGCCTAGGAATAACATTATAATCGTGTACTTTCACAATGTCAGTGAAGGGTAACGTCACACTAGTCTATACAATTCATGATATCAAACGTCTTTGCTTTTTAATCAAATCTATCTTTATGTGAACATGTTAGGTTAATAAGCTGCTTTATCTAAGAACATTATCATCGTGTCCTTCCAACTTCTCGGCCAAAATTTGCAAGATTTTCACACTTTAGACATGAATGCAGAGTTCATATCAATCAGTGACGTATCCCGTCGATAAAGGGGGGGGGGCTGAAAAATTATTTAAGTGTCCCTTGCCTAAGTAAGATTAGATAGCTTAAAATAATAGATCATCTCCCATTTTTGTCACCACTGTCATAATACTGAGGCTCGGGGTAAGCCACATCTCGGCTATATTCGGAAAAATGAAAAGAACATGGTAACCAGTTTTCAATACTCCAAAGAACATGGCAACCAATTTTCAATAATCAAAAGAACATGGCAACCAATTTTCAATAATCAGAAGACCATTGCAGTCATTTTGAAAAAAAATATTAAAAGAACATATCAATACATTAGTTGTACATATACAAAAGAATATGACAAATTCTTTCATACAAACGTTTCGTCTCCTCCTATGCAGATATTCACCTGTATTTAGCTCGACTGTATCAAAGTTGTTTTTGACTCACTTGCATAAAGTGCGTGTATTAGATAACAGAATTATGAGAGTACAAAACGACATAAGACATTTAAGGAATATAACTTTAATCTTGGAATTCACCATCGTCCTTAAAATTGAGAAAAACAATGTTATCTTGACTATTAACTTAAATGAGCTTTGGAAACATTGAAATTAACATTTCAAAGACATTTCGACAACATTAAGATGAAACACAATGTCTCACTAACTTTCTTGCTGTTTTTTTTGTTGTTGTTGACATTTTGTCGAATTGCACGATAGAACGGTCAAGGCCCAAAGAAACAACCATGCCTGAATGAAACTAAGTTCGTGTATTCAACCTAAATTCTTTGATAATATAAAGAAAAGACACCTTTAATACCATTTACAGATGATGTGTATGTACTTGTGTATGTATGATGACATGTACTTATAGAACTACAAGAACAGCGATTTATGCAAAACTATTTCTTGTCTAAAAATTTAAAAAAATATATTCTTTCGTGAAATATTTACAGTTATTGAATGTTTTAGCCAAAATGATTTTTAAAATGTTTAATTAATATTCAAATTAAAATTAAAGTTTGAAATTTTGACCAAAGTTACTTTCGTAGACTGCCATTTTTGCTGCTCATTATTTCCTGTGTGCAATAACCTTTTTTGGAAATTTTTCATTGATTATTTTATGTTAATGCTAAATGTATAATTTTGATAGTGTCAATAATATCATTACACAAACCAATCATCCATTTTCAGAGAACAAATTATGAAGTCCACTGGCGGCCATTTTTGTGTGAACACCTTTATTCGTTTTGTGTAAGAAAAAGGGAATCGCATGGCTGAACTCTACATAATATATTTGGATTATAACTGCTTCCTTTATTTCAAATACAATTGGAACCATTTATTTTTCATTTCCTGACCTTACATGTTAAAATGTTACTTCTAGATATTTTCAGATAAAATGGTAATTCTTAATTTAGAAAACGCCATGACATATATCTTTATTTATATATATTATGCTGTACTATTCTTTCTGCTCTTCCTGTTTGTTTGAAAATTGAAACTTTTAAGCATTAATGATGAATTCTAAACGTCAAAAATGCAAATTTAATTTTTTTTAAATGAAATGTTATTAACATTGAAAACGATCACTAAACAATTTACTGAGGCTATTAAATGAATATTAAACTCGAGGAGATATTTTTTTTCAGACCGAAAAAAAAATCATGATAAGAATGAAATTCCGCAATTTTATGGCATTGTACATGTACCTTCAGAGGAGACACTATATAATAATCAGCATATTGCAATTCTTTAAAGGTACTTAAACATCAACAAACCTCGACTTTACCACTTCTCGATTTTCGTTCAAAGATTTTTCCAAAAAATTTAAACTGGGCTTGATTTGTGTTAATTTGTCCAATAAACACCTTTAAATTTGCTTTAATTAGCCTTTCATTGAGACAGCGTAATTATCGGCTGTAAAAACCCCACCTGGGTCAGGGGCCATAAAACTCGCGCGTGTGTGACGTAATAAACAGACTACACAGATTAACGTATCATTATTTGAACTGAAATACTGCCTAAATAATTGTTTAATTACCATTGATGTGGATATCTTTTTTACGCCAAATGCTTATTAGTGTTACATCGTAAAATGATTTATCTAACTGGGTGGAAAACATTTTCTGAAAACCGTTTATTATTGGGTTTTGTCTGTGGTATTGTTATGATAGATTATAGATATAACGAGACTACTTCTGCTTATGACGTCACAAAAAGGGGGTGTAACCAGTGACGGGCAGTCATGCATTCAATGGTTTGTGGCCAGATAGGTCTAAGCCGTCCATCAAAAGTGGCATTCAAAAACGGCTTTCATTACCAAACTGAACATATTTGAGTAGCGACCTTTGGCGCACTATACAATATTGTAATCAGACTTTAATATAACTCAAATAAAATAGTGAAATATGTTTGTGGTTATATGAACTTTAACAGAACAGAACAGAACCAGTTTGAAATAAAAAAATCACAAAAGAATATATCAATACATAATACATGAATAGATAAAAGAACGTATCCTACCTCATGTAAGAATCACTATCTCTGATTGGTCCACATGACCCTGGATAAATACTGATAACACCCTCTTCAGCGGGGTGATAAATCATTTATACCCCGGCACATAAAAAGCATGAAAAAAGCGTGCAGATTGAGCGTCTTGAAATGTACAATGTATGTTACCTCAAACACATGTACATGATCAAGCTGATTACTTTTGATCAACCGATAAGCTTTGAACTATTTGAACTATAGTAAACTGAATTTAGCAGTTAACGTTTTTCTTTCTCTTTATCTTCATAGTATATGCGTTCGGTTAAACATTCGGTATGATAAATTCGTTATACCATTCAGAGGCGGGGTGCATGGGGAGATATCCGCCTCTCGCATGGTGTTATGAAACTCGCCTTCGGATCGTTGCATAACACCACGCTCGAAGCGGGTATCTCCCCATGCACCCCGCCTCTGAATGGTATAACCTATAATATCAATACATTTGAAAGTAATGAATAAAGGAGAATCACAAATTCTTTCATAAAAGACTGTAAAAAATGAGTTTTATCAAAGTTTGTTTTGAAAGTTGGTGACTGACATATATAAAGTATCAGATAGCAAAATAAAGAGGACATAAAATGACATAACATATCTAATATTATTTTAAAGAGCAACTGACATTACATGACAATATTGACAATAGAAAGGTTTGAATTCGCAAGGGTGATAAAAAACCCGTACTTTTAGAAACTTAAAGAAAGCATTCAGAATGACAGTTACAGAGTTGATACTTTTTGATAGGTAATATAACTTTTATCCACGTTAAATGGACATGAGAATTTGCCTAACAAGAACAAATATTTCTGTTTAGATTGTCATTGAAATTAAGAGTTTATCGAAATATTTGCCATTTTGAGATGATTTTGGTAGATTTTCATGAATATAATGAAAAATGCCTTTTACATTCGTATAAAGGCAAAACAATTTATGCTGAAATTCACGGAGTTGCTCTTTAATCCTGATATTTCCCAACATTGAGTGCAGTGTTTTCGCTGACAAATAACTTAGAAATACAAAAAAAGATTAAGGGATCTTGCAAGTTTAATTTCAAGGACATTTTGACAGCAGCAGACATCTAAATGGTATCTCGGTTAACTTGATAGCTGTGTTTTGACTTTTTGTCAAACTGAACGATAGTATTGGCCTAAAAAATAATTCTTCCTGCATGTTCTTATGTAGAATTTTTAGACCAAAATAGTTTACAGGTTATTGTTTTGATCTAATTTATATACAGGAAAAATACACATTGATTATATTATTTTTATTATCCTAAATTACAAGCAATTTCAGAAAAAAATTGCAAATTGATGCATCGTATGTCAAAAAGTTAAAATATCAAGACAAGAAGATGTCGTATATAGTTTTCGATAAAGCTAAGGAGTGGTTATTGTTCAATCCTTTATAAACATCTGCGAAAGATTGATCTTTTATGAAAAACCTTTTCAAATAGATTTGTTCGAAACTTTCCACTTTTCTAAGCACCAATAATGTATGCAAAGCGTAAAATAAACCCCATTTCAAACCTTAATTCCCATGTTTATCAAAGTTTCAATTTGATTACAATCCATTTGAAACAATAAAAATAACATGGCAACTAATGTGAAAAGCTTAGAAGAACATAGCTATTGAAATAGCATGGCAACCAATTTGAAATATTTATAAGAACATGGTTCCGTTGCACAAACACTAAGGTGATCTTAAATCACTTAGCGCCTTAGCCTTAGCGCAATGGTAAAGGAGGGCACTAAGGTTAACCTTAGTGTCAAGTCGTTTTGTGCAACAGGACCTAGGTCAATACATTAGAAATTAGAAATAAATGAATAAAAGAACAGATAAATTCTTTCATACCAACCTCACGAGCTTTGTCCCTCCTATGCAGATTTTCATCTGGTTTAATCAAATTTCGTTTTTGAAAGATACTCGTGTATAATGTATCAGATAACAAAGAAAAAGATTACATAAAACGGACAAAAAGTATTTATGGAATATCACTCTCCAACCTCCTCTGAATTATGAAAAAGCTGCGTTTCTCATGACAGTTAACTTTGATAAAAACTGAGATTACAGAAATATTTTTATCTTGCGTGCATCATAACAGAGACATTAGACAAAATTAAATATTTAAAAGATATCTCATTAACTTGCACTGATATCTGTTTTTTTAACATTTTGTAACTTGAACGATAGAACAGGTCAAAATCCAAAGAAACAATCATTCCATTTTGTACCATTTCGACAATTATTTTTTCATTGATCTATTGTTTTCACTCTCTTAAAGTATCTATCTGATAGATGCAGATGCAGTGAGTGTTTTTTAATAAACAGCTGCTTAAAGACATTTTGAATGAATTAATGTTATATAGAGATTACAAAACGAGTGAGCGTTGAATATGGAAAATATAGAGATATTTTCAAATGCTTTGTCATATTCACGAGCGAAAGCAATTGGAGGTCACAAGATGTGCTTGAAATCGTTGTGGGAGAGTGTTCCAGATCTTTTGAAGACGTTGTTGCAGTTGCTGGAGCGTAATAGACAGATTGGGAATATATTTCCATTTCATCCAAATGCAGCACAATAAATGACACGTCTGATGATTTGATATCCGCTCTGTAAAAGTAAAATGTCGACCCTTCCCAAAAGGACATGCTTCCACTCAAGCGTATTCCATCTTACATGCTGTCTCCTCCTCGGTAGAGGACGGTTTCAGGGGTTTAAAGAGGAAATATAACGTTTTTTGATAATTTTATATTTTATTTTTTTCACTGATTATTGTAAGTTGATGCTAAATATACAATCAGCTGACAATCGCCATGAACACACTGCAGTTCAAAGCAATAACCGATCGGCTTTCAACCGCCATTTTGAAACGTTAGCATTGCTAGAAAACAAATTTGCTGTATTATGGTAATTCATTAACAAAATTAAGAAATAGACAATTGAGTGAGAGAAGAGGAACATGTTTACAAATAATTCATAATAAACGTTATCAGTTACAACAATGTTTTGTGGCAGTAATGCATTCCACGTTCGTAGCTCCAATGATTGGCTTCATTTCACGATGTTTTTCTTTTTTGAGCGATACACTTTTTTGTCAAATTGTTAAATCATGAAAACTGCAATGTTAACCTGATGAACATATTTGTGTGGTGACCCGCAGCAAGGCTAGGATAACCACGCCCAGTTCCAGGAACCAGAATGGGATCCCGGCCGAAGCAACCGGATGAAGCCCCCTGCGCGAACAGTTCGTTGACAGCCTTAGACCGAGTAAGTGCATTTCATTGCCTCTCCACTATAAGGTACAAACTCCGGCATAATTGCCTGAGTTCCGTCAGCTAACTACTCACAGTGCTTTCCATTGTGACCAGGTTCACAGTAGTGGCGCTGCGAACCAAAATTCTACGGGAATAACCCACTTATAAAAAGTTTCCTAAAGTTTTCCAAATGGAACCAACCTTCGCACGATCCGCCATCTTGCCTGTTGGCACCACCGCGTGAGTAAAAAGTTTACATCGGCTGTGCGCTTTGTTTCCAAAGCTTCGCATTTGTGTTTCTTAATTGTATTCCTTCACATGTCTTCCCGATTCGTGCGCGAATCATCTGGCATCGTGTGGCTCTGATGTGGCGTTTTCATACACGGCCGCCATTGCTTCTTGTCGAGAGGCACTTCGACCCGGAACGGGGCGTGTCTGTCGTCACCTGGGCAGTGTAGGTAAGGCATTGCTATCGCAAAAGTTTAGCTATTGACATATCTATGCTTCCATGATACGGGTGATGTGTGTTATGTAATTCTGTGTTTGGATTCAATTGGATTTTAATTGAGATGATGGTCAAATTTTGATTGTTTTATCACTTTCGTGATTAAGGGCATCTGCGCAGCCTATCCGCGCATATCCGCTGGATTGTAAACATCCGCCAGCTGATTCCAAGTGACAGTTACATTTTCATGTGGATTATCTCATGACATTTACTGTGCGCGTTTGTGTGACTTTATTCAATTGGAATATAAAGTGTGATTTCATGGCAAAGTCATTCTGAAGGATTTCGAATATGTGTTGAATTGGTGTTTCATCAAATATGTGCTCTGTGGACATCGGCAGGAAGTAAACATGTGTTTGTTTACATTGTGTACTGTGTGAATTCATTCATTCTAGGAGGAATTTCGCTTTTAGGTGAGTGGATTTCTGGGCATTATTGTATTGTGACTTCATATTCCTGTAAAATTGATTGATCTTACATTTCCTCATAATGGCCGGGAGGTGCTTCCCAAAATTTTAATTGTAATTACCTCTAATCAACAATTTTAAGAAAAGTTAAAAGTGCATATGTGACCGTTTGGTGCTGTCCATTATCTGAACAGTACTGAGGTCCAATTTTTTCATAATTTAATGTAAATTTGCCACAATTTGGCCGGGAGGTTCTGCCCAATTTTTTTCAGCATATTCAACTTCTTCATTGTGACTAGTGTGGGTGATTGACTTTTTCGCCTACACTCATTGGATAAATGTGATTATTTTCATGGGATGTGACAATTTCGCGATTTGGCCGGGAGGTTCTGCCCAAATTGTTTGTGCATATTCAACTTATTTGTTGCCAGTTAACTCTTCACTATGTCTCAAGTCTTCTTTGTGAACTTTGATAACCCCAAGAAGTTGAGAGACTGGGGCTACTCGGACGCCCAGGTCGGGGAACTGATCGATCTGACAGCGGCGGGATACAATGCTACTGTAGGCGAACTGTTCAGTCTACCCTTGTGGAAAGACACCAAGGAGGTTCGCCGTTCCTTTAACTTTCAGGTCAACAAAAAGAGGGGTCAAAGGTCTCGAGTATCCGAGGAAGAAGAGTCCGAGGAGGAAGGGGTGAAGGAGGACGGTCCAGGCACGGCAGGGGGTGATGCCGGGCTGGACAGGAACATTGGGCCCTCGAACGATATGGAATATCCCATGGCGGGGGCCCAAAGAGGGGTATCATCAGACCACCCACGCCTCCTGTCAAGGTGGCCGAGGCCCAGCCGAGTCAGAGTTCTCAAACAGTTGCGGGTGTTGAAGGCCTGGTGGGCCATGAGACCCAAATCTCCAGGATGATTGCTGAGGAGTTGAAGAAGTTGAACCAAGGTCCGGCCGGACAGAACACATCAGCGTGGGGTCAACAAAGTCCCTACGTACATGGCCCGCCTGTGGCGCCCCCTTGGCCTCAACCGCCACTGTATGGCCATAATATCCAGCCCCCGGTAACCTGGGGATATCAGCCTCAGTATGGATCAGGATACATGTCGCCACCCCGACAACCTCCCGGCGCCTGGGGGAGTCAATCATGGTCTCCGGAGGGGCACAGACCAGGTCTGGACAACCGTCTGCAGACCACAGTGGATCGCCTCCAATCAACAGTCGATCGTTTACCGTCTCGGGAGGAGACGATGGGGTGGGCCTTGGGAAGTGGGATTAAGACCGAACCCTTGTCACCACCGGCGAGTGGGGCCCCACTTACATACACCACTAAGAAAGGGGCTCGTCCGAAGCATCAGTTTGACATGGTGAACAGTGTGGCCAACATGGCGGAGGACAGAAACCAGCGTAAAACGGCCAAGCTACTACAGGACCAGAAGAGACAAACCAACCGAGGCAAAGCAATCTTGAAAGGGACAGGTTGGCCAACAGGCCTCACATAATCCGTCTGATGCAGACGACTCCGATGACGACAGACCAGGGAACTGCAGCAGGGACAGCTGGTTGGGTGGGCCTCTTCCGCGGAGCCAGTGGGCCACACCGGGCCCGCATCCCCGACGCACAGCAGCGTCCACATCCGACAAGCTGCGAGTGACATTGGGGACACAGTCCCTGACCACTTGGAGGACCTATACCGCCGTTCTAGGGTGAATCTGTCTGAACCGGACTGTGCAGAGCTCCGGGCAGTCTTGTGGGAGTTCCGAGACGTCTTCGCCAAACATGATCTAGACGTGGGGGACTTCACGGCGGTGGAGCATGGAATCGATACCGGCACCGCAACCCCGGTTCGTCAGCGTATGCGTTGTACGCCTCTGGGCTTTGAAAAAGAGGAGGAGGCTCATCTACAGAAGATGTTAAAGGCCGGGGTGATTCAGCCCTCCACGTCTGAGTGGGCATCCGCTCCTGTGCTCATCCGCAAGAAGGACGGAAGTGTCCCTTACTGTATTGATTATCGTATGGTGAACGCGAAATGTACAAAGGACAAATTCCCGCTTCCGTTGATTGATGAATGTCTGGACACTTTATCCGCCTGCACATGGTTTTCGAAGCCCGGAAGACGAAGGGACCTCTCGAGTTCCGACGACTCCTGGACCAGATACGTACCTGCGGGGGCCGAGATGCCCTTCACATCGGCCAGGAGGCCCCGACCAACTGCGGGGGGCGAGAGGCCCCTCACCTCGGCCAGGAGGCCCCAACCAACTGCGGGGGCCGAGAGGCCCTCCCCGCCGGCCGCGACGTCCTCAAGACGCTCCGGCCTGGGCAAGGGGTCCGTCTGCCCCCTGTGCCCCAACATGCCCCGGACCAGGAAGCTGGGGCGACACGTCCTCAAAGATCATCTGTCCGGGTACTTTGGCGCCCGGGTAAGCGAGACGCCCCGAGGAACCAGACGGAACCATGAGAGGCGGGCTCGTGCCCTCGAACTCCTGACAACCTGGCTAATTGGAAGAGGGGCCACCATTACCGACCTCCTGGTGTGGGCCAACAGGACGTTGGAACTCCCAGACAGTACCCACGTCGACGAAAGCCAGGTGGCCCTGATGACGGGGCTGTGTCGACACTTGGGGTGGAACTGCCCTCGTACGTTCCAGCTACGGCCCATGAATTCCCCCGCAGTCCTGGCAAACTGGAGAGTGCTGGCCCACCTGTTGCAGTATGTCCGTCCGGAGCAACGGGAGACCTTTCAGACATACCTCCTGGCCCCTAGAGAAACGGAGAGGAAAGGCCGGGATTTCCCCACCACCAGAGGAGAAGACGAGGAGAGGGAACGACGCCCTCGGACCGACTCTACAAGGAGGCCCTCGCCCGCCAGGACCGTGTCCTCCTCCAGCCCGACGTAGTGTGACCGTACCGGTCCTGCGCCCACGCGACGCCCCCTCCCAGTCCAACGAGGAGGGATCCAACCAGTCCTGCCTCACCGCAAGTCCAAGCTGCAGGAACAGAGGCGACCCCAAGTCAGACCAGGTGGGACCAGAAGGGTGCCGCCGCCCAGGGCCCGGCCGAGAAAGAGCTAGCCCCCCAGTCAACTGAGACCGAGTCGACCCTGGGAGTGATCAACTCCCACTACCATCTAGAACGGATGTGGCCGCTGGCCGTGGGCCACCAACAAGGACCCCCAACTGCGGACCTGCTCCTACTAGGGACCCCAATCGGACAATGCCAGGCGGGTGTACTCGCACTGAAGGCCGGCGTGGACGGGACGCGACCTACAGCGATGTGTCCTGCAGACGGGGGTTACGGCAACCGCTGGGACCCCCCAACGAGGCCCCAAGGTCAAAGCTGACACGCTGGGAAAAGGTGTGTCCCGGGTGACGGGGGTTACGGCAACAGCTGGGACCCCCAAACGAGGCCCCAAGGTCGAAGCCGACACGCTGGGAAATGGTGTGTCCTGTGTGACGGGGGTTACGGCAGCCGCTGGGACCCCCCCCCCCCCCAACGAAGTTCAAGGGCCAAGGCCGACACGCTGGGGGAGTGTGTCCTGCGTGAAGGGGGTTACGGTGACCACTGGGGCCCCCCAACAAAGTTCAAGGGCCAAGGCCGACACGCTGGGAGGAGGTGTGTCCTGTGTGAAGGGGGTTACGGCGACCGCTGGGGCCCCCCAACGAAGTTCCAAGGCAGAGGCCGACATGCTGAGGGAAGGTGTGCCCTGTGTGAGGGGGGTTACAGCGACCGCTGGAACCTCCCAAAGAAGTTCGACACGCTGGAAAGGATGTGTTCAGCGTGTGTAGAAACTCGGGTGTGGCAGATTTCGGGAGACAAGGATTCCTGAGTGCGAATAAGACTCTACGACTTGACTCTTAGTGTGTGCTCCCAGGGTGTATAGACATGTGCCCGCCAGGATACGTGGCTCCAGAGGACAGTTTCAGCCGTGCGCATAGTGGCTGTAATCCAAACCTTCGACGGCTCAGGAGGACCCCCTCAAGTTCCAGACGACCGCCAAGGAGGGGCTTATTAAACAGGGAGGAGTGTGGTGACCCGCAGCAAGGCTAGGATAACCACGCCCAGTTCCAGGACCAGAATGGGATCCCGGCCGAAGCACCCGGATGAAGCCCCCTGCGCGACCAGTTCGTTGACAGCCTTAGACCGAGTAAGTGCATTTCATTGCCTCTCCACTATAAGGTACAAACTCCGGCATAATTGCCTGAGTTCCGTCAGCTAACTACTTACATTGCTTTCCATTGTGACCAGGTTCACAATATTTTCAATTAAATTTGTTATAGTCATGTAAAAATCATGTATATTTGTGAACAGGAAAGTCCTCCTGAATTTCGTTTCCACAAAAAACACACCTCTCGAATGGTAGTGCTTATCAGAGGCTTCGATTATTTTCGCTATTTTTTTGTTTTGAAGGGCAAATTAGAACTTATAATTATCAAAAATGACATAGTTATAAACATAGAAAATAGAAAACAAATCGAAGATATAAAAAGTGACGTATCGTGTGCAAAAGGGAATTCCCTCCCGAATATTTGTGGAACAAAATAACCTGCTCGAACTGGCCATTTAACAGAAAACAAGCCTTTTCCAATTATCATTTTAAAATGTCATGATTTTCGTATGAACATATGAATATATTATGAGTTTTATTGGAGATGATTTAGAAAACGTTTATGAGTTTTGTTTTTCAAAAAACAGACGAACGTCTTCATGCTGATGATTTCTGGCAATAAATATATAAAATGTCGTTATATGGTCTTTTAATCACTTCCTTCTACTTGCATTCAGGGAAGAAATTATCCTAAGACTCCATGAACCAGACAGAACAATCTAAATAAATTTAGATCAACAAATTTTTTACTTTGTCATACTGTTGATCTAAGATTGACCAGTGTGAGAGGTCGTCCTGGTGACCTTTCGTATGCAAATAAGGAATTCGCGATTTGATCAATCAAATTCGACGTCACAAACAGTTCATAGTCGCTCATTCACGGTTTGAACGGAAGAAACATATGATAGCTTATGGCCTGTTCTCAATAAAAGTGTGCATTGGGAAAAATAAATCTTGTTTTCGATACTGATAAGAAAAATATCAGTAGGTTGATTTTATTTTGGTTAAATGAAATAGTTTTAGTTTTATGATTAACAAAAATTCACTATTTTTTAATTATTTGGATGGAAATGAAAGAAATTAGTACAAACGAGTTTGATAAGAAAAAACGTTTCTCGTAAATATTGACATTTATGATGCTTTGTGATTATTATTCGCCACGTTAGTATCTGTATGATGTGCAATCATCATTTGTTATTGACAACTAGCAAATACTCAAAATCATTTTATAATGAAAAAATATAATCTATGAAAAGATCCAAGCAATCGGATTATTCATCGAAATGGTCGCTCTGCTCCGCTCCGAATGAGAAAGCTCCGAACATCATCCATTTCAAAATATGTGCTGCTGAGTTTTTCTTAACTTCCAGCGAGCTAGGGCATCTTTTCTGATTGGCCGAGCGGCTGATATCAGAGGTCAGCGGGATGACACGCCTTACGGGCCAATCTTAGATCAACAGTATGACCTAATATATATAAAACCTGTTGATCTAAATTTATTTAGATTGCAGACAAAAGGGCTTGCCAAATGGGTAAGTGTTTCTTTCTCTGCCCAAACTAGAAACATTCATGTTGTAAGTGAACCCGATCTCTTATCCTTTACTCAGTATTCATCTTAAAATATTTCATATCTTCGAAGCCGCCCTTCTCTCGTCCATCATTATAGGGCAAACTGACCGAGCTTCAGACGGTCCAATCAAAATATTTTCAAAGATTTATTGTAAATTATTATTGGAAGAAAACCATTTTTAGCAAATTATGCAAGCAGCAATGAAGTTTTTAATTTGATGATGATCTTCTTTTTGTAGAAATATTTGTAGATTTTGAAACGGTTTTGATTGTGTATATAAACTCGCCCGAGGTTTGAACAGTTATGACCTAACCTTTGGACAGTACCACTCAATGTTCTCACGTACATGACGGCTTTAACATAAGCCTCAACAGGTTTCTTTCATCACAGAACACAAATCAACTCAATATCTAAATAATACACACACTCCTTTCTGAAGATAAACCTCTCGGCAACTCCCGAATGAGCCGCTAGAATTTGATGACATCACAATGACATTTGCAAGAAATGGTGCAAAAACATTGTATAGGCTAAACTAAATGACTCTATAAGTGTTGGTTGAATGTTGCAAAAATCCTGATATTGACTTTTAATTCACTTTTTATTTAATTATTCATCGGATTTTGATTATACAGTAGGTTCTCTTTTAAAACAAATAAAACATATTTTGATGCTTCCTACATTGTGCAAACATTAACATGAAAACAAATATTTCGCCAATTCCCTCCATGAATCGGGTAAATGCCCCTGTCCGAAAATTAAGTCAGGTAAAAGATCCAAAAATAAAATGTTTATCAATACATATATCAAGACAGATTGCAAAGAAACATTTGAAACAAACTACATTTAGATATAACACATATAACTGCGTCAGCTTCTAATCAAAAGTGTCCGAAGTTCAGGCGACTTCAGGTGGTGTCCGAACCTCGGTCAGTTTTTCTTTATACATGTAGTTTAAGTAAAACAATATATCGAAAAGAGGGAAAATATCAATGCTATGTGCCTTGTGCCTTTATAGATCTTTGTTAAATTATGACACCTGAGGTTTATATGTAAAACATAATATCTAAAGAGGGACACTATCACTGTTATAGGCCTTGTGCTTTTATGTGTTTTGTTTTGGATATGTTTGTTGAATTGTTGAATTGTACTACATGTTACTCCATTGTAAATTGACCTGAGGCCGTACTTGCAAATAAACATCTTGACTGTATATGTTTTGTTAAAGTCATACAACACACTTCTTGGGTACTTGTTTCTTTATGATCAAGTTCATTAAATGTGAATCCCATTAAAAGTCAGTGAAAAAACTCACGGCAACGGCTAGCAATTTTTTAAATAACTGCCACTGCCACTGCCAATATGGGAAACAACTGTTTGAATAATGCACATGTATAATTTTGATGAAACATCTGGTGAGAAAAAAGTCAGAAAGCCTTGAGCAGTTGCTTGAATAACGATATCAAGTGAAAGTACACATGTGCACATTTGGAAATTTATCTACTTATGTTTCCACATATATGTGTAATAACTGAACATATATTTTATGAGATGAATAATCAATTTAAGATCACACTGTGATCAAAGGTCATTCAAAGACGGCCAAAGTGATTTGGAAATCACAAGTTAAAGTCACACTGGTCACACATTTGGAAACTATGACACTACTTGTGTTTTCCCGGTCATTTGAGGAAATAAGGCAAAATTGATGAGTTCATTGTGCACATTTGGAAATTATGGCACTGCTTATGTTTCCAAACTGTTATAAATATATCTTCAAAGAAGAAACACAGAGACTGCGGCTGATGAAGAGCGGTACTCTGGTAAGTTAGTTGAACAAGTTCGGTTACCAAGACGACCATTGTTATCAATCTCCCAAATTTCCACTTTGCTGGACCGACGGAAAGAAAACGCAAGAAGACCAGGCGCAATCTTCAAGTTTCTTTTTCTCTCGTTGTGAATCAGTGTTTTTCTTTTCCTGGTTTGTTCTCCTTTGATGTCGACAATCCGAACGCTATATCTCTTACCTCTATCTAGCTCTGTATAGAGAACCATAACAGAATCAGATGTCACGAGTAAGGTTAAGTCATACACCAGGTTAACTTTCACATTGTAAATTTGCTTTTTAGAAGTTATCTCAACACAGTTGATTGAATAAACTGATACCCTAGTTACCCAACATGCTATATCGCCATCTATCACAAGTTTAAAATTCCTTGAAGATGCCAAATTAAGCAAAACTCTCTTTTTATTTCTTTTCAAGGGATCAAAGGTGTAATATTTTTTGCAGAATGAACTGGTAGAGAACACCAATTCTTTCTTGTAAATATTCATTTGTTTAACATAATTTTCATTCGATATTTTCTCCTTTTTTGAGTTAAGTTCCACTACTTGTTTAAATATTCCTCCTTTCTCAGACCAGAAAAGAGTTTTGGATTGTCGATCATAAGCAATAGATGTGACCATTTGCGACATAGTGATTCCTGTCTTTGTGGTCGTGTTTGACCTAATTGACACTTTATAAACAAGTCTAGGTCTTGAGTCACGTTTATTTCTAGTAGTCGAGACCATTATAAATGAATCGATGGTCTTGCCTTCAAGGCTATGTTTGTCACCATTCTCTTGAGATTCAACATAATTCTGTATCACTTGGACCTTGTTGGTTTCTGCGTGAGTCTTTTTGTACAAGTTCCCTGAATCCAGATCTGCAAGCACACATCCAGGGGTAGACATACATACAACGGCACATTGTACAGCTGTTGTACATCTAGTCGCGGTAAGGTACTGGTGGTTTGAGAGTTTGAGAGGATCCTTCTTGTGCTTGAAATTAGAGGTTTTGCTGAACACAGCCTGTCCAAACAGAAGCAGACTTGAGGCGATATTCCAGAGCAAGACACACTTTGGAGCCATCTCTGAAGTAGCAGAATTATCTGTGAGGTTGAGTTTCAAATAATGTTTTCTTTAAATAATGTCAAAGAAGAACCTTTCTTTTCTGCCTCATTGATTTTCTGTAAAGTGTTTAATTTCAAATATATCTTATTCATGTTGTTCACTGAAAATTAACGTGTTCTGGTCGGTTCATTAAGCACATGGCGAGCCACATTAAAGTAGTGGAATTTTAATGAGTTAAAATCGAGAAACTAAAAACGTAATAGAGTAACCCAAACCAAGAAAGTATTATTTTGCCTTGATACATTATAACGTCAAACCACTCTGCTCTGCCTTGTCCTTAAACTATTCTAGTTCAGTGTAAAACTATACTTTGTTGCAAAACACATGATGGTTAGGGCTTGTCTATTTCTAAAGTGTAGTCTGATTGCTGACATTTCTTCTACAGTTGAAAAATAAACTCGTGTTGATATGTATATTACTAATAATGTCTATTATGTAGAGCAAGAAAAAAATGTTCTCAACACCCCAATTCAGTAAAATGTAAAGCTGGTTTGGGGGTTCAACTAGAAATATCAGAGTCCAAAATTCGCATCCACGGGGGTTTATTCCTTGAGTGGAAAGATAGTACACATTGGAGACTTTGGGTTCTTTAACCAATGGTAATGGACAAAGTCATTAAAGGGGGTCTGCAACCTGAATTTGTAACTTCCAGTGTTTTATTAGCAGGGCCCCGAAAGAGTTGTAAATACTCGGTAGGGACGAAATCGTTTGGTTGCAAACTGCTTACAGCTGACAGCCGGTACCAAGTTTGTGTCATGTAACCCCCCTTACCCGTCTGGATGCTCTTGGTAACGATGGTCAATGAGGTTTCACGAGCAAGGTTGTTGATCCCCTTTATGAATTATGTTGTACGTTGTTATAGCCGTTGAAAACACTGACGTTAAGTAGACAAGTGGATGAGTGGACGAGGTTTGGAAAACTAGAATGAATAGAAAATGGCTTTTTACAGTTTGATATATGATATACAAAAAGCGTTGAAATATATGAAACAGCAGTTAGCATTTCAGAGCATTTAGAACACTACTTGAGCATTACGTAGCAATATTGAGTAAAGTTACGTTCAGCAAGTACCAAAGATTAATGACATGAAAATATCAAGCATTCGTGTATAGAATATGGCAACAATGCAATGTACAATATGAAAAACTTACATTGTGTTCCTGTGTAACTACATGGGGGTTTTCAGAGAGGCAAGACACCTCTTTCCAACATGGAGGACTGCTACACACTGAACATTCAGGTATCAGTGAAAAACATGTGCTTTTTAGGGTCATGTGACAGGAAGAAGGTATTATGGTATAGAAATTATTATCATTAAATCTGCAAAAGTTTACTGTAGAAAGATGGGTTTGAACTCACACTGGCTGGGTTGTCAACATCCTGGGGAGATAATAAATAATCAACATAGCAATTGCACTGTGCTACGGAGACAGTGATACATACATTATGTATGAGAATATTTTGATGCCATGAAATAATTATGCACATGAAAATATTGAGATTGTAGAAGTAGTATATACAGAGAATGTATTCATATGAATTTTGCATTTACATTGATGCACTGTGACGTCCCCCATCCCGACTTATAATCAAATGCCATCATCTTAACCTTATATAGCCGAAGGAGTAAACGGGTCCACTCCATCTTTAGGTCTTACCACATTCTAAGTCTCCTAAAATTATACTGAAAGATTTTGAGATAGAGACCAGAAAGTGAACCTCCACCCCATATGTACTAAGTTCAAATTGTGTCCATGATAACAAGAGAATGAAAAATCTAAATACCAATAGAAGCAAAGGGCACCGCTCCACCACTAGATCTAACCTCATACCAAGTTTAGTAAAAACAACTTTAATTTGAGCTATGGCCCGAAAACGGACCCTACCCCCCATATGTGATTAGCTCAAATTGTTTCCATGGAAACCTCATAAAATGAAAATCGCAAAATACACTTCTCAACCACTTGATCTAATCAAGTACCAAGTTTTGCTAAAAATATTGAACAGTTTTGAGATATGACCCGGAAACGAAAGCATTTCGGAACCACGGATCAACGGAACCAAGGACGGGACCAAATCATCTCTTTGCGGACATAACAAAAGGTATACGGTGACTGCAATGTCAATTTATGTTTATAGATCTTTTTTTTTTTCATTTGCATTATGGTATATAACTCAAGGTTGCTGATCAACATTTTAGGGTCAAGTGATCCTACACTGACGACGGGCCGTTGGTCAATAAGTCGGATGAATTGTATATGTTGTTACAGTCACCAACCTCTTATAGTCCTTGGGCTGAGGGGGGTCCTGTGTGCAAAAAATATGTCCCCGAAGTTTGACTCTTGACTCCTGTAGGAGATAAAAAAAATGGGGTAGACATTCCAAATGTGGGTCAGAAAGCTGCAATTCAAGATGGCGTCCAAGATGGCCGCATCATCCTTATAAATCAAATAACTCAATCTGTATCTATCCTTGAGTGTTGAATTTCGTGTCTTTACGTAGGTTTTGGGGGTCAAAGATTCAAATAAAAACAATTTTAAGGTACAAAAAGGAGAAAATAATGGTTCATTCCAAGATGGACGCCAAAATAGCCGCCGTAGCCTTTGGGCCAGCATATCAAGATTCCTAATTGACCTGGGAGAGTAAACTTAGTGTCCTTTCCTGGGTTTTAAGGGTCAATGATTACAGTCAGACAAATCACTTGATGGATACTTGTTTAATTCAATACAGAGTATCTACTTAATCAGTAATCATTGTAGTGGTTTTGAGGTGGTGTCTTCCTGCTTGGGTCTCGCAGCCCTCCACCGCTGGTGTAGTCTGGGCTACAGTAAGTCGAAAATGGTAGTAGTAAGTTAAATAATAGTACGTATTTAAGTAACTGTCGTTATTTATATTTTGCGTTGAGAACTCACAAATCTTCCTGCGAGTAGGTTGGCTCTTGTGTTCGTTCTCTAAAGCTTGGTCACGTGACCAAAGCTAGCCCAAGGACAGGTAACTCCCATCTTCTTTGATCTGTGTAATCTTGTCAAGAGATAATTTGAAATTTCGAAAATCTTGATTTTTAGTGACAAATATAGACCAAATAATGTTTTTTGAGTCTTTTGACTTAAATTATTATCTTAAACACAAAAACCCTTGGTGTGCTTCTCCAAGTACTATGACTTTTATAATGTTATCTCACTACCCGAAAGCCGCCACTTTTGAATGGCCGCCATTTTTGTTCTAGGAATAAATTCAAATGCCCCTATAACTCAAAATCTTCATAAAAGAATGCTCTATCAGTATACCAACTTTCATGCTTGTATCATAAATAGCACATTTTCCCCACTTATCTGCTGGACTACGACCATACAATCAGCTGACAATCGGCATGAACACACTATAGTTCAAAGCAACAACCAATCGGCTTTCATCCGCCATTTTGAAACGTTAGCATTGCTAGAAATTTGTTTTGCTGTATTATGGTAATTCATTAACAAAATTAAGAAATAAACAAGTATTTTTCACCTTTGATCCCCCGACGCAAATTGATGTGAACAAAATGCATACTGTATACATAGAAACACTTGTCTACACTTGTCATGCTACTAGATGTCATTTAGACCACAACAAATCAACTGGTCCCTGGGTCTTCCATATATATATAAGCCTCACTGTGACCTTGAAAATAATGTCACCAAAATCAACTGGGCCCGACGCCTTCCCAATAAGATGCATTGTGTAAGTGATGAAGAGAATTCAGTGAATGGTTCTTGAGATATCCCGCTGACAAAGGTAAAACGTCAAAGTCTCGTAATGACCTTGAAATGAAGGTCAAGGTCATGAACCTCTAGAGGGACCTTGCTCTCATGGTGATGAAGCTATATGCAAAACATGAAAAGAATCAGGTCAATAGTTTTTGAGTTATTAAATTTCATCCGTCGGGACGTACGTACGTACGGACGGAGGCTGCTCAATACTATATCCCCTGGGATAATAATTGAGTGATAGAAGAGGAACATGTTTACAAATAATTCATAATAAAAGTTATCAGTTACGACAATGTTTTGTGGTAGTAATGCATTCCACGTTCGTAGCTCCGATGATTGGCTTCATTTCACGATGTTTTTCTTTTTTGAGCGATATACTTTATCTTTTGTCAAATTGTTAAGTGCAATTAATCCATTTGATATAATCATGTAAAAATCATATATATTTGTTCACAGGAAAGTCCTCCTGAATGTCGTTTCCACAAAAAAATACACCTCTCTAATGGTAGTGCTTGTCAGGGGCTTCGATTATTTTCGCTATTTTTTTGTTTTGAAGGGCAGATTAGAACTAATAATTATCAAAAATCACATAGTTATAAACATAAAAAATAGAAAAAAATGGAATATATAAAAAGTGACGTGTCGTGTGCAAAAGGGAATTCCCTTCCGAATATTTGTGGAACAAAATATACATGCTCGAACTGGCCATTTAACTGAAAACAAGCCTATTTCCATTTATCCTTTTAAAATGTCATGATCTTCGTATGAACATATGAATATATTATGAGTTTTATTGGAGATGATTTAGAAAACGTTTATGAGTTTTGTTTTTCAAAAACAGACGAACGTCTTCATGCTGATGATTTCTGGCAATAAATATATAAAATGTTGTTATATGGTCTTTTAATCACTTCCTTCTTCTTGCATTCAGGGAAGAAATTACCCTAAAACTTCATGAACCAGAAAGGAGGGCTTGCCACATGATTAAGTTTTTCTTTCTCTGCCCAAACTAGAAACATTCATCTTGTAAGTGAACCCGATCTCTTATCCTTTACTCAGTATTCATCTTAAAATATTTCATATCTTCGAAGCCGCCCTTCTCTCGTCCCTCATTATAGGGCAAACTGACCGAGCTTCAGACGGTCCGTTCATAATATTTTCAAAGATTGTATTGTAAATTATTATTGGAAGAAAACCATTTTTAGCAAATTATGCAAGCAGCAATGAAGTTTTTCATTTGATTATGATCTTCTTTTTGTAGAAATATTTGTAGATTTTGAAACGGTTTTGATTGTGTATATAAACTCGCCCGAGGTTCGAACAGTTATGACCTAACCTTTGGACAGTACCACTCAATGTTCTCATATACATGACGGCTTTAACATAAGCCTCAACAGGTTTCTTTTATCACAGAACACAAATCAACTCAATATCTAAATAGTACACACACTCCTTTCTGAAGATAAACCTCTCGGCAACTCCCGAATGAGCCGCTAGAATTTGATGACATCACATCCGTCTGTATGTCCGTCCGTCCGTCCGTCTGTCCGTCCGTCCGTAATCATTTCGTTTCCGGAGCAGAACTCAAAAACCAGTCCACATATCTTTCTGAAACTTTACATGTGTATTGCCCACCTACTGAAGTGGTGCCTTTTGATATTTTCAAATTTCTGAAAATTTTATTTTTTATTATTTCCATGGAAACGGCTCTTATTTGGACTCTGTTCATGAAAGGTTTCGTTTCCGGAGCAGAACTCTAAAACCGGTCCACATATCTTTCTGAAACTTAACATGTGTATTGCCCACCTACTGAAGTGGTGCCTTTTGATATTTTCACATTTCTGAAAATTTTATTTTTTATTATTTCCATGGAAACGGCTCTTATTTGGACTCTGTTCATGAAAGGTTTCGTTTCCGGAGCAGAACTCTAAAACCGGTCCACATATCTTTCTGAAACTTAACATGTGTATTGCCCACCTACTGAAGTGGTGCCTTTTGATATTTTCACATTTCTGAAAATTTTATTTTTTATTATTTCCATGGAATCGGCTCTTATTTGGACTCTGTTCATGAAAGGATTTGTTTCATATATATAAAACCGGTCCACATATCTTTCTTAAACTTTACATGTGTATTGCCCACCTACTGAAGTGGTGCCTTTTGATATTTTCAAATTTCTGAAAATTTTATTTTTTATTATTTCCATGGAAGCGGCTCTTATTTGGACTCTGTTCATGAAAGGTTTCGTTTCCGGAGCAGAACTCCAAAACCGGTCCACATATCTTTCTGAAACTTAACATGTGTATTGCCCACCTACTGAAGTGGTGCCTTTTGATATTTTCACATTTCTGAAAATTTTATTTTTTATTATTTCCATGGAATCGGCTCTTATTTGGACTCTGTTCATGAAAGGATTTGTTTCATATATATAAAACCGGTCCACATATCTTTCTTAAACTTTACATGTGTATTGCCCACCTACTGAAGTGGTGCCTTTTGATATTTTCACATTTCTGAAAATTTTATTTTTTATTATTTCCATGGAAACTGCTCGTTTTGGACTCTGTTCATGAAAGGTTTCGTTTTATATATATAAGCTTATACTATTATGAACCTTGCTTTAAAAATTTACAATTATCTTTCAAAGGTTTACATCTTACGATCATGTGGAACCGGTGGGATATGTCATCTTCTGATGACTCTTGTTTAAATATTTATCGGATTTTGATTAAACAGTAGGTTCTCTTTGAAAACAAATAAAACATGATATTTTGGTGCTTCTTTCATTGTGCAAACATTTACATGGAAACAAATATTTCGCCAATTCCCTCCCTGTCCGAAAATTAAGTCAGGAAATAGATCCGAAATTAAAATGTTTATCAAGCGAAATATATATCAAGACAGATTGCAAAGAAACATTTGAAACAAACTACATTTAGATATAACACATATAACTGCGTCAGCTTCTAATCAAAAGTGTCCGAAGTTCGGGCGACTTTGGGTGGCGTCCGTACCTCGTTCAGTTTTTCTTTATAGATTAAGTAAAACAATATATCGAAAAGAGGGAAAATATCAATCCTATAGGCCTTGTGCCTTCTTGATCTTTGTTAAATTATGACACCTGAGGTTTATATGTAAAACATAATATCCCAAGAGAACATTATCACTGTTATAGGCCTTGTGCTTTTATGTGTTTTGTTTTAGAGATGTTTGTTGAATTGTTGAATTGTACTACATGTTACTCTATTGTAAATCGGCCTGTGACCGTACATGCAAATAAACATCTTGACTATAAATGTTTTGTTAAAGTCATATAACACACTTCTTGGGTACTTGTTTCTTTATGATCAAGTTAATTAAATGTGAATCCCATTAAAAGTCAGTAAAAAAGCTCACGGCAACTGCTAGAAATTGTTTTAATAACTGCCACTGCCACTGCCAATATGGGAAACAACTGTTTGAATAATGCACATGTATAATTTTGATGAAAATTCTGGTCAGAAAAAAGACACAACGCCTTGAGCAGTTGCTTGAACAACGATATCAAGTGAAAGTACACATGTGCACATTTGGAAATTTATCTACTTATGTTTCCACATAAATGTGTAATAACTGAACACATATTTTATGAGATGAATAATCAATTTAAGATCACACTGTGATCAACGGTCATTTAAAGACGGCCAAAGTGATTTGGAAATTACAAGTTAAAGTCACACTGGTCACACATTTGGAAACTATGACACTATTTGTGTTTTCCCTGTCATTTGAGGAAATAAGGCAAAATTGATGAGTTCATTGTGCACATTTGGAAATTATGACACTGCTTATGTTTTCAATCTATTATAAATGTATCTTCAAAGAAGAAACACAGAGACTGCAGCTGATGAAGAGCGGTACTCTGGTAAGTGAGTTGAACATGTTCGGTTACCCAGACGACCATTGTTATCAATCTCCCAAATTTCCACTTTGCTGGACCGAGGGAAAGAAAAGGCAAGAAGACCAGGCGCAATCTTCAAGTTTCTTTTTCTCTCGTTATGAATCAGTGTTTTTGTTTTCCTGGTTTGTTCTCCTTTGATGTCGACCGTCCTAACGCTATATTCCTTACCTCTGTCTAGCTCTGTATAGAGAACCATAACAGAATCAGATGTCACGAGTAAGGTTAAGTCATACACCATGTTAACTTTCACATTGTAGATTTGTTTTTTAGAAGTTATCTCAACACAGTTTATTGAATAACCTGATACTTTAGTTACCCAACATGCTATATCGCCATCTATCACAAGTTTATAATTCTTTGAAGATGCCAGATTAAGCAAGACTCTCTTTTTATTTCTTGTCAAGGGATCAATGGTGTAATATTTTTTGCAGAATGAACGGGTAGAGAACACCAATTCTTTCTTGTAAATATTCATTTGTCTAGCATTATTTCCATTCAAAATTTTCTTCTTTGTTGAGTTAGCTTCCACTACTTGTTTGAATATTCCTCCTGGCTCAGACCAGAAAAGAGTTTTGGATTGTCGATCATAAGCAATAGATATGACCATTTGCGACATAGTGATTCCTGTCTTTGTGGTCGTGTTTGAGCTAATTGACACTTTATAAACATGTCTATGTCTTGAGCCACGTTTATTTCTAGTAGTCGAGACCATTATAAATGAATCGATGATCTTTCCTTCAGGGCTATCTTTGTCACCATTCTCTTGAGATTCAACATAATTCTGTATCACTTGGACCTTGTTGATTTCTGCTTGAGACTTCTTGTACAAGTTCCCGGAATCCAGATCTGCAAGCACACATCCAGGGGTAGACATGCATACAACGGCACATTGTACAGCTGTTGTACATCTAGTAGCGGTAAGGTACTGGTGGTTTGAGAGTTGGAGAGGATCCTTCTTGTGCTTGAAATTGGAGGTTCTGCTGAACACAGCCTGTTCAATCACAAGCAGACTTGAGGCGATATTCCAGAACAAGATACATCGAGCCATCTCTGAAGTAGAAGTATTATGAGGTTGAGTTACAAATATATCCTTTAAATGATGAAAGAAGAACCTTTCTTTTCTGACTCTTTGATTTTCTGTAAAGTGTTTAATTTCAAATATATCTTATTCATGGTGTTAACTGTAAATAAGGGTGTTTTACTTTCAAACAATGAAAACTACAAGAGAGCTTGATCAGTTCATTAAGCACATTGCAACATTAATGAAGGGAAACTGCAATACGGATATGTTCTCTTATATCTAATTCTTATTTACGTAACCGCATCCAAATAGTTTTTCATATTCTAATCTTGTATTGTTATTGTAAATATCAAAGGCGCTGTCTTTTTTCCGCAATAAAGTTTTTGAGTTTTTGAAGGCCCTTGACATAAAAAAAACCATTTGGCTTTGGCGCCACTATCCATGACCCTGATTGAGCATTTTCAGTTTACAGCTGAATATTATTTACAAATTATGTGTTTATTGCCAGTTGAAATAACTTTAACGAGTTGAACTATTACGACGTCAAAACATTAGCCTTCGAGCTGAAATAGTTCAGGTCAAAACTGTACTTTATTGCAAAACACATGATGGTTAGGGCTCCTCTCATTATATACTAGTATTGAAGTAAAAATGCATGACCTGCGCACAGTAGAATACATTAAATATTGTTGTCAATATATACTAGTATTTGATAAAATATGTACGATCTGTGCACAGTAGAATAAAATAAATCTGAACACAGTAGAATAATTTAAGGTTGGCGTTATATAAAAATATCTTATTAAAAATGCATGACCTGCGCACAGTAGAATACATTAAATATTGTTGTCAATATATACTAGTATTTGATAAAATATGTACGATCTGTGCACAGTAGAATAAAATAAATCTGAACACAGTAGAATAATTAAAGGTTGGCGTTATATAAAAATATCTTATAAAATATGCTTGATCTGCGCACAGTAAAATTCATTTAATATTGTCGTTGTTGTAAAGAAGTATTTAAATAAATTTGCACGATCTGCATACAGTAGAATGCAATGAATATTGTTCATATATACCAGTATTTGATTAAAAATGCATGATATTCACATACTAGAATACATGTATACATTTAATGTTGTCGATATAGTATTTAATTAAATATGTATCATATGCACATAGTAGAATACATAAAATATTGTTCTCTTTATATACTAGTATTTGATAAAAAATGCAACACCTGCATGAAGTAGAATACATTAAATACTATCGCCGTTATGTAACCAAAGTGTTTTTAATTCAAATACGATTCAAACAGGAGGTATTTTGAGTGATGCACCGAGGGAAGGGTGGGTATATCTGACTTATACCCCACTCTGGTAGAGTTTTATTTGACGAAAAAGAGCTGTCCACCATTCTCTATGTATATATGTCTTGACCTAACTAGATAAAAAAATATTAACAACACTCTTCTTCTTACGTTTTAAAAAACATAAATTGACTTCATTACATAAATATTTGAACAAAATAGTACCTATACATTGGCTTTTATAGGAAAATACAACAACCTACACATGACACAACAAAAAGTTCCACTACCTGTATCAAGCCTCATTAGCTCAGTTGAAAGAGGGGTAGCGTCGCAAGATTAACGCCCCTGGTTCGATTCCCGCTTTGGTCGTTAACATTTCTCAAAAATTCTAATTTTTACAACTTTGTTGATTTGCAAGAATTGAAAATCTCTACACCTGACTTAATTTGGGTGTGCAAAAAAGAATAGGTGTATTAGAAAGGTTGTGGTGTATCGGTCAATATACCTACAGTTAGAACAAAGGAAACCATAGCAACAAGACCGGAAGTGGAGTATAATGATCAATACACCTTCAAAGAGGTGGTTACATATATGTCATAGACTCAAGTTTTTAATCTTTCATATTTGCAAGTGGTTTATCAAAAGGAAAAACTGTCATTGTGGTAAGTTCTGATCGTTTGGATAGAGGTACATCTTGCCTTCTGGATAGGTGAGTCTTCGACGGAAAGAACAAACAGTGACGTTTATACTCATTGAAGACTCACTAATCTTTATTTTCAACCCTGGCCTCCCCTTCTGCAAAGTTCATTTGCTCAGATATAATTTGGTCTACAATTTATACAAAAACGTAATATGTTTTTTAATAAAACATCTCTTAAAGTGTTTTTTTTTTTAAAATAAAAAATCATGTACACTTCATTGAAACTGGCACGTTTAAGAGATAAGCATGTAATCTAAAACTAAAATTACTTGACTTTCAGCTAAAATTGAAAAATTCAGGCTATAAGCCTGCTGAACCAAAAGTGAATGTGAAATCCAAATCCATATTCAAAAGTAAGATGTACCTCTATCAAAACCAGGTGTTAATGTCTATATATTATGTTTTACTGTTCTTGAATATATTAAAGGGACAGTAGCACTTTTTAGGGAGAACATAAGGTGATGTCAGGAAAATTAAAGTTAATGGTTAAAAGCGAAAGACAATGTATTTTAAATACAAAAAGAATTAATAAATCAAATTTATATGCAGCACCATTGTAATTTTTAAATTTCCATCTATGGTTAGATTGGGTCGTTTACAGTTTTCAATGAGGCGACATATAATGGTAATTTTTCATACTGTCTTAAAACGAGATTATTATTTGGAAAACCTTTTCAAATAAAGTTTTTGAAACTTGTCACTTTTAAGCACAAACTTAAAAAGATGCAATTGTCACAACTTTAAAGGACGATCTTATCCAAATTAAAAAACAATCAATATTGTTTTGTAAAATATCAAATTTGTGCTTGAATGGAGAAGATGTTTATTTTCAGAGAGAAGAAATAGAGAAATGATGAGAAGATATTTAGCCTTTTTACTGCAATTTCACCTTTCGAAAATACAATATATTATTGATATCTCTCTTTTTTTCCGACTTATTCCATATTACAGTTATTGAAGAATATACCAGTGTTATGAACAGCCATTTGGCCGAGTTTATGTGTATGGAGTGAGCGATGCAACTTTTATTTTTGTGCCAACTCAGGGCTTGTCACCGAGATTGTGCCTAAGCGGAGGTTTACAATACTGTTCATAGCCTTCACAGAAATCAGAATATATAGATTTTACTGAAAACAAGCCTATTTGCAGATGTTATTTGAAAGGGGCAGTAGCACGTTTTGGGAGGAATATAAGGTCATGTCAGGAAAATGGAAATCAGTAGTTCCAATTGAAAGATAATGTATTTAAACTAAATAAAGCAATAATGACTTAAACATACATTTTCATACTTGCATGCGGTTTGGGATGAAATTGAGAATATAACTACATCACAAAGTAGAAACATCTGTAGTTGAAATTTTGATATCTTTTTTAAGTTTTGGTTTCAACAATAACATACTTATTTTGACGCCCAAAACACAGTATCCAATGTTAAAAGGTCATAGTCATACGCAACAAAGACGGTTTTAAGGCGAATATTTAGAAAAAGGAAGTTCTGAGATGGCCACACTTGTTTCGCCTTCATGTTGGCTGCCGTTTCGGTCATTTTTGATATTGGTATTCAAATAATTTTGGTCCGATTTTACCTAGGTTGGTAGAAAAACTAAAAACAAAAAACAAAACAAGGAGAACAGTAAAATTACTTTTAAAAACTTGAACCCTTAAAATGGGTCTTTACATATATAATGTAAAGTTCAGCCATGCGAATCCTTTTTCTTACACAAAATGAATAAAAGGTGTTCACAAAAATGGCTGCCTATGGACTTTATGTGAATCTTTATAATTTGTTCTCTGACTATGACTGATTGGTTTGTGTAATGAGATTTTTTTCACTATCTAAATAATACATTGAGCATGAGCGTACAATTATCAGTAAAAAGTAAATATACTTTTGCCAGTTTAAAATGTCATGATCTTCGTATTAACATATGAATATATTATGAGTTTTAATGGAGATGACTTAGTAAAAAAGGTATGAGGTTTGTTTTATAAACACAGACATACGTCTTCATGAAGATGATTACTGGCAATAAATATATAAAATGTCGTTCTATAGACTTTTAATCAGATCCCTTTTCTTGCATTCAGGCAAGAAATTTTCTTAAGACTTCATGAACCAGAAAGAAGAGTTAGCCATATGGTTAAGTGTTTCTTTGTCTGCCCAAACCAAAAACCTTCATCTTGTAAAGGAACCCTATCGTTTATCCTCTACTCAGTATCGATTTTAAAATATGTCATATCTTCAAAGTCGCCCCTCCCTCGTTGACCATTGTATAGTTGATGTAAAACATATAACCACCTGAGTGTAAAACATGTCATTTATCAACCTGATGTGCTTTCGTCTAGTACATTGTCAGTGTCAAGAGTTTTAGAACTTATATTGATAATCACAAATTATTTTATCTATTAACCCCTCCGCCCCCGTCTATCATTATACAGTTCAAAATAAAACAGTGTATTCCAAGAAGGAAATATCACAGCGATAGGCCTTGTGCTTTGGTGTGTTTTTTAAGTCGATCTTTGTTGAATTGTTGAATTGTAGTACATGATACTCCATGGTAAATTGGCCTGAGGCCGTACATACAATAAACATTTTGACTACAAATATTGTAAAAATAAAAATCCTTCAACACACTTCATGGATACTTGTATTTTTATTCTCAAGTTCGTTAAAAGTGAATCCCAAAAAAATAGAGCCATTGGCTCTGTAGCTCATCAGGCATCATATCAAGTTTGCTTTATACAGGCAAGATGAGCTAAAAATGAAACTGATGTTACCTATTACAAGAAAACCTATAAAAAAATTGCAAAACAAGTGTATTATTATTCAACACTTTCTAGATCGCCAATATCAGACAGTGAAAGAAGTCCACACTAAAATATCCAATGAGAAATAAATTTGCCATAGACTGTCATCTAATCGAGAAAAATAGATTTTTAAGATTGTGACCCCTGTGACCCTATTTGGGGTCATGGGGTCACAAAACCTACAGTTTAGAATCCCAATTGGCCAAGGAGTCTACATGCAGTCTTTCAGCTCAATAGACCTTTAGGAGCTAAAGATGATGATGAAAATAAGTTTTTAAGGTTGTGACCCCTGTGACCCTATTTGGGGTCATGGGGTCACGAAAATCTACAAATTAGAATCCCCATTGGCCAAGGAGTCTGCACATATCATTTTTAACTCTCTACTCCTTTTGGAACTGGAGAAGAAGATGAAAATAGGTATTTAAGGTTGTGACCCCTGTGACCCTATTTGTGATCACAGGGTCACCAAAGTTACAAATTAGAATCCCCATTGGCCAAGGAGTCTGCACATATCATTTTTAACTCTCTAGTCCTTCTGGAACTGGAGAAGAAGATGAAAATAGGTTTCAGTCCTGATGAGCTAAAAAATTACAAAACAAAATTTAATGTATTATTATTCAACACTTTCTAGATCGCCAATATCAGACAGTGAAAGAAGTCCACACTAAAATATCCAAGGAGAAATAAATTTGCCATAGACTGTCATCTAATGCAGAAAAATAGGTTTTTAAGATTGTGACCCCTGTGACCCTATTTGGGGTCATGGGGTCACAAAACCTACAGTTTAGAATCCCAATTGGCCAAGGAGTCTACATGCAGTCTTTCAGCTCAATAGACCTTTAGGAGCTAAAGATGATGATGAAAATAAGTTTTTAAGGTTGTGACCCCTGTGACCCTATTTGGGGTCATGGGGTCACGAAAATCTACAATTTAGAATCCCCATTGGCCAAGGAGTCTGCACATATAATTTCAACTCTCTAGACCTTTTGGAACTTGAGAAGAAGATGAAAATAGTTTTTTAAGGTTGTGACCCCTGGGACCCTATTTGGGGTCACAGGGACAACAAAGTTACAAATTAGAATCCCCATTGTCCAAGGAGTCTGCACATATCAATATTAACTCTCTAGACCTTTTGGAACTTGAGAAGAAGATGAGAATTGGTTTTTAAGGTTGTGACCCCTGTTACCCTTTTTGGGGTCATGGGGTCACGAAATTTACAATTAAGAATCCCGATTGGCCAAGGAGTCTGCACATATCATTTTCAACTCTATAGTCCTTTTAGTACTGGAGAAGAAGATGAAAATAGGTTTTTAAGGTTGTGACCCCTGTGACCCTATTTGGGGTCACAGGTTCACCAAAGTTACAAATTAGATTCCCCATGGTCCAAAGAGTCTGCACACATCACTTTCAACTCTCTAGTCCTTTTAGAACTGGAGAAGAAGATGAAAATAGGTGTTTAAGGTTGTGACCCCTGTTACCCTATTTGGGGTCACAGGTTCACCAAAGTTACAAATAAGAATCCCCATTGTCCAAGGAGTCTGACCATATCACTTTCAACTCTATAGTCCTTTTAGTACTGGAGAAGAAGATGAAAATAGGTTCTTAAGGTTGTGACCCCTGTGACCCTATTTGGTGTCACAGGTTCACCAAGTTACAAATTAGAATCCCCATTGTCCAAGGATTCTGCACACATCACTTTCAACTCTCTAGTCCTTTTAGAACTGGAGAAGAAGATGAAAATAGGTTTTTAAGGTTGTGACCCCTGTGACCCTATTTGGGGTCACAGGTTCACCAAAGTTACAAATTAGAATCCCCATTGTCCAAGGAGTCTGCACATATCACTTTCAACTCTCTAGTCCTTTTAGAACTGGAGAAGAAGATGAAAATAGGTTTTTAAGGTTGTGACCCCTGTGACCCTATTTGGGGTCACAGGTTCACCAAAGTTACAAATTAGATTCCCCATGGTCCAAAGAGTCTGCACACATCACTTTCAACTCTCTAGTCCTTTTAGAACTGGAGAAGAAGATGAAAATAGGTGTTTAAGGTTGTGACCCCTGTTACCCTATTTGGGGTCACAGGTTCACCAAAGTTACAAATAAGAATCCCCATTGTCCAAGGAGTCTGACCATATCACTTTCAACTCTATAGTCCTTTTAGTACTGGAGAAGAAGATGAAAATAGGTTCTTAAGGTTGTGACCCCTGTGACCCTATTTGGTGTCACAGGTTCACCAAGTTACAAATTAGAATCCCCATTGTCCAAGGATTCTGCACACATCACTTTCAACTCTCTAGTCCTTTTAGAACTGGAGAAGAAGATGAAAATAGGTTTTTAAGGTTGTGACCCCTGTGACCCTATTTGGGGTCACAGGTTCACCAAAGTTACAAATTAGAATCCCCATTGTCCAAGGAGTCTGCACATATCACTTTCAACTCTCTAGTCCTTTTAGAACTGGAGAAGAAGATGAAAATAGGTTTTTAAGGTTGTGACCTCTGTGACCCTATTTGGGGTCATGGGGTCACGAAATCTACAATTTAGAATCCCCATTGGCCAAGGAGTCTGCACACATCACTTTCAACTCTCTAGTCCTTTTAGAACTGGAGAAGAAATTGAAAATAGGTGTTTAAGGTTGTGACCCCTGTTACCCTATTTGGGGTCACAGGTTCACCAAAGTTACAAATTAGAATCCCCATTGTCCAAGGAGTCTGCACATATCACTTTCAACTCTATAGTCCTTTTAGTACTGGAGAAGAAGATGAAAATAGGTTCTTAAGGTTGTGACCCCTGTGACCCTATTTGGGGTCACCAAAGTTACAAATTAGAATCTCCATATGCTAAGGTACTTGTACACAAAATTTCAGCTCTCTAATGTGTATGGTTCATGAGGAGAAGTCGAAAGTGTCAAAAGTTTACGGACGGACGACAAACGACGGACGACGGACGCCGGACGACGGGCCATGCCATAAGCCCATCTGGACTTTCAGTCCTGATGAGCTAAAAAGTCAGTGAAAGCTTACAGCGACGGCTAGCAACTATTGAAGACACACCACTGACGACAAAACACGGAAAAATATACTTTCTTTAGATAAGATATTCGCTTATTACACAATTACTTTACTGTATTTTTATTAACTAAAAAACCCACCTTCGGTGGTACAAGAGCATACATATATACACATTTTCATAATAAAGGCATGCGTCTTATGACAGACAATTATTGATTACATAGATAATTAATTAACAGATCACACATAGTTGGTTACATATACCATATTTCCTTTCGCTTCCTAACTAATATAAGAATAATCAACGAGTTGCGAGGATTTACGGATTGTCTGTCCTGAGTTAATTATTGTGATAAATTCAGAGCTTCAGCGAGGAGTTTTACACAATAATTCACGAGGGACAGATAATCCGTAATTCCGAGCATCGTGTTGGTTATTCTTTTTCTTACCCAAGATAATTTTGATGCGTAAAAACGGGGGAAAAGAGAAACATTAAAAAACTACGCTCGGCCGGTATAGTACAAATTGTACTCATACGCCATTCATGAATTTGCTCACTACTTCAGGATGGGCGTCTCTAAGTAGTTCCCAACTCAAGAACTTATTTGAAATAGTTTAATATATTGATGTCACATTTTATCCAAAAAAATATTGTCTCATATCATAAAAAAATGATTTTATTGACCACGTACAACCGAAAAGAAAAAGTAAGATGTCGTTAGCTTTCGTTAGCTTTGACAAACCTAGTGAGGAATGTATGACGTCACTGTTTGACGTCATGATTAATGACGTAATAGAGCTATGACGTAACGACAGTTCGGCCGGCGACTCTTCCACCTAGCGCCGCCTTGAAGTTTTAAACTTGTATTAACTTACAATTGTATACCATAACATCTTTTGTTCTCCGATTGGTAACTGTATTTAGTTTTCACACTTGATAAAATTGCTTCCTATGTTTAACTACGCAAAGTAATGAGAAAATTAACAGATAATTGAGGTATCACATCACTTTCAACTCTCTAGTCCTTTTAGAACTGGAGAAGAAATTGAAAATAGGTGTTTAAGGTTGTGACCCCTGTTACCCTATTTGGGGTCACAGGTTCACCAAAGTTACAAATTAGAATCCCCATTGTCCAAGGAGTCTGCACATATCACTTTCAACTCTATAGTCCTTTTAGTACTGGAGAAGAAGATGAAAATAGGTTCTTAAGGTTGTGACCCCTGTGACCCTATTTGGGGTCACCAAAGTTACAAATTAGAATCTCCATATGCTAAGGTACTTGTACACAAAATTTCAGCTCTCTAATGTGTATGGTTCATGAGGAGAAGTCGAAAGTGTCAAAAGTTTACGGACGGACGACAAACGACGGACGACGGACGCCGGACGACGGGCCATGCCATAAGCCCATCTGGACTTTCAGTCCTGATGAGCTAAAAAGTCAGTGAAAGCTTACAGCGACGGCTAGCAACTATTGAAGACACACCACTGACGACAAAACACGGAAAAATATACTTTCTTTAGATAAGATATTCGCTTATTACACAATTACTTTACTGTATTTTTATTAACTAAAAAACCCACCTTCGGTGGTACAAGAGCATACATATATACACATTTTCATAATAAAGGCATGCGTCTTATGACAGACAATTATTGATTACATAGATAATTAATTAACAGATCACACATAGTTGGTTACATATACCATATTTCCTTTCGCTTCCTAACTAATATAAGAATAATCAACGAGTTGCGAGGATTTACGGATTGTCTGTCCTGAGTTAATTATTGTGATAAATTCAGAGCTTCAGCGAGGAGTTTTACACAATAATTCACGAGGGACAGATAATCCGTAATTCCGAGCATCGTGTTGGTTATTCTTTTTCTTACCCAAGATAATTTTGATGCGTAAAAACGGGGGAAAAGAGAAACATTAAAAAACTACGCTCGGCCGGTATAGTACAAATTGTACTCATACGCCATTCATGAATTTGCTCACTACTTCAGGATGGGCGTCTCTAAGTAGTTCCCAACTCAAGAACTTATTTGAAATAGTTTAATATATTGATGTCACATTTTATCCAAAAAAATATTGTCTCATATCATAAAAAAATGATTTTATTGACCACGTACAACCGAAAAGAAAAAGTAAGATGTCGTTAGCTTTCGTTAGCTTTGACAAACCTAGTGAGAAATGTATGACGTCACTGTTTGACGTCATGATTAATGACGTAATAGAGCTATGACGTAACGACAGTTCGGCCGGCGACTCTTCCACCTAGCGCCGCCTTGAAGTTTTAAACTTGTATTAACTTACAATTGTATACCATAACATCTTTTGTTCTCCGATTGGTAACTGTATTTAGTTTTCACACTTGATAAAATTGCTTCCTATGTTTAACTACGCAAAGTAATGAGAAAATTAACAGATAATTGAGGTATCACATCACTTTCAACTCTCTAGTCCTTTTAGAACTGGAGAAGAAATTGAAAATAGGTGTTTAAGGTTGTGACCCCTGTTACCCTATTTGGGGTCACAGGTTCACCAAAGTTACAAATTAGAATCCCCATTGTCCAAGGAGTCTGCACATATCACTTTCAACTCTATAGTCCTTTTAGTACTGGAGAAGAAGATGAAAATAGGTTCTTAAGGTTGTGACCCCTGTGACCCTATTTGGGGTCACCAAAGTTACAAATTAGAATCTCCATATGCTAAGGTACTTGTACACAAAATTTCAGCTCTCTAATGTGTATGGTTCATGAGGAGAAGTCGAAAGTGTCAAAAGTTTACGGACGGACGACAAACGACGGACGACGGACGCCGGACGACGGGCCATGCCATAAGCCCATCTGGACTTTCAGTCCTGATGAGCTAAAAAGTCAGTGAAAGCTTACAGCGACGGCTAGCAACTATTGAAGACACACCACTGACGACAAAACACGGAAAAATATACTTTCTTTAGATAAGATATTCGCTTATTACACAATTACTTTACTGTATTTTTATTAACTAAAAAACCCACCTTCGGTGGTACAAGAGCATACATATATACACATTTTCATAATAAAGGCATGCGTCTTATGACAGACAATTATTGATTACATAGATAATTAATTAACAGATCACACATAGTTGGTTACATATACCATATTTCCTTTCGCTTCCTAACTAATATAAGAATAATCAACGAGTTGCGAGGATTTACGGATTGTCTGTCCTGAGTTAATTATTGTGATAAATTCAGAGCTTCAGCGAGGAGTTTTACACAATAATTCACGAGGGACAGATAATCCGTAATTCCGAGCATCGTGTTGGTTATTCTTTTTCTTACCCAAGATAATTTTGATGCGTAAAAACGGGGGAAAAGAGAAACATTAAAAAACTACGCTCGGCCGGTATAGTACAAATTGTACTCATACGCCATTCATGAATTTGCTCACTACTTCAGGATGGGCGTCTCTAAGTAGTTCCCAACTCAAGAACTTATTTGAAATAGTTTAATATATTGATGTCACATTTTATCCAAAAAAATATTGTCTCATATCATAAAAAAATGATTTTATTGACCACGTACAACCGAAAAGAAAAAGTAAGATGTCGTTAGCTTTCGTTAGCTTTGACAAACCTAGTGAGGAATGTATGACGTCACTGTTTGACGTCATGATTAATGACGTAATAGAGCTATGACGTAACGACAGTTCGGCCGGCGACTCTTCCACCTAGCGCCGCCTTGAAGTTTTAAACTTGTATTAACTTACAATTGTATACCATAACATCTTTTGTTCTCCGATTGGTAACTGTATTTAGTTTTCACACTTGATAAAATTGCTTCCTATGTTTAACTACGCAAAGTAATGAGAAAATTAACAGATAATTGAGGTATCAAATCATCAGTCGAGCGTGTCATAGGTAATCGCCTTCTTTGCATTATGTATCAATGCGCAGTGCGACGTCTCGGATTTTTTAAGCAATTCAAAACTACTTTTAAAAAGGTTAAAAAGAGAGTATATTATACATATACAGAACGTCATACGTGTGCATTTGGGTCGTTTGTATTGAACTCGAAGATGTCATGGACGCGGAGAAACAACTCGTTCTTCGAACTCGTTGTTCCTCCGCGTCCATGACATCTACTCGTTCAATACAAACGACCAAAAAGCACACGTATGACGTTCTGTATATGTATACCTTAACATCTTTTGTTCTCCGATTGGTAAATTATAACCTGTTGGGTTGGTGGGCGGTAATAATTACTTTCATTGCATTATGGTTTGTTTATATTTGGTTATCGGGCAGTTGGGAGGCTTTTCATTGCACGTGTTCGCTAATGTAAACAAATTGATCGTTTGGGAAATTGGGTGTAATCTACGTACGTTTTACTTTTGTGTAGGATATTTATCGATGTTGTAATCTTGTAGTCATTTATTCTCTTTTTATACTTACGTTTTTGGCAGAAATATCCCTTATGGAATTCCTTGTTTGATCTTGTTAGTATCCAGTGTATTGTCTGTAGTGTCCGCCATGTTTTTGGGGCGTGAACTAAGCGATAACACTGGTACTGCTGTAAAGTTGTTTACTGGCCTTAGCCAATGGTAACGCTTTACTCGCCAAGTTCAGAGGTTAGCTCAAGTAGTATAAAAGACCCGGTTCGACTGAAGTTAAGTGTGTATTTTACTTCGTGAACTGAAATAAGGTCTAAACTTGATAATCTCTGGCTTCGGCACGAGATCTCAGCCTTTAAAAGAAATCTCGCGAAATGTGACAGGTCACATGATCATCCTCTTTTCTCTGGCTTTCATGACGTTCAGACGTGTTTTGACGCCGAGAATTGCATCAAGTTTTTATATTTGTTTATGTATGTCATCGGTGCCCAAGAACTCTTTTGTAGTTAGAAGGAGTGTTTTTTACACTTTTTTGGTGCACAATTTATATTTCTCAACGTTTGCAGAGTGATTTTGACGTCCGCTATGGCCGACTCTGAGAAAGAGAAATCGGCGTCGGACATTGAGTGTAGCCAAAAGGCGCAAAATCATGACAGCCGAAAAAGCCAAAAGGCAAAGAATAAGCATGATCGAATGAAAACATCGACTAGCCAAGAGGCTCAATCCAGTGATCATGAATACACAAGGGATTACCCTAAAGACTGTGATAACAGACTCGAAGAGCAAGGACGATCTCGTTACAGAATCCCTCGCAAGAGGAAACGCTCCAGAACAATATCAAATTCTAGGTCATCGACTTCTAGTTGTGATTCTGATTGTTCAAAGGATACAAGTGACAATAGCAGTGACAGCAGCAGCGACTCGGACACTTCTGACAGCGATGCACGTTATCGCCGCCGTAAACGTGATCATGCTAAATCTCGTTCGCCAAGGCGAGACTTGAGCCAAGATAGCGACAACAACAATGGCGGTGCCCAGTATGAACGATTCGCTCGACACGAAATTGACTTAAGACCGACATTGAGTGATGGCATGAACTCTTACATTGACAAAAACTTTACCGAATATCTCAAGGAGAGTGTTATTGAAGATTCTATTCTAAAAGTGCGACAACTCGCACAGATAATTGGCAAACTGTCAGCATGCATTCAAGCAGTGCTACCAGCACCTCATCATTATCGGTACTTACAAATGAACAAAACCAAAGCCCTCCTAAGAAATCAAACATACGAGGCACGTGTAACTCTGAGTCCGGAGTCCAAGGAGGAACTCCATTGGTGGATAAGCAATTTGAACACATGGAACGGCAAAGCAATCCTAGCACCATGTCCAGACCTAACAATTGTAACCGATGCGTCGAAAAAAGGGTGGGGGGCAGTGTGCGGACAGACTCGGACTGGAGGCAGATGGAGCACATTAGAGAGCACACAACACATAAATGTGCTGGAGATGACAGCTGCCCTATTTGCATTTCAGGCGTTTGCCAGGTCAAACCAAAAAATTCACATTCATTTGAAAACAGACAATCGATCAACAGTAGCAACAATCAACAGAATGGGAAGTCCACGCTCAACAAACCTTTTGAAAGTGGGAAAACTTTTGTGGGAATTTTGTCTCCAGAGGGAAATAACAGTGACTGCCGAGCACTTACCAGGGAAAGACAATGTGATAGCCGATTGGGAATCGAGAAACTTTCACGATTCGAGCAGTTGGATACTGAAGAGAGATTTCTTCAAGCAAATAATGAAAGTAATGGGCTGTGTGAGCATAGATCTCTTTGCAGACAGACTGACAACTCAAACAGAACAATTTGTCAGTTGGCACCCAGACCCAATGGCAGTAGCGACAGATGCATTCACTCTGAATTGGAAAGACCGTCATGCATATGCGTTTCCACCCTTTTGCCTAATAGGCAGTTGTTTGACCAAAGTGCGCAAAGAGAGCATAATAGTGACACCAACTTGGCAAACACAACCATGGTTTCCAACCATTCTAAGCATGACGATATCGAGGCCAATTCTCCTACCACCAGACCCGCAGCTTCTGATGTCTGTGACTGGGAAGACCCACCCACTAGTCCTAGAACACAATCTGACGCTAGCGGCATGGAAAATATCAGGGAACGACATGTTGCATCAGGAATTTCTGAAAATGCTGCCGAATTGTTGTCAAGATCAAGACAACAAGGCACAAGGAAGGCTTACAACAGCAGTTGGAGAAAATGGGTTTGCTGGTGTGAGTCAAGGGAAATTAATCCATTACAGGCCACTCTGGTCGATATAATCAACTTCCTCAGTGAATTATTCACAAAAGATTACTCATATAACATCATCAATGTAATGAGATCAGCAATTTCTGCAATACACCCTCACATAGACGGTTTGGCAATTGGTCAGAACCCAAAAATCAAACAAACTATGATGGCGATCTTCAAAGAAAGACCACCATTGCCTAAATACGGGGTTTGTAGACAAACTACTGAATTACATTGTGTCACTCGATGAGAATGAAGGGTTAAGTGATCAGGCTCTAACACACAAACTAGCTACACTCATAGCACTAACCACAGCTTGTAGAGCATCAGAGATCAAAAAACTTGATCCACAATACTGCAAAATTCAGTCAGATGAAGTAGAGTTTACCATTGTCAAGATGACAAAGACCAGAAAAGTAGGTCATGCACCACAAACAGTAGTCATACAAAGCTATAACATTCCAGAACTTGACACAGTAAAAACACTAGCAGCATACAACAAAAGGGTTGAACACTGGCGAATTTCACCTGAACAGAAACACCAACTTTTCTTAAGTTGTCCAAAACCTCATAAACCAGTACAGGTTTCAACCATCTCTGGATGGGTTAAGAAACTCATGAAAGAGGCTGGAATAGATACTGAGCAGTACCAAGCTCATTCAGTCCGTGGTGCAAGTACCTCAAAAGCATTTAAAGCAGGGCTTTCAGTAGAAGAAATTCTTGATTTTGCTAATTGGACTAATGCAAATACTTTCCACAAATTCTATCACAAAGAAACTAAAAAGAATACTTATGTCACAAAAGTACTGAAAATATAAGCCATTAAGTTTAACTGCATGGCTTTAAATTATCAAGTTTAGACCTTATTTCAGTTCACGAAGTAAAATTGTAAATTTCATAAGTGCGCGAAGCGCATGATAATGAAATTATAATTTTATTGGGGAACTGAAATAAGGTATAAACTCCCACCCACACCTCCCATATAATTATCATGTTGGACTAATGATGATAATTGTGTTGCAGTTAAACTTCTATGGACTGACTGGAAAGCAAGTTTCGAGTTGCAGTTTTGGTTCATCACTGAAGATTTGTTCATGAATGTCACAAGATTGTGACCAGAGACATTTAACTTGTTCTTACTGGACTTGGTGTATAAGTAATAATGCCATAAAGTCAATTTTATTTACCAGGATTCGTTGGGTTGATAAAAGATTTGAGAGAATACATTATTGTTTGTCTTTATTTGGTTAAAACAATGCACGTCTGAAGCCATTCAAAAAGAGGATGATCATGTGACCTGTCACATCTCGCGAGATTTCTTTTAAAGGCTGAGATCTCGTGCCGAAGCCAGAGATTATCAAGTTTAGACCTTATTTCAGTTCCCTTATAAAATTATAATTTCATTATCATGCGCTTCGCGCACTTATGAAATTTACAATTATTGCGGTGTCCCATGCCAGTAAGTCTGCTACTGTCTATACGGGGGTGTTCTCCCTAGTCGGTTCACGGAAGTGTTCTTCCTTGGTCGTCTTGTAATATGGGGGTATTCCCTCTGGTGTGTTAGGTGTAGGATGTGTAGTAGCTTACTAGGTAACATCAAATAGCAATTGTATACCGTAACATCTTTTGTTCTCATATTGGTAAATTATAACCTGTTGAAATTAGGAACACTGTTTTTGCTCTATCTGATAAAGGTAAAGTATTATTTTGGGTAAGGTTCTTTTAATAAATATTCATTCTGTTGGGCCATGTATAGGGTATTGTTGAGAAAAATATCTTGTGTATAAGAGTGAAAACATTGAGATTGTCATCGAAATTATATAAAATCATAATATTAATATATATATATTCAATGCCCTATTAAAATAATGTTTTAAACAAGACATCAGTCATCATCCAATACATGTCTTTCATTGAGAATAGTAACTTATCCATCACTAAATGAAATAAGTAAGAAATAAGTATTTTTTATCCTTATACAAAATGAAGTCAAAGGCATTTTTAGAAATTTGTTTTAAATGTGAAAAATTTGTATTATATCATAACGTGTTTTCTGCTGTGCTACTCACGTAATAATTACCAATAACAAAAAACAACTGTTCACGCAGATGTAACAGTTCCCATGTGAGAATTGATTGTGGCGAAAATACATCCGGGTTCTCACGTTCAGTATTATGAGGCGAGAAAAGCTGCATGCTGTTACAGTGTAGGATTATGCGCACATCATCGTTTCATTCATTGTCTTACATAATTAAAAATAGAAATTGCATGACGATTAACTAAACTACAACCTTATTAAAATATGATCTATTTGCTACATTACGATACGCATGTAGATCATACCAGCTCAGTTATAACAGCCGTCAGAGAATCCTTTGACTCAGCCAATCAGCGACTTTGCCCCGTGGCTTGGGTTGCTGGTGACGGGTATTCATATCTAATCTTCGAAAAACGAACATTTCCGACCATTTCTAAATGTCGACAACAAATATTTCCTGCCATGTCAGAATGAATTACTCAAACTGTGCTTTATATCGCTCCTATCTATTTGGTGGGCCAAAAAAACGTCCACGTAAATACTTTTATGTTATCATTATCGAAGAAATCACCGTAAATGGGGCAAATTCAAACAGCAAGCTGTAGATGCTATTTTTGGAAACGTAACGTTATATAAACGTTTCCCTTTAAATCTTATATGAAACGATTTATGCTCATTAAATTCGTTGTATTTTGTAGCCATAAATATACTGACACAAATGAGAAGACAAGAACTGGCATAAAAACATTAGAGAAAGTCTTGTTTAGCTGATATCACACTAATTCGATGTACATATGCAAATTAGAAAGAATCTAGTTCTGTCAAATACTCAAACATTACAATTGAATTAGTGAATGTTACGACCTATGCAAATTACCTAACATTGCTTTTTGGGAAAATTGAAAGGTCATAAGTTATTTTATCATTTGGGCTGTACTGTGTTAAATCGCTTTAATCTTTTGAATTGTCCTTTAAGAGACGTACGATTTGATTGGTGGATGAAATCTTCCTCACATCAAGCAGTCAAAGGTTACCCTGACGGCTGGACTTACGGGGCCTTGTGAGATCTTTAATCTGCGTAACGTAGTGAAGCAATTAAGATATCATTTTAATGAGATTGAACTAAACTACAGATTTGTTAAAAGTTTGATATGTTTGAAGGATGTTTAGTATGTTTAATATAATATTTGACCGCAAACTGAAAATGCTCAATCTGGGCCATGGCTAGTGACAACAAAGCTGATTGTTATACCCCCGCTACGACGTAGTCGGGGGTATATAGCGCTCCGCGTGTCCGTCCGTCCGTGCGTCCGTGCGTCCGTGCGTCCGTCCGAAATCGTTTCCGGAGCATTACTCAAAAACTATACCACTAAGAAACTTAAAATTTGGTATGGAAGTAGCCTATATGGTGCTGTGGTGCCTTTTAGGGGTTTCAGCTCAATGGTCCAAATAATTTTTGAAATTTTGACCAAAAACGGTCTGATTTTTGGACTTTGTCTCGTTTCCGGAGCATTTCTCAAAAACTATACCACTTAGAAACTTCAAAGTTGGTATGGAAGTAGCCTATATGGTGCTGTGGTGCCTTTTAGGGGTTTCAGCTCAATGGTCCAAATAATTTTTGAAATTTTGACCAAAAGCGGTACGATTTTTGGACTTTGTCTCGTTTCTGGAGCATTACTGAAAAACTATACCACTTAGAAACTTCATATTTGGTATGGAAGTAGTCTATATGGTGCTGTTGTGCTTTTTAGGGGTTTCAACTCAATGGTCCAAATAATTTTTGAAATTTTGACCAAAAACGGTCAATTTGTTTTACTTTGTCTTGTTTCCGGAGCATATATAAAGACCAAATGACTTGCACACTTCAAATTTGGTATGGAAGTATACAGTCGAACCTCGGATACCCAGACTCCGAGTATCCATAAATCTCACCTTACGGACAAAGATTTTTCAAACAATGTGTCTATATTTCTTAAGAAAAATGACCCAGTTAACAGGACGATTTGCTATCCTTTTAGGGGTAATTCCAGGGTTCCCAGAATTTTATTCAAAAACTACATAGTCGGGGTTGTTTTGAAGTGAAATAGTTTTTAGGGTTGCAAGATCATTGTGTTCTAAGTCATAATCATTCAACGAGTAATTTTCATAAATTTTCAAATTAATGTTACGTGAAGGCGGTCAAACTACAGGCGGGGGTATGTGAGCCGCGCTCACTTTTGCCTTGTTTTTTATGTTAAGGGACTTTGTTTGGTGACGTCACTCAAAAACTATACGTTATTGCAGAATAAATGTTGGGCAGCGCCTTTGATCTTTACATTAACAATACTGAAATAGAATATGAAAAACTTTTTAGATAGGTAAATAAGAATGATATATAAAAGAATATATCTGTCTTACAGTTTCACTACGGTAACGGCTGTGCTTAATGAACTGATCAAGCTTTTTTGTATTTTTTTATTGTTTGAAAGCCAGATACCTTTATTTTCAGTTAGCAACATGAAAAAGACATATTTGAAATTAAACACTTCACAGAAAATCAATGAGTCAGAAAAGGAAGGTTCTTCTTTGACATTATTTAAAGAATATATTATTTGAAACTCAACCTCACAGATAATTCTTCTACTTCAGAGATGGCTCGATGTATCTTGTTCTGGAATATCGCCTCAAGTTTGCTTGTGATTGGATCTTGTACAAAAAGGCTCAAGCAGAAACCAACAAGGTCCAAGTGATCCAGAATTATGTTGAATCTCAAGAGAATGGTGACAAAGATAGCCCTGAAGGCAAGACAATCGATGCATTTATAATGTTCTCTACTATTACTTCTACTACCCCAAGACCTAGATATGTTTATGAAATGACAATAAGGTCAAACACGACCACAAAAACAGGAATCACAATGTTCCAAACTGTCATGTCTATTGCTTATGATCGACAATCCAAAACTCTTTTCTGGTCTGAGAAAGGAGGAATATTTAAACACGTAGTGGAAGTTAACTCAAAAAAGGAGAAAATATCGAATGAAAATTATGTTAAACAAATGAATATTTACAAGAAAGAATTGGTGTTCTCTACCAGTTCATTCTGCAAAAAATATTACACCTTTGATCCCTTGAAAAGAAATAAAAAGAGAGTTTTGCTTAATTTGGCATCTTCAAGGAATTATAAACTTGTGATAGATGGCGATATAGCATGTTGGGTAACAAAAGTATCAGGTTATTCAATCAACTGTGTTGAGATAACTTCTAAAAAGCAAATTTACAATGTGAAAGTTAACCTGGTGTATGACTTAACCTTACTCGTGACATCTGATTCTGTTATGGTTCTCTATACAGAGCTAGATAGAGGTAAGAGATATAGCGTTCGGATTGTCGACATCAAAGGAGAACAAATCAGGAAAACAAAAACACTGATTCACAACGAGAGAAAAAGAAACTTGAAGATTGCGCCTGGTCTTCTTGCCTTTTCTTTCCCTGGGTCCAGCAAAGTGGAAATTTGGGAGATTGATAACAATGGTCTTCTGGGTAACCAAACATGTTCAACTAACTTACCAGGGTACCGCTTTTCATTATCTGCAGTCTCTGTGTTTCTTCTTTGAAGATACATTTATAACAGATTTGAAACACAAGCAGTGTCGTAATTTCCATATCACTTTGGCCGTCTTTAAATGACCGTTGATCACAGTGTATGTGTGTATGTATGTTCAGTTATTACACATGTGTGTGGAAAAATAAGAAGATCAGTTTTCCAAATGTGCATATGTGTACATTTCCCTTGATACCGCTGTTCAAGCAAGCGCTCAAGGCTTTGTGACGCTTTCCTGACCATAAGATCATTCAGAATTATACATGTGCATTATGGCAAAAGTTGTCTCCCATATTTTGCCGCTAGTGGCGTTTTAAAAAAAATGCTAGCTGTTGCTGTAAGCTTTTCCCTTTTTATACCGAAATTAAGACAAATTCACTTCGATAAGTCGATATTCAATAACGTGAGTGTCCCCCATACGTGTCACACAAAGCCTGGCATCGTCGTGGCATGCTGTCAATGAGAGTTTGGATGATACGGATGGGTATCCGACGTCACTCCTCATCAAGGGATTGAAACAACTTGTCCAGGGTTTGTGGTGCTTGCAGACGATTTGTCACCCTACGCCCCAAAACGTCCCACCATTCTTCAATTGCATTCAGAAAAGCACTTTTTTATGACTGTGGCAGTGTTTGGATGTTGTTTGATTCAGGAAATTCATTGAAAAATGTGGACACATTTTAGCCTAGCATTGTCCTGTTGCAGTTCAATGTTTGAACCTTCCTGTTAAAATATCGGATGAGCAACAGGATTAAGGACTTTATTCACATAACGCTGAGCATTCAGACTTCCATCAACTCGATTAAGAGGTGTTCGGCGCAATCACTCTCCACACCATTATCCATCCACCTTCAAACCTGTCAATTTCCTGAGTTGTTGCGTCACTAAAACGTTCCCGACGTCTCCCCAAGACTCTTGTACGGCCATCATTAAATTCCAGACAAGCCAGGATTCATCTGTGAAAAGTGTGTAACGCCATTGACGTCTGTTTCGACCATGATGTTGCACTGCCCAACGTTATTAAAGTTCACGGTGAATTTTGGGTAAGGCAAATTTGCTTGCGTGTGAGTCGATTCTTTAACCCAGCCTCTTTTTAGCCATTTCAGGCAGTTGCTGTACTCAGTCTTACACCAGTCGTTCTTCGGAATTCACTACTTAGAGTCGCCCATAATGAAAAAGTGAGCAAAAAAAATGAATGGCGTAGGAGTAAAATTTGTACTTAACCGGCCGAGCGTAGTTTTTTTATTGTTTCTCTTTTTCTACCGTTTTTACGAATCAAAATTATCTTGGGTAAGAAAAAGAATAACCAACTTGATGCTCGGAATTACGGATTATTTGTCCCTCGTGAATTATTGTGTCAAACTCCTCGCTGAAGCTCGGAGTTTATCACAATAATAAACTCAGGACAGATTATCCGTAATTCCTCACAAATCGTTGATTATTCTTATAGTAGTTTGTTTCAATTGTTTCTTGCAGTCTATCTTGATAAACATTTTAATTTCGGATCTTTTCCTGACTTAATTTTTCGACAGGGGCAATTACCCGTATTATTTGTTTCCATATAAATGTTTGCACAATGTAGGAAGCACCAAAATATCATGTTTTATTTGTTTTTTAAAGAGAACCTACTGTATAATCAAAATCCCATAAATATTAAAATAAAAAGTGAATTAAAAGTAAATATCAGGATTTTTGAAACATACAACCAACACAATAGAGTCATTTAGTTTAACCTATACAATGTTTTTGCATCATTGCTTGCAAATTTCATTGTGATGTCATCAAATTCTAGCGGCTCATTAGGGAGTTGCCGGAAGGTTTATCTTCAGAAAGGAGGGCGTGTGTTATTAAGATATTGAGTTGATGTGTGTTCTGTGATGAAAGAAACCTTTTGAGGCTTATTTTAAAGCCGTCATGTTTGCCCTATAATGATGGACAAGAGAAGGGCGGCTTCGAAGATATGAAATATTTTAAGATCGATACTGAGTAAAGGATAGAAGATAGGGTTCACTTACAAGACAATCTAGTTAAAACTAGATGTAATGTTATCGTCCTAAATCGGCCAATGAAAAAGAACTGGCTGATCTCTTTGAATCGGGCGTCGTTAGGGTTTATATTGCATTTTATACATTATGAGCATAAATATCAATGATTTAATGTATGACGTATTGGAAATAAACATTACAGCTAGCTTTAACTAGATTGGCCGATTCTAACAGCTTGTATTAACGAGATTGTCCGATTCAAAGGGATCAGCCAGTTCCTTTTTCATTGGCTGATTTCCGCGCATGCGTGACACGGACCAGGTGGGTTAGGAGCTTGATGTAACGTAAGGATTTAGGACGATAACATTATGTACAACTAGTTTTAAAGGGGCAGTAGCACGTTTTTAGGGGGAATATAAGGTGATGTCAGGAAAATGAAAATTAATGGTTCCAATTGGAAGGCAATGTATTTAAACTAAATGATGCAGTAATAATTCAAATATATAACGTAAAGTTTAGCCATGCGATTCCTTTTTCTTACACAAAATGAATTAAAGGTGTTCACAAAAAAATGGCCGCCAATGGATTTTATGTGAATCTTTATACTTTGTCCTCTGACTATGGATGATTGGTTTGTGTTATGAGATCTTTGACACTGTCAAAATAATACATTTAACATTAACTTACAATTATCAATGAAAATGTTAAAATATAAAATTCTCAAAAAAGGTGCTACTGCCCCTTTAACTAGATTGCTCACAAGATAAATGTTTCTAGTTTGGGCAGAGAAAGAAACACTTAACCATATGACAAGCCCTTCTTTCTGGTTCATGAACTCTAGGATAATTTCTTACCTGAATGCAAGAAGAAGGAAGTGATTAAAAGACCATATAAAGACATTTTATATATTTATTGCCAGAAATCATCAGCATGAAGACGTTCGTCTGTTTAAAAAAAACAACTCATAAACGTTTTCTAAATCATCTCCAATAAAACTCATAATATATTCATATGTTCGTACGAAGATCGTGACATTTTAAAATGATAAATGGAAATAGGCTTGTTTTAAGTTAAATGGCCAGTTTGAGCGGGTATATTTTGTTCCATAAATATTCGGGAGGGAATTCCCTTTTGCACACGACACATCACTTTTTATATATTCTATTTGTTTTCTATTTTCTATGTTTATAACTTTGTCATGTTTGATTATTATCAGTTTTAATCTGCACTTCAAAACAAACAAATAGCGAAAATAATCGAAGCCCTTGACAAACACTACCATTCGAGAGGTGTATTTTTTGTGGAAACGAAATTCAGGAGTACTTTCCTGTTAACAAATATATATGATTTTTACATGATAATATCAAATCTATAATCATCAGGTTAACATCTCAGTTATCATGATTTAACAATTTGACAAAAAATAAAGTGTATCGCTCAAAAAAGAAAAACATCATGAAATGAAGCCAATCCTGGGAGCTATGAACGTGGAATGCATTACTACCACAAAACATTGTCGTAACTGATAACTTTTTTTGTGAATTATTTGTAAACATGTTCCTCTTCTATCACTCAATTAATTATTTCTTAATTTTGTTAATGAATTACCATAATACAGCAAATTTGTTTTCTAGCAATGCTAACGTTTCAAAATGGCGGATGAAAGCCTGTAGTATGTTCATGGCGATTGTCAACTGATTGTATGGTCGTACATTTTGTCAGCAATATGTTTTCATCAAACTTTTCTCTACCAGAGATACGACTTTCAATAAAATAATCCGAGACTAAACCGCAATGTTTTGAACCTGAGCCATATGATGTCCTGTGACTTTCATTTTCTAACCCTGCGTTGTTTCCGACAAAGCGCTTTACAGAAACTGTGTCACTGTCAGTAATTGATTCCAATGTGTGAGTAAGATATAGAAAATATCTTAAAATGTCCATGCGCTGAGATTTCAAGTATATACGAGGGGCGTTCAATAGGTGTTGCAAGCGGGGCATTGGTGTTTACATAAACAGTGTCAGCTTATAGCAGGTGTTACTATAGTCAAAACATAACATTGACACATGTCAAAACAATTTCTAGACATAACAATTATTTAGATATAATAGCTGCGCTGACCTAGGGGTCTCCATAATCATGGATTCTCTCAAACATGAACCACGCGCTGTGATCAAGTTCCTTACTAAAGAGGGATGCAAAGCTACAGAAATACATAATCGTATGTGTAATGTGCTGGGTAAGGATGCTCCTAACTTTTCAACAGTTTGTCGCTGGTCTCTTCAGTTCAAGCGGGGCAGGGAGTCCTCAGACGATGACCCACGGTCAGGCAGGCCATCTGAAGTCACCCGACCAGAATTATTGCCGCTATCGAAAGACGAATTTTAGCTGACCGCCGTGTTAAAGTTTCTGAACTGTCTTTGGAATTCCAGATATCAGTTGGAAGTGTTGAAAAAATAATTCATGACCATCTTGGTATGTCCAAGGTATCTGCAAGATGGGTACCCAGAAACCTCACAGCACAAGATCGCCAGAAAAGAACCGAAAGTTGCATGGAGCTCCTGGATCGGTTTAATGCGGATGAAGCCAGGTTTTTGTCTCGTCTGGTGACAGGTGACGAAACCTGGATCCACCACTGGGACCCGGAAACTAAACTGGAATCCAAGCAATGGAAGCACCCGAGTTGTCCGCCTCCCCTGAAGTTTCACACTCAACCATCAGCTGGCAAGGTTATGGCGACAATCTTTTGGGATGCAAAAGGCATATTATTAATTGATTACTTGCCAACCAAAACTACAATGAATGGTCAATATTATGCCAACCTAATGCAAGAATTGCGAAAGACAATTCGACAGAAACGCCCTGGAATGTTGACACGTGGTGTTCTGATTTTGCATGACAACGCTCCAGTCCACAAGTCAAGAGTTGCACAGGCTGCTATACGTGATTGTGGATTCGAACAGCTTAACAGCCAACCCTACAGCCCAGACCTAGCCCCCAGTGACTACTTCCTGTTCAGAAACCTGAAATCCGTCCTACGTGGAAGGCACTTCCGGGATAACGAAGACGTCAAAGCTGCCACAGAGGCGTGGTTAGGAAGACGGAAGACGGAAGACTTCTACAAAAGCGGCATCAAAAGCCTTAAAGAGAAATGGAATAAGTGTATTGAGGTGAAGGGAAACTATATTGAAAAATAAAAGTAAAAAATTTACTACGCGATATGGTTTTATATTGAAGTTGCAACACTTATTGAACGCCCCTCGTACATGAAGGGGCCAATATACAAATGTTCCATTAAATTCTTTCGAATAGAATATCACTTTTACCGACTCATTATCTTCTTTTCAGGCAATTTTTGCTTGTGAAAAAAAATTATATGTGCATATTTTTTTTTGGTAACAGTTTCTTCAATTTTAGGAGGTATATGGAGATATATAGTGATGATATTTGCTCAGGAACCTCAACAATTGAAATATAAAAAAAATAACTTCGTATCAGATTGAGTTTTCTGAAATGTGACAGTTTGTATAACTTTTGTAGGAAACACCAATTTCGAGTAAATGGTTTCCATTCGTTTACAAGAATATATTGCTTGTATTTAATTTATGTATGTGCACACATGTATACTGTTACATCATTAATCGCTACATCAAATCACAGTTTGTGTAAGTCTATAGCCTATAGACTTACATAAGATATTATTTTGTAACTTGTCACAAAATTCAAGTGACAATCGGAAAAAAAACACTTTACGTCTCATATGAATGAATTGTAAGAAACAAAACGAAAGTGGCTTTGTGTTCTCTGGCATTCAGAAACCTAGCTTGACTATTACGTTTTTCGTTTATGTTTTCAACTTCACAGTGTCTGGTGAAAACACTTGTCGCAAGTTCAGACGTAAGCTCATCTAGCCAATAGCAAGTAGTCAAGCGAAATCGTTGTGTATCAGTATCTAAGGGGAAACAACTCTTGTGAATAATGTTTTCATTATGATTGGCGCTTTATTTATTTTTTTGAAACTTGAAAATGTAATTGTCTGATGAATACGAACTTCATGAACATATGAACTTCAATCAGCATATGAGGTATTTTGTAGCTTATCAAAAACCAAATAAAATTTTAAGACAGATACTCTGTGTCACTTTAAAACGCATGTTATATGACAGTTTGAATCCAAACTGAGGGTGACACCAATGTGCACATTTGATTTTTATGATATTTGCCCGTTTTGAAAATTGAAAGACAAAACAGATTATTGACATGCGATAATTTTATTATCATCAAATAAAGTTTTTGTGTTAATGCATAGTCCGGCTAGGGTTGAAGGCTTCCACCGATTAGGCCCCTGAAACAGAACAAGAAGCATGAGTCAATCTTTGGTGGGTAGTGATAACAACAATCTCGATAAATCAAGTTCTGTATGGCTTCACTACGTTAGCGTTTAGATCTCACAAGGCTCTGTTAATGACGTCACAGATCAATCTGACCGCTCGATTACTGGGGCCTTGTTAGATCTATACGCTAACGTCGTGCAGCAATATCGATCTTGATTTATTGAAATTCATCCTCGATAATCCAGCGCTTTTGTTCCGATAAATCTACGCTACAAGCCCTGGAAAACTTCACAGGGTTTACCTCAAACCCAATTACCTCCCTTTGCAAAGACCCAGCAAAACGCTTGCTTTCTAACAACCAATGAGATCACTTCTAAAACCAGCTTTCTATCTCTTACTTTGCCTTTCTTTCCGTCTTTTCCCTGTCTACTCTTTTTTGCATAGCAACACCCACCTGTAAAATAGCTGAAAAATAGCTTCCCAACTCACTCACTCAATTGATGTCGCGAACGGTCGAGTTGTTTACGCACTTGTTGTAAGCGTTTCGTTTCTGATTGGATAACATGTAGACAAAGGGAGGTAATTTAGTAACCCCCGTAAAGTTTTCCAGGGCTTGTAGTGTAGAGTTATCGGAACAAAAGCGCTGGATTATCGAGGATGATTGAAATTGTGATAACAAGGAAATATTGACAGCACTGCTTACGGTATACATTACTTTTAAACCCCCAAAAGAAGACCTGTAATGAAAGGTGAAGTAAATTTTTCAAACAATCTTCAAATTGACCTAGCCTCTTGACTTGAGGTCGAACTTAATTATCCTTAAGAAACATTGTTGAACCATTTATTTGATATTGTAAAAACATAATATATTTGAAGGCCTTTAAGAAGATGTATTCATTGGAATATCCTCTCTCATGATCACATACCATCGTATCATTCCGTGGAGTTAGCAGTAACCCCAAACTAGCCATGATTTGTCATAATATAGATAATGTTATGTCATAGTTACCGCCCGACGTTAGGCCGAGATGTTCATGAATCGCGTGCGCGAGGGTTCATCTAACTTGAACCAGAGGTCAAACTCGGTAACTATTTTTTACCGTGTAATATTCTTTATATATTGATAATCTATTTTTGAAAATATTGGTACCAAATGTTTATCAAATAAAAAAATGTGTAAGCTGTTTTCATATCAAAATGTGCTTGAACGGTTCCGCACGGATTTCACGTGCAGCACGAGAGGCACATGCCAATGTCAGCGACTTAAATTGAAATATACATTGTTTCTCCAATTAGAGTCAATGTCTCGCCTTCTCAAAATATCAAAGGAAGATTTCCGCATTATCAAAACTGATGTCATGTTGAAATTGGATTGATATAGCGTTGAGTTAGAGTGTAATAATAGATACTGCTTCATTAAAATATTCTTTTATCCAAATCTAATCGAATCTACTACAGCGAATTATATGCCGAAAGAGTTTATGCAGATACCAACCGTCGCCTTTGCAAAACTAAGTAGTTCAGTTGAATGTTTTCGACATCAAGGAAAACAGGAGATGAAGTGTCAGAGGAAAGCTAAATGTTGATTTCTAACTTACGAGGGGTTGAGGTAAAGGACATGTGAAATCCGTCTCTTCTGACTGAACCATCTGTGCTTAGCTTCATCACGAATCTTCCGTTTGAGGCTGAAAATTAAAAACAAAAATAGTGATTATTGTCAAATGATGATAGTAGCACTTTCGTCAATTGTTGGTTCATTTCATTGGTGACAAAAAAGTATTGACTTGAGTGCATGCTAATGTAAACAAATTATCAACCCCGTAGAGTTCTGCATTTTATGTATTTTATTTTTACAACGTATACCTATGAATATAAAGCCACGCCCATTGCATATAACTTACAACTGCTTGACGCAAGAAATCAACCAAATGACTTACAACTGCATGAATATATATGTAGCAGGATTGAAAATCCAATATTTTCACTTCTAGCGGTATTCGAACCTGGAACCTCCGGCTTCAGAGTCCTACACTCTTCCTGTTCGATTTAAGAGATATCCCTCCAGATGAAGCTAGTAGGAATGATTTTGACCTAACCCTGTCACATATTTCTAACATGACACGAAAACTAGTTTGAAAATACTGCGTTCTGATTGGTTACTCATAAACATTTTGGAGTAATTATTTCGCCGATAATCACCTCTAAATATTTACGACCACTTACGACCATATTTTTGACCTAACCCTGTCACATATATATTTATATATACATATATTTGTAAACTCACGATAGCTCTTGTTCTGGACTGATGTTCCACACAGCTTATCTTCTCCCATGGTGAGCGAGTCGTACTGACATCTGGAGGCAGCTTCAATGTCGAATCTGGAGAATCTGAAGTCCAGCTGCACTGGATGGGGAGTCAGGATGGTGTAGAAACAAACCTCGTTGTTCAGGTAACCGCCAGGGGGCGTTGCGAAGGAACCGGAAGTACCGTTGATGGTGGCGTTGCAATATTCTGAATGTGGAAATGACTTGGTTCAAGGAGAGGATTCTGCTTCTGAGGCGTGACAAAATACTTTTCACCACAATACCTTTATCTTGAAGAGACACCTTAGGGAAGGGATTCTTATTTGTTGACATTTCTTAATTAAACATATTTGGTCAAACTAACATCACAAAATACCCGGAAAGACATAATGATGTTTGATTCTGTTTGATATTACTTTAATGATTAGTCTTGTGTCATATTTTGCATGTTTAGATCATGAGTTTCATGTTTAGATTCTGTTAGCTATGTCCTTTATGATAAGTCTTGTGTCGGGTTTTGCATGTTTAGATCATGAGTTTCATTTTTAGATTCTGTTTGATATGACCTTTATGACTAGTCTTGTGTCATGTTTTGCATGTTTAGATCATGACTTTCATGTTTAGTTCATGAGTTTCATGTTTAACTTATCTTTCATATGACCTTTATGACTAGTCTTACATCAAACGGAATACATCTTGCTCAATTAATATGTTAAGTTGCACTTACTGATTTGGTGTCTGTATTTGAAGGAGAATCCAGTTTTCTGGACGCTGTAGTCACTAGTGAAGGTCAGTCGAAGGTTACCGGAGTTGTTGTCTGGGGTAGAAATACTAGATGTTTACACAAACACATAGATAACGACTTTATATCAGAAAAAAGTATTACCAATTTCAGAAAATAAGTGATTGCAGTAAATTATTAAAGAGTTTAACAACAAAATCAAACAAGAAAGATTTTTTTTTAAATATTGCTTTAGGTTGTTTTGAGGCACTCCCTATAACTTTTACTGGACTTTGTAAATCATAACTTGTCGCTATCATTTTTTTGTTAATGGAAATATAATAGGTTTCCGACAGTTTCATAAAGACACATAGTAATTGAATACTGTTCTTATTGGACAATATCGAAGGTTAGTTGAAACGCTGCTTATGTTAATATCGACAAAGTTCAGCTTATCATTTGAAATCAAGAATATAGAAGAATATAGATATACCACTTTTCCGGCGGTCCTATAGATAATTAAAGAATATGTTACACATAAGAGTTTATAAACATTTGGCATTTACCGAAGCATCTCTTTTATTATAAAACCATTTTTGAAACTGAAGCCCCAAATACATACGTATCTTGCTAAAAGGATTCAAAATGAATTATGTATCTACTTTATATATTGTACTTATGATCGCTTATCAATTTTTATTATTTTGATACTATTCAAATATTTGAAATCATAATTCGATTCTTATAACCGTTTTAACAAAGAAATTCAAGAATCCCAAACAGATTTGTTATATAGTTCTCACGATATTAATAACATTGGTTCAAAGAAACTAAAGAAAAACAGCTCACAGGGTTGCTGAAGAGGTCCAAACTCTCATATAACTCGTCCACGACATTAATAACATTTTATCAAAGAAACTTAAAAACAACTCACAAGTCTTGCACAAAACTTGTCCATGACATTAATAACATACTGTCAAAGAAACTTAAAAACAACTCACAAGTCTTGCTGAAGGTGTCCAAACTCCCACACAACATGTCCAGGACATTATTAACATTTTTCAAAGGACCTAAAAACAACAACTCACAAGTCTTGCTGAAGGGATCCAAACTTCCACACAACTTGTCCACGACATTATTAACATTTTTCAAAGAAACTATAAAACAACAACTCACAGGTCTTGCTGAAGGGGTCCAAACTTCCACACAACTTGTCAACGACATGAGAGCCCTGGATCACGTCCAGAGAATCGTAGGTGCAATGCTCGTGGTACTCGACGTCGAAGTGGGTGAAGTTGAGGTAGGTGTCGTGAGGGAGGGAGGGGGCCTCCAGGTTGATGGAACAGTACTCGTTGCTGGAGTAATCTCCGTTACTGCCTGTACGAAGAGTGTACTCGCCTGCAGTGTCATTTGTGGTAAAGCTGCAGCCTGAAGAATAAACGGTACGCATACATGATGAGCAAATGAGATTAAGAGAAGACTATTGGTAAAGTCTTTAAAGTGTAGTGTCAGGTCATTGAACAAATCCTGAAGTATAAATACTGTTAATTAGTTGTGAGGTATGATACCAGAAGTGTCGAGTGCAAGAAGGGCTTGAAATAAAAAGGTGGACGGAAGCGCTCGATAAATCTCAAAGCAAGCAAGCACTTGTCTTATACTAGTGTTGGTGTTTTGACCAATGCAGACCATCAAAGGAAGAACTGAGTTGCCTCTGTGGTCAGAGAATGCAGAAGCTGAAGAACTTGGCATTTCGTGATAAATTTGTTCAATTCCAGATTACAGAATCTATAGTCAGATCAGATCAAAATGTTTTGTGCCCTAACATTGTGACTTGACATATAAATTAGTGACATCAAACTGCCATACAGATGAATTACGCCCTCTAGAAGCTTTCCATTCGAGTATGTTTCCAAACTTGAATTGTCTTAAAGGGGCAGTAACACGTTTTTTGATAATTTTATGTTTTAAAATTTTCACTGATAATTGTTTGTTAATGCTTATTGTATTATAGTGATAGTGTCAAAAATCTCATAACACAAACCAATTATCCATAGTCAGAGGAATAAAGTATGAAGATTCAACTAAAATCCAAGGCGGCCATTTTGTGTGAACATCTTAAATTCATTTTTTTGTAAGAAAAGGGAATCGCATGGCTAAACTTTACATTATATATTTGAATTATTACTGCTCCATTTAGTTTAAATGCATTGTCTTTAATTTGGAACAGTTAATTTTCATTATCCTGACATCACCTTATACTCCCCCTAAAAACGTGCTACTGCCCCTTTAAGTCCTGCGATCAATTTGCTCTATTTTGAGGAGCACTGGACAACTCGATACAATAGTGAATCATCATACAAGAAGATTTTTGTTCATTATGCCGAAACAGAAGCCTGAAGACAAATGGCCTAAGACAGTGTACCTCTATATCTTGGAGTTGAAGGAATGGCGGTTGTGGGCAGGACGGTTGTGTTGGGTGCCGGGGTAGTGGGGGGTGTGTCTGGAACAAAGAGTCATCATCAGCTGCAAATAAATCCCTGCATATAAACTGACATTTAGTCTCAAAAGTATTTTTCAATATTGACAATATTTTTAAAACAGTTCATGTATTTTAACAAAATGGAGCCAAGAAGATGCCTTAAGCTGAGCGATACAGACTTGCTATACTTGAGTAGACTTGGTTGGTCGTCGATTGAATATTTTTGCTTTGAATCTGGAAGCAAACGAGCCTGCAAAGTACGTGTCGTAAATAAGGCTGTACACACAAGAAAATATATATGCGTACCACTTATTTCAAATTACAAAAGACATCAAATGTAGATATAACTGAAAATCTATTGCAATATTTATAATTTAGGGAAAATGCGTATATGGATAGCGTATTATTGGTTAGGGTACATTATTACACACACAGGATTTCTATGTGAGGTTCCAATTATAGGTTCAATATCTTGAATTGGGTAAAAATGCACATATGGATAGTTTATTATTTGTTCAAGTTTATCTATACACATATTTAATTTCAATGTGAGATTCAAACGATAGGAGCATTATCTAGAATCGAGAAAAACGCGTATTATTGGTTATAGTACATAATACAGACAAAGGATTTCAATGTGAGGTTCCAATTATAAGTGCAATATCTAGAATTGAGAAAAATGCATATACGAATAGTCTGTTGTTTGTTAGTGTATTTTGTTAACACACGATGGGTTTCAATGTGAGGTTCCATTCATAAAAGTGTCTTGTTCATTATCGGTATCGGGAACTCTTAGGCCAAAGAGTCCCGACATCTGATGCAAGGACACTTTTGTTAACCTTTCCTACACACCGTTTAAAATAATTATTCAACAACATTGACATAGAAGTGAACTGAAAGTATCAATAATTAAATAAAACAATCATAACACTTTCACGTTTTGCTTGAATCAAAATATTAAAATCACCTAATAACACTGTAGAATTAAGTCGTGCCTCGTACTGGCCTCTCGGACAAAGTGTCCCTGCCATTATCCGATGCATGCCATTTACTATGCTAGTACATGTAACTATTACATACATGAAACACTGAGGAGCCGTACTCACGGACTGTGATAACATATGTGGCATGGAACCCTCCCCTTGTGACGCTACCGTCAGAGTGGAATACAGCGTCTACGTTGCCTCCTGTGATGTTGACTGAAACACGTGCATTGCATGTCAGAGGGTAAATCGAAAATCATATGAACTATTGAAATGCAACCAAACCTCCATGTGCTTGTAGTAGTGTCATTGATCAACCATCTTATATTAACCAGCAGGATAGAATAGTTTGTGATAGATCAAAAGACAATATGATGTTACATAAATGCCTAAAGTTCTTAAAAATAATAATGGTATCACGTGTTGTATTGCTTCGATTTAGCATTAATTATTGGCCATTCGATATACCTGGATTTGAATCGAACAAATATCATTTGCTGAATGTTATCTTTAAAACTTAATAGCGGTATTTTGATAAACGTCTTCTTATTTTAAGCTTTTAGGAATATCTTTTTATTTGCAATGAGAGGGTTGTGTTCCTTCAATGGCGTGTACCGGCTCGTGTTTCCTGACACCAGTCTTCTCTCATACAATCTCAACACAAAACATCGAATGAATTTAAGCTTTAAAGGCCAATGGACCTTCACCAAATAAGCTTCTACTTACAGTGCAGAGTCGTGTTCCTCCACTGGTGACCACACGCCTTCTCTGTCTGGTTTGTAGACCACACCAGCTGCAGGTAGTCGTACTGACAGTGGTTCGCCCCTTCTATATCGAAGGCCCTGAAGGTGACAGACAGGGTGTAGTTACTGGACGGACCAGCGATGGTCGTGTTGCAGTCCTGACGGTTTGGGTAGCTCTGGTTGAAGCCGGGGCTGCTGAAGTGACCACGGAGTCCGCTCAGGTGACGATTGCAGGTATCTGAGCAAGATACAAATTAAGAATATAAATAGAAAAAACGACATCTTCTTAATCAAATTGTCAATTACGGGAATCAAGACGTTCGGAGAACATTGTATATGCTTCGTCCTTCATAAGGTCGGTATTTACTTGTTTATGAAAGGCATGAGCTTTGATTAACCCCGATTCATAAAGATTAAAGAGCCACCCCGTGATTTTAACCATTTATTGCTTTGTTTTGCTTTGATACTAACGTACATGGCATAATTTATTATATACATAAAACAATCTCGCAAATTCATCTAAAAACAGCAAATATACGATAAAAAGTTATTTTGAATTAAAATCTAAAAACAGTTATTTATATTTGTGGAAGGCAAATTCTCAAGTCCAATTCACATGGATGCTAGTTATATAATCATACTTAACAGTATAAACTCGTAACTGTCATTCTGAATGCTTTCGAGAAGTTTGCAAAATTACGTCATTGTCCGGTTTTCGAACACAGATGGGTCTCCAATCTCCCTATTGCCACTATTCAACGTCGAATTTACCCACAGTTTAACTGCCACTTGTTGGACTTCGAGTTTAGTCGAGAGGAGATGTGCGAGTAATTGGCTGTAAGTAGTCATGTCTAACTATGGGGACTCGACCCGAATACTTAGTAATTTTGCAGATATTACATTGCTAGATCAGGTCATGATTTTAAGGTTTTCACGCCGGAGTTTCAGGAACACTTCCAATAACTATGATATCAAAATTGAAGCTTTTAAGACATGCTTACACAAACAGAAATTTGATTTATTTAGATAAAGAGGTAATGTTATTTCCAAACGGTGATTGTACAATAATCGGTTACATCTTAATAAAACCTGGATAATCTAAATTATGATATATAATAAAATGATAATATAATAAAATTTAATACTTTTACTCACTGTTGGATGGTATTGTCGGTAGAACGGTGACGTTGTGGTCAGGGAATGTAAAATTAGACGGTATTGTAGTCCAATATGTAACATTATGGTCAGGGATTGTAAAGTTTGGTGAACTTGTAGTCCAATATGTAACATTATGGTCAGGGAATGTAAAGTTTGGTGAACTTGTTGTCCAATAGGTTACATTATGGTCAGGGAATGTAAAGTTTGGTGAACTTGTTGTCCAGTAAGTTACATTATGGTCAGGGAATGTAAAGTTTGGTGAACTTGTCGTCCAGTAAGTTACATTATGGTCAGGGAATGTAAAGTTCGGTGAACTTGTCGTCCAGTAAGTTACATTATGGTCAGGGAATGTAAAGTTTGGTGAACTTGGTGTCCAATGAGTTACATTATGGTCTGGGAAGGTAAAGGTTGAGTTTCCGGTCGGTTCTACGGTGAAGTTGCCGAAAGGCATTCCTGGTGTGCTGAAGTCGAAGTCTTCTGGAATAGCTGTAACAGATTTTGTAACGTTAGAGCGCAAAGATTTTCTCTTTTCAGAAATTCTATAATTATGCAACATTTTGGTAACAAGAGGATGTTCTCTCAACGGTATGATAACTGATTATAGGATTCCACACCCTGTAATACACTACTGCATGAGGACGTTTGCTAGTGGCCATTACGGTTTGCCATGTTCACAATCTCAGCAATCTAATTTGTTGCGATGTTGTATTGTCCCTTTTCTTGAGTATATAAAACCTTAATTTTAGCTTCTTTGAGATGTATTCATTATAGTTTGGTAACATTTTAAGTTACGATTTAATAAAATATCAAGGTTATGGGATGTTGGAATTTACAGTGGATAAACCACAACTGATAAATTAGTAAACATACCGGATATTATTTAACCGGAAGTGATCAAGAAGGTACTTGATGCATTAAGTCAAATTGGTATCTTAGGGTGGAAAAGTTCAGTTCCCTCGTGCTTCACTCTAATGGCATATATCGTTCAGATCCGTCTTACCAAAATCAGATTCTCACACAGTTTTAACTACAAGGAAACAATTTGAGCTAACGTGTTGAATGATAAAACTCCTGGGCAGATAATCAATTGAAGGAACAAAGTATCGATAAAACGCTTGGCCAGGTCAGAAACTTGACAAATGTACATACTTTAATTTGACTTGTGGACATGTTGCAGAAAACCAGCGTTTCGACATTATACGTCAAGGAGGTTAAGTGATGCTTTTAGTCAAGATGTTACTTTAATACTTGGATCATGAGTTAATCTTTAATTAGAAGATTTACTTTGAGATGAAGATTTAGTTAACCTGGATATATGAAGTAATCGAATTTGACACCTCGACCAGTCACAGAATTGTCGCTGTGGAAGCAAATCTTGAACCATCCAGTTGAGCGGACTGAAACAAATAACTTTGTCATTGGCTTCATTAAATCAACACGATCTTACAATAGTTTTGAGAATTAACCAAAGAACACGTGAGTATTTAATTTTAGCCCTTGTTAGTGGTTTCATTTGACACCAATGAAGACAAATATTAGTTTAATGCTTTCAGAAACCCTACCAAAGTGTTTCTAAATTGATTAGGAATAACGTACATGTTTTAGTTCTAATAACTGTTTATAAAATTGTTTGGAACAATTCCAAAAGATACAGTTTCTTCCCATTGGTCTTCTTAAATAAACGGGTTTTTAAATGTTTGTTTTTAAACAAGACCAATTGTGCAATGTTCTTTGAAACGGTCAAGACGTTCGTTCTGAAATTTCGCCAAAAATGCTAAAACTATGGGCCATTTTGAAGAAATTTTTGTATTACAATAATTCTTACAACATCGACGAAATCTTTTTTTTATATACAAGACTACTTCTGCAATGTTTGAAACGTTTCTCCTTAAATTTTAGAATATTGTTTTTTTGCAATAATATAGCAAATATCTCACAATTCTTGTCGTCGGTCCTGTTTCCACAATCTTTATCCACTTGGCCATTCGAGCCCTCGTACGAGACGTAATCATAAATACACTGATCATGTAACTCGACATCGAAATATTCGAAATGAAGTTCGACTTCGAAGGGTTCGCCCACCAGCGTGTGGGGACTAAACGTGAAGCAGCACTGCTCATTGTTGTTGTAGTTTTGTCCGTTTCCGATCTGTATCATGCCCATATCATTATCTATGTTTCTATTTTGGCATCCAGAACCTGCAAAAAAGAGAATTGTTTCAAGCTATAGATAGTACATTATTTAAGCTATAAAGTCATGGTACAGAAGCATTGACAGGTTTTCAACATGTATTTTACTAGATTATCTTACTTTAGTTATTTATGAAAAACGATTAAGGTTAAAATGTTAATATACATTATGTTTCAAATCGAAGTTATGTTATATACAATGATATTAATCAATAAATGGTCTTTTCTTACGCTATACTTACTTCATTCTGTCACGCCCGGTCTTAATATATGATACTTATTTAGAAATGTAGTGTTACTTCATCTGAAGCAATCTTTACAAAATAAAAATTACTATGAGATGATTAAATGATCTGTTTTGTCGCGGTTATTATCCTTAAAGGGACAGTAGCACGTTTTTTGATAATTTTATATTTTAAAATGTTCACTGATAATTGTAAGTTAATACTTAAGTATTATTTTTACATTGTCAAAAATCTCATTATACAAGCCTATCATCCATAGTCGGATGACAAAGTATGAAGATTCACACAAAATCCATTGGCGGCCATTTTGTGTGAACACCTTAATTCATTTTGGGTAAGAAATATCAGTCCCATGGCTAAACTTATTTACCGTATTTCCTCTAATACAACCCGGGCCTCCATTACAACCCGGGCCTCGAATATAACCCGGGGGGTAAGGGGGTGCTGACATTAATACAACCAGGGTCTCGAATAGAACCCGGGGTCTCGAATAGAACCCGGGTCTAACATAAATACTGGTATAATATGTCGATAGTATATACTTCACGGAAATCGTATATTGCAGGGATTGATGCGGATTTTGATAAAAGAATGAATATCAACAGAAATGCCACGAGATATGTAGAACTAGATCAATAATTTTCCATGAAAACGCCATTCCTAGAAGATTTTGAAACGTCAATTCAGACCTGAAGAAATACAACCCGGCCTCCATTATAACCCGGGCCTCGAATAGAACCCGGGGGGTAAGGGGGTACTGAATGAAATAGAACCCCGGGGTTGTATTCGAGGAAATACGGTATTTGAATTATTACTGCTCCATTTAGCTCAAATGCTTTGTCTTTCAATTGGAACCATTAATTTTCATTTTCCTGGCATCACCTTATATTCCCGCTAAAAACGTGCTACTGCCCCTTTAACCAACTTGTACGTATACATAAACAAGAAAATGTCCTAGTCATGAAACAGTTAAATTCCATATAACAAAATAAAACTTTCTCGAGCAATAAGTATTAGTTGCATTATTTGTTTCTCAGATCAATATTTAAACTAACGTTATAACTGTCTTACTCGATTTACTTTTACTCTACAAATAATTGATGAATAATTAGAAGGAGAATGCATGAAAATGTAAGATTTTTGTTATTGCGTACATGTATACGTTTTGAGGTGTATTTATTCTCCGTCGTCGAATGTTACAGAGGATATTATATGAGCGACCATTGAATATATTATGTTTACCACAAGAGTGCCTAAAGATAAGTATTTCCCGAGCGAGAACATATATTCTGTTTATTACCGTAGTAGCAAAAAATTCTCAAAATCTTCTTTCAACCATAAGCGAGCTAGCCGCCGTTGGCCCTTATAAAACGTAACATCATAGGCAAACCAGGACATCAAAGATTTGTTGTTAACATAACGTCATATAATGAAAAAAATCTGTTTTGCCCTAACGCATCATATGAAAACTATGAACCCTGATATCACTATTTCGTATGTAATAAATGATAAGTAGAATTTAAATATATTCACAATAAAGAAGATGTTACGCAGAAAATATTGTTTTGCTTATGATTTACTCACTACTAGTGGTTTGTCTTTTCGCCCTGGGACGGCCATCGGTGAGAGCCAGAACGAGGCTGAACACCAAAGCGAGGCTGAGGATCATTCTTGGAGAATCCATGTTGAATGTCTACTGGGATGTTGAGTGTTCCTCCCTTTTATACATTTACTTCTATAAACATCTGTACGTGAAAATATTAAATTACTTACAATAGTTCGATTTTGTGAGAAAAAAATGCAAGTCTGCAATATTTTGTTAACAAGACGACTTGATTTCCTCTCACCTGTGAATTAGTGATATTTTGATAAACAGATGTGGTCTCACCTGTGTAATTTAACGCTACAGGTGTGACATGAAATACCGTTTTACAAAATATTCACATTGTACATTTGGCATTAGAGGAACGTGTGTTATGATCATAGTATGGAGAAAATGTTATTCAAAATTGCAAAATGTTTGCCCTTTTTACCGTTTAGCGACATAGAGTATTTTTTTAAAGTTTATGGACCGTCGATAAATTCAAGAAAATCATTAAAACTGTTTTGTACTTGATTAAATTGATGTTATTTGACGTGTTTATCGTTTAAAACGGGAAATTCTTGGTTCTATGGCATGTAAATTATATTCATATTTTCTGTCGATGCAGCTCCACCTAACAATAATTCAATTATCGTTTTTTTAGAAACATTTATGATATTACGTTTAACTTACTGGCGTTCACCAGTTCGTGTGATTGATCAAACTGTATTATAGTTTTAATTTGCTGAATCGGTTATCATTTAACGAAAAACAATAATAATTGTGAAAATTGACATTGGCAACATTTGACATATATAAGTTCAATTTTCTATGGATGACCAACTTCTTTATTCACAGAATAGCAACGTTTTGGTAAAAATCCTCGTACCGTTATCAAGAATCTATACTGAAACGTTGCTATTCTGTGAATAAAGAAGTTGGATATCCATAGACTCGTGCACGTTATTTCCCTACCATGTATAGAACGCCACTCAAACAATTTGACAGAAATTACCACGAGAAAATACTGTATGTCCCTCGAAACTATTTACCAAGATTTCTGCGTTTAGTTTCATCGCATGGTGGAAGAAACTTCCTGTATCAAGACAGTGTTTCTTCAGATACCGGGTAATCAATTCAGAAATGGAGATTGCTCAAACATTAAAAAAAAAAACCATTGTTTCTGTAGCTCAACAGGCTTCAAACTTAATTTTGCTGTAGGGTTTTTGGCAATGTGTTTTCCCCCTTTGTAGGGGCCACAGGGTCACATATCTTAGAGTTAAGTATAGAGAGAGAGAGAGGTTCACCAAGTCCTTTTTAGGGGTCATAGGGTCACCAAAACTGTATATTATAATCATTCTTTCAGTTTCTAGGTCTGTTACTTCTGGAGAAGAAAATTAAAATATGTGTCAAGGGCATGGCCCTTATAAGGGGCCATGCCCCATCAAAGCTATAAATTATAATCCTAACTAGTCAAGGAGTCTGTACACAATGTTTCAGCTTTCTAGGTCTTATCCTTCTAGAGAAGAAGATGACAATAGGCTTTAAGGATGTGGCCCCTGTGACCCTTATTAGGGACCACACGGCCACAAAAGCTATAAATTATAATCCTGACTAGTCAAGGAGTCTGTACACAAAGTTTCAGCTTTCTAGCCTTATGCTTCTGGAGAAGAAGATTAAAATAGAGTTTAAGGGCGTGGCTCCTGTGACCCTTATTAGGGCCCAAAGGCCACAAAAGCTATAAATTATAATCCCCACTAGTCAAGGAGTCTGTACACAAAGTTTCAGCTTACTAGGCCTTATGCTTCTGGAGAAGAAGTCGAAATTCCACGGAGTGTACGGACAGACGGATGGACGGACGGACGCCGGACACCATGCCATGCCATAAGCTCATTGGGCCTTACAGGCCAGATGAGTTAAAACTTGACCACATCGATGCACCGACGAGAGTGAGTATAGGTGGATGGGTAGACGCGTGGACGAATTGATGAATGTTGAAACTCCGACGGTAAGGGGTGGATGGAAGGATGATGGGTTAGATGAGTGAGTCCGAACCACATTGTAAGGAGATGCATTGGTCACGATTGATTGCAGGTTGTTTCCTTCTATTGTCAATCGCTTCTTGGAGTTTCCTTTGGTTGTTGTTGTTCTTGGTTGACAAGATTTGGATAGGTCCTAATTGATGGAATGGTAATGGTTCTTTATGTTGTGCTCCGACTAGTCTGACTTCTGGTTGAGTTTGCTGACCGACGTCTGGTGTTCCTTGATCTTTGTGATTCTCCGTTATACTTTTTGATCACAATGACATGGACTTCTATAGATGCATCCGCTTGGGAAAAGAATTGCAGTGCTTAAATCTCTGCCGTAAATAGGTTCTTACGGGTGCGCACTTGTAAGGGTTTCTCTAATGCTGGCTATGTTCTTGATGGGACAACAGATCTTGTGACTGAGTGGTTCGATGTACGGAATTGATGCTGTTGGAGAAGGTGCAAGCTTAGGGGTAGTCTCCCGATGATGGGGTCCTGTTGACACAGGAAGCCAACACATGCAGACAAGTACATTCACTGCAATGTATGCCATCGCCAAAAATCTCAAGCAAGTCACAATAGCAATACTAAGACTTGTCAAATCCATCTGCAATCCTGAATCAAAAAGCACATCTGAAGGACACGATTACCTTGCTGAAGGATAACCCTGCAGACTACGACACCCAGACTTTTAGAATTGGCATTCATGTTCTTCTGTCTCCTGCTTCTTGCTTCACTGTTCGGCACAGTTAGACAATAAGTCGGGGAGAGGAAGTTGGGGGAAAGTACACTGTTTCCAATTTCCTCCTGAAAAGTGATGAACACCTGTTCACACCAAAATTTGTTTAGATTTACAAAATTTTTTTAGATATCTATGAGGCATGTGATGTACTAAGTTATCACAAATTAACAACAAACACACATATTTGAAATAGTTTGAAGAAAAGAAAATTGGTGTCTGTTAATATTTTTCAAAAATATCTTTGTTCAATAAAAGCAAGGGTAAGAAAAAAGAATTAACACTATCATAACCCCAACCATGTTTATAATGTTGTCAACATTTGGGAAAAAATATTTTTAAAAAGAATACGTCTTCTTTGTGAATAAACATTTGTGTATATCAAAATCAATTTTGGAACATTTATTGACAAACAATATCTTTTTTGAAAACAAATGAAAAACACTTTAAAATTCCTTGAATGATAAATCATATTCTTACTTTCCTTTGTCTGCCAATTTATTGAAGAATTTCTATTGAGTGTGGCTCGTCGATCTGCACTTGAATTGTACAGTTTTGTATTTGAATCTTGGGAATAGCGAAACTTTATAAAGATACCCATGGCACCTTCAATCATGCGCCACAAAAAAAAGGTCTTTTTTCTCAAGTGTCTCAAGGTAAGACCCCTTATCACCTGTTCATCTCCATGACGTCATCATGCAGTCCCAGGCGGACTCGTCTGTCGTCCTACGCAAAGCCGAAAACACCAGTTTCCGAACTGTCAGTTTTATACCTTGCTGCATACCCATGAGTTTGTGTGCTTGTTCTCTAGCTTACTATGAGAGAAAGCAATAGTTCAATCAGAAAGTAACTGTAGGTTGCTAACAATCGCCTGTAGGGAGGCTGATATCAACACAGAAAACTCGGAAACTGGCGTTTTAGGCTTTGAGTAGGAAGATATCTGTCGTCATGCCAGAGGTAAAGCACATTGCTCTGTCGATTTTATCCCCACAACCCACCTCATGAATAATTTACCCCGAAACGTAATAATTATTAATAATTCATAAGTAATAAGGTGTTATCAAGACAAACTTTCTGTTCTTATGTTATGACTTCAAAATGGCAGTTAAAGGCTTCAAAAAATATTTTTTCGTTTTCAAAATAGTTGGTGACTGAGGTATCAACAATCAAAGGGTATATTCCAAAAGATATATTTTAATTATGAAACAGGCCACCTGACTAAGTTTTTTTCATATTTATATTTATTTATTCAAGCTATTTTGTGTTAAGCACTCTTTAGGCCCATAATCCAGAGCATCCTTGACAATAAGTTACCTTAAATCTCATATGATGCTTCCATTGGCCTTAGTGTTGGAAATCTTATTCGTTTAAGATCTCGGTAAAAACGTGTATACAATCATAACAATGAAACAATATATTCTTCGTTTCTACTGGCTTTTATAATCTACAGCACAGTGATGCTTCATTGACTATATTATTTTCTCAGTCACTAAAATGGTTGCATTGAGGTTTAACATTTGTAGTCTGTCATCCAGACCCTAAAGCAAACATATTTAATTGATGACCAACCAAGTCGAGGAAAGTATAACAAGTCTAGATCGGTCAGCTTTATTAAAGCATCTTCTGGGCTCCATTTTGTTATAATAGAGACTTAATGTTAGTCTATGGGATGGCATTCAGAGCATGTGCGTGAGTGGGTTTTGATTAAGTGCTGTCGGCAATATCCATCATTTTAATACATGTATGTTGCCATCCAAAAGATAGTAGATTATATATAAGTCTGAAAGTAGAAAGGATGAGAGGACAAACGGAAAGAAAGACAGGTTTTAGAACGACTAATATTTGGTCTGAATTTTAATCCACAACCTGTCAATATGGTTGGTGATGCTCCTGTTTGTGACCCTACCAGAAGCATGTAAGCTCCAGCTTGCACAGCCCCTCAGGGTTGCTGAAGCACATTAACCACGGCACCATAATAAAGTATTGAGTTGAGTGGTTTCGTCTCAGACCTTGCCGTATCGTCCCTCGGAAAAAAATATTTCCCTAGACGTGATATCCAAACATATCTCGAAAGGATTGACAAAAGTTGTTATCGATTGTGACAAATTCCTAAATTTCACAGTCCATTTCACAAAATTGTAACTGCAGCCATTTGAAAGAGCAAGCTTTAATATACTTGACACATTCTCACCCCACAGAGGCAGATCAAGTCTTGATAAGTTGATCGAACCTTATTCTAATTCGCCAAAACTGTGGGCTAGAATAGGGAGATGGCTGATTGGAGGCAATCAAAATTAAATTTGAAAACAGCGACGCTGTTCTTAAATCATCATTTAGGCTATACTGAATCATTACAAAGGCATTGTAATATGAACAACCCTTTCCATACCAGAAGCGTTGTCGTTTTTCTCAAAAACTTCATATGGATTGTGGTGCAAATATGTTCCGCCAGGGAAAACTGCCGTAACCCATGGATTTGGTCGAATAAGAACAGAGGTTCAATCAACAGTTCATGACTTGATCTGACTTTGTTTGGGAAAAATGTACTTCACGATGCGATCCACCTTAAATTTGCCTAGGGAATACCTTGAAACACAGATATAATTTTGTTTGAAGCAGGACACAGCTCCAATTTGCCCACCTCTTTGAAACCAAGTACTTTCGATGCTGTCCTGCATATTTGCTTTGCAACTGGAAATTCATGAATTCCGTGCATCTCAAGGTGAAATTAACATCACCCGCGCGTGTTACAGACTGACACATTTCATAGACTGAATATGGGCTTCATTTAAAACATCAAACATTATTTGTGACAAATAAATTTGCCGTGACCTTTTGAAAAATTGTTTCAAACATATTAGATTTTAGTTCAAGATGGAGAATGTTAAGTTTTTTAGAACTCACTCAACACAGTTTGTTTCTGGCTTAGAATTATCTGATTGATAACCAAGTCGGGATACCTTCAATATGCACGTGAAATGCGAGTTTCATGAGGATGCAAACAATAATAAAGAAATGCTAAGGAACAGAGTTCACTCAATCATTACACTGTTATAACTTTTATTAATTCATTTATTTGATTAACACTAAAAATTATCATGAAAGGAAAGAACTTTCAACCATTTCCATGTGGTGTATATGAAATAATGACCTTGACTTCGTGAATATTTGTGATAACCAACGCTCGATGGTTATCACATATATTCATCAGTCAGAAGCAGAAGCAAAAACCTTGACTTAAACTGTGTAATGCTTTCTACAGTTGTTTCAGGCATCATCATATATTTTAAAATATATTTCATTTACAAGAAATCTACAATAGATTCACATCCGCTTGTTGAAATTGACCAGTTTGCTGATGACATATGGTACAAGATATAGTGGTTATCTTGAAAACCCAAGAAACCATACCGCATATAAACCGAACTGCGTCTTGAACGAAGAGCTTTGGATTTCTTGTTGAATTCTCTGAATACCATCATTAAGGAATGAGCCTCAACCTTTCCAACATATAATATTAAACAAAAGTGTCTAAAATCCACTTTTCTTTCCATGAATGATTGAAACCACAAAGATTAGGGTAAAATTGGGTATCATTGTTTTAACTTGATCTGAAATGTTCCACAGATTTTAAAAACCAAAAACGCTTTTGAGCACTTTACACCATTTATTACACATATTTACAGTAACATACATATGTAATTCATATGACTGACATACAACATAATTCTACAAACACTTGATCTACATACAAATCCTAATAAATGTACACATGAGCAATATAAGTTAGCTGATGTGGTGATACAAAGTATAAGATGAACAGCTTATTCTACATACAGATGTCGTCGCAATTTATCATATTTTTATGACCAAAGTCTGTTTGAGACAAAATCTTCCATATGAATTATACTCATACTCAAACTTTGTCTCAAACAGATTGCACTTTCCTCAACTAGCTAAAACGCAGTTCAGCTTATTTCTGCTGAGAATTAAGACATTAGTACCGTATTCGACGTAATAAGCGCTCTCTCCCTATAAGTGCCCCATAACAGTGTTTTAACTAAAAAAACATTAAGCGCCCTCTCTTCAGGCACACTTTACATGAAAAACCTATGAAATTTTATATAAAATGGTTTTAAGACTATGTCAGTCCTCCTCTTTAATCACAATAATTGGATTTGTAACTTTTCGTTAAAAAACTACATGCAGATCAAGAATATACAAACACTTTAATCATTGAATCAGGGAATCAACAACCTAGCTCGTGAAACCAAATTGACCATCGTAATGAGAGCATCCAGACGGGTAAGAGGGGTCACATGACACAAACTTGGTACTGTCTGTCAGCCGGTTGGTAACCAAACGATTTCGTCCCTACCAAGCCTTTTCGACTCTTTCGGGGCCCAGCTAATAAAACGCTCGAAGTTAAAAATTCGGGTTGCAGACCCCCTTTAACATTTTAATAAGCAGCCCCTCTTTCCAATTGTTAACCACCCATGGTGCTTAATAGGTCGAATACGGTAACTCATAAGGGACACAACTTGATAAATTTAATAATAATGGTAGTCCTCTGGAAGATCAACAATGGGTAAACCAGCTTATTTAAATTAAACACTACTAAACAACACTACATCTATGATACATGGAAACATACTTGGAAGAAGCTTTAACCTAAATTTCCAAGTCAAACAAGTGATAATGTTCTTAATTAAATGGTTAAAAAAAATTTCAAAAGATGCACACCTTGGCAGGTTATTTGATTTTGAAATCATAGCTTTTGGCATTTTCAGGGTAAGGTGAGGTGAGGTGATTTGGTGTTGATCGCCGCTTTCAAGAGTATTTCACTTATATCGCAGCTGCTAGTATTATTGCAGGGAGATTTTCAGGGTAAATATACTTTTCAAATAAAAGAAATGACATGAACCAAAAATTAAATGCAAGGCCGGCATGAAAACATAATACTTGTGTTCATATAAACATAAACAACAGAGGTAAGCAAGGCAAAATATTTTGATTTCTTTAGTGTATTTCAAATAAATGTATATGAAATGAATGTAAAATGTTGGTTCATCAAAACTAACCTAAGAGCATTTGACTCATCTATGTTGTTCCTAGATGACCAGTTGGGTCAGTTTGACCAGACTTGACCTTTTTCAACGGTAAAAGTATCCTACTTCTCAAAATTTCAAGGGACACCAAGCTAAAAAGGTGGTCAAATTTGTTGAGGACATTCTAAGAACAACAATGATGATGATATAAAATAATAGCATCTATGCCAGCATATTCAACATTTTTGAAAACAAGCAAAGATACACAATGAAAATAAGTCCTTTTTTTCAACATGACAACAAGAACATTAACAATTTTAATGTTGGAATGAAAAGTTTCAATGTTGATTTGAAAATGAATGTATGGTTACAGGGGTTTCCAAATATTCTTCTTCAAAACTCCAGAATGTGCCATTTCAAGATTTAATCCCACTTACAAATCCTAAATGCTTGGTGAAATTGTGTGAACATGAAGATATTGCCCAAGAGAAATGTATTTAAAGGGACATCAAGAGATTCTGACATTTTAAACCCTTTAGGCCAGAAAGCAGGCTCAAAGATATATTTCTTACTTGTTTCTTATGGTAAGTATTTAATTCTTATATAATCATCATATTTTAACAAACCAAAATATTCTCTGCTTGAGAACGACACAAGAACATGTGTCAAACTGTCGCATACCATAAATAAATAAGTTAAATTAGAAATTTGTCTTTCTCTGAATTTTTTTAATATCTCCTGTTTAATGGTTACATTCTGAAGTTTTAAGGTTGTTCTTATATTCATAAGTTCAACGTATGTGTTTTTCTTGAAATAACATCATTGAATAAAACATGCATGACACACCATCAAATTTGACTTTTTGATTTTGACTACAGATTGATGACAACTCAGGATATAGCCCCTTTTATCACAACAAAAACACATCAGTAGAACTGTCTCTTTAACAATGAGGTGATCACTGAGTGGGGAGCTGTTCGATGGGTGTGGCAAACTTGAAGTCTTCAGGGAAGAGTTTGTGAGCTTTAGGGTACATGAGCTTGTACGACTGTCTGATAGTCACCTCTGCTACTCCCGCGATGTCTCCGATTTCTGTAACATGAGATTGGTTTGACATTACTTGTCAAATGACTTGAAATCTTGTAATTAAGGGATGTAACAATATACATTTACATTATGTAATAAGTCACAGTTCTCTTTATTCTTTGTACAAATAAACCCTAACTTTTTATAAACAACTAAATTTTTAATCAAAAGATTAACATCAACATGCCCTGCCATATTAGTTTTCAATATGACTCCAAATATTTTCTAAGTGTCACATTTTTAGGTACTTTCTAAATATTTCAATGACAAAGTCTATCCCTGTTGCTTTTGGAGAAGGTGATTAAAATTGGTTAAAGAGTAGGCCCCTGTGGCCCTTATTTGGTCTCACAGGGTTACTTAATCTATAAATTATAATCTCCATTAGCTCATGAGTCTGTACACAAAAATTTTCTGTGGTTCTGGAGAGATTAAGAGAGTTAAAATACACAAAGTCTACAACAGGACAGATATATATATGATTTTATCCAAACACAAACCTCTCTGAGATTTCTTGTCGTTGGATGCCTGGGACGCCATATAGATAGCAGCGGCAGCAACTGAGATAGGACTTCGACTGAAATTACATAACACTCTCTTTGAGAATATTCAAAGTTGGTTTTCAACATAAACATTTACAACAACACACAATAATCCATGCTTACATGGTTGTTGTGTTATTAAAGAAAAGTGGACCAACCAACAATCCAAGAAATTGCCGTAACAGAACTATATCATATAAACTGGACTAAAAAAAACTTGTTTTTTGTTCAACAGTTTGTCATTGAAAAATTTAATAATATCCCCCTCTCTTTGTCCAGTATTACTTTGATTACAATCCATACATAGACTTATCTTACATAAATCATTCAATCATTACACTCGAGCTGTAATGACACGGCTGTGTTAATTCTGAATTGTCAACTCTTAAAAAATGTAACACTTAACTAGAGGTGTGACGATACAGATTTTTCACGATACGATACGTATCACAACATCTCATAGCGATACGATACACATCACGATAAGCCATTTCAAGGTTTTTAAAAAAATACAACATTAAAGTTTCATGAATCCTCTGATTTTTTTACCAAAAAAAAAATTAAAAAGTCCAAAATACTTATCACGATAAAGATAATGTATCACGATACATGTATGGTCAGATTAAGTATCACAACTAACGAATACCACAATATCGTCACACCTCTACACTTAACATATAGTCATGTTCACTCATCAACGTTAACCCCTAAAATTTGAAGGTGAGGATTTTGGGTTCTATTTCTGACCACTGCACTATCCGGCCCCCTCACGTCTAAGAAACCAATGACAAATCTATGAGCTTGATTGCAGGGGTTCAAGGGAAGCAAGACTGCTCCTTGTCTAATACAAATCTGAAGAACAAAGAGGCTCACCCAGGAACAAGGTCAAGGTCAACAGCTTTCCGAGCGATGTGTGTGGCACCTTTCTGGACGGAGGAGGGCAGCTGGAGGTTCGAGCAGAACCGAGACTAAAACACAAATTGGTTTTATTGATTATGATTTACAGCAAAATAATTAACTATTTGTAAATGATTGCATGTGTTCATAGGGATATACAAAATAAAGAGAGATGGTTTTGTAATAAAACTGGAGGCGTTTGGATTTTGATTTTTAAACTCAGAATTGGTCACAATCTATAACAGCAGTGTCAACAAGAATTCTTACACTTCCAATGTTATGATATTAAAGTGATAAATCTACCCGAGTCCAAAACTTATAAAATTTGGAAAGAAGCCATAACATTTTTAGCTGTGAGTCAGTGATACAATTTGTATTTTCCCAATTATCAATATCAGTACTTTTTACTTATTGAGGAATTTTGCTAAATCTGCTCAAAGCTTGTGCTAGCAAGTCCCTGAACTCAGCTGACCACATTACTAGATTTATCACTGTGTTAAAAAAATAATGCTGTTGAATTGCCCAAGTACTAAACAATAACTCACTCAGACGCTCACTAAAAATCCTGATGTCCCAGTTAAAATAATCATAAAGTAAGCATCATTCCCCTAGGCCCTGTAACTCATATTTTCATTCAGTATATTCGAAATGAATGATGTTGTCAAGGCTGTCCATACCATGAAGTCTCCAGTAGTGATGAGTTCCACGTTCGTCTCTAGAGTCTTCAGAATCAGCTTGAACACTCGACCAATCTCCTTCTTGGATATCTTCGATACTGCACAGATCTCTGCACAGACAACACAACATTTTAAGAGATATCTAATTTATTGATAATTTTGTAAGGCAGTCTCCATGGAAACAGCAAAACATAGTTATTTTTGGGACTAACCAACAAAGGACAAATATACAAATTATTTGTTTTATAAAGCTTAGGGATGACAGCTACTATTATTTATACTCAAAAGCATTATGTATAAGTTAATGTCCGAGTAACTCTCCATTCCTAAATTCCCAGGGCCCTGAGGCTCGTTGTTTTTTAGGAATGGAGAGTTACGAGGACATTAACCGACTTAAATTACACTCAACTTCATGCCCATTCAAAAAAAAAACTTGAAATATTTAAACATTTGAAATTTAATGTGAAAAACTTGATGTAAAATACAACGCTCCGTTACTTAAGAAATAATGGAGCGAGAGAAAAATGGGATGATGCCACAAGTGTAACTTAAATATAAACAACATGTCTAGGAGAGACTAATATGCAATCGAAATACTCTCCCTTGTGAGATTGCAGACAACAGTGGAAGGAAATACTGTATTTCCTCTAATATGCACCGGATCTCCAAAAGACGGGTTTAAAGGTTGTTAATAATATAAGCGCCAAGTCTCTAATAAGCACAGAGTCTAAGCCATTATATTAATGCTCCCTTGGTAAAAATTACACTTATCATAAACCCCATGATCGCGTTCAATGATTTTTCTTAGATAAATGTACAGGATCTCCAATAAGACACGGCCTCTAATAAGCGCCGGAAGTCAAAGGGTGATGAAAAAATAAACGCTTGTGCGCTTATTTGAGGAAATATGGTAGGTTTTGACATAAAAAAATTTGGGCTTATTTAGAGAGATAATTGATAAAGTTCTGTCATATGGCACTAAATGCTAATTGTGACTCCACTGTCATCCCTAAATGGAAATTATACGTTACAGTGTATGTTAGAGATGAATCCTACGCCTGCTCACCTTTGAAAGTTCTGGGGACCCCCTCCTGTCTACAGGCTATGTACATGCAGGCCGATGCTATTGCATCGTTACTGCGACCCTTCAGAGACTTGCCTTCATGAACCTGCTTGAATAGCATGTTACCTCGGTCCTGTCCAAAAAATAAGACAATTATAAATTGAAGATCTGAGAGGACAAAACGTATCTATGGGTTAAACAAATCTTTTAAGTCCCTTGTAACTTATTTTAGCAATTTTACCTTTAACCCACTTAAAATAAATTAAAAGGCAGTGATTTGCCTACTTGTTTATACAATTACTTGACAAAGTCGTTTGTTGTGGTGAAAAACTTCTGTAAGACCATGACTCTTTGATTCTCAAAAAGTTTTTTTTTACTTCTAGCAAACAACCTCTCATTTTAAACTGACAAATGATTATTTTTCTTGATATATAATTATTGTTCAGAAGGCTAATATATTTTTGTTTCAGCCTAAAGCTAAAACAGAATAATACCCTGAACGGCTGAACCACAAGAATTCTTATTATCTCTGACTATACTAAATATCAATATAAAAGATTATGACGACAAACGGCAAAAATTATAATCTATTTGGAGGAAACAACTCACAGCTATCATTTTCGGTAGATTGAGCCTGTCTGCCATCTGGTTGATCTCTCGGAATGCGTTCAGCAATGTGCGGTCTGAACTGTTCATCTGTCAAGAAACATTTAATCCAATAAATTGGTGAAATCCTCTCCAAAACTAGCAAATAACACTATGAAAGTTTATGGTTAGGTGCAGTTTTAGCTGTTTTAATTTCAATCCAGTGTTCACAGTAAATAATATTTTCTACATTTTCAAGTGGAAAACACACATGATGTCTGAAATCTATTCTGGTTTAAATTCTTGATTTGACCTTTAATAAGGATGGTTTAACAAAGAAACTAAAAATGTCCTTTTAATATTGTCATGAAAAATGTGAGACAAATACTGGTTTATGCATGCATAGGCTGCAAATACTGGTTTATGCATGCATAGGCTGAAGGCCAACAATTTCTGCAGAGGGAGGCAACTCACAGTTCTCCTGTTCCTGTACATGGGTTTTCCAAACTCGTCCGTCATTCCTCCTCCATCTTTCCCTCCTGCAGAAGCGATCATCGTAGACAGGTCACCTCCGTCCAGCAGGCTGTTCTGTTAGATTCAACAAATACGTAGAAAATAATATAAATCAATTTCGATTGAATCATTATGTTCCAATGTCTTGGTTTTATAAATACTCAATGACCGATACACAGGTTCAATAGGTTATGATAGTTGAATCCCCCCTCTCCTCATTTAAATTTGTTGATCCACAACTGAATATAATGGCAGATATAAGGGTAACTCTGATAATTTGCCGAGCTGAATTTATTATCACCAAGGTTGCAAACTGCAGGACAGATGTTAGAGTAACTGATAATTCGCTGAACTGAATTCATTATCACCAAGGTTGCAAACTGCAGGACAGATGTTAGAGTAACTGATAATTCGCTGAACTGAATTTATTATCACCAAGGTTGCAAACTGCAGGACAGATGTTAGAGTAACTGATAATTCGCTGAACTGAATTTATTATCACCAAGGTTGCAAACTGCAGGACAGATGTTAGAGTAACTGATAATTCGCTGAACTGAATTTATTATCACCAAGGTTGCAAACTACAGCACAGATGTTAAAGTAACTGATATTTCGCTGAACTGAATTTATCACCACCTAGGTTGCAGCAGAAGATGTAGATTTAAGCTTATTTTCATTTATACAATATTCATATCAAAAGTTATAAACAATTGGTACATTGAATTAATAACATGTGTACTGTTTCAATCATTCATAATTAAACATTAATCAATCATTATTAAATTCATCTCATGAGAACAAATGAGAGCAACCAAATGGAACCACTTTCTTTCATAACCTACCTCTGCAGCTCCAACACGAGACGCATCCTTAGCGTTTTTGTCATTACTGAATGTTCTCCATTCTGATCCAACATCGATGACTCTGAAATTATGATGTATCACTTATATATATCTCATTTTTCACTGTATATTTTTAAGGATGGGTATCGTTCTTCATTTCTGTATTGCAATATAGATACGCGTTTTGCAATACGTATTGCAATATATTGGTACTTCTTTATTTCAAGAATGTGTGTGGTATTTTGTCTTAATATGAGCGTTAAGAACATTCATCATTGCTCAGCTATGAGCCGTTTTGGAAAGGGATATTTTTTCAATCACTGTTAATGATTTGTATACATATTTAAGTTATTTTCTCAACACAACTTCAAACTTTGAAAAGAACTTCCTGTCAATCATGTTTTATTTGGTTGTGTTTTTTGCAATCTTAGATGGAAATATATTGAATATTTTCAGAAGTGTGTACCGATTCTTATCACTTTGTTCCTGTATTGCAAAATACCAATATATCGATAATACCGCGCATCCTTAATATTTTAACATGTTAAAAGGTGACACACAATGACACAAGTACAGCACCAGGGGTCACACATATGTTTTAATATTCAGTAGGAGATAAACCCTTCAAGTCTCTGATTAGCCAGAAAATGAAGCAGGTATCAAGTCCACAATTAACCCTTACGATGCGGCTATATATTTTTGCTCTACAAGCCCACGTGACGGAATTGTTTTGTCCGGTGCCAGCCACCGTTATATCCTGATTAACCGCTTCTTTATTTTTGTGCGCGGATATACATATGATACATGGAAATAAAGACAATTCTCTCTTCTATACGATGATGTAAAAATTATAAAATTATCTCTAATGGTTCGTGAGATATAAATGCCGCAAGGTGGGTACCCTCAATCATTTTGAGGTAAACAAATTTGTTGCGGCACTTGTCGCAACGCTTTGCCGCTTCTTTATTTTTGTGCGCGGATATACATATGATACATGGAAATGAAGACAATTCTCTCTTCTACACGATGATGTAAAAATTATAGAATTATCTCTATTGGTTTGTGAGATATGAATGCCGCAAGGTGGGTACCCTCAATCATTTTTGAGAAAAGGTTTGATATTTTATATCCGGGAGCAGCCAAGACTGCTTGCAGTCAATATATAGCCTTATCCTGAAAGTTACGGATTTCGCCAAGAGGGCTTACGTGCCATTTTATATTTGGCCCGTAAATATCACGCGCCCCGCATCGTAAGGGTTAAAAAGGTCATTCTTTTTTTACTTTATCATTCAACAAATAAGCATTGCACATAGCTAAGTGGTACTGGTAACTAATGATAACCTGAATTTTAAACTATCTTAATGTGGATTGAAAATTGATTAATATTGGTAATACTTTATAAAACATCCACTATACCAAACTGACTTCATGGCCCTTCCCATGTTCAGGTACCCATCTTTACAGATGGGTGAACTGAATGCAATGTGGATGAAGTGCCTTGCAAAAGGACACTGAAGCATATCATCAAAAATGTTGGTGTCTACACTGGAATTCAAATTGCATTTGCATGAGTCTCAAAAATAGTAAACCCTAAACTACTTTGTTTCACATATATATCTCTTGTTATTGAATGACTTTTGATTTTTTATCAATCACAGAAAACCGACCAGTCCCCGACGACGAACCCACACTTAAAATATCTACTATTTTGAACAAACTTTATGGCCCTTCCCCAAGTATCCATCTTTACAGACAGGTGAACTGAATGCAATGTGGATGAAGTGCCTTGCAAAATGACACTGAAACATAAGATCAAATTTTTTTTAGTCTAAACTGGGATTTGACCTCGGTTATGAGCCGCAAGAATACTTAACCCTGTACCACTGTCCTTCACAAAGGCGTATCACTTGTTAATGAATCACTTTTGATTTTTTAATCAATCACAGATAACGGACCTGTCCCTGACGACAAGCCCACACTCCTGACTTCTTAAAATATCTACTATTGTGAACAAAATTTATGGCCCTTCCCCATGTTCAGGTACCAATCTTTACAGACGGGTGAACTGAATGCAATATGGATGAAGTGCCTTGCAAAAGAACACTGTAACATATAATCAAAATTTTTGGAGTCTAAAGTGGGATTTGAACTCGGTTATGAGCCGCAAGAATATTTAACCCTGTACCACTGTCCTTCACAGAGGCAAATAACTTGCTAACGAATCACTTTTGATTTTTTATCAATCAGAGATAACCAACCTGTCCCCGACGACAAGCCCACACTCCTGACAGATCATGTCCCCAGCATGGTAGTCTTCTATCAGAGGTGCGTCCGGGTGCTCACGACAAAACACTTGAACTTGAGCTCTGCAAATACAACAAGCCACTTGACAAACATGCCAAGTTTTGCTACTGCAAGTCTGTCCCTAAAATAAGATAAAAGCTTAAGACGACTTGTGAGTTCAATTTCTGAAAATGAAGAAAAATCAGTCTCTTTTTTATTTCATTTCTTATTTTCAAATTTTAGATTTACTAACAGAGTGTAAGTTACTAAGTGTTAGACTATATTTCTTTGTGTACGCATAGGTGTTGGATTTTAGCCTTTAAGTTCACCAGTTCAGGTGAAAATATTAAAATATTAACTAGAACTGTGTGCTTGTGCCTCACTGTGATGTCCCCTTTAAATCAATCCTCATCATCTTAGCCTTATTTGCCTGTGAAGCCAGAGACATCCCTTGAAGATAAATTTTGATAAAAAAAGAAAAAACTACGGTCACTTTTAAATTGTAATCCTCACTAGACAAAAAGTATGAACACAAGGTTTCAGTTTTCTTGGCCTAATGCTTCAGGAGAAGAAGAGGAAAATAGAATTCATGGGTGTGGCCCCTTTGGCGCCACCGAATTTATAAATTATAAACCTCCTTAGTCAAGGAGTCTGTACCCAAAATTTCAGCTTTCTAAGCCTTATCGGGCCTAGCCGCCTTACAGTACAGGTCTGATGAGCTAAACACGATCTTGTAATCACAAAATATTGTGAGTATTTGTGACCGGTTGTTTTTTTAGTTGTTTGTAAATAGTTGGATAGATAACAATGCGAAATGCATTTCAGGAAAATGTATTGATTTTTTTCACAAGTGTTGAATGAAGAGTTACCTTTAAACAAACCCTAAAATTATAATCATTTACAAATTTACAAAGATAGAAGTTGAGTTTTACATATATATATATATTTTTTACAATAGTGCAGTTTTAAAAATACAGAAACATTATTTAGATTGTACTTATTTCGATGGAAAAATACATGTGAAACAATAAGACCCATTATAATAGATACCACCTTCATAACCATTTTTATTTTCAAAATTATAGAAAAATTACTTTACAATTAGATTTAAAAGAAAGAATGTTAAACACTCGTCAACAGGTAAACTGGCTGAATCCTTAAAATGTCATTACATGTTTGTAACAAGTAGTAGGTTTGATTGATTGCTGTATCCTAACAACGTCAAATATCACAAGTGATGATCGAAAATTGAACAATCTCCGAATCTGAATCTACGTGATGAAAACTCGGCCTTTATGTTTTATCCAAAATAACCACCAAACTATATTTTTTCCGTACATTTTGGTTATTTTAGGACAGCTTTGCCAATTATCACCAAAAATACTTTCAAGGGATATTCATATAGTGTTTACTGTTGTCTAATTAGATATTTTCTTCGGACGTTGCCGTTCAACGAACTCACCCTTTCCCAGCCATGACTGTTGTGCTTCAGAACAGGGAATCCTGGGTATTTCACGGGACGCTCTTTGTTATCTCGAGGGTGGATTACCAACGTCCATATCGATACAAAGTCGAAAATTAAAGAATAAATACATTTCTCGGTACAATATAAAAGAACTATCGGTCTTTCTTTGCGATGATACGTTACTTATGAAGTAAATAATAAGCGACATTAAATAATTACACATCAACGTATATTGCTTTTACCCCTCATCGGAAATGGACTTGTCCGTCGTCATATGGGGATTCCCCGCCTTTAACAAAGAAAACTACTTTCCTAAATGCACATTACTAATGTCAAATCCTGAGATGAATAATGCATGACATAATCATTAAAAATAATTGTATAAATAAGCATAAATGTTAATTGGAGTGGTTTAGTAGTTTTTACCAAAAAAAAATAAATAATTGTTCCAAAATGTCTCAGAGCAGATACAACTTGATGTGATGAATTTTCGGACAACATATTTCAGGATTCTGTTTTCTTCTCTAAAATAATCCCCAAAAAAACAGACGGAATTTCATTTATTCATGTTCATTAAGATTCTTGAAGAAAACGACGAATAAACCTTTTAAATACATTTCCAGCAGGGAACCAAGAATACATCATATTTATATTTCATCATTCAAAAAATAAATCAGCAGTAATTTTTATCATTTCTAACAATTTGACTCGGAAATCAAGTATCTTCAAGTTTCCTCAGAAAGTAGAAATCAGATGCCCTTCGAGTATACATACCACAGGAACGTGTACGCGTTGATCTCATTCCTCACGGAAGTGAACGAGTTTGTCTGCTAGAGAAAGGTTTTGTTTTTTGCATTTGCTGTAGAATTTTGTTGAACAAATCGATTTTCAGATACTTATGAGAAAAGATATTTTAGATTGTAAATTGTAGACATTAATAAACACAAGGTAGGTTTAAGAAATGAGTAAATGAACAAATATAGATTAAAAGAGACAGTTTTAAATGCGGCTATATAGGCTATACTCCTCATAAAAATTAAGCAACAAGAATATTTCTTGGAAAATAGGTGTATCATATCAGTAACCATATATCGGGAAATAGGATAGACAGTGAAATCTTTAGGATAAATAACCCTTATTTAGATAAGTTAAACCATTAGAAGAAATGATTAGATGAACACAACCACCCCTTAAAACATGCAAAATAAACAAAATGCTTGTGTTACAAATTTCATATGTTGCTTATTTTTCTTGTGAGAAGAATATGCCAAAATCTAAAGAATAACTACAAAGATATTTACATTCAATGACAGCTAGTATGATATGGTGAACGCGTTCCTAAAGTCCATTTGTCACGTGATGAATCCTCTTTTAGCAAGCTGGTCACTCTGTTTTGGCACCATGTGTGTTTCAGGCATTCTTATTTTGTTATCAGTCAATAATCAGTCTTCACAGTGGGCATACACATCCATCAGTGATCCGATGTGTAGTACATTGAAATACATTTTCTCATCTCTGACAAATAGAAGGCAGAATGTAAGATATCATAGAATTTTCTAGAACCTTTCATTGGTGTGAAGAAGTCGTTGTGCGTTGATCAATATGGAAGCGATTTAAACATGTAAATGTCTATATTCCGAGTTTTATCCGTGAACAAGGTAAAATATCTAAAATATATTCAAAATCTATATGTGTACCCTTTGTACAAAATGTATAAATTATCAAATTTGTATACTTCTCAATGTGGAAATACCATTGGGCATTAGGTCAAAAAGTGATTCCAAATGCGACGTGTAAACATTTTGCATCGTAAAGCATTACAATTTCGCATGTAATAAGAAACGAATACGAAAAAAAACTGAAACATTGTTTTTTTGTCGCAACGCAGTAGTATATGAAACATTATACCGTTTTTCAATAGAACGTCATGATATGCATTTCAAATACTATGTAGATTAGTTGATACGAAAATAGTATCGTCAAGGATTTCCCCGGAAGTTTGAAATAACATGGAACGAGAAAGTTAAGATTGAGTGTATTTATCAGGAAAATGTTCAGAAAATCTGTTATCCCTTTGGTTTCTTCAATATCTGTTGGAGTCGGTGCTATTTTGGGTTCCTTTTATGAACAACGGAGAAACAATCGGGGAACTAATGACGGTGAAAAGTATGTGCCGAACTTTCCGACCGTGTCAGCGGTGAAACCTGACTTTGCATCCCCTGTACAAGAATCCGGGGGACATTCCAGTGTCATACCGGTGAATCGGCACCAAGAGATTATGAGATTTGGATACCCTGGATTTGACCAAGTGCGAACTCTAGACAACTACGTTTTATCTTACGATCGACGTCACAGAAACGCAAATTGGGTTTTTGAGCACCTTACTCCTTATAATCTTAACTACGACGATTCTGTGAAGAGGGAATACAGCGAATTTAAAGAGGACATGTCAATTCACCCGTTCTTCAGATCAACGAATTACGATTATAGGAGATCGAGATACGACAGAGGCCATTTAGCAGCTGCACAAAACCACAGAGCCGCTCAACATACTCTTGATCAAACATTCCTTCTCAGCAATGCATCTCCACAGGTGCGATATCGCTTTGCAGTTACTATTTTTAATAATAATAATATAATAATAATAATACTTTATTGCCTTTTCAGGAATTTGTTTTACATCAACACAGAGCTTGAACAGGAGAACAATCATATGAAATAACGTGTATTTCGAAAACTTTGTTAGTTTCCCTGAAAACACTTTTAGAATTTAGTTAAAAGTTAACACAAATGGTCGCATAAGAGCCCCATATTATGTGTTAAAATTACCAAATCGTTTAAACAATCTGTTCAGTTCATGTATCTTTTAGGCACATATGCATACTTCATTTTATTTCAAAATAAGAAATGCTTTGAAAGTTCTAACTTAACACTCACAAGATAAATATTCAGAGAAATACATATCTAATTAAGTGCATAATGTTTCGTGAAATCTTGTTTGGCTATGATACCTGCCAAATATTCAGTCGACTTGTACAGTCAACCCAAATTGCTAATGTTATAAATAGGCCTACTTTTCAACGTTTGTTATGGACCATATACTCTTTTTTAAAAAAAAAACAGGTTTATTTTAATAAATGTATAAATGACTAACACACAAAGTTATCCCTTTATGTCTTAATCCGCCATGTTGACCATGGAGATCAAATGATACGATGTATGAAGACATTTCTCGTAAGGGTTCTCAGTGCAATCGATTCGGTATGGTAAAGATTTTTGCCGAGTCCGTAGAATATGAGATGTAAACTTTCATTTAGCCGAAATAGCCGTACGCGACATATGACCACTGAAGAATTGTCAAGAGGATTTATTAATTTGGATTGTTGCAAACTTTAGCGAAACAACGTAGAGTTGGCGAAGATCTCGGTGTTTTAAGCCACAGTTTTACCAAAGAGAAATATTTAAGTCAAACCTCACGCTTGAGCTTTCAGGAATAACATATTATGGATGAAAAGCCCGTCCACATCGCACATGGATGGTGGAACAGTACATCCAAATTGAAATAATTGGGCGGATTGAGTGACCTGATCCTTCGCCGGATCTTAATCCAATAGAACATGTCTGGAAATATTAGCTGCTAGACCGTGTGGTTCAACCAAGCACAAAACAGGAACTCTGAAAAGCACTCGTGGAGGAACGAAATTGTATCCAGCAGCAGATTTAGCCTCATTGACAACGTCAGAAAACGACGTCAAGTAGTAGTGTCTATATAGAGGCTCACATACATGTTATCGAGGCTTTTGTTATCTTCAGCAGCATTTGCAGTTTTGTTCCTATAGATGATTTATTCAAGCGTATTGACAGCTAACCTAATCTGAATAGTGGAATCGTACTTTCATCAGATTTGTTAGATATTAAATGAGTCCTGATTAAAACGAACATGTTCTGTTCATTCTGAACACTAGTATCACCAACTCATTCCATGGTCCTTAGCAAAAGTTAAACAGTTTTTACTATATAACAATTATTGCCATAGAAATTGCAAAACATGGCTATATGAATGTATTAAAGATATAATTACACTTATTGATTACTCATAAACTAGTTACACTTATGAATAATATATGAACTAGTTACACAACCAGTTAAAACATTTTCAACCCAATTCTGTCGTCCTGTCTGCTTTACGTAAGTTTCTGAAATAAATCTCAACTACATAATGTAATTGCTGCGTGTCACTTGTACATTATCCGGTTTTCGACCATAATCAATGTCGTCATGCTGGAGGAAGCAATAAGCATGAAACTTAACTTTTAATCAACAGTCTGTTTTCGATAAATGGCACAGTTAAACATGTTTGCCATACAGCACACACTATATATACACCCTTAAAGAATAATTTTACCCGGCTACCATTTCATGTTATTATAGTATGACGGTTAAATTCACGTATAAGTTTCAAACCTCGCTAACTCACTCACTAACCACGGCACATATTTTGTTTAAAAATTACAAATGTAGGGATAGGGTTTAGATTTTAAAATACTAACAGAGATTATTTTTGATTGTCATGCTGAGCATGACAAACCACAAATATCTCAATATATATACTAGTATGTACAATTACAGGTGGGAGAGGGCTTCAACCGGGGAATATGGAACGATCTGGAGAAGTACACCCGAGCGGTAGCAAGAAACAATCGAAACGTGTACGTTTGTACTGGACCTCTGTATCTACCGAGGTGAGATTTTAAAAAACGTTATCTGTGTTTGGTAATCAAAGGGATAGTCCTTTCGCAATCAACATAAATTTAGATCGACAGTTCCATGTTTGTTAATACTGTTTATCTAACAGAGGTCGCAAATTGATTACAATTGTAAAAAGTATAATATATACGTCGATCCAAGTAATCGGAATATTCATCGAGATGTTCTATTTGGTCGCTCGGCGTTTTCCGAATGAAGGAGATCTCCATTCACCATCAAAATTCGAAAACAGTGTGTTTTGAGTTGTTGAAGGCCTCCTGGCAGATAAGACATCGTTCTGATTGGCCTAGGCCTACCTCTTATTGGTGGAATGTCAAATTTCAGAGAAATTGAAGGAGACATCCCAGCTTAGATTATATTGTTTATTATACATGATGATAGCCATTCTCAGTTAACAGAACTTCTGAGTTTATGGGCATATAAATATCATTATATGGCTTATTGGCCTTTAACGTGTTCTAACTTTTGAGTATATGGCTTATTAGGCCCAATCACTCAACGGCTCAATATTCGATTAAAAAGGTATAACTGCTGAAGGAAATGAGATATGATTATGCCTTGTATGTCTTTATATAACTTAGCATTTTTTTCCGTAACAAAATTTAATAGATGACCATTCTGTTTCCAATTTTTCAGATTAGAGCCTGACGGGAAGGCGTACGTCAAGTTTGAGGTTATAGGAGCCAATCAGGTTGCAGTTCCCACACACTTTTTCAAAGTCATTGTTATCGAGGATTCGATTGGTCAGTTTGAATTGCAGTCATATCTCATGCCCAATCAGATGCTGCCTGCTGATACGTCCATCAAGAAGTATTTTTGCCCTCTCGACTCCATTGAACGATCAGCCGGGTTTCTCTTATTTGATAAGATACCTCGGAAACAGTTTAGGAGGATCAACGGTGTGAATCAGTGAAGTTCTAATGATCCAATGTTATGCAAGACACTACGACACTGCCCGGAATACTGTACTTGGCCAACTTACCAAACTGAAGAAACTGTTACTGATTCTGGCAAATGGTTCTGTTATGAATACAAATTTTTATGATGTCTCGGAAGGCTGAAAACAATTATTCCTCATCTCTTTTCAGTATTTTACAGCTTTTATGGTATTTTGCCAAGTATTATGTTTTCCATAAATATAGGAAACCAGAAATTGGCATAAAATAGATATTTCTGACTGTTTGGATGTAACTACTGTAAGATTAGACAGAGTGCAATACGTGTTAGCAAGTATGTTGAGTTAATCATATCTTGGATATTTGCTTTTCTTTATAATTATAAAAAGGTTTAAAACATTTTGATGTATAATCCTTTAGGCGGGTTCTGAACCCATTTTGTGTGTTATGGAAGCTTTGATTTTTTTACAACCTGACAAAAGTGATGCTGTGGATATATTTGGATACCCTATTACCTTTGTTTTCTAATTGACTCATCTTCTTCTTATGAAATAAAAATTCAAACAAGATAGTTTACTATGCTGAAGGTATTTGCCAATTGTCTTAAAAGTATTTCCCGATTTGCTAAAAATAAAGTGTATATATCTATGATTTATTATAGTTTTGATTACCATTGTTGTAATCCCATTTAACCAATGATAACATGGTTTTCAAATGCCAGGCAATAGAGTCATTATCCTTATTAATTGACATTTTGTCTTCTTTCTATCCAATTTGTCCTTGAAAAGAATTGTGTATGACTAATTGCTTTCATTGGCGGTTTATAATAAACGAATGAAATTAAAATTCTTCTCTTGTCAGTCCTATTCGTGTATTAGGGCATTCGAAAAGTACAAGAAGTTCTTTTACGGATTCAAAGAGATGTAGGCCGCAACTTAATATTTGATTTTAAAGCATTTAGTTACGACGGACACTAAACACGTGTCTTTATTTCTTGGTGAAGCCGACGTCCATTGTTAACGGTCAGAAGTATACGTTTCGTTGTGATCGCGCTCCGAGTTTTTTCAATGCCAACCAAAAGGTTTTATTCTCTTATGTTTCAAGTCGTGAGGCGGTAGTAAAATGATAGTTGGGTATGCCCAAGTCAATTGAAGTTTTACTAATTCAAGCATCTTGCATCGCGTATGTGTGATGTTATAGAAGCGACATATGTGTTTGATTCACATATGATAAACATTTTTTGCTGTCATTTTATCGAAAGTTTCTTGATGAAAAATTTCAGTGGGTGATAAAGTGAGATACCGGAGGGCGTTGGATGATAAAAGTTGAATGACCCCTGATGGAGAAGAATCCCCCATTAAAGGACAAAAATTAATATTCCTTTTCGAGACTTATGAGTGCATCGATGTACATTCAAACTATTTTCATTCTCTATGTAAGTTGACTGACCCATGATGGTAGAGAATGTCTCATAAAAAGGACAAACATTTCCATTTTCAAGACTAATGAGTGCATCGGTGTAAATTCAGACTATTTTCATTCACCATGTTACTGAAACCCTAATCACAACACGGTTACCTACAGTCTTAGCAAAGCTTGTTAACAGTGACTATTTCCATTTGCATGTAAATGAAATCCTTAACACCAAACCATCACCCCCAGCCTGTAACCAAGAGCTGCAAGACCAATGCAAAGGCGTATTGATTTCATAACTCTTATAGTTACACCTGTAACTAGTTTCTCAGAAAGGTCGCAACAATGCGAAGATATCAACGTTATGGCCTACCTAGAAGATAACACCGCTTTCAGAAAAAGAGGAATATCCATTAACTGTCTAGGTAAGCAAGACCCCCGGGCTCTCTGTAAACGCCATGGTCTTAGATTTGATCACCACCAGCTGAAAAGTACAACGTAAAGAAGTTCATAAAACACTACTGACCCATTAAAAGCTACACACTTTGTTAGGAAAGTGGCATTATTTTACCAAGTATTTTTGTCCAGTTATCAAAAAAGCAAGCTCAGCATATTTCACATTTTTACCAGATATCATAATAGCCATCTCAGCATATTTCACATTTTTGCCAGAGATCATTATAGCCAAATCAGCAGATTTTGCCCTCGATTACTTTCCTTTAATATCAGTATTAAAAACTGCCCTGTATGACTTTTAGAGAGTTAAATATTTGTTATTCATCACTTTTATATCTAGGTAGTGGTGAATGAAATTTACCTAATTTCAAATGTGGAAAGTACGTTAATTTTCTGGAATCATTTCAACATTATCATGCTTAGCGTCACGACTGCCTTGTTAAGCATATGTTCAACTACAGAGAACTATTGTACTAACTGCATAAACAGAATATCGAAATTAAAAGCAAATAAAATGTCCCTGGCAGACATGCACAGCTCATAGCACCTAGCACATTCCGAGATAAGTGATTGAATCTTTTTTTCTCATCCAAGCGCAGTTGATCATGAAGGTTTACAAGTACAAGTCAGTTTATCAAATGACTTAATCTAAACGTTCATGGCAATACTTTTAAACATTCATTTCAATTCCTTTATCCAAACGTTCTTGGTATAACCTTTAAACGTTCAATCCAACACTTTTATCTAAACATTCACGTCAATGGCTTTAAATGTTCATTCCAATGCCTTTATCTAAACGTTCATTCCAATGTCTTCATCCAAACGTTCATTCCAATGTCTATATCCAAACGTTCATTCTAATGTCTTCATCTAAACGTTCATTCCAATGTCTTCATCTAAACGTTCATTCCAATGTCTATATCCAAACTTTCATTCCAATGTCTATATCCAAACTTTCATTCCAATGTCTATATCCAAACGTTCATTCCAATTTCTATATCCAAACTTTCATTCCAATGACTATATCCAAACTTTCATTCCAATGTCTATATCCAAACGTTCATTTCAATGTCTATATCCAAACGTTCATTCCAATGTTTATATCCAAACTTTCATTCCAATGTCTATATCCAAACTTTCATTCCAATGTCTATATCCAAACGTTCATTCCAATGTCTATATCCAAACGTTCATTCCAATGTCTATATCCAAACGTTCATTCCAATGTCTATATCCAAACGTTCATTCCAATGTCTATATCCAAACGTTCATTCCAATGTCTATATCCAAACGTTCATTCCAATGTCTATATCCAAACTTTCATTCCAATGTCTATATCCAAACGTTCATTCCAATGTCTATATCCAAACGTTCATTCCAATGTCTATATCCAAACGTTCATTCCAATGTCTATATCCAAACGTTCATTCCAATGTCTACATCAAAACGTTCATTCCAATGTCTATATCAAAACGTTCATTCCAATGTCTATATCCAAACGTTCATTCCAATGTCTACATCAAAACGTTCATTCCAATGTCTATATCCAAACGTTCATTCCAATGTCTATATCCAAACGTTCATTCCAATGTCTATATCCAAACTTTCATTCCAATGTCTATATCCTAACGTTCATTCCAATGTCTATATTCAAACGTTCATTCCAATGTCTATATCCAAACGTTCATTCCAATGTCTATATCCAAACTTTTATTCCAATGTCTATATCTAAACGTTCATTTCAATGTCTATATCCAAACGTTCATTCCAATGTCTATATCCAAACTTTCATTCCAATGTCTACATCAAAACGTTCATTCCAATGTCTATATCCAAACGTTCATTCCAATGTCTATATCCAAACGTTCATTCCAATGTCTATATCCAAACTTTCATTCCAATGTCTATATCCAAACGTTCATTCCAATGTCTATATCCAAACGTTCATTCCAATGTCTATATCCAAACGTTCATTCCAATGTCTATATCCAAACGTTCATTCCAATGTCTACATCCAAACGTTCATTCCAATGTCTACATCAAAACGTTCATTCCAATGTCTATATCAAAACGTTCATTCCAATGTCTATATCCAAACGTTCATTCCAATGTCTACATCAAAACGTTCATTCCAATGTCTATATCCAAACGTTCATTCCAATGTCTATATCCAAACGTTCATTCCAATGTCTATATCCAAACTTTCATTCCAATGTCTATATCCTAACGTTCATTCCAATGTCTATATCCAAACGTTCATTCCAATGTCTATATCCAAACTTTCATTCCAATGTCTACATCAAAACGTTCATTCCAATGTCTATATCCAAACGTTCATTCCAATGTCTATATCCAAACGTTCATTCCAATGTCTATATCCAAACTTTCATTCCAATGTCTATATCCAAACGTTCATTCCAATGTCTATATCCAAACGTTCATTCCAATGTCTATATCCAAACGTTCATTCCAATGTCTATATCCAAACGTTCATTCCAATGTCTATATCCAAACGTTCATTCCAATGTCTATATCCAAACTTTCATTCCAATGTCTATATCCAAACGTTCATTCCAATGTCTATATCCAAACGTTCATTCCAATGTCTATATCCAAACGTTCATTCCAATGTCTATATCCAAACGTCCATTCCAATGTCTACATCCAAACGTTCATTCCAATGTCTACATCCAAACGTTCATTCCAATGTCTACATCCAAACGTTCATTCCAATGTCTATATCCAAACGTTCATTCCAATGTCTACATCCAAACGTTCATTTCAATGTCTTTATCCAAACGTTCATTCCAATGTCTACATCCAAACGTCCATTCCAATGTCTACATCCAAACGTTCATTCCAATGTCTACATCCAAACGTTCATTCCAATGTCTACATCCAAGCTTTCATTCCAATGTCTATATCCAAACGTTCATTCCAATGTCTATATCCAAACGTTCATTCCAATGTCTACATCCAAACGTTCATTCCAATGTCTACATCCAAACGTTCATTCCAATGTCTATATCCAAACTTTCATTCCAATGTCTACATCCAAACTTTCATTCCAATGTCTATATCCAACGTTCATTCCAATGTCTATATCCAAACGTTCATTCCAATGTCTACATCCAAACGTTTATTCCAATGTCTATATCCAAACGTTCATTCCAATGTCTACATCCAAACTTTCATTCCAATGTCTATATCCAACGTTCATTCCAATGTCTATATCCAAACGTTCATTCCAATGTCTATATCCAAACTTTCATTCCAATGTCTACATCCAAACGTTCATTCCAATGTCTATATCCAAACGTTCATTCCAATATCTACATCCAAACGTTCATTCCAATGTCTATATCCAAACGTTCATTCCAATGTCTACATCCAAACGTTCATTCCAATGTCTACATCCAAACGTTCATTCCAATGTCTATATCCAAACTTTCATTCCAATGTCTACATCCAAACTTTCATTCCAATGTCTATATCCAACGTTCATTCCAATGTCTATATCCAAACGTTCATTCCAATGTCTACATCCAAACGTTTATTCCAATGTCTATATCCAAACGTTCATTCCAATGTCTACATCCAAACTTTCATTCCAATGTCTATATCCAACGTTCATTCCAATGTCTATATCCAAACGTTCATTCCAATGTCTATATCCAAACTTTCATTCCAATGTCTACATCCAAACGTTCATTCCAATGTCTATATCCAAACGTTCATTCCAATATCTACATCCAAACGTTCATTCCAATGTCTATATCCAAACGTTCATTCCAATGTCTACATCCAAGCTTTCATTCCAATGTCTATATCCAAACGTTCATTCCAATGTCTATATCCAAACGTTCATTCCAATGTCTACATCCAAACGTTCATTCCAATGTCTACATCCAAACGTTCATTCCAATGTCTATATCCAAACTTTCATTCCAATGTCTACATCCAAACTTTCATTCCAATGTCTATATCCAACGTTCATTCCAATGTCTATATCCAAACGTTCATTCCAATGTCTACATCCAAACGTTTATTCCAATGTCTATATCCAAACGTTCATTCCAATGTCTATATCCAAACTTTCATTCCAATGTCTATATCCAAACGTTCATTCCAATGTCCATATCCAAACGTTCATTCCAATTTCTACATCCAAACGTTCATTCCAATGTCTATATCCAAACGTTCATTCCAATGTCTATATCCAAACTTTCATTCCAATGTCTACATCCAAACGTTCATTCCAATGTCTATATCCAAACTTTCATTCCAATATCTACATCCAAACGTTCATTCCAATGTCTATATCCAAACGTTCATTCCAACGCCTTTATCAATACCTTCATTCCAATGCCTTGAAGGTTTACAAGTTCAAGTTAGTTCAATCCATTGCTTTATCGAAACGTTAGTTATGACGCCTGTATCTAAATGTTCATGTCAATTCCTGTATCTAAACGTTCATTCCAATGTCTTTATCTATCGCCACTACCAATGATGTATGTGAATGTTCATCTCAATACTTATTTCTTTAAGTCCATACCATACCGTTATCTAAAGCTTCATACCAATGACTTAATCCATAAGTTAATTCCAACTACTTTATCAAATCGTCTACACCGATGTCTTTATATGTATGTCAACACTGATGCTCCATACCAATGCTATATCTAAATGTTCATATCACTGACCTTATCCTAATGCCAATATCTATTAAAGAAATGGGAATCTTCAAATATTTTACATCTTTGTATATATATATACAGATTGTTCAGATTCTTTTCACAAGTTCGTGTTATTCTATGTCGTTTTATATTATGTAGTTCTAGTTAGTTCATAGATGGTCCATATAGTTCAAGTAAGTTCCTGTTGTTCAAAATAGTCTCATTATCGTGTTATGGTTTTAATTAATGTTCAAACTTCCTTTATAGATTTAGTAAGCATATTGTACATGTTATTTCACGAAGTTTAGATTTAATCGTTAAGGCCAGGCGGTATAATTGCGGTTAGTTTACATGACTCGATCAATCTCATATTTGTTTTAAAGCTAGAGATTGTGGTTGTTTTAATTTCAGAATGCAGATAAGCTTTGATGACAAAGAGCGTTCCTGCAATATCTGTTACAAATCCTTGATTTCGAGATTTCTTTACGCAAAATTATATTCCGAATAATTTTCCGATGAGCGATGAGTGCAGTTTCCCCCTTTGTAACAAATCACTGGTTTTGTTATTGAGTTACCAATTTTTGTTAATTGTCATTGATCCCATGAGAATTTCTGTCAAATCAGCGGATTTAAGCCTCGTTTAGGTTCCAAGTATTCTATTAGCGGTGTGCAAGGTCATATTGTATAGTGAAGAGGAATCCTCGATCGGGGCTGATACACGTTTTGACTTGAACCATAATGAGGATGATACCTAAAGTAAATTTCTTGATAATTCCATTGCAAATTATTTGGGGGATAAAAATGTCAGCGTATTAAATGTGTACGGCATATCAATCTGGATGATTGTTGCTAATATCGAGGTAATGTCAGGAGATCAAAGGTAATATCCGTTTTGGCGTGAAAAAAAAAGATACTTTGTGTATTGAAATATTTTAGGATTTTCAGACTGTGTCGAGTACTGTTTAAGGTCAAAACATGGCGTTCTGTGATTTTTTTAAATGTTTTAGCTTTCATGGGACTTTTAAATGGATAATGTGAATTAATTTCGTCACATTTCAATTCTCAAGGTTTGTGAAATAAACATTCCATTGACGTCTGAAATGACATACCGATCAACATCATATGAAAACATTCGAATCTCCTGATATATCATTTTTCATTAATTATATTAATACAACACTTAAAACCTGATTGTGATTTGTGAAATTGTGATCCTTCGAGACACGCTTTCAAATGTGCGAAAAAATAAAATTTGAAGTTGTTTTGATAAATGTTCTAGATAATTAGGTACAATGCACCAAACTAAAAGCTTCGCCGTCTAGATATAACCGTTATATTAATATTAAAATTAACTAATCGTAAACGTTAATTAAGAAAAAAGGTTTATAATTGGTCATATCTAAACAAAAGCGATAGATCAAATGATGCAATTTTTCCTTAAATATGTTTTAGCCTTTCTTAAAACAAGCAGACATATTAACAATAAATTTGATAAAAAGAATGTCAATATATTCGTTATATGCATTCTAATAAAACATTCACATAGAACAACAGTGCTATTTTGAAACACACATATTTTGGACAACGGTGCTTTTGTAACACAAAATTTATATTGAAAAACAGTGCTTTTTGTAACAAAATATTCACATTGAACAACAATGCTTTTAGTAACACAATATTCACTTTAGAATCTGTGCTTCTTGTAACACAATATTCACTTTAGAACCTGTGCTTCTTGTAACAAAATATTCACATCGAACAACATTGCTTTTTGTAATACAATATTCATATTTTGTAAAGTTACATTTGAAACACAACATTAACGTTGTACATTAATTTGTCTCTGTAAAATAATTTTACATTGGACAACGGTGTTTTTGTAACACAACATTCGCATGGGACAAAAGTGTTTTTTCGTAAATTGTACTCCATTTTGCATCATATTTTTTATCTTTTCATGTGAACACAAAGGAGACTTGATATTGAATGCATACAGCTCATCTATTTATACAAACATGATAATGCATTTTACTTTTAAGAAAATAAACCAATAAAGACATGTCAGTAATTATTGGCAACCACAAGAGACACAACCACATGCGGCTGTCAGCTTTTTACTTCATCTTCCGAAATATGAACACCATTGTGACATTTGCATATTGTTCTCTCAGTCTTCCGTTTCCGGGTAGAAGAAAAGTTTTACAAAATATGCAAAAGCTAGAGACGATAAGCTCAATCAAAAGGTTATTCTCTCTTTAAATAATGTTACAGGTGCAATACGTGTTTTTCTTTGCCAGGAGGTAAATTTAAAATTTAGGATTTATTCTATATTTACTTCCAATTGTTTGTTTGTTCAAACCATTTCATATGATCCATATTTTCTATTTGTGTCAAATGCAAAGTGATAAAAGGCTGTCAATTCCACATTAGCTCTTATATGATATAAAAGTGCTCATTGCAATGAGCAATAATACAAGAAAATCGTTGTAAAAAAGCTTGCAAGAGTAAAACTTTCGTTGATAATGACAATGAATGTCATAGTTAGCGAAAAAGTTTACTGCCATTAGATGGGATTTACTCAAATGCTGAATAGAAAGTTATCACTGATTGTTTTGAGTTCTTTGATAGTTGAGATCAAAGGGAACATACTCTTATCGAAATCCATTCGAGACTATCACTCGTACTTAGTTTCATTAATAATCTGAGCACTGCCGGGATCGTGATTAGAAACCTCTGCAATTGAACCAATAAGCGACAAGGCTTGAAAGCCATCGGCGTGGTTTCATAAGTAAACGGGCTCTAAAGACGAACGGTCAACTTACTTCACAAGGCATCTGGTATCATCCCTATAGACCATTACTCAGATCAGACATTTGATTTCCTTAATCGGACATAACTTTATTTCTCGAATTTCACTAAATGGCATAGATAAGTCACATGTTAAATGTACAAAATACATAAAAATGTATACAAAATGGATAACTTTATTGACATAAAAGTATTTGTTTTTGTCAGAAACAGAATCGTTGGTGTACTCCTGATATCTTTGTTCCATCGGTGTATATTTTATTTATCTGGACAACTTTTCACGTCAAATACACAGTTATATATTTGACAATGTGGTTGTTTGTTCTGTCACTGAACGATGCAGATTAGAGCCAATAACATACATGTAGTTCATATCAAGTTGAAGATTTGCATCGACCTTTTAGACAATATTCTAAGACGATGTTACTAGTATATGTCGCTGAGCTGTTAATGTGATAGTGTCATGCAAATGTGTATATTAAATAAGTAATGAAAGTTCACAAGTAAGTATCTAGACGATTTTGACATAAATTTAGGTCTTGAGAGCCAAGTCTGCCTTGTTATGAAATAAGTGTTGATAAATATGTTGTATCCATGGCAACTACATTTATAACTACGCAAATAAGATATCATTTGGTCACTAAGACATATATAATTCCTATATTATATAGGAATATAAGGTGATGTCAGAAACATGAAAATGAATGGTTTCAATTGAAAGACAATGCATTTAAACCAAATGGAGCAGTAATAATCCAAATATGTAATGTAAAGTTTAGCCATGCAATTTTTTTTTCTTACACAAAATGAATAAAAGGTGTTCACAAAAAATGGCCGCCCATGGATTTTAGGTGAATATTCATACTTTGTCCTCTTACTACGGATAATTGGTTTGTGTTATGATATTTTTGACACTATAACAATAATACATTTAGCATTAACGTACAATGATCAGTGAAAATTTTAAAATATAAAATAATAAAAAAAACGTGCTACTGTCCCTTTAAAGGGACATTGAAGTATATTTAATTTAAACAAAATTCAACGGTACATTCCAATTTATGCAAAATTACATGGTCATATTCAACCCAGTTTAGGCCCTTTTCTCATGCACACCTTTACATATGTTAGTAAATTTACGTATGTATGTAAATGCATTTGGGGTATGTAAAAGTGTCATGAGAACGCAATTACATACATGAGTATTATTGCACTAGGAGTAACTTTACACGACCTCAGGAGGTCATGTAAATGTAAATTTACATATACATATAGGGAAAATCTCTTCTTCTCTTGGAACCAAGAAGTCTTAACATCATGAAAGCTGGCGCTAGACTGAATCTACTCATATATTTTCGTTTATTATAATACATGGCTGTATGTAATTGACAAATACAACATAATGCTTAACTACATGTGAACAGAAAGTATATTTACTATTACACATGTATGTATAATTACATAGTGTGTAAATTTACTCATGTATGTAAATTCGTGCATGAGAAAAGGGCCTTAGACAATGTTGGTTCTTTTTCCCAAAACATTTTCTCGACATGTATTTCACTAAGACAGTTACATTGAAGGCCACAGCTAGAGGTGGCTTATCGATCAAAGCTTAAGCCAAGCCAAGCCAATACGTAAAGTGGAAAGATCAATGCCTTTATTGAGACACTTTGCCATACAATACGAATTGGTCTTGCTCAAACGAGCGGGTAAATATCTGTATGGCAAGAAACACTTACATTGAGTTCACAACTAACAAATCGATCCGATTGGTCAATACGAGTGCGCATGTCTGCTTGATTTGGTCACATGCGACGTTACTCAACTTCACTAATGGCCGACTTCCGGTTTGTTCATCGAGATTCACCTTCACTAAGCTAACTTGGAAGAAACTATCGCTTTAATCAAAACAGGAAATGGGCTTTGATGCTTCTATAAGGCTAATGGAAAGAGTAAATGACAAGTAAACAAGATTTATGAAGGTAGAACTGGAGACTTATGGTGATGGTTTTTTTTCTGCTTTAGTTAGAGGTGTTGTGAACAGTTTGCACACATATAGAAAACACTTTTAGGGAATAAGAATTTAAAACCATGATTTTTTAAAGTTTAAATGGAAGAATTGGTGATATCAGATAGAAATGGCAATTTCATTATCGACTTGTCAGAAACTCACTCTACGAAATACAGAAATCAAAAAAGAAATGAGTAATAATGTTTTGAAGGTCTTAACGAAAATACTTATGGTGGAAAAAGTCATTTCCGTGTGTCATTATTCTTCATTAATTTCGTCAAAAAGATAAACTTTGCATTGCACTAATATGGTATCACTATTGGTACAGATAAATCCCCAATATTTTGTAAAATCATGTTGATTTATTGATGCAAGTCTCAAGAAAGGTCATCGATCTGGTTAACCATGTTCGAAGGCAAATACATTCGACCTCCGACCCTAGGTCGACATTCCAAAAAAGTCTTCAAGAATATGAATATGATTTTCACATGGATATTTAACACTTAATTTCAAATATTTTAGTGAATTTAACATTTCAAAAGGTGATGATTTAACAATTGGACAAAGAATAAAGTGCATCACTCAAAAAAGAAAAACATCGTGAAATGAAGCCAATCAATATCATTGGAGCTACGAGTGAGGAATACAATCAGTACTACGGTAAAACATTGTCGTAACTGATAACCTTTATTATGAATTATTTGTAAAGATGTTCCTCTTGTATGAACGAAATAGCTATTTCTTAATATTGGTAATGAACTAGCACAATACAGCACATTTGTTTTCTCGCAATGCTAAAATTTCAAGATGATAAAATAACATATTGCTTGCCATATGTCACAGTTACACCCGTGAGCTGTTTGCACGCGAATATATTTTCTGACATTTCGGGACAATTTTCTTTTTAATACCGAAACAGATGGACAAATCCTACTAAAGTTTCAAAAAAGACAGAAGACAACCGTTACCATTACGAAAACAATAAAGAGTCAAACAAGCTTTCCTCGAAAAGGTTTGCAAGGTGCAAGTTCCGGAAATGTTCAACACAGTGAGTAGGCTACTAATAGACGGTTTTTCTGTTATTATCAAAGAACGGTGAAAGAACACCACCACAGAGGATAAAAAACGTGAAAGGCATACAAGAGTCCAATCAATATTAGTGTGAATTATAACGTATCATCCCACGTAACGTGTCTCTTAAACTCGCCCTTCCACTCCCCGATACCAAGTTATATTCGTTCAAATTACTCAAACAGAAGAAACGTTTTGCCACTATTCTTCTAGGATCAAAGCAAGAGAAAGGTCAGTTTAAATTAGGAGCCACAGGCTTCATAAAGTGTGACCACGACGCATCTAACGACTACATTCAGCCATCTTTGATGTGCACCATGAGCTGTCACGTGACCCTACCTTCCCAGAAGCACTTCCGCCATGGCCATTTGCCAATATAACCTTGACAACACGTCTAGACCCAGCTATGGCTCCGGAACTTCACTAAGTGATGGATCTATGTATCTATCTATATCTATCCAAATTCTATCGTTTATTAGCAGACTTGAAGAAGCGATTTTTACCTATTCATCAAAGTACAAGAGAAGTTCTTCGTGAGGAAAATTTATTATAAACTGTTTTCTTCCCAAAAAGCATGTGTATTTCGAGATACTATTTACATGAGAACATATAAGTACATAAATAAATCTTTAAAAAAAGTGTGAAGCCAAATCAATGGCCAAGGTACTACGTACTCATTAGCAGATACGTTCATGCATACACAGTGACGATCTTACACTAATAATGAATGGTCATGATCCGAGGTGTTTGAAAATATCAGTACCAGTATTCGCAGATAGCGAGGGTCACTTTGGTCACCATTTAGATAATATCTATATGTCCTTTAGAAAACAAACATTCACAAGTTATCATACTGAAAGGTTCAGCCTGATGAACATTGTTACCATATTGAAAATACGGAAAGAGCAAAAACTGAACAACGTACAGTTAACACATTTCCCATGCAAGAAGGGGTGAACGCTACCAAAATCTATAAACGCATGACTAATGTGTATGGTGAAGAAGCTCCTCGATTTTCGATGTTGCAAAATGGTCATCCATACAATCAACCAATGTATACATCTTCAAGTATATATCAAGTCAAATTTGATACCATTTGCTATTCCTTTGAAAGAAGGAAGGTTATATTTGACCAAAACAAAATGCTATTTTTTTTCGGTGAGGTTTCAGAAAGACGGGGTTTCAGACACTATCGATATGAAACCTTTAACAGTCATCATAAATCTGATAAAGAAATTGGTGTACCAAAATCTTTTCAACTTATGAACGCATTTTAAGAATTGCACTTTTTTTTCAGAAAGGAAAAGAGACATTTGTTTTATTGTATCGAATGACAACACAACAAAGCAATTGTCTATGTTTCCTTGTAAGGATCAAATTTCGATAAGTGCAAACCCTCTCCAGTTATTTTGACCGGTACAAGGTACACGACCCAGACCGTCCCCGTGACATGCATGGTCTGGGGTCCTCTCAATATTGCTCTACACAGCGAGTCAACATCACCCAACTGGACAAACCAACATGGCGGAAGCAAACTGAACCCGCACCTGCTTGAAAATCGATAAACACACTCAAGTATCTGACATAACCAAGATATTGGCGACTCTTGCACGGACCTAAGTCCTCCGGTTGACCACTTATAACTGTAATATTGACCAAACTATCCTTTCTACTGGTCGTGTGGTGGGGGCGGCTGACTGACCAATCAGCGACGTCGTTACAAGCTTTATATAACTGCGGGGGGTCTTCACCGTCGGCGCATATTGACACCGGTCGGCCAGGGCAGCGGAGTGAAGGTAGGTGCCGAAGTTTTTCAAAATTTAATAGATATGTTTACATGAATTTTTCTAATGATTATCTTTCCTTGATTGAAAAAAATATTTAGAGATATGAAAGCTGTTTGTTTCATCATTTAACAAATCAAACACTTTATCAGGATTCAACCCTACTGTGCATATTTGAAGAGCGATATCTTCATTTAAGTATAAACAAATATGTCTTCTACTGGGCTATGGAATTCAGATTTAAACGCTGTCTTTAGAGATCTAGAAATAGCGATTGTCATGTAAGATGCCAATTTCAGAGTTTTCAGTCGCTATATTGCAGTAATTGGATCTTTTCGATGTTGACAGGAAAACCACTTAAAACACCTTACTTGCAAATATCATTTCCAGGAAATATACGATTATATGACTTTAGAAACCTTAGCGTTTAAAGGTATGTTTTCGCTAAAATCGATATATGTTTACGCATCTATGATCACAAGAGAGGAACAATTGACAATTTTATTTTCGCTTCTGCATTTCAAGATGCCAAATTTTTGTGAAGGTATAAACCATCGTATATAACTATGACTACTAAGCCTTTTCACTATGATATACATGTATGTCATCACTGATTTGAAGATTAATTTAAACAAATGTTTTAATCTTGAAATGTCATTAAACAGTGAAATATGTTCTACTAAAGTAAAATTTAATCTTCTTTACTGATTACTATGATGTACATGTAATAAGTGAAAAATGTATCACCACACATTCAAAGTCACATGCACTGACCATACCATCAGGTTATCCGCTCGACCACCAGGACTTGGTGTTCACCTTTATGACCATCAAGATGATATCATTTTCCTTGTGTTCTTACAGGGTATATTTAAACGGCTAATATTGTTGATTTATAACATAACTGACATTATCGATGAAGTTGACCCACTTTACAGCTTTCTTTTTGAAAGCTGTATATGTTAGAGGCAAGAAGGCATATATTTTCAGAGTTTGAACTTTACAAATGACGGTTTTCCAGAAACTTTAAACATAATGTCTTTACAATTATTGCTTCGTTCGGTAAACAAACAACTCCTATATATAAATAATACAATTGAAAGTAGATGGTTCGTAACTGACATAACCATAATAAACAGGATTTGTCGTATCAGTACAATACTATCAATATCTTTTCCTTTTGTAATAAAAAACGAAATGGTGGATTAACGTTGAGACAGATCGAACTGTTCTCTAATATTTTCTTGTTCCTGAAAAATGGATGAATTTTGATTATTCCTTATGTAATTTTAAATGGAATTATAATTGTTGCTTGAAAATGATGCGTGTTTATATGTGGTCAACATTTGCTTGCCGATACGGAAAAAATAGAAATTACCATAAGTGTACCGTTACTTTAAACTAATCTAAACTTTGAAATTTAGAAAATATCCTCCCTGATTTTAATAACATGGTCATGTGACCGGTTAACATTCCGATTTACCTCTACCTGTAGTTTACAAAAAAAACAACCGTTGCATTTTGGCGTTTACGTAAAATGCTGACTGCTGATTGGACGAAACAAGGTAATGTGAACGCCATGCTGCGCATGCAACGTCAGTTATACAACTTTAACTTACAAGAACAGGTTGTAGGCTATTACCGTGTTGACAAACACATTGTGAAATTCATTTCTTATTCAACATCTCAAAATACGAAATTGTCATCTTATCTATACAAATACCACACATCACATTTCTTGTCTATTTCAGAGGCTTATCTTATCATTATATACTTGAAATCGATTTATGGAGACAGTAGTCAATATCATGCATGGTTCTGTCTCATAAAACGGTCCAATGGGACAGATTAAATAGTAGCCATTTGTTCTGCCTTAGTGAAGTAGTTGAAAAGATTTCGATTTTCAATATTGTCAGATTTTATGCTTATTTGACTATGAAGATCAGATACTGGGGAAGAAAATGTAAATGAATTGATCAATAAGGCAAATTCCGGAATTAAGCTGAATTATTGCAATTTGTTCGATTTCCTTTATGGCAATATCCTGTTTTTCGTTAATATTAAGATTAAAGTTTTTGCACTTTGTCCAACACAATAAACTAATTACCGTAATGAGTTCATGTTGTTAATCGGTCACGAAGTTAGCCTAAGCTGTCATTGGCATTCGTAAAATAAACTTGTACAAGCATATCATTAAAAGTGTACAACAATATTTACAAATCTAATAGATAAAAACACGTCTCTGGTAGTGGTTACAACTGTAGCCGTTTTGCAAGTAGGGGTCATAAAAGGTATCGCACGACTTTCAGAAACGAGTTTCCGTTTGATATTGACCGAGCGAGAGCGACTGTTATACAAAAGTTTAGCGACAGTTTCAGCATTTATATAATAATTGTGGAAGCGCTTCTCTTTTATATTTCACAGAATATTTGTTTGCAGATTTAAAATTAATTGATGACATTTTGAGTGTTGTTAGTCTTTATAAGCATTTATCAAAGTAGTTATTGACAACTACAGAAAAAAAGCGCTAACCAATCAGTGACACATGTTCATATTAATATGTTTTGGATAGCATGGTACCTTTTAGGATCCTTATTTCAATACTTAAATACCACGTGCACGTGCCTAACGTATACCGCCAGACAAAAGAAAGCACACTACAGTTTGTTAAAATTTACTTAATATCTGATGTTATGTTTAAAAAAAATTAATTTTGTAATCTTATAATTTACCCTTTCTTGCTCCCTACCATGTTAATATTGTTGTCAATATGTTAAAAGATAGAGACGTTTTTTGATTTTCATATAGAATGTATCTTCTTTGTTGATGAACATCTTTTAATATCAAAATGAATTTTGGAAGAATTATGCAAATAAAATTTTATTTCAATATTTTTTAATCACTTTCAAGTATTCTTTGAATGATGATTTTAATTCTTGTTCTTATCAGTTTCAGAATAGGATATCAAACATTCGAAATGTTTGTAATTAAATCTACATATGATAAATTCCACTGAAGTGTGTACCTTCTTTGACCCGTCAGTTTAGAAAACGATACGAATCAAGCATGCATCTTGACATATAACACTTCACTGGGATCTCATCTTCATTACCATTTTTAACAAATCCTAACTTGCATGTACCATAATATTGCATATACAAAGTTGAAAAAAGAAACACCATATTGCAGAAAAGCTTGCAATCAGACAACAGATTAAACAAACCATACATTGTTAAATCGTAATGGTAATATGATACTCATTTAACAGCCTCTATGCTGTCAGTGTTACTCATGTTTCTACGTTTTTGTAATGTTTCTTTCAAGATGAGAACTTACTGCCCTTTTAATGCTTTGTAACTTATTCTAATACATGGCTCCTGTTGTCAGACTGATCCGTTCTCTAGTTCACTCCCGGGAAGCCGGTTACTGCAGAAATGAGCTTAAACGGAGCCCCGATACTTTTATTAGTAACTGTTACGTCTCAGTCGGAGCCAAAACGCGGACACGGGTAACTTATCAGGGATGTAAACATGGATGTGAGTACAATTTATCATTGTAATTTACTGGCATCATTACGCTCATAATAATGAATATATACATTGCCATTTTGAACAGATCAATTCAGCGTTTCTGAAATATTACCAGGTTTTGTGTAGATGAAATGGAATAAAGTTAATTTTCTTGATTCATGTATCGTTTTCTTTCTCAATAGTGACACACACTTCGATAAAAATATGTTGTAATATGATTTTATAGTCAAATCGTATGCAAACATTTGTTTTCTATCAAAATTTCTGAATTTTCAGATGTTACGAACTTTAATGAGGAGTGTTACGAAGAAAAACGGAGCCGTATCTTTACTGTAACGAACTTAAACGGAGCAAACATTCTAAATTTTGGTACACTGATATTTTGGTAAAATAGCTTGAAAAATGAAATCAATGATTTGCAAAAGTTTTGTTGGTATTTGAACGATAATGTAATAAGAATTTTGTAATACAGGATGACTTTCGAAACCGAAATGCCATAAAAACCTAAAAATTGGCTCACATTTGTAAACAAATCACAAAGTCCTTATTAATACAAACTGACAATGGACGAACTACTTGTCTAAGGTATTCTTATATCTATATTCGACCTCTATCAAACACCAATTATACATTTGTAAACGCAATGTTAGAGAAAAAAAGGCTTACTCTCGGTCTTGCACATGTTTTGGCTCCGACTGAGATGTAACAGTTACTAAAAATAGTATCAGGGCTCCGTTTAAGCTCATTTCTGCAGTAACCGGCTTCCCGGGAGTGTAGTTGGATCCCATGTTTCTACAAGGTAGAATGTCTTGAAAAGTCATGAGTTACACAGGCATATGGACGTTTTACTTCAAAAACTATAGCAAGTCCTTTATAACATTCTTTCCCATTTGCAAAAGCACAAATGCACAACGGTTCAAAGGTTTATTGTGTTCATGGTGCTATAGAATATTTAAGAAAATTGTGACAAAATGACATTTTCATCAGACGTATTGCAATATCCCAAATTTCGTTGAAGTATCTTATCAAACTACCTCTTGTAAATTTATTGAAACGCGGGTGCTACCGGTTGACTGGGACATTCTTCCACAAACCTCCTGTCGTCATTGTTTATTAGCGATCTATTGTCCAAAATGTCACGCCTCAGTTCCGGTCAGTGTTAGGGTCAGCAACTTAATATGAGACTCGACTTTAACTCATATGATCATTTTCTTTAACTTTAAAGAATTAAGGTTAAGATTAACAAGGTTAATGACCGACATGGGAGGTTGAATTGAAATCTTGTGTTGGTAAAGTGACCACAAACCTCATCAAAGGGGTCGGAGTCGTTAGATCAAAACAAAAATGTCCTCATATTGTCTGCAGTGTTACAAGTAAAGAAAGCTGAGTTATTTTCTTTCTAAGGAACGGATATAATATTTCGTGACATGGGGTGACAAGCAACACTATGACCATCCATTGAAACTTTTTCTTCCACAAATAATTCAGAAATTTATATATGTTTTAAGATCTATCATTCCGAAACGACAAGTTATACAATCACCTGACTAAACTTTTCTAGATAAAATACATCCTTGCGCTAGGTAACGTGACAATCTTCTTAAAGCTAAGACGTATAGAAAATATACTTAGAGGCACTTTTAGGAGTTAATTTGACATCCATATCGGTATTATTTTTTATCGAGTATAAAGAAGACTTGCACGTGTACTGTCGCAAACGTCATGTAGGTGTTGGAAATCATTTTGCCGATTCAGCCATTCTAAAACAGTTCTTATTTGTTTGAATTACATCATTAAAAACAGTGAGGATTATTCTTATATAATTAGCCTATCTGATGGCATACTGGCATATGGGTAAAATGAACTCGCTGCGAGTAAGTAAGGTGATATGAAAACATTCTCTATGTACAAATGTACCTTATTGTTTTATGTACATTTTATTTCAGCACTTTCAGTGCTTTTAACTTGTATTGAATTTTAAAAGTACATTAGTATCTAGTAGGCCCAAGTTGGCCGGGCGATGACATCATGTACATGTATATTTGACCTGCACCAAACGCTAGACACTCAAATAGATTTGTTTCTTCTTTTTTATTTCTTTCTTCTTCTTCTTCTTCTTCTTCTTCTTCTTCTGCTTCTTCTTCTTCTTCTTCTTCTTCTTCTTTCTCTTCTTCTCCTTCTTCTTCTTCTTCTTCCGGCCTGAAGGTTAGCTGCAATTCAAAATTGAAATTAAAAAAAACTTAGTTCGTTTGTACTGATTTAGAATAAGCAATAAACCAATTTTAAAGTTGCGCAGAGAAAAAATTGCATTTTGTTATAAGAAATATTTTAAGACTTTGACTTCTTTATTGTGGAAACACGACGTTTTGGGGTGTATGTTACTGCATCGCCAGGTGAAATGTGGGGGATGAGAAGTAAGCATATCCTCCGAAACTTCCTCAACTCCTCAACAAAATGTTGTTTTCCTTCAAAGTCTTGGTTTTTGTTGTTGGTACATGCACATTTAAGTTCAAGTTACATAGAAGATGACATTTTACATAGCAACATTTACATATAGCCGAATTTGCATATAATCGCAGGTTATATAAAGTTTCAAATAACAGTGGTAACAAAGGTATATATAGAAGAAGCTGATTAGTCTTTGAATACTATTGGTGGGTTGACTACAATTTCATATATTTGGAGAAGTTGCAAGTCTAATAACCGTGACATTTCTCAATATTGTATGTTTTCCTGAGGTCATTCTGAATGTATGTAAAGTTTGGTTTTAGTCAATTTGTTTGGTTTTAAGAATGCTGTACTTCACAGTTGTGATTTATCATGTCCAATACCCTGTTTCTGTACTCGGGATATCCAAGACAATTGTTTCATCTTGATAACCTAATGTTCGCTTCAGTATATGACTCTATCCATTTTTAAAGGGGGTATGCAACCCGAATTTTTAACTTCCAGAGTTTTATTAGCCAGGGCCCCGAAAGAGTCGTAAATGCTCGGTAGGGACGAAATCGTTTGGTTACGAACCGCTTACAGCTGACAACCAGTACCAAGTTTGTGTCACGTGACCTACTCCCCCCCCCCCCCCCCCCCCCCCCCCTAACCCGTCTGGATGCTCTCATTACGATGGCCAATTAGGTTTCACAAGCTAGGTTGTTGCTTCCCTTTAAAGGCACCACTCGACCGCGTTTCATCCGCCATTTTGAAACGTTAGCATTGCGAGAAAACAAATGTGCTGTATTATGCTAATTTATCAACAAAATAAAGAAATAAATACTTGATTGTTAGAAGAGGACCATACTTATAAATAATTCATAATAAAAGTTATTAGTTACGACAACATTTTGTCGTAGTAATGCATTCGGATGATTCCACGATCGTAGCTTCGATGATTGGCTTCATTTCATGATGTTTTTATTTTTGAGCGATACACTTTATTCTTTGTCAAATTGTTAAATCTTGAACAACTGAAATGCTATCCTCACAAACATATTTGAAACTAAGTGTGAAATTATCATGTAAAAATCATATATTATTGTAAACAGGAAAGTCATCCTGAATTTCGTTTCCACAAAAAATACCCCACTCGAATGGTCCCTTTAACGTTGTTCCATATATTTCTAACAATTTGGCAATCGAAAAGTAGATGAGTAATGGTCTTTGTCACAAAAACTGCATTCATTTTCATCTTCTTATTTCATCTTTTGCAAGAGATCATTTGTCGGCAATTCTATGAAGTATTGAATATTGAAACCATTTTGTTTTCCTTCAAAACCTTGCTGTTCTTATGTGTATACCACTTCTCTTTGGCTTTCAAAGACTTCAAAATACAATCTTCACAAAAAGTGATGAACGAGAATGGAAACATCATAGTCAACTAGATTAGCGTTTGCGGGATACCGCAAAAGCAGAACAGCCCCGGAACTTGGGGTTTCGCCTTACCCTGTTCCGCCTTTTACAGGCCTCACCAAATTGGGAATTTTCACGTGACCTTGACCTTTGACACTCAAGGTCACACAATCAATGAACACATTTCATTGAGTATAACATCATTGTAATGAAATAAAGTGTTAAAAATTAAATTAATCCATTTTCTCCATATATGTTGACCTTGCTGTGACCTTGACCTTTGACATTTCGTACCCAAAACTTTTTGAAAATTTTGTACTTCTCAAGAGATAATATATACAAAATCTAAACTTCATAGCACAAAAACTTTTCAAGTTATTGTGTTTACAAGGAATTGCAATAACTCATATCTCATGACCTTGACCTTTGACCTTCAAGGTCACACAATCATTGAACACTTTTTATTGAGTAAAACAATCATGTATTGATTAAAAGTGTCCATAGTTAAAATAAAGCATTTTCGCTAAAACATGCTTACGTCATGACTTTGCTGTGACCTTGACCTTTGACGGATTGTAGCCAAAACCTTTTCAAAGTTTTTTACTTTTCCAAGGATGATATATACCAAGTTAGAGCTTCATAGCACAAAAACTTTTCAAGTTATCGCGTTTACAAGGAATTCTTAGAGTGAATACATATCTCTTGACCTTTGACCTTGAAAGTGAACGTGTCAAAATCGTTCCCCCGAGGTATGAGTAGTAAGGTATGAATAAGAGTTCTGGAAAGCTTAGTGGAAAAAAGTTATAGCTAGTAGTACGAGTGCGGCGGCGGCGGCGGCGGCGGCGGCGGCGGCGGCGGCGATGGAAACTTCACAAAAACTGATAGCAGCCCCGTCCTTAGACGGGGCTGCTAATAAGCATTTTGTCAATATCGTGACAAGGAGTTTTATGGATGATCAACTTTTTTTGTAGATAGTACAGACGTATATATCCTTATCCCGTTTTCAAGCATGTCGCTTATGGTTACAATAAAAAGTTGATCGTTCATAAAACTCACTCACTCTTGATGTATCAAACTTATATAATTATTCTATAACTAATTTTCAATATCATTATCAAAAACAAATAACCTCATGAAACTCAGAAAACTAAAAATAATAAAAAACTTTTTAAAAGTTCAAATTTCATAGCATAGTACAGTGGCCACTACTGCCAAAACATACAAACTTTATGTCAGTTCAGCGCATCATAACGATAAACATTTCAGCAATAGGGAATAGTTACAGATATCAACACCCACATGCATTTATCGCATACCCAGAAGCAACCACTATCGAAGAAAAGATTCTAGCAACATCAATCGTGTCTGTATAGTTGCTAGAGTTGGTGACATATTGAGACATATTTTTCACGACATTTACAAACTATGAAACCTTGCTGATTAATACGGGGCTGTTTTCACCCCGAGGGGGGTATATTATATCCATAACGTGATGTCTGTAAGTAATTACCGCCCGGAGCTATCGTCCACTTTCACAGGCGATATTGAAGCTGTATTACTTTGTTTCATATTCTGCAAAGCAAGGTGTCATCATTTGTCCTTATTCGTTATTTGACCTTTATGGTTACTCATAATTCATTATGAAGATGTTCTGTGTAATGTGCAAGTTTTGCAACTTTGCAATTGAGCTCATGTTACATGCTGTGCAATATTATCGAAATACCAATATATTGTAATATAAATGAATTAATTTTTTTTAGAAATATCTTGCAATAATATTTAACCAATATGAAGTCAAATCTATTCGTTTATCCTTTAGCATCGTTACATTCTGAAAGTGAAAGAAACATTCTTTTGATCTACAAGAATATGTGTTCGGATGTTTTAAAGTGATAGTAACCCTTCATCAATAAACAAGCCATCAGTATTTTAGTCTAGTTTTAGAAGGATCTGAAATTCATAAAAATAAAAAAATGTTATTCGCACTTTTAAAAAGGGACGCGTCGACGCTTAAAGGGGCAGTAGCACGTTTTTAGGTGGTGTATAATGTGATGTCAGGAAAATGAAAATCAATGGTTCCAAATTGAAAGACAATGTATTTAAACTAAATAAAGCAGTAATAATTCAAATATATAACGCAAAGTTTAACCATGCGATTCCTTTTCCTCACACAATATGAATTAAAGGTGTTCACAAAAAATGGCTGCCAATGGATTTTATATGAATCCTCATACTTTGTCCTCTGAGTATGGGTGATTGGCTTGTGTAATGAGATTGTTGACACTGCCAATATAATACATTTAGCATTTACTTACTGTCATAAGTGAAATATTTAAAATGTAAAATTATCAAAAAAGTGCTACTGCCCCTTTAAAAAGCAATACTTTCTTTGAGTGTTTGTCCTTACTCTTTTGAATAAATTATCGTGCTTTGTTAACTTCATCTGTTGATCTTATGTTATGATTTGCTCTTCGGTGGAGTCTCTGTCTATATTGTCAAATTACAATGAAACCATCAAGCTGCCATTACACTGATTTGAAGCAATTGTCAGAGGTTGTTGCGTGTTTCTTGTGACATCTTGGCTTAATCATAATTCATGCTTAAAAGAAATATATTTATTTATTTATGAAATCAAATTACAATATGTTAACATAATCATCAATCAATGTTCTTAGAACACCCCTCCATTATTCTTTACAAAATTGACAACTATTGACAAAAACACCCGAATAACATTTCCAAAACCACTTTAAACTGCTACTTGTAAAGACCCAGTGAATGAGTTATAACCCTTTCATTGTGTAATAACACTTTAAACTAATCGGCGCGTTTACATTGGAGTCAAATTTGCTTAGGAAACCATCAACAACCCCCACAACCCCCGTAGGTTAACCTGCCTCACTAAACCTCCTTGATCCCCCGGTTCCAGATATAACTCTCCAAGAGTGACATTTTTGTGGTTTTAGAACATCCATGCTGTGAGCCTACTTGACACGTAGCGATAATTAAACAGGAACGGGGGAAGTTAATCCATGTTAACAATGTGATACAGGGTAATATTGCTTACAGCCAACAATCAATATTGGTTAATTCTCGCTCTCTCCTTTAACCCTGCATTAAGTTCACATAGTGCAGAAATTTATAATCTGGGTTCACACTTAAAATGGCATTAACTGTTCCACTGCGGATATCGTTAGTGTGAGATTAAGCTCCGATGTTAGATCAAATTGTCCACTATTCCCCGCTGTCGTTAACTGCATGGAATCTAATTTCTTTTGCACTAACAATGTGTCATCAAAATGCTATGACGTCATACATGACGTCACAATTTCATGACAAAATAAAATATTTTTGTGAAAAATGAAATTACATCCTCGCGTCTTTTAATGTAAACTTTATTTACATGTGTTTAACAAGTGAATACCCTAGGATGCCTTGGCCGTTGGTAACATTTATTGATAATTAGGATGCCAGGCACTTGGGTGAGATGTTCTAACTCTTATATCCTTATGTTTTCTTCATTTTGATGGTTGGTGTTACCCCTTCGGTAGGACTTTGGTGACAAATTGGATATTTGATAACATTTTTATTCTTGTTGTTGTAAATGTTTAGCTGATAGTTTCAATCAATTGTTATTTAGGTTTTCGATGGCGTCAATGAAGTGAAGACATTCCTACAGGTTGGGACTATTTAGTTTGTGCTTAAAGTAAAATTTTACTTTATACTTTTATTGATGGGATAATACTTGATAAGGTTCAAAGCTCATGATGTTCATATTTTCGTCATTATTGACAAGTGTTGTATGAACGGTATGAACTAAAAAAAATTTAATTCATCTTGAATTGTAAAAACTTTGCCTCCATACGTGGAATTAATTGTAATTTGGACGTTAATCTGTCGTTTTCCATTAAGGAGTATACCATTTATTCGTTCATGTTGAACACCACAGATTCATAGCTTTGCAATTAAGAACATTGTTGGAGGCGGGTTCGGCACCATTACCGTCTTCCGTGGATATCTTTACTCCAAGTATAATGATGATAATTGACATTTTGCTAACACTATTTGTCATGGAGTTGGGCCCTTATTATTGTTTAATCCTCTGTTCTTTTCAACCATTAATCTACATTAATGTAAACATTCATCTTTAATCATAATAATTGTTATCTACGTATGTATAATATTAAGTTGTTAACATTAAGTTCTCGTAATGATCTTAAGAAACAGCTGTGATCTCAGATGACTTCATAAATTGTAAATTGAACCGTCTTTTATTAAACAAACTTAATTTTTCAACCATTTCTACCATTCAGCTTTAATTTTTGCCATGTTTAATCGACGTTTGTGCATTATTGTTACAGCTGTTTGTGCATTATCCCAGCGATGTTTGTGCATTTTCAACATCTGTAACCCAATTAGCCAAGTTTAACTATCCAATGTCACAATGTAGTGTCCACAGGGCTTGAGAGAGTTAATTAATATAGATCCCTTTATTAATGAGAATAACGATTTCCTAGAAGCAGCCAGAATCACAATCAGAGGCGAGTTTATATCCGACCCCTCTGGCAGCGAGCGGGTTAAGGTTTAGGATGATATGACTACCATCTAGTTGATAGAATATAAACCAAAGGCGTATAAAGTTATGCAGTGCCAAATTGCTTCAAGACAGTTTTTCACCAATTTTCAGTTTATGACTTCTAACAACTGGATATCATAAACCTATTAAATTAACCAAAAGCGTATGAAGTTATTCAGTGTCAAATCCTTTCAAGACAGTTCCTCGTCAATTTTGGTTTACGACTAATTTCTTTTGGTTAGGATATAAATCAACGGTGTATATTGTTATACAGTGTCACAAATCTTTGGTTTATGACTGGATAGAATATAAATCAAAGACGTATAAAGTTATACAATGCCAAATCGTTTAAAGACAGTTCTTCGCCAATTGTTGGTTTATGACTAATAACTTATGGATAGAATATAAATCAACGGCGTTTTAGGTTATACATTGCTACATCGTTTCAATATACGTTTGAATAAATTTTTGGTTTATAACTACTCACAACTGGATAAAATATTAAAAATATAAATATTTTAGATATATAATTATATATAAGATATTACCAAAGGCGTAGAAAGTTACGAGTGCCAAATGGTTTCAAGACAGTTTTCACAAATTTTTTGGTTTTGACTTCTAACAACTTGATAGCATATTAACCAAAGGCGTATAAAGTTATGCAGTGCCAAATCTTTTCAAGACAGTTTTTCATCAGTTTTTGGTTTATGACTTTTGAGAACTGGATATAATATTAACCAAAGACTATAAAGTTAAGCAGTGCCAAATGGTTTCAAGACAGTTTTCACAAATGTTTTGGTTTTGACTTCTAACAACTGGATAGAATATTAACCAAAGGCGTATAAAAATATGCAGTGCCAAATCGCTTCAAGACAGTTTTTCATCAGTTTTTGGTTTATGACTTTTAAGAACTGGATAAAATATTAACCAAAGACTATAAAGTTATGCAGTGCCAAATCGATTCAAGAGAGTTCTTCACACTTTTTTGGTTTATGACTACTAACTATTGGATAGAATATAAATCAACGGCGTATAAAGTTATGCAGTGCTAAATTGTTTCAAGACAGATTTTCACCATTTTTTGGTTTATGATTACTTATGACTGGATAGAATATAAATCATCGGCGTATTAACTTATGCAATGCATGCTAAATCGTTACAAGACAGATCTTCACCTTTTTTTGGTATATGACTTCTAACAACTTGATAAAATATTAACCAAAAGCGTATAAAGTTATGCAGTGCCTAATCGTTTCAAGGCAGTTTTCACAAATATTTTGTTAATGACCATTTACAACTGAATATAATATAAACCAAACACGTATAAAGTTATGCAGTGCCAAATCGTTTCAAGACAGTTTTTCGCCATTTTTTGGTTTATGACTTCCAACAACAGGATGGAATATTAACAAAAGGCGTAAGAAGTTTGCAGTGCCAAATCGTTTCAGGGCATTTTTTCACCAGTTTTTGGTTTATAACTGCTAACAACTGGATGGAGTATAAATCATCGGCGTATTAACTTATATGCAATGCCAAATCGATTTTTTCCTGACATCACCTTATATTTCCCCTAAAACGTGCTACTGTCCCTTTAAAGTAATTATACGGCAGTTTATGTCATCATCACCAATTGACATTCACCCACTGCGAAACGGAATCCAATCGACAGAGAAACGTTCTTGGAATATTGCGAACTGTAGGAAAGAAATCTAATGAAGCAATTAATAAAGGAGAGGATTACGTCAAAGAGTTAATAGTTCGGGTTGATACACTGCCCAGTCGTGTATTATCACATTACCCTGTCACATGCGTTGGTGGTGGGTTTTTTTGGAACTCACTGTAGAGTCTGTAATATAAGGTTTATGTTTGTCGTTACGAGAAATTCGATTTGTATACGTTTGATCATCTATGTTATTGACTGAATAAGGATGTGGTTGAAATATTTAGCTCTGGATGTTATTCCAATAGTTCCATACTAGTTTTAAAGATCATGACATGTTATATGGTAACTTAAATGGAATTGCAATTTGACAGTTTGAATTTCTGAAATCGGACAGTAATCTGCCTTCTAAATCACAGTACTCCTTACGAGTGAATTTACACGGAACTCTCAATAGCCAAATAAAAGAAAATTGAACATTAAAGGAGGAAACAAACAATATGTTATTACATTTTGAAAACTTAGCATGTGATTTCTCATTTTTCAAACCCTCCTGACAATAAAGATTTTAGTATTATGAAAGACAAGGCTTGTCCCTCGTCTTCTACTTTAATTCTGAACAATATTGGTAATTGGTTCTTGATTGTCCTTTAGGTAGTGATGATTTGAAATGCCACTTAAATCGAGACGTTTTTAAATAATAATTTTAAAATCATGTTTCAATTTAAATAAAACGAACTTGATTTACTGCTGCATTTAGTGATAGACTTCCGGTATCTTATTGTAAAGTAATGAGTTGTGTTGGTGGTGACCTTCTTGTCAGCTTGGTTAGACCAGGGTAATAATGTTTGTAGCGCCTTGAGCATGCACTAGTGGATGGAAATGTGCGCATTCGAAATATCCAAAAATATTATCTTATATCAGCTTGGTTAAAGCTACAGAGATGTCATTGCTTATGCCAATTCCTCTGTAACGAGTCTTAGATGAATCTTGGTTTCGGTCATTTTGACATATACTCGCAATGTGCCTTTAAGTGAATTCGTGATCATATGAATTACTATACCATTTCATCATCTTGTCAACACCATGAGAGGGTTTTGAACTTGAATGATATGAACTGTCAAGACATTGAAAATACAATCAAAACGCAGCAGGTCTTTGTGATATCAAATGTAACAATGATACTTCATGTCACAACGCAATATTGTAAATTGATTGTCGGATTTGTTTTGCAATTTACATGTCAAGAGAAATTAAATGCATAAAATGTTTTTTGAATGATACACCGTGATTTTCATAGGGTCACATAACCATAACTATCTTGATTAGACTTTAGAAAAGTTTCATGCTTAATTTATTGTAAATATGGAATATTTATCTGATATTTGTAATTTTTATGAAATGTAAAATTTGTCGCTTTGAATTTTAAAGACACACTCTGTGAGTTGTTTTGATTACATATATAGAGTGAGCCGCTTGGATAATATTTCAGCCGTTAGTAGCGGGGTAACATATCCATTTTTACTTTACTTCAATGATGTCCTTTGATAGAGAAGTAAAATATCTAAGGCATGATATGGCTTATCTCTTCCAATTCTAATTTGATATTACAGGCATGGCTTAGTAACTGAAGAAAACCCAATGTTTTCTGTAAATATTAGTCATCAAATTGACACTGCTAATGAAACCAAGACCTTTTGCATATCAAAGCGACCATTTCATTGAGGCCATTTGCAAGACAATGGAATGGAAATGGCTTTCAATTCCATTTCTTTCAATCTATTAACCCTTATTAGTCTGATGGGTGTATAACGGAAATGAACACCCAATCGCAAGACACTTTGCCCTCGATCAGGTAAAATAGAACGTTTATACAGCTCTAGGGCCCATACCATCATTTCGCCATTAAGAGCTATCATAACGACCCCAGTTGATGGAGGTCATTTGCTGTCGAAGACGACTTCCGGTTCGTCTGCTCGACACGATTCCTCCATTTTGGCCCATGGTGCTGGAATCGACCACGCCTTAGAAGCCAGAGCGTACGATAAACAAACTCTCTCTTTGGAATGACACCCATCAAACGATTGCAATTATTTTTTGTATGTTGCATGAAAGAAGTCGTAAAGGGGTGCTTTTACCGGTATTGTCCAAGAGTTCCTTGCCACCCACGTTAGCCCTATGTTGACTACATCCTCAAACTTTGTCTGAAGGCTAAAAGTAGTTCGCTTGGTCTGATTTAGACGCTGCAATGACCTTTACAGTTGTTTATACGAGTTTAATCTCCGCTTCTATGTTAACTGGCACTCTTTATGACATGAATCTATTAGCTTGTCAATTAGGTGAGAGCCTGATTCTGCCATATTGATTTGAGGGTATCGTGTGAAGGGCACCACTTGTGAATTAAGTGTTCTTTACTCCTCTCGACTTGACATATGAATTAAAGAATATGGACTTGATTTTAGAATACAAACATATTTCATTCACATATCACGTTATGATTTCAACAAGTTGTGAGATAGTTTCCCAAAACCAGATGACCAAGTTGAATTGGACTTGTAATTTGACAAAGTGGCAATAAGCAAATACTGATTTTTTAAAGCAAATTTTTATCTTTCATAGCAAGGATATTCCCAAACCTCTTCATGATATAAGAGAAAATCAATCATTCTGTTCGATGTGAACAAATTGAATCACGATTATAAAATCAATACTCTCCTACAATCATATCATTAAATTAATCAAAGGCACATTTTCAAAATAACGCAATTAAACGAACTTTTATACTTGATAATTGATCACTTTATTGTCTGAATATGTACCCAAGAATAAAATCTTCACTCCAATATGGCTTCGTAAGTGTTCCTGATACGAGACAGGTTCTCAAACAGACAGTTACATAATTTTACCTTATTTCAAATGAACTTAATTTAATTTGTGCAAGAAATTGACATTTGCTTGTGTAATCCTCCTATTATTTAATCAAATAGGCGGTAAATGTGATTATGTAACTAACGATATTACTTAAAGTATTGTTATTTTTAGAAATAATATTTCTGATTCAACAGTCAGTCTCAAATTTGAATACTTAATTACATGTGTATCATCTGCTCTTGGTTTAAATTTAATGTGCATTATATAGTTAAATCAGTCCTCATCCTTGTTTTTACCAAAGATAAATGTAGGTAGAAGAACCTGGTAAAAGAGAACTCAAAGAGAACTCTTTCTTGGGTTGATGTTGCGCATTATCAAATGCAATATTATTATTTTAAAGGAGAATGGTTTGACGCATTATATTCAATTTTGGATAAAGATGTCGTTGGATTTTTGAAATTTTACATTTGTATTTTGTAGACTTTTTCTATTGTAAAAACCATAAAATACATATGAATAATTTAGGAGCAATTGAGACACCAAGTTCTATAGTTTTGGTCACAAATTCATTGCTTCCAGTATATCCAAAGTATATCTGTTGAACAATTGAGCTGTTTTGACGTTTATTACTTTTGGTAATAATAATCAAATATGTCAAGAAATGTTGTTGTTTAGGTCTTGTCATTTCTGAATTCTTTGTCTCAAAGCTTCAAAAAAATCAAACTCTATATTTGCGGAAAACCACCAAAGGAAATGTTATTCAACCTTTAGACACTAATTACTATAAAACATGTTAAATTCAATATGCGATAAACATATAATATATAAGACAGCAGCTTACTGACAAAATGATAATCATCATCATTTTAACTATTTTGAATATTTATAAATAAAAATAGATATCGTTTGGACATCAATTAATGTAGGTATTGGACATCAATTAATGTAGGTATTGGACATCAATTAATGTAGGTATTGGACATCAATAAATGTAGTTTTCTACCAAGTTCACTGCTACTAGAGAAACTTTATATAGCCAGCCCTCAAAGAATCAGGGTCATGCCATATCGATGATCACATGACGTACACCCACCGAGGTGACATTAAACAATTTCCTCTAAGTTACGATTCTTGGTATAACATGCACGAATCCATGAAACTCATTACTTCACTACCCTTCTCTATGGTGCCTGGTAACAAGACAGGTCTTAAGGTCTTGAAGAGTTCCAGATCCCTTATTCTCTGACGTAGATTCAAACATTGTTGGATGTAAGTAATCCAATAGTTAAAAGAATTTTGCTTTGTGTGTTGACATTTTTTTATTTATCGTCGTTTTATTCAATTTCGAAAATATCTGATTCCTGTCGTTTAAGCTTAAGATCATTTGTAAATTTTGTAGACGTCATCGCGTTATAGGCCCTGTTGGCATTTAGAATTGTTATTCAACCTTTAAACATCAATTATATAACATGTTTAATTCCAACCCACAACCAATTACTATATATAATGTAATCTCCCTATATACCACCAATTGGTAATTATATTTGAATATACAATGATGCTGTTAATGTTATAACCACCATGTGATTAACTCAAATGTCGTGATGAAATCATGAGATTGATAATCAACGCAAATGACAATGATGTAAAATTCATTTAATGCAATTGATAATTATAAGTAGTATTAGAAGTATCACATGTTAACACCAATTAAGCATTTGATAATCATTTAATGGTTTATTATCAATAGACAATGTAAATATTATTTGATTAAAAGATTACGTAAACACAGTAAATGTGATTATAGATCCGAGAGACCTATATTACCTGAAGAGTCATGCCAAGACAGTTAAAGACGCCTATCTATCGGCTTTAATCCGCCATCTTGAATGTTTTTAGAAATCAAATCTGTTGTATTATGCCAATTCATCAACAAGTTAGAAATGAGTTATTGGTTGATAGGATATGAGCATATTTACAAATAATTCATAATACCAGTTATCAGTAATGGCAATGTTATGTCACAATAATGCTTTCCAAGCTCCGACCATTGCCTTTGTTTCACTGTGAATTTGGGGTGAAGCGCTCTACTTTGTCAAAATGACACCAACTTAACGCATAACCTCAAAACATATCCAAATCAACTGTGAAATAATCATGTTATAATCATATATCTATGTTTCAATAACAGGTGAGTTCCCTAAATTTCGTGTTTACAAAAAAGAGAAGGACTGTCCAACAGTACATATCACTCCTTCGTTTAGTTGTTTCATTCCTCTTAAACTGATGAAGATGAGAGATTAAAAAGGTGCAAGTAGATGAAATATTTGTCAATCCATTTTCCATTTTCTATCTACTCTTGGAAATGTTGGTATAAAGGTGCGTGAAAGACTCGGATTGTCATTGCAACTTCTGTTGCAATCGAGAATTTTCTCTAGTAGCCGATGGCTTTAATCGCCATGTGCAAAGTGCTTTAATTTCAATAACACTTACACCTCTTATAAGATACGAGATACGAAAATCAGAAAGTAAGTAAGCTTCACACACATCACAATCAAAGAAGAAAGCAATTAAATCACTTCATCGTGGTTAAGGTACAATTGCACTGCAGAGTAGATAAAAGACTACTGTGCCGTGCTATGTGCCCATTGATGCTTGATGTTCCTGAACGTCTTGCTAATTTCTTTATTCATCATCGTCTTGCTAATTAGAAAATCAAGTAGGATATAACGTCTTTCAATGTTCAGCTCTCCGTTATCTCACCCCCTCTTCTATACCCGAAAATGTTTTTATTTAAAAATAATAGGGTATACACTTGATGTTGGTAATCTTTGCAAAAGAAATCATATGGCATTGGCCGTTTTAAGACAAGCTATAGATAAATACCAGCCAGGTTTTAATAACAGTCCTTTATTCACTATTTTTCTATAAGAGTTTCCAACTTCAGATACAAATGATATCATTAGCAGACCATAACTCACCTCGTATACACCATCCTCGTAAGTATTAGTAAACCTTATTCAACGGTCTGAAGGAACGTTTGAAGAAACCGATATCTGAATACTGATCGTGGCTCTGTTGGCTATGATTTTAAAGGTATCAAGGAGAACATCATGGAACTTTGTTTATGTTTTGATAGTCTACTTTCCAATATACTAACTTTTACACGTTATCGAATTGTCGCCATGAATGATGATCATGTATCAAAATGCAAATTTAGATCAACAGGTTTCATATTAGGTCATCATGTTGACCAAATATAAAACCTGTTGACCTAAATTTATTTATGGTCAAAAATGTCATGTGAACTTACGATGTTTGCATTCATACCTATGAATAAGACAATGTTCCAGATGGCATTACAATTCAAGATACACGTGTTAGGGATAGTAGGTTCTGTCTCTCTCTACAATGCAATTTATATCATTATTTTTATCACAGGTTACTTATGATAATAATTCTTGACATTATCACTGTGTTGGTCTCATTATTTCAGATGCGGCCTCTCTCTGTGGTTCCCATGTTCCTCTTACACACAGCAATTCTCGTTCTGGCTCTCGCGGACGAGAAGGCGGCGCCGAGACCGGAAGTAGACAAAGCGCCACCTACACCCCAGGAGGAAGGTGACCCCGAGAGTGAACTTGATGGCTTAGGGTGGTGTAAAGAGGATAAGGACGTGGCAGAGGTGTGTATAGTGTGTGCCCAGCTGCCGGGGCCTCTAGCTCTACCCCCAGATAGATGCTGCACAGACGAAGATGTTCTGGAGTCTTGTAAAGCCTGCCTCGAGGATCCTCTGAACTGTCTTGGCGAAGAAGCGGATATTGACACATCTGGGGAGGACGCGATCCCAGTTGTTGACAAACGCTTTGGGACGCTGTTCCTAGGAAGAAGGAATTATGGAGTTGGTTATCCTGAGAAACGGTTCGGGACTTTGAATCTTGGGAATTATGGTAAGCGATCAGAGGAGGATGAGGAGGGGGGTATGGACAAAAGGTGGGGGAGTCTTGGAATGAGTAAAAGGTTTGGCACGCTGAACCTCGGAAGCTACTTTAATAAGCGATACGGGATGTTAGGTATGGGGACTCCGTATCTTGGGTACTTGAGTAAGGGTTATGGCAACATGGGCAAACGTTTCGGGACGTTGAACCTTGGTGGTGGGAAATATAGATTCGGCAAACGATATGGTACTCTCAACATGGGCAAAAGATATGGGACGTTGAACATGGGTAAACGATGGGGTACACTCAACATGGGCAAACGATGGGGTACGCTGAACATGGGCAAGAGGTGGGGTACACTCAACATGGGGCAGAAAAGAGACCTTCTTGAAGATTCTGATCTTGATAAGAGGTATGGAACATTGAATCTCGGGAAAAGATACGGAACATTGAATATGGGAAAGAGGTATGGGACCTTGAATATGGGTGGTGGATACGGTTCAATGCCAAGCCTTGGTAAGCGCTACGGCACCCTGAACATGGGAAGCAGCTACGGGTTCTACCCACACAAGCGCAAGGAGTACGTCCCTTACAACGGAAACATCGGAATAGACATGCGCAAACGATACGGTCGTCTGTTTATGGGCAGGTATGGTGGAAAACGACTTGGATCTGAAAATGAAATCCAGGTCAGTGACATAAAGAAGTGATCTTGTCGATGACAGCAACCAACATTGGTACAATGGTGGCCCACAAGACACCCCAAGGGAGTTCACATCCTCGGCTGCTGCAGATGTGAAGATCTAAAGACTTTTCTGGCCAACGTATTCCGTCTAGATCTTCAACTTGTGATTCGTTGTTTTTGTACATTTCTGGATTTTGTGATATATTATTGTTATTTGTTATTTTTTTGTTTTAAACCATGGTGCATACCCCTGAATCTCCAAGATTCGTAGACTTGATTGATTGTTTCCATTGCCTTTCTGCGACCTGTGAACTGTCATATTCAAGAACTGGCTGAACAACTGGTTGTAGTTGTTGTGACAAAACGATTTGATCTCTGTTGTGTGTCCAGTGACTATTCACGGGAAAGCTGTGATTCCGTTCATGAAGAATAAAGTAGAATTTAGGTACCAGTTTTAAAACATGTTTGTTTTTGTATACAATTAAGAAACAAAGATTCGTCCGGAGATAACACTTTAGAATTGTGGTACCTCTAAGAATACAAGTTGGAACAAAAGACAGGTTTTGATGACCAAGTTGGCTCAAGTAACTCTAATTTTAGGTGACGAAAGTTTCATACAAGAAACAGAAAATGGCTCATTAAAATGTGGGAAAGAACGAACAACAAAATTTCAGCATAACTCGTTTTCTATACGGCAATACATTAATACGGCAATACATCACTGAGAAATGAGATCTTTCAGTAGAAAACCTCCTTTTTCAGGGCATACACTTTGTTTATATCAATTTCGTTGGAAATTGTGTCCTATGATATGACATTTACGTTTGGAAAAAAATGGCTTCAGAGATCTAATTTTCTCATTTTTATGTTTGGAAAATTGGATTCGATCATTTAAACAAGTTTGTCCAATGAGCTTTAGATTTAGATTTAGATGAAACATGTCTGGAATCATTTTGGAAAGGTAGTGTTTCTTTTGTGGTTCAGCATACTTTGTACATTTTGCAATTATTTTTTGGTGTTTTTTCGCACAGATAAAGTACCTCTTTCTTCGTACTTTGTGGTGTTTATTCCCTTAGGTCCCTTTCGTTGATTCTCAAAATCAAACATCGTCAACTTTAAAAAATGATATAATTGAATTACAATTTGCACGGTCTTTCTTTGTATATTTAATCAAATTTTAGAAACATGGTAATGAAATAATCAAAGATTGATAAAAAGGCTGTCAAATTCAGCCCCAGTTCAAAGCCTCGCTACATAGAGTTGGGCGCCGTAAAGTCTTTTGATATGATTACTTTCACTGTGTTCTATGAATTGAATAAATCCAACCGTTGTTATGTGATTACGAAGCAAGATGTCATCAATTTCTTTTATAACAAGCCTGACCTTGTACCTTTATATCGCAGTTTGTTTTTCGCCTTTTCTCCCTTTTACTTAACCAGTAAATATGTTAGTTACTACGAACTAACATTGATAATCTTACATTGTAGTCGAGTAACAAGATGTTAAATTACCATTGAATACTTCCATCGTGGGTATGCAATATAGAACATTTTATCGTGGTACTTACAGTGATCTGTCACAGGTTTCTAGAACCAGTATTTCATCAACAAGGAATACTAAAATCAAAACTGCTGAGTGAGTTATTGTTTAGCGCCGCTTGGGCAGTATTGCGGCCATTATCGGCGATAAAACCGCTGACATTCTTTAGATTGGAGAAGACGGGACAAGAAGTGTGTGAAATTAACAAAGCTGTGATCCATAACAGTGTAATGTTTGACTACACTTTTAAAGGGACAGTCCTATCAGGTTATTTTTGTGGAAACAAAATTCAAGAGGACGGATTTTATTCTTTGAGTTTTGTTTCGACAAAACATACTCCGATAGGACTGTCCCTTTTAAATGCTTTTAAATAAATTCAGAGGAGAGCAAAACCCATACTTTATGCTTATAACACGCATGGGACGAACTGAAAACGTTTTTCTGACACATTTTACAAATGATCCCTATCAATATGTAGATTAGGAGGAAAATATTTTATATCAGAACATGTATGAGTTTGATTTAAGCGGTTTGTGAATCGTCCTCTCCTTTACCTCATACGAACGACAATGACACATTATTATTCACCACGGTTCCCACAAATCTTAACAAAAATAAGGTTTCAGTACTCTACAGTATTATTCAATCTAGATTCTAGACGTTTTATATATCATATCATTCATTACCATCCCCGGTTTTCTTCGAATATAATTTATATTAATGTATTATGTGAATGGCAGTTGAAGTAATTCAAGTTAGATTTACATTAAAATGTTGCTGCTTATGACTTGATAACTGCTTGGCGTGAGCCATAACCTACTTTCATAAAGACATTAGGTGATCGTAAGTCCTTTAAGGTATCATGTGTGCAATATTAAAGCATGGGAGTTAAGATTAACCTTAGGAAAAGCTCTTTTGTGTAGGGCTAGAAACCAATTTCTATCACACGAAAAGTATTATTGAAAATTATACAAAGTTTCAATTTTCATAGTAGAGATTGCTGGATTCGAACTAGGAACCCTTCGCCCTCTAAACGGAACACACTACCAGCAGTCCACTGAGCTGAACGAGTCTGCTTGAGTTCTTCTGGTTATAGTCACGCTTGATATAACGCCAAGAGGGGAGACACCTCTTTATAACGCTGGATTTGGAAATCTTTGATTATTAAGTGAACATTTTAACAATCGACAGTTTGAGGAAACATAACTCTTTGAATTTCTGCTCTAAGAAAAAAACAAAAGGTTGGGGAAAATCCCTTGGGCTAACATCCTCGTGGTTTAATCCCTTCCTTGGGTTATTCTGAGAGCAGAAAACCTCAGACCCATGTTTCCTCCTTCACATACTAGGGACAATATAAATTCAGGAAATTAAATGTACGCATTCGAGAAGGCAGTAGCAAATTAAATCAAGCCCCATCAAACTTCCATTAGGTAAGTTTTCCTACTTCTTGTTTCAAGCGATTCAATTGTTTTATGCTTTATGACAATGTACAAGGGATTTCTCCCATTTAATATCGGGCTATGGTAAAACCTTTAACAAATACGATCAAACATCTGATTTCATTATTTTATTTTCTAAAAAGCAAACAATAATAAATAACAACAAATGCCATATCTTATACATCTTGGTAAAAATATATTCTAATAGTATTCTAGATGAATTTGATAATAATTGAGACAGTTAAAGCATGTATGTTCATAACATAAACAGAACTAATAAAACCATACAAAGCAGGATTAAAACATTGAATACCAAAACAAATTTTTCGTAATCTTTTATATAACTACTGTTAAGGTGAGTTCATTTCAATATACTTGGCTGTAGAGTTTTGAATAATCTTAAGTGTATCATAATTCGTTGTGAAGGAAAAAATACTTCAAAATCCACACATTATGAGCAGTTTCTTACAGGGTTAAATATGATCTTTAATCACATACATATAGCAATGATGTAAAACTATTTATCTTTTTGTGACACAATTAATACCTTTATAGTCAACATCCATAGGTGTCTTTGGCACTTTGTCAATTGTTATTTATCAGCAGTTTGACCATATATGATAGTTAAGTCTTTGTTCTTTAAACAAATTGTTCAGAGAAAAATTTTATTCTTAAAATTGTAAACATTTTGCATCAGCTACCTTATAGTTATAACAGAGCATTTTGATCCACACAAATATAAGTCATTTAAGGTGAAATGTAATCAAGACATTCAGCAGTACTACAAATTGACTGATCACATAGTTTCTAAAACATCAATTAGATTTAATTGTATTTTATATGCAAATTTAATGATTTGGAATCACTATATTCAATCTGAAATTTTTTTAAACCGATTGAGGCCCTATTGATTAATTTCATATCATGTTTTATGATATTTACTTGAGCGTTATATATTCATTAAACATTCAAATCACAACAAGCAGTACAAATCATGCACCAAAAAGAGTGCCATAATAGATCACATGAAACACACTGTATAAATCAATACACTAATGCAAATTAAAATCAGAAACATTTAGATAGTTAATTCAAACCTAGATAAACTGAAAACAGCATTTTTAAGCTGCAAAATATCACCTGGGATAACCAGCCAAAAATCCAAAGGTTAATAGAATGTTTTAATTTTACAATAATATATGAAAATGTCCGACAAAATAATAATTTAAATTTTTTAATAGAGCTAAATTCATGCTGGAATAATAATAAATATTGAAAGGAATCCAATTCCAGAAACTTCCCTGAAATATATGAGAAATATATCAACAGTTACCCTGATTTTGGAAAGAACTGGCATTTCTCTTATAGTATTGCAATTAATTTTGGAGTACGTAAGTCTCACTGAAAATAATTTTCAACAACAATTAGGTGAAAAACACTGATTCAAATTAACAATCAAAGACCATCTGGACAATTTACATAACAGGTTAAAGAAAATATGATGAAAATTCTGATAATTGAAAATCTTAGATTTCACAAAAAATTAAACTGCTTATTTATTAACAATTGTTTGGATATATCAACATAATGTGTATAAATCTCATAAATTATCTCTAGAAAAATATACATATAAGCTCGATAAAGTATTACTATATTCAAACTTTTCTGAAATAATGAAGTACCAGCACGGTTACTACTATCATAAAATGTGCACCAAAAATGGAAGATGCACCAAATAATTAAGCACATAAGATGGTTATGAAATACATGTACTAGAATAAACTAAAATACGAAAATTAAAGCCTTTATAATTTATAGTCTAAAACTACTGTAAAAGGTATACAGGTAGACTAAAAATGAGATCATGTTTGTGGCCATTGCTCAGGATATTCTCTCATAATAGCACTTAACAGTCTATAACCATGTTAGTTTTTGTTAGTAGATTAGGATACCTCAATACATCCTGAACACTCTGATAATGAATGACACTAAATACATGATATAGTCACTTGTCACTGTGGAAATATAAAGCTTGTCACTGTCGCTTGATAATTTACTGCTCTTACAATAAAATAACAATCTGTCCAAGACCACACGATGAGCCTCTTGAGTCATGTAATGCCCCAACATCTAAAGGGTCAGTAGCACATTTTTTGATAATTTTATATTTTGAAATGTTCACTGAAGTTGCTAAATATGTTATTTTGACAGTGTCAAAATCTTATCACACATGCCAATAGTCCACAGTCAGAGGAGAAAGTACGAAGATTCACATAAAATCCATTGGCGGCCATTTTATTTTAACACCTTTAATTCATTTTGTGTAAGAAAAAGGAATCGCATGGCTAAACTTTACATTATATATTTGAATTATTACTGCTCCATTAAGTTTAGATACATTGTCTTTCAATTGGAACCATTAATTTTCATTTTCCTGACATCACCTTATATACCCCCTAAAAATGTGCTACTGCCCCTTTAAATGAACTGTAAAATATGTCCTAAATTCATTTTGCATATGTCAAAATCATAATCAAGTTAAAAATCACAGCAAACAAAATTTTGCAAATCTCAAATCCTATCATCATGTGTACATTAATTACAAGACCAAAATGAACTTCAATACATACTTGAGCCTAAAGTTTGGCTTGTATGACTGAAAGGATTCAATTGCATTGTGAAAGAACATCCATAGTATAATATCACAGCAGTGAGTCCACTCTACCCTTGGTTCTACAGGCACTCGTCAGAGCGCTAATCTGTCTGCAGACACAACACAACACAACACTGATGAAGACATCACCACATTACAAGGACAGAATCAACTTCCCCTGCAAAGCATAACTTGCACCAGTCCTTAGCAATGCCTTGCTGCTGAACTCCAAATGTGTAATTGAAGTGAAGGTTTCTTTTTCAACAAGATGTAACCTTGTTTAGAGACTATCAAGGTCTATTGAGTAGGATTAAGGTTTGACATAGAAATGGTAATAATAGTTTGTTGTCCTAGTTGCATCGTAACTCCGGAAATTCAATTTGTGATCTTAGAACGTAACACAGTGCAGCTTGGTTCATGCAATGTTCTATCATTTTATCTATCTACAACATCTCCCATCTTGAAAGGTGCTTTTGTATGACGGAGCCAGGAATCGGACATCTCGGGTGAAGAGCCGAAGCCCTACCAACTGAGCTACTTCCCCGGTCAAATTTTGAAATTGCTGCAAGACTTAATTCAGTCAGTCATTTGGACAAATGCAAGATATGCCTATACAGGAAAGTTCGGACATGACATAAGAGATTATGCAATACATTTTGATGATGGACTCAACCAGTCAAAAAGCAAGGTGTCTCTACAGATGCTATGAATGAATCAGATGTAGTAACTTTATTTGATGTGCGCTAAACATAAACTACACAAAATCAGTTTTTATAATGTGGATACACTAATTCATGTCAATGAAGTGTTTGTATAACTTATAAGTATGAGGTCCTATCTTAATCAGTCCTTCCCAAAAGTTGGATGGTCAAGTGAAGATTTTATGAATGCTTCTAAAATTTGGAGAGACTGATCTAAACTTTTGACAGGAATTACTGGATTTTCACCACTATCCTATCTTAGTGAGATAATAAATATCTATCTATGACTAAATAATAACATGTAGCTAAACTAGACATTAATCAAACTTCTAATTTTGGAAAAATTGAATTACACGAAAGACAGAGACATACAGAACAAACAATCTATATCTGTTTGACAGAGATCACTACTTTAAGACAACACATACACATATACAGAGATAAATACACATCACTGCTTTTGGAATATCACTATAATAATGCTGGTTAAAAAAATTGTTCAATTCACAAAAACAATCACTCTATGTAAAGCTGTATTTATAAAAGTAATACCATAAAATACTTGTAAATTTGCAAAATGTCATGATGGTGTAAATGACATAATTCATTTCTAACAATGGATTTATCTCTATTCATTCTTATTCATTTGGTATTAAATAGAACTTTTAATTAAAGCCTAATAGCAAAAGACCCTTAACATAATATCAACATTATTGACAGATTAACAAAATTTATAAAATAACAAGACACTTACATTTATTTTGCCACCAGGGTTTTAAAAAATTAATCTATGTAATTACTTAACTAACCTTTCTTAATTAATCTATTAAAGTGTTTTCATATAAAATGGAGCTAAAATTGGAAAAGCTCCGCAGCAATATCACAGATGAATCTCAAATCTCTAAGGAGATAGGAATGCTGTAGGTTTATTCATTGCAATTCAATAAATTCATAAAATTGGGCAAAAATAGGATTCCATCAATTTTAAATTTAATTCAATACATACAAGACAAAAATGCTTAAAAATCAGGGATTATCTCCCTTTTTTATGTACGATAAAAGACATCCCCTGCAAAGAGTTTTTCAGTCTAGTTTTCACAAGGCATATGAATAATATTTGCAGAGATGAAATGTCAGGCTTGACAATTGCCAGGGCAAATTAATACAGAGCTCATTAAGCAAAATGCGATCAGTGAGAACCCACAAATATACCTATAAGTCAAGAAAGCAAATATGAAATTGTGAAAACTTGACTGAAAAATTCTTAACTGTTAGTGACAATAATAAGACAGCTTAGGAGACTCCAAGCACACCTGTGCTGTGTATAATTGAGAGACACTCCAGCTTGGGTACGATGATATAACAGCCATGAGGTAAGCAGAGAATGGGATGAGTAGTAGACTTGTGGACCTCATTGGAACAAGGCATTGGCCAAATCTCTAAGGTGAGATAATCAGATTTACATGGTAGCAGAGCATATGATCTACTTTGAAGAGGAATATGGCTGTGAATTTTAAATCACCACCACTATTGAAAGAAGACAGTGTTTATGAAGTTTGGAAAAATGAGTTGAACGTTTGGAGTCTAGTTACAGATGTAGCTGAAGAAAAGCAAGCATTAGCAGTTACCCTCACCCTTAATGGTCAAGCTAAAGCAAAGGCTCTGGACATTGATGTGACAGATTTAAATAAGAAAGGAGGTTTGAAGACTTTACTCAAAGCACTTGATTCTTTGTACAAACAAGATGAAATAGACTTAGCCTATTCTACATACATTCAATTTGATAGTTATCGTCGGTCAGATTTTACCAGCATGAATGAATACATCATAGAATTTGAGAGAAGAAATGTATTGTGCAAAAGATATAAGATGGATTTTCCAGACTCAATTCTTGCATTCAAACTTTTAGACTGTGCAAATCTTTCAACTAGAGAAAGACAGTTGGTACTAACAGCTGCTTGTGACAGGAAATATCAAACAGTTAAATCTGCTTTGAAGAGAATCTTCAGCGAAAGCATCACAACTAGAGAAAGTTTAGAAACCAGCATTGAAGTAAAGCAAGAAACAGCATATATGACTCAGTATGAACTGAGAAGCAAACCCAGATTTTACATGGACAATAGTGGAAGACAACAGACAAGTGTCCAGAGGGGGACAAATCCAATAGATAAATATGGAAGAAGAACAAGATGTGCTATATGCCAGTCAACATTCCACTGGGTAAGGGACTGTCCCCACAAAGATGCAGAAAAGGGTGAATTGACAGAAGACAATAGAAAAGGTGAAGAAACATGCAACCTTACCTTATTCAACAAAGAAGATAAAACAGAAAACCAAGTATTAATGACAGAGGCATTTGGATGTGCAGTTCTAGACACAGCATGTACAAGAACAGTGTGTGGGAGACAGTGGTTTGATAATTTCATGCTGAACTTGAGTCAGAAAAACAAGTCGGAAGTCATCATTGGAAGTAGTAAAAAGGCATTTAGATTTGGAGATGGAGTGAAGATGGTGTCATCAATGACAGCTACATTACCTGTAACAATCTGTGAAACAGATTGCAAGATTAGAACAGAGGTGGTGGATGCTGACATTCCAATGCTTTTGAGCAAAGAATCTCTGAAGAAAGCTGGGACAAAGTTAGATTTGGAGTCTGATAGGGCTGAAATGTTTAAGAAGCCAGTGAGCCTCAACCTCACATCTAGTGGTCACTACTGTGTGGACATATCAAGAGACAAGACAGGAACTAGCAGACACAAAAGAGATCTGGAAGTCTTTTACATTGAGCAAACACAGAGTGTAGAAGACAAGGAAACAGACCCACATTACATGTATGAAGATATGGGCCAAGCAGCAGAAGAACACCAAATCCACAACTTCAGAAAACAGAATGTCTCAGGATCAGAAGAGGGCCAAATTCAAGATATGTTTTCTACACAGTGCACAAGAACCATCAAAGAAACAGTAAATGACAAGCCACTGGAAGAATTGAAAAAAGACAACATGTGCAAGCTGAGGAAAAGTATCTATGGCATACAACATGCAGCTGGTAAATGGTATGACAGAGGGAAGCAGATATTGTCAAGTCAAAAAACAGGATTTTAAGTGGTTGGGAGTGAAAGGAAAAGATGATCAGAATGAAAGTATAAAAAGAAAACTTGTACAAAATATTGCTTGTTCACTAAAGAGTTATACTTTGAGTATAGAGAGATTTTTGGAGATACTGACATTTTTAGAAGTGAAAGACTGAGAACGAAAAGTATAAGTGCTAATTAAAGAGATAAAACAGAATTATGATCAAGAAATTCAGTGAATGGACTGCAGCTTAAAGTTATCAGTGAGAGACAATTCTGATGTTCCTGTTCCTTTCAACTTAACTTTGTACAAAGTTTTAATATAAGTCACTTGCAAAAAAAAAAAAGAGAGAGAAAGAGAAGGAAAAGGCAATATGGATTACTTTGAGAGACTTCTTATCCTGAAGCCTGAAGTGATTTTAAGGAGATGTACAGGCATGTAGATCAATTTTAATTTATCCATTTGGTGCTGGATTTTAGAGTTACAACAAAAGAAAAGAAAAGAGTGAATTTGTTAGTGACAATAATAAGACAGCTTAGGAGACTCCAAGCACACCTGTGCTGTGTATAATTGAGAGACACTCCAGCTTGGGTACGATGATATAACAGCCATGAGGTAAGCAGAGAATGGGATGAGTAGTAGACTTGTGGACCTCATTGGAACAAGGCATTGGCCAAATCTCTAAGGTGAGATAATCAGATTTACATTAACCCTCTCAGAATCCTTGACAAAATGGACAATATGAGTCCTGAAGACGCTGCCTACTGGCACACTTGTCCAATAGTGTACATGTAGTCGTGTCCCCTGATGAGAGAGTTATGCAGAGGCTGCTGGAACACTTGTCCAAAAGTGTAAATGTCTAAGTTGTCTCCCCTGATAAGAGAGTTAAGCAGAGGCTGCTTGTACTTGTGAAGGTTGAGTAAACTTGTTGAGGTGAGATCTGTAGGCCGGGGTGAGGATATCTGAACTCTTCTGGCACTGTGAAGCACTGTACTCGCTCGACAGGGGACTTGAGGCGTCTGCAAACAGGGGGGAATCATGGTTTTATTTGATATTTTGCCCTTAGGTCTCGTTATACAGTTTTTTTCCCCATAGACTCCAATGTTAAATTGCCATCAGCCATTGACTTGTCGCTCTTTTACAATTGAAGCAGATCACTATTAACCACTAGCAGCAGTAAGATATGCATAATCCTGATAAAAAAATCAATGAAATACTATACATTGACCTTACTACTTTTAAAATACAGCTATTTGAAAATATACCCTATGAAATTCACACATGGAAATTCTGGGGATTTTGGACCCGAACAGCTTCTCTTGAGTGGGTCACCTGACCTTCCGTAATTGGCACAGCAATATATGACTCTTACATGCTGACAGCCAAGTATATTAGCTAATTCTGAAAGAAAGACTTATTCTAATACCTCATATAACTTTTCTTTTAGGGGTAAAACACTGTCTGACCTCTATTTGCTCTCTGAAGTTGAATGTCTGGCCCCCGTTCACAATGAAAAAAATTTATAACGAGACCTTAGGCATCATATAAAAATATTAACCCAACATGGCTATCCTTGAAGGTAATCAACTTGACATAAAAACAGGACACCTTCCTGTAGGTACGTCAAGGAGGATAGCCATTTTGGGGTTCATATTTTTGATATTATGTCCTATGGCAAAATATCACCTTTTCATTGTGATGTCAAATTATAAGCAATGTTTTGACATTCAGGTTTGTCCAACTCATTATGGTCTCTAAGAACCGAGAGACGAGTTGTGTGTTTTATTTAATTTTGCGACTATACAAATGTGTTATGTTTGTGTTATTTATCGTCTATTTAGGATCCTCGTTGATATGAGACCTGTGCCTAGATTTAGTACTAAGATAGTGTTAATGTATGGTACTTTATCTATAGGGGCGACTATTGACCATGTGGGACTATTGAGATAGCGATTGTCTATTGCAACCTACTATTGCGATAACGATAGACTATTGTGAGCCACTATTGCAATAACTATTGCGATAGTGTTGGATCTTAAGAAAATCCAAAATTAGCTAGAATATTCATAATCTTTATTATATTCATGTTATTGCTGAAAGTAATATGCGATCAAAATCTGTGATAAAATCATGAATTAAACAGCTTTCGTCATTTTCACTCCAGCAAATGACTTCCTCACCCTAATATCGCATCTATCCTCATTCGAGAATGAATAATTTCAACTAACCGGCAGAAAAATTAGTAAATATTTCCAAATTTAGCAGAACATTACACTTTCGATACTATCGATAGTTAACCTTACTATTGCGATAGCGATAGTCTTTTTGTGTTTCCTATCGATAGTGTACTATTGCCAAGCTAACTATCGCGATATATCGATAGTTTGATGTATTGTTACACCCCTATTTATCTATATAAGCACTAAGAGAGCTCGAAAATCCAGGTCCTTCCACTTATTGAAAGACTGCACTTATCGAGGACAATTCTAATTTTCTCTACTAGCCTTGAGACACGGACCTTCCAAGAGCCCCAGAGCATATTGAAGAGCATAATTAGATGAGATACAGCAAGTTGTACAAGAGCGGTACCTGTATGGAGCCAGTGATCCTGGGCTATGTAGACCACAGCTGGAACACAGTACTGGGCTACTCCATGCTGGTCAGGGTCCGTACTGTTAGACATCCACACCGGCAACACCGCTCGACAGTAGTGCTGCAGTCATCATGGTGGATTGTAATTAATAATTCTGGCATTGGATTTGGCAGTAGTGCTGCAGTCATCATGGTGGATTATTATTAATAATTCTGGCAACACCGCTCAACAAAAATGCTGCAGTCATCATGGTCCATTATCAAAAATTTTTTTACAATTTCAAAGCGTCACTCTGTGAGTTGTTGCAGTTAATGTCAAATTTTATCATACCGTAGTTATTGTGTGAACAAGAAATATGAACTGCTGCCAAAAGGATAATTTTTAAAGGAAAAAGATTTCGAGAAAATGAAAAGAAAAAGTCTTGATATTGATAAAAACCAGACACTGAATCGATGGAGCTGTTTTAAGTCTTTCAAAATGGATATAAAGCAGTGGATCCTAACTGTCATTGTAGAAATATTACACATTTTAATAAAACCCTGTGGCACAACTACTCATTTGTCAAACAAGCAAAGCTGCTGCTTACATACTTAGAAAAGAAGGCTGACAGCCTATAAAATATAAAAATTCTATTTAACGAAATGCTCTGATGCATATCATAAATGCTATTAAGATAATGAAGTATTTCCGACCTGAGGCACCCCGACACACTTGTCGAGCACATTCAGCTCCTGTTCATCTATCTGGTAAACGCAGCCCTCCACTGAACAGAACGGGTTGAACTCGATGTTTGCAAACCCGCCAGCTTCTATGTCTTCTCCTATTTTAATTGATTGAAACTAATTAATTTACTAACAAGGATAAAAATAATTTTACAATATTATCAAAGATAAATGAGGCAGACCCGATTAGAGTATTTATTGAACTCGCTCACTAATTCACCTGCCTCATTGATGTTAAAGTTACTAAATTGATTGAGATCAAGATCGAGTTACGAGACTAAACCTGTACTAAAGCCATCAAACTAGTGTGCAGGGTTGGGAATTAGCACTAGTCTCGTGACCCATGGCTTTGGAAAGAGATCCTGGGCTAGTAAAATGAATTGATCAGGGCTAGATTCAGTTAAAGAAGATATAAGTTGGAATGTGTTTGGACTAGTACTCTCAGAAATGCACTAGTCCAAATGGCTCCTACGGCAAAAGAGCTAATTTTGACCCATTAATATTTCTTTGATGGAAATACTACACAACAAACTACAGACAATATTTAGGACTTCCAAGCCAAAAACTAATGCTTTTTTCAACCAGCATGGAAAATTAAGCCTTTCACCAGTTTTTCAGAAATGTTACCTTTCTTGTTGAAGACAAGATTGAAGCCCATGAGTAGACCCCAGAACCGACCTTTGACCTCTCTCTTCAGGAACAGATTTATCCTGCAACAAAGGAAAGTTCACCTTAATCCTGCATGTAAATGGAACATTCCTGCATAGCCAGCAGGTGTAAAATTTATTGTCATTGAGTTAATATGCTGCATGTAGAGCGATTGAGTTACAATGATTATTTCAGCCTTTATAGTGTCAACATAGAATCAGGGCAGTATGAATGGTTTGCATGATTTAGTTCAGTTCAACAATTCTTTGTTTTCACTGAAATTTTAGGTTGATTTCAAGATTACCAGATTATGAACATGAAGACATCATTTAGAAATTTCACTGAAGAGTTTCAGGTTTGCATTGCAATAGATGCCTACAATTATCAACAATATTAATGATGATGACGAAGAAAAGAAATTCACTGACCTGTCAACATTCATGAGATCACTGTAGGCGAAGTAGTAAACGCTGCCGCTGGGTGGTCGAGCATTGACCGTGAAACACAATGGAGGAAAGGGCGCTGTTGGCTTTCCAGTATGTCTCAGTCTGTAAAATACAATAACGTATAAAAAAACACAAATTAAACAGTGTACCTGCTTTCAGTCAGTAGTTAAGTCCAGGGATAAGGTCATAAGGAAAAGTGAGTGAGTGAGTTGGGGTTTAACGTGGTGTCCATAAGAAAAAGTGAGTGAGTGAGTTGGGGTTTCACATGTTGTCCACAAGGAAAAGTGAATGAGTGAGTTGGGGTTTAACGTGTTGTCCATTAGGGTGAGTGAGTGAGTTGGGGTTTAATGTGTTGTCCATAAGGAAACGTGAGTGAGTTGGGGTTTAACGTGTTGTCCATAAGGAAAAGTGAGTGAGTAAATTGGGGTTTAACGTGTTGTCCATAAGGAAGAGTGAGTGAGTGAGTTGGGGTTTAATGTGTTGTCCATAAGGAAACGTGAGTGAGTTGGGGTTTAAAGTGTTGTCAATAACAAAAAGTAAAATGGTGAGAGCTATTAAAAAATCAGAAAATTAATTTATAGCCTGAAAATGTCCCATTGTCAAAATGTCTTTCACAAATCCTGAAAGCCTGACATGTTCATTGTTAAAGTATTCAAAATTCATTGTTTTTCCTATAATCAATGTATTAAGAATAACTTACTTTTCTTTGGAAAGTTCCTTTTTTGTAGCCACAACCTTCAGCTTTTCCAAGGGAGTCAGATGAGGCCTATAACATATTTTTCAAAATTAGACATTAGGAAAAAGATGATCATAAAAGTTGAACATGAGCCAATCTTCTCTCTTTATTGTAATAGTTCATAGCTTTCTACATTATTGAATAGAGGGCAAACTATAGGAGGTGAGGTGATCTGGGGTTTATCGCCGCTTTAAGAGTATTTCACTTATATCATGGCTGCTAGTATTATTGCAGGGAGAAAGCCCGCAACACTATTGTGACTATGCATTGTGGTGAAACCTGCAAGCATTGGATGGAACTAGGGACCCATGGGTGGTACTGCGCTGAAATTCAGTGTAGCATTTCACCCAAACCTGACTGTGTGTTCTCTACTACAGACTTAAGTTGCCGAGTCCCTGGAAGGAATCGAACCACGGACCTCCTGATTCGAAGCAGAACGCGCTTACCACTGTGCTATCCCACCCCCAAACTATAGGAAGTTTGAAGCTTAGTTGGTGTCGTATCAAAACAACCAACTTTTTTACAGCAAGTAATGAAACCAAAAAAATATTGCAATGCATGATAACCAAGGCTTGATAACCATCATGGCTGAAAACAAGCCATGACCTCAGATCATGTATCTTCATGCAAATGGTCTATATATATATATTAGTCATTTGTAATAGAGAATTGAGTTTTTAATTATAGAGAACATTAATGCCTACCTTATTACAGCTTGCTCTTCTGGTTCACAGGGCTGTGAAAAACAAAATCTTGTTAAGTCTTCTTATTGTCATGATGATTTATTGAAAATATGATCTATACATCTTAATCTAAATGTCCTAGACCTTCTTTCTTCTACAATGCATGTGTTATCCAGGAAAATCAGAAAAAGAGAATCTCACCAAGTGTCTTCTGATATCAAATATATCAACACAAGTTGATAAAAGTAACAAAATATCCGAGGCTTGCCGAGGAAATTTTACTTTTGTCAACGAGTGTTGATATATTTGATATCAGAAGACACGAGGGTGAGATTCTATTTATCATCCAAAATCATTTTTCATCACATTTGCATGAACAATGTTCAACTTTAAACACTGCATGGCCCTAAAACTCCTAAACTAGTGATGTCATAGCATTGTGATGCCATGGTGTTTATTACCATAAGCATTGTGACGTCATTATTGATGATGCAAAACATTTGTGATGTCATGTCCCTTCTGATGACAGGGCATTGTTCAAAATCTACTGTCAAAGCGATATCTACTAGGAGATATCGCTTGATCTTCAACAAGCTCTGTGGAACGCAGTTTTGGATGATAAATCCCAATCCTCAACATTTACTATAAAAATGAATCCCTTTGTTATCAGATTTCTTTACCTCTTAGTTTGGCTGTCCTTCATTCAATCAAAGCATTTAAAAAATACAACATAACAGAAGGGTTTATTTGAAATGAATAAGTGGCATTACAAATCGAACATAGTGGTCCTTTAAGGAAGGTTTAAAACTTCATCTGAATAACTAAATATGTGGATAAATTAAGAAATACCTGGTCCACCTCCTCAATGGTCGTGCAGAGGAGTCGAAGGAAACTCTGGCGGTCTATCTTAGTCTCGTCTGGGTCCGGCATCTCAACCATCTCCTCTGTATCTCCCCCAGTAGGTGTCCTCTGTGGACTGTTAGCAGGGTTTTGGTATGAAGACTGTTCACCAAAACCATTGTTTGGAATTGTCTGTTCTTGGGATATGAAATGCCCTTCCAGCAACCTCTGAGGAGTCTGGAGGTCAACTTGACCTTCTAAATTACCTGAAGGATCTTCTGCATGTCCATCACATTTCTGGGAGTCCTGTTCTGACATCTGGTCCTGGTCCCTGCAAACATCTTGAGAAGATTCCAGTTCTTCTTTAGTATCAGCTTGGTGCTCATCAGTCTGCCCATGACCTTGCTGCCACCTGGGTGTAGTTATGTGATCACTGATCATCAGACAGCTTGGACCCATCTCCAGACACTTCTCTCTGTACTTCAGCAACAGGTCCTGGTAGTAGCCATCAGAAGGAAGATCAACCTTCTCCTCATCCTGGTCTGTGTAGAAACCCTCCCTGCTTCTAAGAGTCTGCCTCAGGGTCTCAGTGTCTTCAAGCAGCTGCGCCTGTTGGCCGATGTTCCTCTTGAGTTCAGACTGGATCAGATTTATTTGATGGTCGAGATCATCATAATCAACAGCTCCCTCTATGTCCTCTTCAAAGTTCAACTCTGGAACCTGTACCTTATTCCTCCTGCTATTCCTGCTGCTGTTGCTGCTCAATGAGTTCCCACTTCCTGGTCTACTCCAAGCCTTTTTAGTCTTTGGTTTGGACTTTCCTGGAGTATCACCATTATCTATCAGATCTGAAGGGAAGTGATGACGACCATCAACTCCATAACTGTACTTGGTTGAATGGGAACTATTCTTGCTGCTCTTTCCCGAAGAGGGTCTTTCTCTCTTTGAGTGTCTGTTAGGACTGGTGGGTCGTGCAACTGGTGAAAGAGGCCTTCCTTCTCTTTGAGGAGATTCCGGTCTCTTCGAGCTTGGCTTTGATTTGGACTTCTTTCTTTTGCTCTTGCCACTTGGAGGTTTCCCTTTACAAGCTTGTACTGGGCCAAAAGTCTCTTCAAACTCAGAGATCATGTCATAAGAAGAAATGGTAAGGTTGACAGCCGGATCAGCTTCAACAGGTTCTTCTGGTAAGTCTTTAGGTACTTGAGGTGTTTCTTCTGCCTCATCTTCTTCTGCTGTAGGTATTCTTGCTGTTATATGATTCCCTGCAATTCTTTCAGATAAAGACATCAATGGGAAAGGGTTGACAGGTTTTTCATTGCCCTCTGGATCTTCTTTGAGGAGTTCCTCAGAGCTTGCTGAGCACACAGAATCATCAACAGGAGCAGCATGAGCTAGGAACTCCTCCATGAAAGATGTTCGAGTGCTTGGTTCAGACTCATCCTTTGGACCAGATTTGAACACTCCTGATGAAGTCATGGTTGAGTCTGACGATCGTTGTAATGCTTGTGAGAAGGTACTTGAAGATGTGAAATAGGGCATCTTCTTTGGAGAATGATTTTCTTTGTCATCATCAGGATCTTGAGAATTTGTATCGACTTCATTCTCATTTGGTTTACATCTGACCTTTGAGGGCGCTCTTGGATTGGAACCACCTTCACCTGAACAGTTATTATTGCTGTTATCCTGAGACTTCTGTTCATCATCTTTCTCCCTCCATGCTTGGGAGGTCACAGTGTCAGCTTCATCAGCAAACCTCACAGACTTGCTCCTAACTACTGACCTCTTGGTCTCATCCCCCGTTGATAGAGGTCTCTTCTCATGTCTAGCAGAGGACAGAGGCTGAGAGAGCTGAGTTGTTGCACTGAAGGGTCTCACTCGCCCATCACAAGGGGTTGTCAAACCAACTTGTTTATCTTCTTCATATTCAATCTTGATAGATTCCTTCTCTTTCATTCTGGAGGAATCTTCAGTTTCCTCTTCTTTTTCACTATTTTCATCATATTTACCCTTTGAATTAGATTTTGTGGCTTCAGTGGTCTTACCATCTTCAGTCTCACTATTCTTCAAACCGGATCTACTTTTAGTCTCACTACTCTTCAAACCAGATCTATTTTCTGTCTCACTATTCTTCAAACCGGATCTACTTTCAGTCTCACTACTCTTCAAACCGGATCTACTTTCTGTCTCACTACTCTCCTCAGTTCGAACATCAACCTCACGCATCTCAGCTTCTATCAGGTCACCAGTCTCGATTCCCATCAAGCTTATTCTATGTTTCAGCATTTCTGTCATTTCAATGATCTCCCTGGATGCATCCTCAAGTTCTGGAACTACTTTCTCATCCGATATAATCTCATTTTCTGCCTGTTCCACATTTTTGCCCGATGTGAGGAATACGGTACTGGTGTCTCTCGTTGACTCTCCCAGACTATCTTTACTTGCTTCTCTTGATATGATGGGGGACGCACTTGCAAAATCTTTTGGTTCAAGGATATCATTCAGATCTGTAATATCAATGGTGAACAAATTTTCAAATGTTGAAGATTCAGTTTGATATCCTAAGATCTGGAGCAACCACTATGAATCACAAGAATTTAATTTGAGTTCAAAAGGCATGAGTGCCTATTGTTGATATGATATGTACATGGATGCTTATATACAAATTTGCAAGAATTACGTAAAATCTAACAAAAACTGAACAGTCTTATCTTCTTGATGAAGCAATTTTCATAACTATCAGAAGATATAAAATTACCTACCTTGATCAGTAAGAGTTGAAGTTGGTCTCATATTTGGAGTGGACGCATGTGATGAAATTGTTTCTGGAGACCTAAATGGAAAAGAAGACTCACAATGTAAGAAAAATATATATTGACAAACCTAGAGGTAAATTATATTTTGTTTCCTATTTGTGATCATTTAGTGAAATGGACCCAATGCTGAAATTCTTCCTTTAAACTTATGAAAATTTGAAAGTCATATTAATTCCTGAAAACACTGTTTATTGTCAATCAAGAAGAAGCAAGTAGATATCAAGACTAGCTATATTTCGTTTAATTAAAACACTGATCTGAAGATTTTAAATCATAGATGAATGCCAACTTTGATATTTTTCAAACAAAGATCTATGAATATTTAAACAATAACCTAGCAAACTGTCCCTCAATCATATTCATCCCTGATTGATGGCTTTAAAACCAGAAGCTTCAGTGCTAACATAAGTGAAATATATTAAGATTGGTCTATGGATATTCAAACCACAAAATCCAAGAGCCAACAGATTCCCAAACATATTCAAAACAATTTGTGGGAATATATCTATGTCGACTTTTTGTGTTTTTCTGATCTGTAAGCCTGTAGTCAGACATCTCACCATTCCACCGGTTGTTCCTCCACCAGAAAGTCTGTTCTCATCCACACTGGAGGCGATGGACGTGCGATGGATGGACTCACCTTATACTAAAACCTATATAGAACACTGATCTAGAGACAGCTAGACAGACAACCCACCATTCCACCGGTTGTTCCTCCACCAGAAAGTCTCTGTTCTCATCCACACTGGAGGCGATGGAGGTGCGATGGATGGATTCAACAGTTCGGGGTCGACCCATCAGATCCTTCAGTTCCCCTGAGTTCATGCTGGACAGGATCTGCTTCCTTCTCTGGAGGCTTCTGCTTGGACTGGCCGAGTACTGGCGGGCATCTAAATATTGATGGGCGTGGTAAGAATTAAAATGATCGTGCAGATATCTATGCTTCAAAACGGTATAATGATCTATACTGAAATGTTGTTGCTGTCAAATAAAGTTGATCATCAATTACTCTTGTCTTCCTTATACCATCAACTTCAAGAATGCCACTCAAACAGGTGAGATATCTTTATCACATACTTTTACAAGCTACATCTGAAACAATAACGGATGTAGATTTGTTGTTGGAGTACTTATGTCAGAGATTGATATAAACTATTTTCATATTAATGGATTGTAACATGACTTGATATTTTTGCCATAGATGCTACAAATTATTTTCTATTTGTTTAAGATTTATGACACTAAACTGTTTCAACTGGCTAATTCTTTGTATTTGTTGCATTGTTTAATGGGGCCAGTATCCGTTGAAAGCCGTTCCCATGACTCAAAGCTAGCAATATTTCGCATCTTTTCCCTTTTGTCAGAATGAGTTCTAGACCCGACTAGACATTAATAAATCAGAGTGCTTCATTTGAAAATCAAAGTTTGTGTACCATAGTCTTTTGAATGATTACATCCTGTGCAGTAGTTGTGGAATTTGTTTGCATGTTTCAATAGCCGATAATGCCAAGTTCTACATATTTGTTTTGACTTATTTACCTGCGACAATGCCTCTGCAGTTGTCTATTGATGGTCCCTTGACTTGAACTGGATACAGCGGCTTTAGTCTGAGGATATAAAACACATAGTGACCATCCAAAAAGACAGATATGAACAAACAGACTCTTCTATCAAACAATGTGCGAAATAGCGGCCCGACAGCAGTTGGAGAAAAGGCAGCAAGCCTGGATGGCTTGCACGATTAACTGAGATACTGTCTTCAATTAAAAGATCTTGATAAATACTTAAGAGGGCTAGTTGACTTTTAAAACCACAAGCCCTACATTCTGATAAGGACTAAAGCATATTTTGAACACTGCCATCAAAGCCTTAGCTTAACAGGTGAAGGATTTATCTACTATCCAAGATAGGTCAGTCTGTTAACTTTAAAAGAAAAGATAAAAGAAATTGCAAGATCCTGCATGGTGAAATATGGGATCCTTTCGAACTACCATATTCAATACATCAGACGATAGAAATATTTGACCTCCTTAAAATGCAATAATCACCATTTCAACTTGTTAATATCATTTTAAGATAATCTGCTTTTTATCCTTACTTTGCTTTGAGTAGTTTTCCCTTGGCCTTATGATGACTGGTTTGTTTCTCCATAGACAGGACCTTGTTAACATGAAAGGTAGCCAGCGCTGTTCTCTCCTTCAGATCTCGCGATGGACTCGGGGGTCTCTCCTATAATATGATAAAACAATCGAAAAATATAACAATTATGAGGATTATTTTTAAGACAATGAATCCACAACACAAAGGGTCATGCTCAAAGCACTACATACAATATTGATGTACCTTGACAACAACTTCTCTTTTGCAAACAAAAAGGAGTTTTTAATCAGTGAATAAGTTGTGAGTTGTTGTTAATCGTTGTAACTCTATCCAATCATAAGTTATGGCCAAGGTTAAAGTTTTCGAATAATGCATGCTGCGCTAAGATCAAGGTCACAAGGTCAAATGTCAAAAATTATGACCTTATCTGAAAGGTGATATCATGATAGATGCTCATGTGAAATATCAAAGTTTTAACTTCAAGCAATAAGAAACAGAGAGACATGACAGACAGACAGGCAGAAAGAGAGACACTGACTGACGGACAGGGCAAAAAATATATACCCCTGGAATCTCCAATTCGAGGGCATAAAAACTGCAGAAAACACAACTCTATAAACATTATTTTCAGAAAGTTGTGCAAGTGTACAATTGTGTTGTAATAATAGCCCAAATGTGTTCAAAATGTTGGAATTAATAGGTGAGATGTTTTGAATTTATATCGTTAACAATGCTATTTGCTTTCCTTTCAAAGCAAAACAATATGAGTTGAAAATCACGGAGTGGCTCTTCAAACTTTTCTCTTCTCTCCATTACACAGAATTCAGATGTGGTGCCATGCAACAAAAAACAAACCGGCGGTGCTGGTGTGACAGGGTGCTGATGTACGGAGTGTTTGAACGGCATCTTGATGTGCTGATTGGGTGTTCTCACTTTACTCTGATTGGCTAACAGCTTCTGTGACAGGGAGGAAGCTGCCTGTCTGCGGTTCATGGATCCCCTCGTCAGACTGGTTCTAGAAAATTTATAAAATATTAACATTAATATTTTGTTGCATGATAATTCTCTGCATGAAGGGTTTGGGAACAGCAGGGGCAATGGGCCCTGTCATCACAATCTAAATAAATTTAAATCGACAGTTCGATCTTTGTTTATACTGTTTTTCTTACATTTACCAGTATGAGAGATTGTCCCGAAGACCTTTTGGACGCCTTGAATTGATCAATTTAATTTGATCTCACAAACAGTTCCAAATCACAGATTCACCAACAGAACAGGAGAAACATATACCTATGACCTGTTGTCAATGACTGATGCATTCTTAAAATACAAATATCTTTGTTATCCAATATTGAAAATATCATTAAGATGATCTTTTTTGGTGTTATTAAAATGTTTTGGTTTAAAGATTCAAAACATTCAAAATATAATAGAAAACATTTATATATAAGTGACATAATATATACATAACATATATCAACTTCAATTGAGATTTTCTATGTGTTACCCACCTGGTAGGTACACTTGGTGTTGAATACATGGAGAATCGTGACATCTGCCGGATACCCATCGACATTGGCGTCACTCGACCTCGCGACATGTTCCCATTTCGACTTATCCCATCTGATCATTGTAAAGAAAATAATATATTCAATGGCTCAACAAATTTAAACAATGAGTTCCTTAAAGAAAATTATTTTCATGACAGATATTTTCACATTCTCAGAAATGCAAATTTTTTTAGAGGCATCTCGAAGCTTTCTAGATATTACCTCCATCTAAACATTTCACTCCTGCAATAAAAAAGTTGAATCTTTCCTAATTTATGAAAAATGTCATCAACTTGTTATCAAAAATGGCAGAGATAGTTAACTTTGTGAAACTCATACAAAAATAATTCTCACTGTAGATCATATGTTTAAATCAAATAAATGTTGTACAAAATGATGGCATTAAGACGATTCAACAACCTGGTGTGTTAGGTTTCCGTTCATCTGGCAGAGTATCCACTGATAAAAAAGGCTCCGTCTGAAAAAAACAGATAAGAAATACAAAACTGAAGACAAAAAATATTCACCTCGGCGTCAAAAACAATATGCTTAGGATATCTCAACGTATATAACATGCCTATAGTTTAGACTTACTATATAACTATAAATTTCTGGATTTGACGGACTTCGTAAAACGGAATCATGCTTGCCCAGGCTTTATCCTGATTCCGAAGGGTCATGAATTTGACATCAATGAATCTTAAAGATATCAAGGTGTGTCATGAAACTTAACTGTCAAATGCTCAGGAGAAATTCATGATGAACACTGTTGAAAATGCATGTTTTTTGGGTAAATTTGACTCCCTTGTAACGGAGACAGTGATTAAATGGGGTCGATTAAAATGTTTTAGCTTTCCATGTGTCATGGTTTCTTCAATTTACCAGTAATTTGCTCAAACATGTAGATAAGTGTCACTAGTTCTAACAAAATTTGCGCTAGAAAACAAGATAGTACATCAAGCACTGAGTCTGGACTTTTGTTGTGTGGTATATAGTCAACCTACAAAGAAACATGTAGACTAAATTTTAGTCTATGATATATCAGTATAATTACTTTTCCTTCATTTACATTTTTTTTACTTTAGGCTTTCCATTTCATAGTGTATTCAGGCAATGTAAACTTACTGAATTAAGACCTAGTCTGTATAAACTAGGCTCCTATATAATACACAGTCATGAAGCAGGACTACAAAAAAAAGTGCAACAAACCTCATGTGCTTTAATTTTCCTTGCTCTTGTCTTCAATGGGGTTGATGTTCCATCTTTTCTCTCCGAGTTTCGAGATTTCAGGGATTTGCTTGATGAGTGATAGAATGGGCTTGATGTTTTTTGTTTTCTTCGGTTTAGATTGTATGCCAGGTCCATGGCCAGCGAAAGGTCAGGGTCATTGCCAGACATGCTAGTCCTCTGGTCCCGAGGGGCAAGGTCACCTGTCCCGACCCTCCTCGACATACTTGGTGACTATTCACTGAACCATGAACTCCATTGTGCTTTTCTGAAGTGAGAAGAAAGACAATCACAAATTTAGCTCTACAGACACACAGACATGTACGTCATAAAGTGGCCGCTAGAGGTGTAAAGACACGGCAATCAAACCATCGTATCGTGATACATGGGCCACAATATATCGTATCGTATCGTAGGATGCGTATCGGGATACATAAAATAATGATAAATTCTCAATGTAGGTGCTACAAACTGAGATATACATTAAAAAAATGCTTTACTATGCACACAAGAACCTCTTCTAAAATTTGGAAGTTTGATCATATTACATCAAAAAAGCTTCAAGTAAATTTTTACTCAAGATTAACTGACTCCAAAAGTTTGTGAAAAGATCATTATGTTAGGAGATTAAATGTATCAGGGTACGTATCGTATCGTGACCCCCATATCGGGATATGTATCGTATCGCAACCCTCCTGGATTGTTACACATCTAGTGGCCGCGAGGCCTAAAATAGTATTTTTTCTTGACTGCTTTAGAAACATGTGTATTACTTTTCAGCCCAAGTACTTATGTAATCTTAATACCGTCCCATGAAACCTATTATAGTCTTATTTTGACTTTTTCTCTTGCAATTATAAGAAGTGGAATAGCGCTTCCATGGGTGCCAAAAATTGGTCAGACTCGACTCGACTCGACTCGACTCGACTTGGACTCGATTCTCTGAACATTTGACTTTACCCCCAAAATCAAATTACCGGTAGATACCATAAACATATATTTTGACTAATAAATGGTCATATAGCAATTTTGCGTTCAATGTTTTGAAAAGGTTAATCATTCAACTGTCTTCACATGTTACAGACCACCAGACTGAAATAACTTAAATAGTTAACTGTGAATGACAGTTTTCAAGTCCTCAAGTCGAGTTGGACCAGATTACGGGGCTCAAAAACTTCTTACATTGCAAAGGGCGCCATCTGCTGACCATTTTTGAACAGTACTGTGTATCTCTGATACGTAAATTTTTCTAAATAATTTTTTGTGTATAGTAGATGAGGATGAACCTTCAAATACAGGCTATTAGTAGTGATTTTTTTATTATATTTATGTAACATACATCATTTTGAAAAAAAGATAATGTATTCCTACCAAACATAATAGATAAAGGTTCATAACAAGTTTATTGCAGAGCACAACACTATTTTGATAGGTAAACATGAGTGTAAATGTGAGGATGTGTGAGATCTTAACTCATATTGTTTTAAGGTCACACTTAAACCTACATCAACAGTCTTGCTCAACGTAAGTTCAGATAATCTTAACGTTTGTTCATATCCGATGACTGTGATTTGTGTTGATTTTCGAGTGTGGGGTTTTTTTTCGATTTAGAAGGCAAAAAGGCTGTGTGGTATTTGACTGTATTGACAACATAGGTAACATTAAATAGAAAGATATCTTCATTATAAAAATCTTGAATGTTATTTGTATTCTCAAAAAGTACAGACATAGAGCTACTGCAAAAGACATGTCATTCACACCTGCCTTCAACTACCAAGGACCCATTCTTCCGCCATATTGTTTACATCCAATTCACTCCAAGTAACAAGACCTTCCGCCAATATAGTACTCGGAACCTTTCTTGTTTAATCTTGGATAATCGATTTGAAGAGTATGAATTAGACCTTAAATCTTTTTCATAACATTAAGGTAGTATTTTGAAGTTTATAATTCCTTTTTTTGATGATGAAAAGAATACATTTAAAGTATCAATACGCGCAAGGGAAGGTAACTCTTGCATGATTAATTTTCGTGAAGAAAAGGGTTGTTTTGTGAAGTGCAGTAAGAGATCAAATCTGTATATGACGACGAATATATTTCTTTTAAATTCTTATCCTTGCATTAGCTAGCAATACATAAAGAATGAGAAAAATTGAAAATTCATTTCAATTTTGTCATAATTTTTTTTTTGTAGGTTTATACATATGATTTGAATATTTGGAATTTAGAACAAAAGTCTTTGTATACAAATTCTTGTTGTGGTTGAAACATTTGGAATGATGTTTTCATCATGTCTTTAAAGAGGAACAAATTAAATTGTAATTAATAAAATAAACTTGTAAATGCCAACCTCCAGGCACTCATTATTTCCTTTATTGGTTGTGAGCTTTGACATAATTTTTCATAAAGTGTTTATCTGGAACAATGCACAAGGAGATTCTTTGAACCTCAGTCCTCACCCTTTATCATTTTAAGAATTTTTGAAATAATGGTGAAATTTCTTTCTCTCCTCTGTTGTAAATCCAGTTTATGTAATGATCGAACCTGTGAAGCATATATGTTACATCCTGTCAACCAGGTGACTTCATTTTTCTAGCTTCACTTCAAAATAGTCCCCTGTGTCAATTTTTTCAAAATTTTATTCCTCATAACTAGGCAGATTTTAATCAGACTACATGTATATATGTATGCTTCCCAAAAGCAAACCATCAGTCTGATCAAATCGACCTATAGTTCCGAGAAAGAAAAATGTTGAAGTATCAACTATCGAGAATTGAACTTGGTCCATCAGGATTTACTCTATGCTAGGTCCAATTTCAGCCACAAGGCTTCGCATGATCTCATATAACTCATCTAACCAATCACAAGTTGTCCAGCAAAAGCTTTTGGTATTGGTATCTAGGGGCAAGTAACTCATGTGAACATTGTTTTAAACAAGATCACCGCTAGCAGTCTTATAAGTGCAATGATGTTATTGGCTGCTAATGTTTATGTAACACCTTCATTAAACTGGTAAAAAATCATGAGACCTATAGGACGACCTACTGACGAGGATTTCAATGCTTGATAGATTCATTATTTTTGAATTTTTATTTCCTCAGAACTTGGTAAATTTTAAACTGACTGCTCAAATATAAATTTTCAATCATATGATCACCCTTTTTAGATTTGTTAATTTGAATTTAAAAACTATATTTGATAAGTTTCTTTATAACTTGCTTCTCCAAGTATCTTTAGGATAAAAATGACACAATACCAATTTTCTTTTTATATAAATAATTTTATTGCAAGCATTTTCATGTCAACTTTCCTTTAAAGAGGAATATTCCATATCATATGTAATGGAACAAAAACTGATTGCCCCTCAAAATTAAATCATATAAAAACTTTACATTCTTCCAGCTGTCCCCAGGTGATGCATATATAGAATCTTATACATCTTTATACTCTGTACAAATTAACTCAAATTTTAAAGTTTTATATATTTTGCAATATTCTGACAATCAAATATTAACATTATCATATGAATTTCAAATGTTCATAAAATAGAATATTATAACAGAAATCAACAATCCCATACATAGAGTATAATATAGAAATCAATTTTATTTTAATTAATCTTTAATGAACGTGATCTATCTTCAACTTTGAGATTCTCCGTATGTAGCATGAAGCAAGATAATATCATAAAGTATACATAAATTAACAACACATAATAACATAAAACATCCCTCATTGCCTTGTGGTTTCTGTTTCAACACCAAATTTATGAAGCCTCTTGGCAATGTTTAAAATACAGCCCGTCAGCCAGTCCTTAAACTGGCTACTTTTTGCCAAGACTGGTTACTTTTCGGTCAGGACTGATTACTTTTCAAAACTTTCCTTTATTTTCCCCTAAGGAATTGACCAATTAATTTTCAGGACAGGCTAGGTTACCAATCTATTCCTGGTTAAGATAGGCGATATATCAGTGTTCCGGCCACCATTTTTATTTTGTAAAAATGATTTTTTTAAAAATAGCTATACTGTTAAATGTTTTACTAATGTAATCGCCTGTAGGGGCACTGGTAGCAGCACAGAATATTCAAGTGTCTGCAGCAAGGCATAAAACTGACAGTTCGAAACCGGCGTTTTCGGGTTTGCTTAGGAACATAGCAATTGGCAGGGTGGAAGGCACTAATTCAAAAACAGACTTGTGAATATAACAATGTTTAGAGTATTATGCCTACTCTTGACCCTAATCGACTAGAAAAACTCCATAAGGTCATGTTAATTCACAATATGAATTTATCACCAGACTTGTGCTTTTCCTACGATATGAGTACAATGGTCTTCCAACAATCCCCAGGGAGAAATTATGACAATTATGAAATAGTATACAGTCAGACCTCGATAATCTGTCCATCGATAATCCGAATCCCGCGGTATCCGAACGGTAGCTAGCTGTAACCAAACTAATCTCTATATAAATTCATTAAATGTTGATTCATTAATCCGTTGCTTCAGTCTCCGAATCCGAACGCCAATAAGCTGTAACGGATTAGTTAATTATCACTATTTCTGCTTCATTAATCCGGCCGTTCATCAAATCCGTTCGGGTAAGTGATCAACACATTGATTGGATCGGTAAACTTTAATGACAGTGGATTGACATGTGAGTTGAGGGTGACGGTAGATTGTGATTGTAATAAATTGAAATGTCTCACTTTGTGTTTCTGGAGTTTATGATTTTAGTAAATTGTGTAATAGTTATAAATATTTATATGTATATGAAATAAACAAGTTTGATATACTAAATACGTTCTCGTCTCTCAGTAGATTCAAACTCAAACTTGTTTGGTTCATTTCAGTAGTCCGAACGCTTTACTATCCGAACGTTTTTTATGAAAAACGGAAGCGTTCGGATTATCGAGGCCTGACTGTATATTGATAATGAGCACTTCAGGTGGCAGAAAGATTCCCCTCATGCACAATAATAATAATCAAGAAACTGTGAATTTGAGCACTGGAGCTGCCAATTAAAGTTAAAACCCTCTTATTTCATGCAGAAGTTTTCTGTTTCTTTGACTGGGGTGCTGAGTTTTCATTCTTGTCTTTAACAATTGTTTTGTCATTTTTGGGATTCACAAAATCTTTTCCTGTTGTATCTGTCAGGTTTGTGCACTGTCGAATTGCATCATTTGAAACCTGAAAGGAGAAAAAAATAATTTTGAAACCCTCACATCAGGTAGACAAACAATAAACATGAAATTAACATGTTCATTAGTATCATTGCATTAGAAGATAAAGATTATATATAGAGAAATAGCCAATTACGTTAAATCATGAGTGTGGAATCTCATTTCATATATGAAATACAAATTGCCTGAAATCTGAGGAGTACAATTTTATGTAGGTACAGAATCAAAATCGACATTACTTCTAAAGATCTCCTCAACAAACAACGTCCACCTATTACTCGCCTGTGTAAGATACCACAGTGTAATATTCATACGGCGTAATCATACTAGTGTAACATCACCTACGTCATAGTAGTGAGTGGTTGTGACGTCACAGTGAAAACAACCTTCCATTTAAAACTATTTCTATAAAATTCGTGAATGATTTGGTATCAAACTCACTTTTGCTCGTTTTATACAAAATCATTAACTCTTTTAATGGAAATTTGACAATGTAAGAATGACATCCTAGTAGTGAGTGGTCGTAACGTCACAGTCAAAACGACCTTCTATTTAATACTATTTCTATTCAATTTGTAAATGATTTGGTATAAAACTGGCTTTTGCTTGTTTTAAACAAAATCATAAACTTGTTTAATAGAAATAGTATTGAATGGAAGGTCGTTTACACTGTGATGTCACAACAACTCACTATGACGTCATACAGTAGAACATGGATATGACAAACTCAGATATAGCGAACAATCGGATATGGTGAACAACATTTCAAGTCCAGGCCCTATAAAATATCATTAAAATTATATGCGTATAGCGAACATCAGATATAGCGAACTAAATTCTTTGGTCCCTTGGAGTTTGTTATATCCGTGTTCTACTGTTCTTGCATATTACACTACAGTAGAACTCGGATATAACGAACTCCAAGGGACCAAAGAATTTAGTTTGCTATATCCGGTGTTCGCTATACGCATATAATTTAAATGATATTATATAGGGGCGGGTCTTGAACATTTGTTCGCTATATCCGAGTGTTCGCTATATCCGTGTTCTACTGTAGTATGATATTGCTGTGAATATTACACTGTGGTATCTTGTGGTATCTTGTGGTATCTTGTGGTATCCTCTATATATTTACCTTGCTAAGAGGTGTATATTGCGGGTGATGGTGAACGTAGACGGGGTTGTTGCTGGCTCGGTTGTACGCACACAGGAAGGCCCACCGTCGGTCAGGGCTCGTGTTGGGGGCAGACGTGTGGAGAAGGTTGGAGTGGAAGAAGAGAGCGTCACCTTGGAATGTAAAGATTCATTTATTGACTACAATTTCAGTATTTGCAAAAAACAATTTTGACATGTTAATGTTTTATCTATTGTTACACTGAAACTCCTATTTATTTGTTTTTATTTGTTTTGTAACTTGTAAGCTATATCTTGCTAGCATTCATGTGTCATAATGTTCATATGATGTTTGGTTATTGTTGTACATTGTGCGCCATGTATATTCTGAGGTCTCCAGGAAAATTAAGTCTTATCTTATTTCTTGTTAACATTATAGAAAACAAATTTTGCCCTACATTCTTTTATAACTGGCATGTAGAAGGGATTAGAACAGTGTTCAATAAATTATAGTGTAAGAAATGATTAACACTGTACAAAAACTCCCACCACAAAAAGATATACAGTAATATAAACTTTATTCAATGCAATATATACTTATGTCATCAGATTATTTTTCACAAATGTAAAGAATACTTAAGTGAATGTTTAAGACTACAGCGAAAAAAGATGTATCACAGTGAATGAAAATGTGCAACATTGTACAAAAGTTTATAAGAGAGTACAACACTGTAACTATTCCACAAAGACAAAATGTATGAATGTTTGATAATTAATGATAAAGTACAACAATTTGACACAGTGAATGAAAATGTGCAACATTGTACATCAGTGAAAAGGAGAAAAACGCAATGACTATTCCACAGAGACAAAATGTATGAACGTTTGATAATGAATGATAAAGTACAACAATTTGCCACAGCGACTGAAAATGTGCAACATTGTACAACATTTTATAAGAAAGTAAAACACACCAATAACCATTCAACAGCGGTATATTATAATGTATGATAGTGTAGTAGAACAATTTATTATATGATTGAGGGTGAGAGAAACCCTCTATCTGGCTACAGCGGCGATAACCTTTATCGTCACTCTTCTGAGTGGTGATAAACTTAATCACCCCTCGAGTGACGTCAAGTTCAAGAGTTTGACGTCATATAACAATGGTCTGACGTCATGACTGTACATATGACGTCACACTATTACCGTGAGGTAGAAAACATGTCTACCTTTCTAACTCACTCGATGAGATAAACATGATATTTGTCAAGAAAAGACAGATATCCTCTATGTATCACAGTGGATGACAACAGTGGATAAGAGAGTACAACACTGTAACTATTCCACAGAGAAAAAAAATATATTAATGTTTGATAATTTCATGACAAACTACAACAATGTATCAGGGGTGAATGAAAATGTACAACATTGTACAACAGTGTATATTAGTAAAACACATCCATGACCATTCAACAAAGAGCAATGGTATATGATATTGTATGATAGTGTAGTAGAACAATGTATCACAGTGAGGTGGAGAGGTGATGTAGGGTTTATCGCCGCTTTCAAGAGTATTTCACTTATATCGCAGCTGCTAGTATTATTGCAGGGAGAAAGCCCGCAACACTATATTGTGGCTATGCATTGCGGTAAAACCTGCAAGCATCGGCTGAAATTAGCAACCATGGGTGTTACTGCACTGAAATTCAGTGTAGCATTGCACCCAAACCTGACTGCGTGTAGAACAGTTCTCTACTGCAGACAAACTTGCTGAGCCCCTGGCGGGATTCGAACCACGGACCTCCTGATCTGAAGCCGAACGCGCTAACCACTGCGCTATCCGAATGTATCACAGTAGACGACAATGTGCAACATAGTATAACACAATGATTCTACCCACCTGGTTGCATCTCCACGTGAAGATGTTCCAGTTTGAGCTCCAGTTGTTTGACTCTCTCCAGATCTGCTCCAGTCTGACCTCCAACAAACAGGTGCTCGATACGACCACACTTGTGCGATCCCTCCAGAATCTGGATTACAAATATGGTAACTTGAGTGACATTTTAGATGTTGTAAGGTAATAAAGTAGAAGATTTTATGGATAATCATAGACTAAATTTCAGTCTCTGAAGTGAAAATATAATCAAAATGCAATTTTTTATTATTAAAAGGGAAAGGAACCCACTGTAGCTGTTCATTTTCAGCCTGAAACTGCAGTGATCTAGACTTGCTACAATAATATAGACTTGCATGGGTCTTTAAAGATATTTCGTTTCAGGGGCTGTTAGACAGATTAGGATATCCAACTCTCTTTTCCATGAATAATGAAGTTGTATATGCAAAATATCTTGCACTTTATTGAATTTAATTTGACAAACTCATGTAAAATCAAAAAGGACAACATTATATAAAATGGAATTTAGAAGACCAAAATCTGACAGAAGTTGATAAAAGTGTACAAAAGTAAAATTGAACCTATCTGTAGAAAGAGATTATAAACGATGGTCACTTTATGTTTTAATACATAATGCAATTTCAACTTTGTTGCTGTCTTTTGTGCTAACATGGTAACATTCAAATAACATCGGTAGTGTTCGGCAGTGTTTATTATCGACCTGGATGTGACCTCTGACCCCGAAGTTGCCACAGTAAATGTGGAGTTACAGTCAAGCAAATGGCTTGTTAGTGCAATATTGTGTCTGTTGTTAGCAATAAATGATTATGATTTATACCAACTGTGATTTTTTTAAACATTTGTACATATATCCAGTCTAAGTAAACCTAGCCTCAATAATACTCGCTAAACTCCTATAGTGAGTGTAGCAAGATGTAGTAACTGGTCGCGTCATTCGACCTTTCGAATTGACCAATCGGGTATCATCATACCAAGCAGCAATAGTCTGCATATGCCCATATAACGTTGAAGGGTCATAGGTGGGCTGACGCGACCTGCTACATCTTGCTAGACTCAATATTGAAGTTTAGCAAGTATTATTGAGGCCAGGTTTACTTAGACGGACATATATCTGTAAAGGTAATGTTTTCATATTTTCAATTGTGTCAAATTCTTACCTGCAAACAGCCATTAGCTTTGTTGCATTTATCAATCGAGATGAAGACCGTCATCATGTCGGGGAACAGACATCCGTTCTTGTACCAGTACCTGGAACACAAGCGTTAATAAGTGTTCTTCTTATCCAAATATGACAAATCTTCTTAGCTATTTAACTTTTTGCTGGACAATAGATTAAATCCATATATTGTCATACCTTTATTATGGGATGATTATTATGGTCACTACCTAAAATTATTTCCATGGTTAATTTCAGGGTGAAACCATTTTGTCGCGACAGTTTAGAGGCTGCAACATTAACTAGTCAGTTTGCAACGTATTTGCAACGCTGCAGGATTTGCTCATTTACGGTGCACACATGTAATGACGGTACCCGGTCAACACTTTAGCGGCATACAGCCAACATCACAAGTTTGCCTTGATAGGTCATAGTTAACCAACGTAATTTTCCTCCAAAAATAATTTCTGTAGCACAAAAAATCATGGATCGGTAGGGTTACATGAAACACAATTTATTTGGGTTTTGGCCCTATATTGACTAACCCATGTTGTCTACTCCTACACCCCCTTAAAAAAATCTCCCCCCTTATTCCTAAATACCTACCCATAGTCCTGGACCCCTGGTGCCAGACACAATATATTTGGTCTAACCTCAGCCCCCTCCCCCTTTACCCCCACTTAACCCTCCTAATTCCTCCAAACTCACCATAGTATTGGTGCCAGAAACAATATATGTGATCTATCCCACCCACACGTAAACCCCCTATCCCACTTATTCTTAAATACATACCCATAGTCAAGGATATCCTTTCACAAAGCAACCTTAACTCCCATTCTTTTACACTGAAGTAAGGCTACCTTAAGGAGTTACGATTACCTTAGTGTTTTGTGAAAAGAGGCCCTGGTGCACAGGAACCCGATATTGTAAATAAAATGTAGGTAAAACGTGGGTAAGAAAGACCAGTCCCCTCTATAAATAGAGTAAAGGAATAAAGGCATCCATGTTGCCGATCTCGACTCGCTTGCGAGTTTAGTCAAAATTATCGCTTCAAATTGGTGACATCTCATACACATACACAAGAACCACTCAGTTATACATTTCTCCGCAAAACTTGGCTTATTTCCAACACATGTCACCCTTCAAATAACTTTTATATCTATTTAAATTCGCAAAACGACCGCAAAAACCTCTGGGGTGAACGTTACTCCGCACCAAATGCCCCTCGAGCGATCTGATTGGTCCGTTGGGCGAATTTATTTTAAGCCTCGCTAAACAAACAAAACGGCATGGTTTGGACAGTGCAATGTTTCGGGAATGATTTCGCTATCAATTTCTGATCAGAAGATTGCTTTATCTTTAGTAGAAATTACACATGCTGTTGTTATCATTAGACAGGCACCTGTAATACTGTCTTGTTTGTTTACGTAAAAATTGAAAGAAAGTATCAATGAATATGTCAAAACTCTCCTGGCTCAGTGATGTATGTTTCACTAAAGTTGAATTGCCAAACTTTCTGTCCTGTGATGAGAAGAAACATAAGAGTGATTTTCCACAGTTATTTATCTAAAAATTAATGTCATATATCTAGTTAGTAATTTCTGATGTTTTATTCTGATATTTGTGTTTTTCAGTTTTCAGTGTCATGTACAACAACATCCCCAAACATCAAAACATTTTTTCAATACGTTTATCAATAGGCTGTTTATTCTGAAATAATGTTAAATTAACATTTACAAAACAAGTCTGTCTGAAAGTATATTTATGATCGCAGCATTTTGTTTATTATGTTAACAAAAATATGCATTTACAGTTTTGGTATAAAAGAGTATTTCTTTGATGCCAAATTGACATTAATAAAACATATGCTTAAACTATCTTTTACATAACGTAACTGGTAAGAACCATCAAATCACAATTTTCAGAAAAAACTTATCATTCCACAGATTGTATTTATAGTGTTGATACACTTTTGTATAACTAAATCTTTTAGTTGTGCTTTATTCACTTGAAATAATTCACTGATATATTGGTAATAATACATCAATTTTAATTTACTGATATGTAAAAGTTTGTATTATGAATTATTTAGATATTTATTAATTCTTGTAATTATACACATGAGATAAACAAATTTTGAACCTCTCTTTTTTAAATAATGAAATGGGAATTTCCATTTAATAATTCTACAGTGTGTGAAGACAAGAGCTTGGCCGTGACAATCCCCTAGTGCAAAAATGATTCCACATACCAAAATAAAAAATCTTTTGACTCCATTGTCACAACCTGGCTTGAAAATGGTGGAATATCAATAAAAATCGCCTTTTAAATTTTGCGCGACTTTTAGAAATTATCTAGAGAAAATCGCCCTTACGTTTAACGGACCTATCAGATCGCTCGAGGGGCATTTGGTGCGGAGTAACGTTCACCCCAGAGGTTTTTGCGGTCGTTTTGCGAATTTAAATAGATATAAAAGTTATTTGAAGGGTGACATGTGTTGGAAATAAGCCAAGTTTTGCGGAGAAATGTATAACTGAGTGGTTCTTGTGTATGTGTATGAGATGTCACCAATTTGAAGCGATAATTTTGACTAAACTCGCAAGCGAGTCGAGATCGGCAACATGGATGCCTTTATTCCTTTACTCTATTTATAGAGGGGACGGGTCTTTCTTACCCACGTTTTACCTACATTTTATTTACAATATCGGGTTCCTGTGCCCTGGTGCCAGAATCAATATATGTTGGCTACCCTAACCCCCTTCTTCCCCCTTTAACACCCCCACCCCCAATCCAATTCCTACAGACCTACCCATAGTCTTGGTGCCAGACATGTTTGCCTCCCGTGAATGCTTCCTTCATCATCAGCTTGGTGTGGTAGTGATACACTTCTCCTCCCAGTAGCTGTAACAGAGACATGGGTTACAATCAGGGCAACCGTAACAGGTTCATATATTTTAACATCAAGATAACTAAGAAGAGGAGACAGCATCAGTATCTAAATAGTGCTTGCCCCTCTGCCAAATACTGGTTACCTTCTGATTTGACCTGTTGGAGAAAAGGTCATCAAGCCGATATCGCTTGTGTCATTTTAGAGCTACTAACTGCCTTCACTTTGCAGGGCATGTTTAAAGTTTTGGAGGATTGGATGATATCACTTGCTTGACAACGACATTAGAATCTATGTTGAAATGTTGCTTACACAGAAAAAAACAAGTTGTTCATCCATAAGAATTGTCCTTATTGTTCATTGGTTGATTTTCCAAACAACAAGCCCTGGTTGCTTGTGGGACTAAAACATATTTCATATACTGAACAGCATCAACATAATTATGTTACATTGTAGTTAGCTATAAGAGAGGCAGGAGGAGTAGGACTTTGTAGCAAAGGGTAACACTGTTTTCAAGGGCATAATCATTTGAAGATTCCCAAGGTCTTCAATAAGCTGCCTGACGAAGGATGCAATTTATCATTTGAAGGGTCCGGGGCACCCACACATTTCTACTTTTGAGAAAAACCCTTTTTAAATTTGTACATGTTAGATAGTCATATTTTGGGTAAAAACATGATAACCCCTTGTCCCATCACAAAAATCTTAATATTTCCAGAAAAGATATGGTCATGCCACTATAATTATCTAATTTTGATTCTTCTGGTGTTTCCTCAAAAGATGAATGTAGGGTTCTGCCATTTATTTTCTATATCTGAAGGTAAAATCCATCAACAAAAATATTTTCTGTTGCCCATTTTTTAGGGTTGTCACAACTTTGCCAAACAAAATTAAAAATTTTATGGGTTATCACAAAGCAGGTATGATGCAACTTCCAAACTGTATGACCTAAGGGAGGTAATGCATAAGAAAATGAAAGATCTGCCTCTTGCAACCCACTTGTGATAAAAATCTTGGAAAATAAGGTTTTGAGGGTTATCAACTTTGCCCCGGACCCTTCATTTGCAGTGTTCTGCTCATAAAAGATAACAAGAGGACACTTTCCTGATAATTCCATTCATTTTAGCAATAAATGTAATAAAAAAAAGCAAGAAAATAGACCCACCTTCTCACAGGTTGTTACAACCTTCTCACATCTCCCGACCATCCCTGTCACATCGTTCCCAGGGTGACTCCACATACATAGCTTGCTCTCTCGCTCCTCCCCGTCTGAGATCTGGGGGGTGGATTAGACGATGAAATATGAGTAAAAAGATCATATCATATAAGGTTACAGGGGTCGTAATTAGTTCTTGCCATTCAAACTAATGCATTCCTGAGAGCACTGTCCCAAAGACATTCTGACTAGACAAATACACGATATAACCATATTTTCTTCAAATTCAACTAGTCCTTCGGACTACCCAGCTTCTAGCCAAGCATTGTTTTTACTAGCCATGGGCTACTATGTTTTTGACACAAAGGCCTTAGTTCCTGAGTGAGAGCTAAATACAGGCGTGAGTGTTGAAACATACCTTGTCAGGGGCATGAATATAATATTCTGATATTACCGCCGACATGAAATTAAATAAAACACTAAAAATCTACCTCCCTTATCCTGCTGCCAGCATATAAGCAAGGTCATATACAATGAAAAATAATATTTTGCCCTAGGCATCTTATGATCATTATGATCCATGATATGACTGCCTTCCTCAGTACAAAATGGGTTTTAAATCTTTATTCATGAATGCTGAGGATTTGATTCCATTTTCAGGCTCTAAAGCATGAGTTTTACAATATGAACTAATCAGGAATCAAACATTTAATGTCACATAACATATTAAAGTGAACAGAAAAATGTTAACAAGATTTCCAATACTTGAAGTTCAACACTTTCATAAACATGTAAACCTTGGAGCGCTAATGTTTTTCTAAGAAATATTTTCTAAATCTGACACTAGAATGATTTCATAAAATAATTTTAAAATGACACAAGAAATATTTCTTTGAAATGAGTAAAGCAACAATATAGTTTCAAAAATATACAAAGAAAATTAAATGAATTATTCTTAAAATGTCCACATAAACAGAAAACTAAACTAATAAAAGTCCTTAATACTTCATAGATAACAAAACAGAAACATTTATGCACAAACTAAAAATACAATTATAAAGCTGTTTCAAACTTTTTATTGATTTTTGAAATATGAATCAACACATGATACTAAAAACTGCAAATAAAATTCAGCTCATAAGTATTAAAAAAATGATAATTTTAACCTTGTGAGGCGATTTCTATTCCTGTTCAAATTTATGGAATACCTAATGAAAGGGCTTTGTCAACTGATATTAAAAAAGTATAACGTCAGTGTTGAAAGTATGGCCTGTCCGCCAGTCCTTAAAGGGGCAGTAGCACGTTTTTATTGGGAATATAAGGTAATGTCTGGAAAATGAAAATTAATGTTTGCAATTGAAAGACAATGTATTTTAACTAACTGAAGCAGTAATAATTCAAATATATAATGTTAAGTTTAGCCATGCCATTCCTTTATCTAACACAAACTGAATTAAAGGTGTTCACACAAAATGGCTGCCAATGGATTTTATGTGAATCTTAATACTTTGTCTTCTGCCCACGGATGATTGATTTGTGTTACAAGTTTTTTGACACTATCAAAATAATACATTTAGCATTTACGTTCAATTATCAGTGAAAAATAACTTTTTTCCCTCGAAATTTTGTGGTTGTCTAAATTATTATGATATCCTACTAAGTTTTGATATTGTTTACTAGCTACTAAGTTACTAGTAATTTATGTAACTTAATCTGATATCATCATATAGAAAGACTGTTTATATCTTATTCTAGAAGTTCCAGTCATCAGAGCTAAAGAGGCTTTTTGCCCAAGGGGAGACCCAAGTACATGGAGGATTAGGGTATTATCTAACTTATATACCACAAAAACATCACAAATATTCATTTCTATGGCTTTCCTAATTTTTCCATGGGATTTAGCACTGACTTCAAAAAGAGAAAAGAGCTATGCATGCTATCTTTAACACCCGTAAATTATGCCGTCAATTGCTGCATTAACTTTCCGTCTTGTGAAGAACATAAGACACCAAATAGGCCTAACCAACTCTGTGGCATAGTTGGTAAGAGCACTAGAGTAGCAAAAAAAATTTCAAGAATGAAAACAGATTTAAACATTATCACTTTTGAGTTTTCAAAATTGCAATGTTTTGTGACATACATTATTATTAAAAAAGGGAAACTTTGAATCGTTAATAACATTTCAGACATGAATAACTATTGGAAAGAAACAAAAATATATTTACATCTTACTTTCCAATGGGATATGTAATAGATATACCCACCTTTCCCAAGGTGTATCACTCAATATACCTCCTGTTTGAATCGTGGGTCTCCGAGGCGTAGCGTAGCGGACCCGAGGATCTACGATTCAAACAGGAGGTATATTGAGTGATGCACCGAGGGAAGGGTGGGTATATCTGACTTATACCCCACTCCGGTCGAGTTATATTTGGTAAAAAAGAGCTTTCTATCCTTCTCTATGTATATATGTCTTGACCTAACTAGATCAAAAAATTATAAACAATACTCTTCTTATTACGTTTTAAAAAACATAAACTGACTTCATTAAATAAAAATTTGGAAAATACAACAATCTAGAAATGACAAAACAAAAAGTACCGCTACCTGCATCAAGCCTTAGTAGCTCAGTCGATAGAGGCGTTGCATCGTAACATTAAGGCCCCTGGTTCGATTCCCACTTTGGTCGTTAACATTTCTCAAAAATTCTGAATTTTACAACTGCGTTGATTTGCCAAAGTTGAAAATCTCTACACCTGACTTGAAGTGGTGTGCAAAAATGAATAGGTGTATTAGAAAATTTGTGGTGTATCGGTCAATATACCTTCAGTTAGAACAAAGGAAACCATAGCAACGAGACAGGAAGTGGGGTATAACATACAATTAATGCCACAAAGAGGGGTAATAGCCAAGGCCCAAGGGTTAATATCTAAGGCCCTCTAAATAGAATTTGAAAGTGCTAGTTTGTTTCGTAGAGATGTTTTTCCAGGAAAATTACTCATTTGAAATAGTTATGAATTACAACTGAGGTATATAAGTAGTTTGAAAATATCATTACATCATATCATATGATATTATTTAATTTCCTTTCATATAAACAGTGTCAAGTTTGAGGTCAATAATACATGTCAATATATTGAATAAATATTGACTAAACTTTGATTTTGTGCTTCTTCATCATTTGTTCTACCGAACCAAACATAAAAATGTTGATGTACTCACACCATAAGCATGTTTCATGATAGCATCACTTCCTTCAAGGGTATCCCTCACCTTGTTCAGCTCTTCTTCGTCAAGTAGACCTCTGTTAATAAAGGTAATTTGCATATCATTTGCATTAAAAATGGCAGTATGAAAATTTGAAATCTTATCTCAGTGCCAAAAGGGGTTTAGGACCCACAAAGAAAATCCTGAAAGATGCTGACTACCAGTCAAAAATTCCTTTTAGGTGCATAACGCTTAAGCCCTTGGACTTATCCCCATCCTTAAGAGTTTTTCTTTAAACAGAAACCCCAGGGCCATGTTTTATCCTTCACTTATATGTACCTTATCAGTATATATCCAGCATCATCAAAATCAGCCTGCATCTTCTCTGTGACATCAAGGTCTCCCCCATTGAATGGATGCTCTGGAATTGAGTACATACATGCTCATCGCTATCTCACTTTGAATCCAAAGATTTGACAACAAATACAGAAAATATGAAAAGAGTGCTGAACAGTATCATAATGAAGATACAGGATTCCCAATAGGGCGAGAAATATAGAAGCTTGCCACCAAAGTAGAAACTACATTTTCTCCTGATGAAGTAGTTGATTCAATCGAACTAGATATAGGCACTGTGGTTAGAGGATGAAGTTTCCAATTTGTCTTTTCCCTTTCATGTCATTTTTTTTAAACATGAAGAAGACTGCTGAACAGTATCAGTGAATGATGAAGATACAGGATTCCTCAAAGGGCGAGAAATATAGAAGCTTGCCACCATTGAGCAGAAACCACATTTTCTCCTGATATGGGAGTTATGAGTGAATTTGGTTGAATTAGATATAGGCACTGTCGGGAGATAATAAAGTTACCATTTTTTCCTTTCCCCTTTTATATAATAAGGTTATTACTGTTACATACAGAATAAATGTGATTTTCCTTTTGTTTCCTGGTTGTTTATGCACCTGATAATTTTGGAACTCACTGTGTCAACAATACATCAATCTTTATTTCTGTACAGGCCTGTAGTACAATCAATTGTAGATCACATGGTTAAATCAATTGCATTCAAGATATTTTTCTAAATAACATTGCATAATAAATATACATTGCAAGGTTCTGTAACGACTGAGTATTGGTATTTGTTAACAATGACAATAGTTTTGTTCTGTCTGGATGGTAAAAATAGTAAGGTTGAAGATAGTTTATCCGTAGATTCTTATAGAAAGGGCAGGTTAATAAGAAGTGTAGCTCGTCTTCCACAACATTCATATTACAAACTTTACATACTCTATTTTTTCTTTCAATACCTTTATATCTTCCAGTTTCAACAAACAATTCATGTGATGAACAACGAAAACGGGGCTAAGGCATTACGGAACTTTTTAACATCAACTTTTGAAAGATAGCTTTCAAGAAATATTTCAGATTTACATTCTCTATAATATATACATTTTGTTGATAATGTCATGGATTCTGCCCAGGATTGTAAATATATATCTTTCATTCTTTGAGTTATTGAGATGATAAATTCTGATTGTGAATGAACACTTTGATTGCACCAAATATAACCATATCCTATTTTGTTGAGAAGCTCTCTAATATCAGTCACCCAATTTCTTTTACCATTATTATCATACAGTTTCATCATATTATAACATTTTTTCGGATATCTGTGAAGCGGCATATTCAAACCTTTTCCAGTATTTAACAGCTCTAATTGAGGAATAAATGAATAGTGGAAATCTGCCTAATTCTCCATAGACCATTGTGCTACAAGTGCTTGGTTTAACGCCTAGGAACAACAATACATAATACTCTTATGTCAGTGTAAAACCAAAGGAATTGAACTTATGGTTTATTTTGAAACAGTGTTACTTTAACACACACTGTAGTCATAATTCTATTTTAATTTGTTGATTCATTTAAGTGAAATGTCAATATTTGCACAATTAATAAGTATTATACTCAATTTCAATCTCTGACGTGAAAATATTAATAAAATGGAATTTTGCAGTGTTCAAAATATAGCCCGTCAGCCACAGTCCTTGAACTGGCTACTTTTTGCTCAGGACTATAGTAACTTTTCCAAATTTTTCTTTATTTTCCCCTAAGGAATTGACCAATTAATTTTTAGGACAGGCTAGATTTCCACTCTATTTCATGAGTAAAGCGAAAAGGGGCCCAATGAAGCGGTTCACTTTCACAAAAAAAAAAGCAGTATGGGTAAACCTGACTTAATACAATAATGTAGACTTCTTTGCTCTTTACAATATTTAGTTTCAGAGTAAAAAATGTATATATATATATATACATTTAAAGATTAAATGCAGAATTCACGAAATACCATAGTCTAGTGAAAACCTAAATGAATGGAAGAAGGAGCTATGAGACAATTAACTGTTGTTGTGCTAAAGTAGCTTAAAGTCGCCTTGTTTTCATACATGTTGATAAACAGTGCACTACTGACCCCTACTGACTGACAGGGCTAACGAGCTACTGCAGCTAAATTCCATAAACGCCCACTATTCGAATATTTCACTATCCTTTGGAATTAACTTGCCAGCATGTATACCCATGTACGAATCATCTAAACGGTTATATATAACATCGTTGTTGGATTACCTCGAAGTGGCATTTTGCATAAAGTTCTCGTTGTCACGTTTTCTAAGGTAGATTTCGAACGAGGAAACCGCTATATGACCTTGACCTTGTTCATATCACTGCCTTGACCTTTATTCAAGCGAAAGATCTACGAGAAAGCATGCACAATATTGATGGTAGACTTGCACTTGGTCCCTTTGTTAAGATATATTTGTTAAGAAGTGAATAGAAATGTTTTGAAATATAAGGAATCATGAAAATCATGCAGAACTAGACTTGCAAACCTTATTTTAAGGCTCCTTTAATGGTTTGGATTACAGACGAACTGGATGGTAACAGCTTAAGTTACTATTTTAAAGGGGCATTAGCACGTTTTTAAGGGGAATATGAGGTGATGTCAGGAAAATGAAAATTAATGGTTCCAATTGAAAGACAATGTATTTAAACTAAATAGAGCAGTAATAATTCAAATATTTAACATAAAGTTTAGCCATGCGATTCCTTTTTCTTACAGAAAATGAATTAAAGGTGTTCACACAAAAATGGCGGCCTATGTATTTTATGTGAATCTTCTTACTTTGTCCTCTGACTATGGATGATTGACTTGTGTAATGACATTTTTGACACTGTCAAAATAATACATTTAACATTAAGTTACAATTATCAGTGAAAATTTTAAAATATAAAATTATCAAAAAACGTGCTACTGCCCCTTTAAGTCTGTAAATTGAATTGCTTTTAACTGTCAATATCTACAAATTATACGCGCTACGATGACAGCAGAGACCATATATAGTCTCTATATATGGTCTCTGATGACAGCTTTATTGATTCAAAGTCCATATAAATGTATCTCAAAAGGGCAAGTTGCATAAATACATTAATAAAAACAAAACCTTTTCTCCCGAACTTTTAATATATTTCTTATCAGTCTGTCTATTTGCATACTTTTCATTCATCTTAGATAGGCCAAATGCAAAGTGTTTAACATAACACTAAAAATAAAAAGTACATAGTGTAGTGTTTCACTTGAAATCTTTGAATTAATTTAGCCTACAATAGAGTAAAAATAAATCCGTGTTTTAAAAACATTAACAGTACACCAAAACTGAAAAATTGGACGATATATATCAAATAGAATATTGATTTTTGGTTAGACATTTCTTTCAAGCTACTTATCATTTCGCGGACTTATCAACAATAAATGTAAATTTATTTAAGCTACTGAAATATATAGTCAGTTGTGTGTCTTTTGGTCGATTATTAATGTGCCAAATACAGTATAAAATGTACGACTCTCATGTTTTATGGATTCAGTTTAACGCAAATATCGAGCGTTGTGGAATTATTTTAAATAAGATATGCTTGACATGTGGCCAGCAGAAAAGAATACGATGGCAGATTTCGTTTAGAATTAGGGTATGTTCCTAAAATTATTTATATAAGATTCAGTTATAAGCAGTCAAAAACAGCAGTAATTCTATTGTTGGAAGCTAAATTTGTATTCAGACAATTTATAGGTATACACATATGCTTTATGATAAATGACACCTGCATCAAAGCAAATAAATTACATAATTGCTAATGATACGAACTTCATCATTTCATTTCATTCTGGCAATTGTTACGAATAAGCCAACATTCATAGGCAAAATGAGATTTTAAGAATGAAAGACGTTTGCCCGCGGAGTTTTGCTCAAGGGCCGCAACCCGTGGGCCAATCGCGAGGGCAAACATTCTTTATTCTTATTAATGCCCACGGATCATGTCTTATCTAACCTATAAACCACCAACTAGCTACTACATTAATTGGATTGATAACATGAAAGAATAGAAGAGATCTTAAATATCAAACCAACCAAAACTCAGACCTTTGTAATTAGAGGACCTGACAAAAAATGTAGACATTAATTAGCAGTGGAGGATTTTCGTTTGAGCGGGATGATACCGATGTATGTAGACATTTGGCCTCGTTCTTTAACTATAATAGTTCAGGGCAAATCTATACTTTATTGCAAAACACATGATAGTTAGGGCTACTTTATTTCTTAAATAAAGGACTGGCGGCGCCTTTGATCTTTACGGGAACAATACAATTGAACGTAAACATATTGCAATTGGGTTTTGTGTGAAATCTGGTCATATTGACATCGGCAATCCAGCCTTGTATGTCACCGTGTACATTTCACCGGTGCGCACGTGTATCACGAGATGCGCCTGCGTAAACTCGGCAGCTACCTGAAAAAACATTGGATTCATCTGTGATTTTGAGTCATGTAACACCGAGACAAACCTGGCGATATATAGAACAAGTATTACTATATACTAATTCAGTTTGTTTTATTGTTTGTTGAAGGTTGTATTAGTAGCATTACATTATTATAGAAAATCGCGGTAGACTGTCTTTGACATCAGTGAATATATGGTTTTTCCAAGTGTTTATGGGGATGTGACATCATATTTGAAGAACGGGAAACTCAAATTTTTGCCTATATTTCGCAGCGTCAAAACGTTTCTTCACTTAATCCCACAAGTGTTCAATAGGATTGGGATCTTGAATAAGAATAACCAGGGCATGGTATTGATGTTGTGCTATTGTGTTGGGGAAACAAAATTCAAAAATACTCTCCTGTTTGAAATTAAATATGATTGTTACGTGATCATTTCACACTTATTTTTATATATAATGTAAGTGAGGGTAACATAAGTTGTTCTAGATTACTAATTTGACAAATAATACAATGCATAAATGCAATCTCTCGAATTTCATTTCCACACAAAAATATCCACATAGGACTGTCCCTTTAAAAAGTAAGTTATCATAGCCTCTTAGTCTTCACAAATGCGTTACATCATTCTTATCTCTCCCTACAAAATGTAACTTTTTTGTTGGCAATCAAAGTAAATCTCAATAAGTCTTTTATCGATCCGTAAATCGATCGTAAATTTGATGCAAAGAAAAACGTTTGATAAAATTATACAAATAATTTCAATATAACATTCTATGAGGAATTTTTATGTCTGCAACTATTGGAAATGAAAACATGTCAGTTGCGTCTTTATTTGTTTTATCTTATCGCTTTTATCCATCAATTCTTGTACTTTTAACGTGAAAATAATGATAACTATATCTACTTGATACCTCATTTGATAATTCCCTAGCTCTTCATTCTCTCCTTATCGTGAATTGTCATGCATTTCACTTTGTTAGTCATGACAATGGTCATATAACTTGAACTCCGTCAACAAAGTACTTTCGGGACTTGAATTACATATTGCATAAGAAAATGAAAAAGTCATTATTTACCTAGTATCAATTATGCAAAAATAAATGAAAACGTCAGGTGTGTCTCCTAATTTTTTTCATTTTATCGCTTTTATCCATCAATTCTTGTACTTTTAACGTATAAATAATGATAACGGTATGTACTTGATCCATCAATTCTTGTACTTTTAACTTTTAACGTATAAATAATGATAACGGTATGTACTTGATCCATCAATTCTTGTACTTTAAACGTATTTAAATAATGATAACGGTATGTACTTGATACCTCATTTGATAATTCCCTCTTCATTCTCTCCTCATCGTGTATTGTTATACATTTCACTTTGTTTGACATGACATCAGTCCATATAATTTGAACTCCGCAAAAATGGCCCATGGGACAATGAAAAGCGACGGTTTATCTGACATCAATCGTGATACAAAACGTGGAGAGGGGACTTGGAATTAGTTATTTACGATCCAGATTGTTCACAAATAAATATGCAATAAATAAATGAATGTAATCTATTCACAAACACGAAGAAAATAAAATAAAGATAATAGACAATTTTGAATGTTAATGTCAGATAAGCAAAGATTCGCTTGTGTACCGAACCGGATTCTTCAATGAATAAAAATATGTTTAAACCAACTCTACTCAAACTCATCCCTATATTAAATTATCATGCACATGTTATGGATCTGTTTAAAGGGGCAGTAGCAGGTTTTTTGATGAATTTATATTTTAAATATTTCACTGATAATTGGAAGTTAATGCTAAATGTATTATTCTGACAGTATCAAAAATCTCATTACACAAGCCAATCATTCATAGTCAGAGGACAAAGTATGAAGATTCACATGAAATCCATTGGCGGCCATTTTTGTGTAAACACCTTTAATTCATTTTGTGTAAGAAAAAGGAATCGCATGGCTAAACTTTACTTTATATATTTGAATTATTACTGCTTCATTTAGTTGTAATACATTGTCTTTCAATCGGAACCATTAATTTTTATTTTCCTGACATCATCTTATATTCCCCCTGAAACGTGCCACTGCCCCTTTAAAGGGTCAAAATGACCAAACTCTGTTAAACCTAATCAGTAATAACTGACCACCGCTGATTAGAAATTCACCGTCATCCAATTTGACATTTTACCTCCCCTATCCCTATTCACAGACGAGTCCACTTTTGGACGAGCTCATTGCCCTCTGTTCAGGGGCAGCGATGGAACAGTGATCAGTCGCGATAGTAGACGCTTAGATGTGAAAGCGGCGGCATCGACTCAAACAGGGCTGTCATTTTCTCTGACAATTTGTTTTAAAGCGAATGACAGTTGACATTTTACATTTTACAAGGTAAGTGGTTTGACTTGCGTGTATGCCATTTCAACGGGAGAACACGATCGGGTTTCTTCTATTCAATGGGGTCTTGACCTCGTTATAAGGCTTGCTGATGAAATCTTTTCTCCTGTGTTGGGCGACTGTAAAATGTCTTGAAGATGATTTCTTCCCCACAATGAAATTATCATGATGTTTGGTATAAGGTTGATTATTTTTCATAATTCTTTAATTTTATTTTCAAATACTTAAAACATTGTTTCATAAATTTCATTAAAACATTCTGAAAGTTGTTGAAAAAACAAAATGTTGTGGATTTAAATAATACTCCTGATTTGATATCAGTAATCAGTAATTTGATATCAGGAGTATTATTTAAATCCACAACATTTTGTTTTTTCAACAACTTTCAGAATGTTTTAATGAAATTTATGGAACAATTTATGAAAAAGTGAATTATCAATTCAAAAACTTGAAAATTCAGAATATCAATGACAGTTATAAGGTATCATGTGGCAGATGGTGTCGATGTCCTTGCTGTTTTTGTCAAATAAGTTTGGACTCAATTCTGTACAGAGCTTCCACTATTATTCAAGTAATTCAGCTTAAAGGCACCACTCGAGCGGCTTTCGTCCGCTATTTTGAAAGAAATTTTAGCATTGCAAGAAAACAAATGTGCAGTAATATGCTTATTCATTAACAAAATTAAGTTGATTGATAGAAGAGGACCATACCGTATTTCCTTAATTACACGCCTGCCTTGAATATACGCCTGCCTCGAATAGACGCCCTTGCATAAGACTTTCTGAAAATAATAAACGCCTGCCTTAATTAAACGCCGCGTAAACCAAGTTTAATATATAAAAACACTTCTTTTTTGTTAAATTATCTGATTTTGTTACAAAATAGTCTAAACGGTTTCGCTTTTTACGAAATAGACGCCTGCCTTGAATAGAAGCCTGCCTCAAATAGACGCCTATGATGTAGACCTTTTGAAAATAATAGACGCCCGGCGTATAATTAAGGAAATACAGTAGTTAACGGTACAAATAATTCATAATAAAAGTTATCAGTTGCGACAGCATTTTGTCCTATTAATCCATTCCACAATTGTAGCTTCGATGATTGGCTTCATTTCACAATGTTTTTATTTTTTGAGCGATACACTTTATGTTTTGTCAAATTGTCAAATCTTTAACAACTAAAATGCTTATTTCACAAACATATATGAAATTAAGTGTGAAATTATCATGCACAAATCATATATAATTGTAAACAGGAAAGTCCTCCTGAATTTTGTTTCCACAAAAAATACCCCGCTCGAACGGTCCCTTTATGTACGGTTAAATCTCTTTAAAGGGGCAGTAGCACGTTTTAGGGGGAATATAAGGTGCTGACAGGAAAATGAAAATAAGTGGTTCCAATTGAATGCATTTAAACTAAATGAAGCAGTAATAAATATAATATTTAATGTTAAGTTAAGGCATGTGTTTCCTTTTTCTTATTCAAAATGAATAAAAGGTGTTCACACGAAAATGGCCGCCAATAGATTTTCTGTGAATCTTCATACTTTATCCTCTGACTATGGGTGATTGACATGTGTTTTGAGATGTTTGACACTGTCAAAATTATACATTTAGCATTAACTTTGAATTATCAGTGAAATATTTGAAATATAAAGTTATCAAAAAACGTGCGACTGCCCCTTTAAGGGACACTAAATTGAACCCTGACTTGTTCTATGCTTAGAATCTGAATAGAAAAACCCTATCAGGGAATTTATTGTTGAAACAAAACTCATGGGAACAATCAAGTCATACATGTACATATATGTTATATGTTAAATATATCGGGACATGACTATAACATTACCTAGTTTTAACATTGCTAAACATTTTGTTTATTTAGATATGATAACTTGATAAAGAAAAGGGCACACTCGGTAAACATTTCAACAACAGTGAAGCCATTCAGTGGGCCTTCATTGTTAAGCCTTACTCCGATATGACAATTGTTTCTGAATATGGGAATATTATATATAAATAGCCTACATGAAAGTGTTTATATAAATATTGTAAAATTTTAGTAAAAGTACACCCTTTTCTATAACATTCCCCAAAACACATTATGGCGGCCCAAATGCAGATATGACCGGCTCTTTAAGTCACAATGTTATTATAAGTGAATGATGAACTTTACCTAAAGCCAATCAAATCCTCTTTAAGAACGTGTTAATTAATACCATTTATTTTGTTGTTAAACTGCTTATCTTATATTCTGATATAACATATGTTCCATATTTGTATAATTATTTCTGTGTATTCAATATGAATGAAAATGTTATGTTCTTGCAATTCCTTAATATGCATGTGGGAAGATTATATCTTACGCTACATATAGATGATAAATAATTGTTTTCATATGATTAAAAATTTTCTTCCCTGCAACACTCATATCCAATATCACCTTTTAATATATTTTCTCTTCTTTACAGTTAAACATGGCAGACAGTTCAACTGGAGGAAAGAAACGTGTTGTGTTAGCTTATAGTGGTGGATTGGATACGTCTTGTATCCTCTCTTGGCTAATAGAACAAGGATACGAAGTGATAGCCTACCTGGTAGGTGATACATTGTTAACCCTTACGATGCGGGGCGCGTGATATTTACGGGCCAAATATAAAATGGCACGTAAGCCCTCTTGGCGAAATCCGTAACTTTCAGGATAAGGCTATATATTGACTGCAAGCAGTCTTGGCTGCTCCCGGATATAAAATATCAAACCTTTTCTCAAAAATGATTGAGGGTACCCACCTTGCGGCATTCATATCTCACAAACCAATAGAGATAATTCTATAATTTTTACATCATCGTGTAGAAGAGAGAATTGTCTTCATTTCCATGTATCATATGTATATCCACGCACAAAAATAAAGATGCGGCAAAGCGTTGCGACAAGTGCCGCAAAAAATTTGTTTACCTCAAAATGATTGAGGGTACCCACCTTGCGGCATTTATATCTCACGAACCATTAGAGATAATTTTATAATTTTTACATTATCGTATAGAAGAGAGAATTGTCTTTATTTCCATGTATCATATGTATATCCGCGCACAAAAATAAAGAAGCGGTTAATCAGGATATAACGGTGGCTGGCACCGGACAAAACAATTCCGCCACGTAGGCTTGTAGGGCAAAAATATATAGCCGCATCGTAAGGGTTAAAGTTATTTGTTGTACAATGATGGTCTGATACATCTTGTATCCTCTCTTGGTTAATAGAACAAGGATACGAAGTGATACTCTGCCTACCTGGTATGTGATACATTGTTTTAGTTATGTGTTGTACAATGGTCATGTATCCTCTCTTGGCTAATAGAACAACAGTCTAAGTAAACCTAGCCTCAATATAACCTGTTTCACTCCGATATTGAGTCTAGAAAGGTCTAATAGAGGGTCGCGTCAGCCCACGTATCGAATTGACCAATCAGAACTCATCTTACCAAGCCACAATAGTCTGCCTTCGCATGTATAATCATGGAGGGTCATAGGTCGCAGAAAGGTTGGCTGACGCGACCCTCTACTAGACCTATCTAGACTCAATATCGGAGTGAAACGGGTAATATTGAAGCTAGGTAGGTTTACAAGGATACAAAGTGACAGCCTACCTGGTAAGTTATTTGTTATACAATGATGGTCTGATACATCTTGTATTCTCTCTTGGTAATAGAACAAGGATACGAAGTGATACTCTGCCTACCTGGTATGTGATACATTGTGATACAATGTTGTTTTGCAGCAGTATTTAGCAAATATGGATAGTATATAAAGTGATAGTGTCCCTAATAGATAATACATTGTATGATTTGTAACACAAATTAAAATTATATATATTTAGAGAATTGTTAAGAAATAAGAAACAATAAACATTTTATAATAACTTGGCATTGTAGAAACAAGAATTAATTTTTGGGATTTTTTTTTCATTAGATATGAATGAATAATCTTAACCTTGTTTCTCAAAAAGGAATGTTCATAAACGGTTTTTACATTTTATTCAATAGAATCAATGTGAAGGTCGAGGGAGAAAAGTGTGCTTCATGCAATATTCAAAAGGCTGACCTTCTAAAGTCGATGGTTGATTACCTTGTCTAGGTTATTAGGAGGTTCTGCCTTGCCACATAATAACTGTACGGAATCCTCTAAGGAGGAGTATATATAACTGTATGGAATCCTCTAAGGAGGAGCATATATAACTGTAAGGAATCCTCTAAGGAGGAGTATATATAACTGTACGGAATCCTCTTAGGAGGAGCATATATAACTGTATGGAATCCTCTAAGGAGGAGTATATATAACTGTACGGAATCCTCTAAGGAGGAGCATATATAACTGTACGGAATCCTCTAAGGAGGAGCATATAAAACTGTACGGAATCCTCTAAGGAGGAGCATATATAACTGTACGGAATCCTCTAAGGAGGAACATATATAACTGTACGGAATCCTCTAAGGAGGAGCATATAAAACTGTACGGAATCCTCTAAGGAGGAACATATATAACTGTACGGAATCCTCTAAGGAGGAGCATATAAAACTGCACGGAATCCTCTAAGGAGGAGTATATATAACTGTACGGAATCCTCTAAGGAGGAGTATATATAACTGTACGGAATCCTCTAAGGAGCAGTATATATAACTGTACGGAATCCTCTAAGGAGGAGCATATAAAACTGTATGGAATCCTCTAAGGAGGAGTATATATAACTGTACGGAATCCTCTAAGGAGGAGCATATATAACTGTACGGAATCCTCTAAGGAGGAGCATATATAACTGTACGGAATCCTCTAAGGAGGAGCATATATAACTGTACGGAATCCTCTAAGGAGGAGCATATAAAACTGTACGGAATCCTCTAAGGAGGAGCATATAAAACTGTACGGAATCCTCTAAGGAGGAGCATATAAAACTGTACGGAATCCTCTAAGGAGGAGCATATAAAACTGTACGGAATCCTCTAAGGAGGAGCATATATAACTGTACGGAATCCTCTAAGGAGGAGCATATAAAACTGTACGGAATCCTCTAAGGAGGAGTATATATAACTGTACGGAATCCTCTAAGGAGGAGCATATATAACTGTACGGAATCCTCTAAGGAGGAGCATATAAAACTGTATGGAATCCTCTAAGGAGGAGCATATAAAACTGTACGGAATCCTCTAAGGAGGAGCATATATAACTGTACGGAATCCTCTAAGGAGGAGCATATATAACTGTTATATCTGTTCATTTCATATAGAAATATATTGTTAGCTCATCACGCCCTAAAAAATATTTTCATCCTTTTCTCCAGAAGCATAAGGCCAAGAAAGCTGAAACTTTGTTTACAGACTCCTTGACTAGTGTATAAATTATAGATTTAGTGACCCTGTGGCCCCTACTAAGGGGAGAACCAAATTGGCCACACCCTCAGCAAAATCAAATGTAAAGCCTGATGAGCTACAGAGCCAATGGCTCTATTTTTTATTATATGTGAAGCGGTGAGAAACTGATTTTATTCAGTTTTAGAAAAATATTCTTGCCACTGAGTTTGATATCACATTTTTAAGTCAGTGAAAATATCACAGATGGGATAATGTCACATTGGTTTGACGTCACTTATACAATTGACGTGATGTCATCACCGTTGCAAAGTTACAATACAATGATGTAATGTTTTGGACGTAAATCACCACTTTCACCAGACCAAAGAGGCATGTAATAAACAGGGGCGGTATTTATCAAACAACTAAGTCAAAACTTAAGTTTATTTACAGACTTAGGTTGTTTGTTAAATATCGCCCCAGGATACTTTCGTGAAAATATCGACTCTGCCGTGTCAAATAATGAGAAATAAGTGATATCACACTGAAAATAAAAGATGTCTTCTATGAATTCTTCAACCTGTTGAAGCAAAACTTTTGTTTTTCAGAAAAAAAAGTTTTAAATGGTCCCCATTTCTATGTGTTGCTTGCTTATCCCATTGTTGTTTTTAATAATTGAAAACATTTTAGAGTTGTGATTTTTAGGCTGTGTTATATTCTATCATGAATCAGAGAGGTCATTTGATACATTACATTCATATATTTCAACAGTTGCTTTGTTTGTTTTGTAGGGTCATGTTTATTTGGATGTCATTCATGAAAAGAGATTTAATAGAGTCAAAATTTTACTTGATGACCACACATGAATGAGGATTAAATTTTTTTAAATTAGTCAACTAAGAAGTCTTTTTAAGAGAATTGTAAAAGATTGATAATCTTATCTTTGAATTTTACCTCATAATCATTAAAGTATTTTTCTCTTTCTCTCAGAAGTTTTAATTTGACCACCTGATGTTTTCTAAACTGAATTTCTGTATCATTATTGTTTTATTCATAACCGATAATGATAACTAATCAAACTTATTAAGACATTTATTGAACAATAAGTTGTGAAATACCATATTCAATATCATATTCAATCAGTGCAATAAACATGCTATTACCTGTAGTTGTCAGTAGGGAGAACAGGTTACTTTCACTGAGGAGAGTGAAATTAACATGCTACCACTACTAAAAAAAAAGGTTAAAGTTAAAAAGCTTTATTACCTACGAGGGCAGTCATATCGAGGTTCATATTTTTCATATGTTGCCCTAGGGCAAAATATCACTTTTTAGCTCATCAGGACTGAAAGTCCAGATGGGCTTATGGCATGGCCCGTCGTCCGGCGTCCGTCCGTCCGTCGTCCGTCGTCCGTCCGTAAACTTTTGACACTTTCGACTTCTCCTCATGAACCATACACATTAGAGAGCTGAAATTTTGTGTACAAGTACCTTAGCATATGGAGATTCTAATTTGTAACTTTGGTGACCCTGTGACCCCAAATAGGGTCACAGGGGTCACAACTTTAAAAACCAATTTTCATCTTCTTCTCAAATTCCAGAAGGACTAGAGAGTTAAAAATGACATGTGCAGACTCCTTGGCCAATGGGGATTCTAATTTGTAACTTTGGTGACCCTGTGACCCCAAATAGGGTCACAGGGGTCACAACCTTAAATACCTATTTTCATCTTCTTCTCCAGTTCCAAAAGGAGTAGAGAGTTAAAAATTATATGTGCAGACTCCTTGGACAATGGAGATTCTAATTTGTAACTTTGGTGACCCTGTGACCCCAAATAGGGTCACAGGGGTCACAACCTTAAAAACCTATTTTCATCTTCTTCTCTAGTTCTAAAAGGACTAGAGAGTTAAAAACGATATGTGCAGACTCCTTGGCCAATGGAGATTCTAAATTGTAGATTTCGTGACCCCATGACCCCAAATAGGGTCACAGGGGTCACAACCTTAAAAACCTATTTTCATCTTCTTCTCCAGTTCTAAAAGGACTAGAGAGTGGAAAGTGATATGTGCAGACTCCTTGGACAATGGGGATCTAATTTGTAACTTTGGTGACCCTGTGACCCCAAATAGGGTCACAGGGGTCACAACCTTAAATACCTATTTTCATCTTCTTCTCCAGTTCCAAAAGGAGTAGAGAGTTAAAAATTATATGTGCAGACTCCTTGGACAATGGAGATTCTAATTTGTAACTTTGGTGACCCTGTGACCCCAAATAGGGTCACAGGGGTCACAACCTTAAAAACCTATTTTCATCTTCTTATCTAGTTCTAAAAGGACTAGAGAGTTAAAAACGATATGTGCAGACTCCTTGGCCAATGGGGATTCTAAATTGTAGGTTTCGTGACCCCATGGGACCAAATAGGGTCACAGGGGTCACAACCTTAAAAACCTATTTTCATCTTCTTCTCCAGTTCTAAAAGGACTAGAGAGTGGAAAGTGATACGTGCAGACTCCTTGGACAACGAGAATTCTAATTTGTAACTTTGGTGAACCTGTGACCCCAAATAGGGTCACAGGGGTCACAACCTTAAAAACCTATTTTCATCTTCTTCTCCAGTTCTAAAAGGACTAGAGAGTTGAAAGTGATATGTGCAGACTCCTTGGCCAATGGGGATCCTAAATTGTAGATTTCGTGACCCCATGACCCCCAATAGGGTCACAGGGGTCACAACCTTAAAAACTTATTTTCATCATCATCTTTAGCTCCTAAAGGTCTATTGAGCTGAAAGACTGCATGTAGACTCCTTGGCCAATTGGGATTCTAAACTGTAGGTTTTGTGACCCCATGACCCCAAATAGGGTCACAGGGGTCACCATCTTAAAAATCTATTTTTCTCCATTAGATGACAGTCTATAGCAAATTTATCTCTCCTTGGATATTTTAGTGTGGACTTCTTTCACTGTCTGATATTGGCGATTTAGAAAGTGTTGAATATATAATACATTTGTTTTGTAATTTTGTTATAGGTTTTCTTGCAATAGGTAACATCAGTTTCATTTTTAGCTCATCTTGCCTGTATAAAGCAAACTTGATATGATGCCTGATGAGCTACAGAGCCAATGGCTCTATTTTTCATTGTGACGTCACGTAATAAACAATACTTTGACGTCACGGTTCACCTATGACGTCACAATCTATACGGGTCAATCTATACGGTTTACGACACTCGTGCCAAAATATCAGTATATCCATCGCTCTCGCTTGGGAAATACTAATATTTAGCCACTCGTGTCGTAAACATAGTATGTCATAGACACTCATATAATATCCTCTATTTATGTCCTGAATTATGGCCTGACATAAAGAACTAAAAGACACTATTTTGTCTCCAAAGGATTTACTCTTAGCGGCTGCTAGTATGAAAATGATGCTATTTATCAAATATATTTTTGACATGGTCTTCATCATATAATAAATATTATATGTGTCAATAATTGACTAATACCATGTTTAGCCTATCAGTTAAGTACAAACATTTATTAATCCACTCAAGAATGCTACTTGTCTGAAATAAAAAAATTCAATTTCACTTGCTTAGATAAACATGGCTTTAGTCAAGAAAAGACAGCTATCTTCTATTAAAGTTCTTTCTTACAATTGCAGGCTAACATCGGCCAAGACGAGGACTATGAAGCTGTGAAAGCTAAGGCCTTAAAGTTTGGAGCCAAGAAGGTGAGTCCTTTTTCCAAAGCTTTTGTATCATTTTGCTGAAAAACTTTTTTTGACACAGGACAGTTAAATCATAAAAATACATGGTGCCAAATTTGATGCCATGATTAAATCTAAAGTTGTCAGCTTGACCTGATATTGACTTGCTGTTGTTTCTTCAGTAGGTCATCACAATTTCAATTCGTGGTGACCTTTACATCAAGCTCTGACAGGCATCTCAATTTGTGAAAATGTCAATGATAATTAATGTTAAGACAAAGGACATTAAATTGATTTTTAGCTCACCTTTACAAAGTAAATGTGAGCTTATGTCATGGCGCTTCGTCTGTCGTCCGTCTGTCTGTCCGTCCGTCCGTCTGTCCGTCCATCCGTCCGTAAACTTTCACGAAAAAGACTACTCCTCCCAAACGAATTCAGATATCATTCTGAAATTGTAGTATGTTATACCCATGGTGATTCCCCACAGAAAGGTAGACGTTTCAGTTTTGAGAATCCAAGATGGCCGCCATGACAGCCATATTGAATTTTCAATTAGATTTCATGAAAAAGACTACTCCTTCTAAACGAATACAGATATCATTCTGAAATTGTAATATGTTATACCCATGGTGATTCCTCACAGAAAGGTAGACGTTTCAGTTTTGAGAATCCAAGATGGCCGCCATGACAGCCATATTGAATTTCCAATTAGATTTCATGAAAATGACTACTCCTTCTAAACGAATACAGATATCATTCTGAAATTGTATTATGTTATAATCATGGTGATTCCTCACAGAAAAGTAGACGTTTCAGTTGTGAGAATCCAAGATGGCCGCCATGACAGCCATATTGAATTTTCAATTAGATTTCATGAAAAAGACTACTCCTTCTAAACGAATACAGATATCATTCTGAAATTGTAGTATGTTATACCTATGGTGATTCCGCCAAGAAAGGTAGACGTTTCAGTTTTGAGAATCCAATATGGCCGCCATGGCAGCCATATTGAATTTTCAATTAGATTTCATGACAAAGACTATTTCTCCTAAACCAATCTAGATATCATTTTTATATTGTAGTATGTTATACCTATAGTGATTCCGCACAGAGAGGTAGACGTTTCAGTTTTGAGAATCCAAGATGGCCGCAATAGCAGCCATATTGACTTTTCAGCTGCAGATGACACATCATTATTATTAAATTTTAAGCTTTCATCAAGTGATCACTGGCACCATATAAATTCTCTAATTTGAACTTACTAATCATAATATTATCTTAAATATGGAATATTTAAGATTGTCGTGCAAGTTGTTCTATATTTTTAAGTGTTTCTAAAAAAAAATAAGATGAAAGACAAACATAATTGATTAATTTGTTTAAAATCTTTATGGCAACTAGCTGCAAAAACCAAATCACATTAAACATGTTAAATTTTAAACAATGGTATTTCCCTTTTATTCCTTTAAATACCACACATAAGGGGTCAACCAGAGTTCAGATATTCCACTATGCTGTCCAATACACATCCCAAGGCAGGCTGCTAGCATCACAGTGTCAGCTGCTAGTCTGTTGCATAATCAACCTGACCCAATTGATATGGTAGAGCATTATGCTATATGGCCATGGCCCATGTGTATGCAATAAAAGTTATGGACTTGTATTCTCATGACAGTGATATGTTCTTTCTAAGAATAACAACTTACACAAAACTTGTCTACAATAAGCTTTGTGTTTAGCAATCTACATGATAAGTTGATGTGGAAAAAATATGCAGATGAAAATCGAAAAGGGTTTAGTAAGAAAAATAAGGAAATTTTATTTGTCATATCTCTCTTGTTGATTTGACAATGCAAAAATGTTTACCATTATAGTACTGTATGAGTGTTAAATAAATTGATACTTTAATGAAAGACATCTCATGGTCACTTGACATGTAAATATTATGTGAACAAAATAAACGTGTCTTATGCATTGCTGTGTTTATGACTTTCCTCTCAATCAGTCATTCATTTTCCTTGAAAAATCTGTACTTTTGGGATTCTCAATATCCCATGCAGCATAACCATCAGTGAAATAATCTTGAAATCATATTAATGATTCACTACAAAACAAATGTAAGTGCCCACCATCCTGTAAGTAATGAATGACATTTAAATGGATACACCTAAACCAATCAAGATATCATAATGAAATTAATACGGATGCCCACATAAAAGTAGCATTTTGAAGATTAAAAAGTACAAGATGGTCACCAATTCAGCCATAGATATACAAAAAAGTTATACAAAAACCTACTGCTTGTTAACTTATCATGATTATATCATTCGTGTATTAATGTTTGTTCAAGCTCTAGTCGTTTCCAAAAGAAGACTAGTATTTTAAAAGATAAAAAAATCATGATGGCAGCCATAATCAATTATATAAAAGATGGTTACATGTATAATTAAACCAATACCACATCATTCATTTTAAGGTGAGCTTCTGTACCCTCGGTACTTTTATTTTTTAAAATCATAGAGTAACCAAGGTAACTGTTTCTTTAACTATATTAATAGCATGTTAATGTAAGAAAAATGAAAAAAAATGGAAATAGTATAATTTGTAATTATTAACAGTTACTCATTCAAACATGTTAAACAATTGCTAGAAGAAGAAATTCTATTTTCTAATTGAAAGCTTAACAATGACATGGATTAAAACATGCCCAAGACTGCAGAGGTATTGCCTAGCATTGTAATTGTATTGCTCTTTTAGAAGCTTGCAGGCAGAACTGGGCAATTTGTATAACCGAGACGACAGGGACATTATTGATTATATCGGCAACAGAATCAATTGGCTCTATTGCAGAAATCCCCCTACTCAATAAACAGTGTTAACAGCTTTTGTTTGTTTAATGAAATTAGTGCCAATATGAATTATTGCTAATGAAGGATTTAAGGTTAAGATGTAGAATGTGACTTTCATTACTAGGAGCTTGTTTGTCGTGTGTGAATGTCTAGATATAACCCTGAACTGCCTCGGAATCAATAAACACGTATCTTATGTTGTTCACGCTCTTAGGACGACAGAAATAACCTCAAGTCCCTCCTAAACAGCTGACGAATTGGCTAAATTGGATCATTTGAATTTTGCTTTATGTTTTTGGATCTTAGGTTGTAAATGCTCCCACTATTGTTCAGCGACACATCCATTGGGGATTGAATACACAGCTATTTCTTGATATTTGAGATTCCCCTCCCCCTTAGAAAAGTGTGAAGAAACTGGACATGAAATTGATTTGAAAAGAAATCATAGACATATGATCATAGATAAGATATTTAAGACTGTGAATTTTACAACATAAATATTTTTATTGTATCACTGTTAAAACAGCAGTAGCATGTTTTTAGGGAGAATATAGGGTGTCCGGATAAGGGTCACAGGGGCCGTTTTTCATGTTCTTCTCCAGAAGCATAAGGCCTAGAAAGCTGAAATCTTGTTTTTCAGACTCCTTGACAAGTGAGGATTAAATATTTCAGCTTTGGTGGCCTTGTGGCCTCTAAACAGGGCCAAAGAGGTGATGCCCTTAAAATCTATTTTCATCATCTTCTCCAGAAACTAATGAGTATTAAGATTTACAGTCTACAAAGTTGGGAACCACATTGGCCAAACCCTAAAGCAAAATTAAATATGAAATCTGATGAGCTACAGAGCCAATGGCTCTATTTATCAGATGGTAATTTCAAGCCTACAGAAGGATTATGTCCTAATTGTTTCTCATTTTGCATCAGGAGAAAGTAGTCAGTCCAATTTTCATAATACTTGAATTTTATGCTAAATGCTTTGAAGATGATCATCATTAGAAACTTGTTTTCATATGATATTTCAGATGATCACCCCGAACCTACAGAAGGAGTTTGTGGAGGAGTTCATCTGGCCTGCAGTCCAAGCTAATGCCCTGTATGAAGACCGCTACCTCCTGGGGACTGCCCTAGCCAGGCCTCTTATAGCTAGGTGATTGATGAATGTCATATAATGCTCATGCATTTATTTAGCATGGCTATGGTTCACCAAATTCTATTAATACTCTTAAGAAATAGTATTTTTGATGCCACTGCAAGATGAGATAGACGGAATGGGGGTTTAATGCTTCTTAACCATTGTTTTATCTAAATTACATTCAATATATAAGCCCGATGACTTATGGTATCCAATATCTCTTATGCTTTTATCATGTCATCTAAGGTCTTAAAAGTAGCAAGGAGGGCTGGCCGACCTCACAACCCAACCCCCCCAAATATTTAAATGTTCTGCCACACGAGATGAGATACACATGGTATTTGTCAAGAATTGACATATGTTCTGTTTATTATATGATAAAATCCTTCTTATTACGCCCAAAACTGTCAATATCATGTTGAGCGACCGCTTAGATGAACCTGTCACCGGGGTAAAACTGTGACGTCATATCAGAATGCGTTACATTATACCATTGTTTCATGACATCTAACTCTTGAAATTGACATCACCTCAAGTGGTGATAAAGTTTATCGCCACTCAGCAGTGTAAAGATAAAGGTTATCGCCGCTCAGCAGTGTAAAGATAAAGGTTATCGCCACTCAGCAGTGTAAAGATAAAGGTTATCGCCACTCAGCAGTGTAAAGATAAAGGTTATCGCCACTCAGAAGAGTAAATATAAAGGTTATCACCACTCAGTAGAGGAAAGATTAAGTTTATCGCCACTCAGAAGAGTAAATATAAAGGTTATCACCACTCATTCAAGTAAAGATAAAGGTTATCGCCACTCAGTAGAATTAAGAAAAAAGGTTATCGCCACTCAGCAGTGTAAAGATAAAGGTTATCACCACTCAGCAGTGTAAAGATAAAGGTTATCGCCACTCAGTAGAGGAAAGATTAAGGTTATCGCCACTCAGAAGACTAAATATAAAGGTTATCACCACTCATTCAAGTAAAGATAAAGGTTATCGCCACTCAGTAGTGTAATGATAAAGTTTATCGCCACTCAGTAGAGGAAAGATTAAGGTTATCGCCACTCAGTAGAGTGAAGATAAAGTTTATCGCCACTCAGCAGTGTAAAGATAAAGGTTATCGCCACTCAGCAGTGTAAAGATAAAGGTTATCACCACTCAGTAGAGGAAAGATTAAGGTTATCGCCACTCAGAAGAGTAAATATAAAGGTTATCACCACTCATTCAAGTAAAGATATAGGTTATCGCCACTCAGTAGAATGAAGAAAAAAGGTTATCGCCAGTCATTCGAGTGAGGATAAAGGTTATCGCCACTTCAACCAGATTTCACAGAGTATCTCATCCTCAATCATATTATAAATGCTACTGATCATTGAGAAGGAATTTGGAAATATGCAGCAAGTCTAATAATAGTTAAAAGTTGAGTCTGGTGAAAGTTATGCCTTGCAAGAAATTGCTTCTTGCTACATCAGCGTATATGTCTCCACGTTATGCTACAACCTATCCCCTGATATCCTGCTATGGTATTCTGCCGTATTGCTGACAGGTGGTTACTCAGCGCTATTTATAGCCTGTGTGTTTTCAGTCAAACTATTTCGAACTTCATACACTGTTGTCTAGTGATGTCGCTCGTGGAAATCTAAGAGGGCAGTTTAGAGCTTAGCAGGAGCCTGCAATGAGACTTCAGATTTATTATCTTATAGTACTCCCATTGGTTGATTTGAATCACGCGGTGAGCACGCGGAACGAAGCCAAGAAACCATCATTTGATTGGCTTGCTATATATAGCGATACGGCAGAATACCATAGCAGGATATCAGGGGATAGGTTGTAGCATAAGGTGGAGACATATCCGCTGATGTAGCAGGATAAAGAAATTGATGCCTTTTAAGTTTATTTCATTTTGCTGAAAATGATGCTTTATCAAAGCTATGTTTATTTCTATCCCAGGGCCATGGTCAAGATAGCTATTGAGGAGAAGGCCCAGTACGTAGCTCACGGCGCCACTGGGAAGGGGAACGACCAGATCAGATTTGAACTCAGCGCCTATGCTCTTCATCCGAGTATTGAAGTATGGGAAATATTGATATGATGTTTTGATTGATAGAACACCTAGAAGAAACTTCTAAAGGCTTTTTTTAAATACTAGATGTGTTTTTGGGGTCTTAAAGTGACACAGAGTATCATTCTTAAAATTTTATTTGGTTTTGATAAGCTACAAAATATCTAATATGCTGATTGAAGTTCATATCTCATCACTGTACTTGCAAATATATCCATGTATTCATAATATCTCCAAAATGCTTGATTTTATGGAAAAATCAAGAAAACATCTCAAATACGTTTAATGTTTGTAATTATGCATCCAATTAATCTACCTATTAGTTACAATACCTAATAAACACTATCGAATCAAATATATCTTCCTGTCAGCTTATGACAAGGTTTCAAAATTACGTTTGACGAATTTGCGCGCGCCATTAGAGTCACATTGTCCAGTTTTCGATCAAAATCTTGACTGTGAATGGCCGTATTTTCGCTCTAATGTACTGATTGACCTTGAACTTATTATTTTCAGTAACAGTTAGTGGTTCCCGATGTAATAACATCCATTTCAAAATTTGACATATGTGATCCTATCAACATACTCTCTTTAATGGTTATTTTGAAAATAATCATATATCAAGTGATCAAAGCATCAATTAGTTAGGCTGTTTCATGGAAGAAGGAATTTCTAGTTGCTCTTTCTAAATAGATGTGTTTCATCTGTATCAATTTGAAAATAATCATCCATGCAGTCAAGCAATGCAACATGGACGACAAACTGTCCTCAAAAATCGATAGTCCCCGGTAAGATTGTAGTTTTGAAAATGACTAAATCGTTGATATAACTTTGATCACTTTGCAGTTCTGTATCGATTGTAATATTGATAGTTCTAACAGATAACAATAATGATAACTTTCTGCGAAGCGTACAACAACACCAATTTGGTTTAGGATTTCGGAAACTTTTTATGTGTGTAAGTGTTCTCAGTACAATGTTATGTTACACAGGTTATCTCCCCTTGGAGGCTGCCCGAGTTCTACAAGCGTTTCCCCGGAAGAAATGATCTCTTTGAATATGCTAAGGTGAGTCATACACACAGTCGCCAGATTTTTAATATGCAAGTATATATGTAGAGATTATTATCCTAAGAAGTGTATCATATGACTTTAATGAAACGAGTGTGAATTGATGTATTATCCGAGCGAGAGTGAGAGCGAACATCGTATTCCTCTGTATATTGTAGAAACACTGTATTCCTCTGTATATTGTAGAAACACAGTATTCCTCTGTAGATTGTAGAAACACGGTATTCCTCTGTATATTGTAGAAACACGGTATTCCTCTGTATATTGTAGAAACATCGTATTCCTCTGTATATTGTAGAAACACGATATTCCTCTGTATATTGTAGAAAAACGGTATTCCTCTGTATATTGTAGAAACACGGTATTCCTCTGTATATTGTAGAAACACGGTATTCCTCTGTATATTATAGAAACACGGTATTCCTCTGTATATTGTAGAAACACTGTATTTCTCTGTATATTATAGAAACACGGTATTCCTCTGTATATTGTAGAAACACTGTATTTCTCTGTATATTGTAGAAAAACGGTATTCCTCTGTATATTGTAGAAACACGGTATTCCTCTGTATATTGTAGAAACACGGTATTTCTCTGTATATTATAGAAACACGGTATTCCTCTGTATATTGTAGAAACACTGTATTTCTCTGTATATTGTAGAAAAACGGTATAATAATAATAATAATAATATGTAATCTTATATAGCGCACAAATCAAATCACTAAGCGATTTCTCTAGGCACTGTTTCTGTATATTGTAGAAACACGGTATTCGTCTGTATATTGTAGAAACACGGTATTCCTCTGTATATTGTAGAAACACTGTATTCCTCTGTATATTGTAGAAACACGGTATTCCTCTGTATATTGTAGAAAAACGGTATTCCTCTGCCTGTCACACCAAAGAGTCCCTGGAGTATGGATGCAAACATGATGCACATCAGGTTTGTACAGTCCAGTGCATTTCACAGCATAGTTTCTTATTCTATATTTTCATTGTATTGAATTTCAATTTCTATTATACAGAGCCTTAGTGTGGCTTTTGGTTGTGTAGGAAATTTTGAAAATGCATGGTTTGATTGTTACACAAGATCAAATATATGGGAGAAGTCTAAGCAGAAAAAAATCTCTATGATAACAATCAGCCCTGAATCGCGAGTTTTAAAGACACAAGCCATCAAGATATTGAAATCTATTTTTGATATGATAATTTGTTAGCAATATTATTTTGACATTTTTACCATTTTGACTGTTATCAATATATATTTACTATATCAATTTATTAGTTATTAAAACGTTTGCTCCAACTTAACTTGCACATGATGCACCTAAGAACTTATAATATACCTCTTAATTACACAGCTATGAGTCCTCACTTCTAGAAGAACCAAATGACAGGTTTATTTTTCATTTTTGATCTTACTTTGTTTTGCTATCATCAATGATATATCTATTTTAAAAATTTACAAATTTTTATTTCTATGCTTTTTTTTCAATCAATTTTTATTATTTAACAAAAGTTCTTTCTTTGACACAGTTATGAGTCCGGAGTTCTAGAAGACCCGAACCACCACGGACCAGATGGTCTGTTCAACATGACGGTGGATCCGGAGAAGGCGCCAGACAAACCAGAGAGACTGGAGATCGTCTTCAAGAAGGGTGAGAATATTTCATCTCTGTTTTTAAGGAATTATAATAATGTTTCTTGCACCATATTTTCATGACAGAGCATGCTAAAAGCTTACAAATTACCATTATATTCGGGGTGAAATAGCACTTTTAGCATTGCCTAGTAACAAATGCTTTGCTCAACCATACATATCCATGCTTCAACCAGAGTTCAGATAGGCATTTTTGCATCTTGATGAACCGAGTGCAATGTGGATGAAGTGCCTTGGACATAACACAGCTAATGATCCAGGAAAATGTACAATAATCATAATATCTGAAATAAAAAAATCTTGGTTGATTTGGAATAAAGGGAACCCCTTTATCAAGAAATAAAGTTCATCTCACCCAAATGTGTATGTGTTACTATTCATCTTCATCTTTTGTGAGAATTGGATAAAAAGGGACGCTCTCTCATGAGTTACCATTTTATTTATCCCGGGCACATATTTTTTCAGCACCCCTTGACCCCATAGGAGTAATTAGAGGCCAAACGCTTATTTTGTTGAAGAATGTGTTAGGTCTTCATTTTAATAAAAATAATTATAATGTTAACTAAGAGAGTATTTGTATGGTTTAGGCTGCAACTTATTTTCTCAACTATGAGTCCAGATGCTTCTTAGAGGAAATATGGTATCAAAGTTTGTCTGACAAAAATATCTGTTCCAGGAGTTCCTGTAAGTGTGAAGAACCTCGAAGACAACACTTTGAAGAACACAGCTCTAGATCTCTTCCTGTATCTCAATAAGATGGGGTGAGTACAACAGTGACAGTCCCAGACCAAGATCCTGTTGCACAAAACACAAAGGTGACCTTTAGTAACTATGGAAGCGTTAGTGCAATGTTAAATAAAGGATGGCACTAAGGTTAACCTTAGTGTTAAGTCGTTTGTGCAACGGTCCCCTGATCTCTCCTTATTATTGCCATCAATCAGTGTATAAAATAGAATGGAAACCTAGTCTGTCCTGAAATTAATTGGTCAATTCCTTAGGGGAAAATAAAGAAATGTTTTTGAAGAGTTACCAGTCCTGGCAAAAAGTAGCGAGTCCTGGCAAAAAGTAGCCAAAAGACTGGCTGACAGGCTATATGTTAAACACTGCCAACAACCAAGGATCTTATCCACATAACATCCAGAAAAAAATTGTATCCACAAAAATACCAAAAACATTGATTTTCAAATCAATCTTTAGAAATTAAATATTCTTGATCCTCTTGAACTACAAGTAGTTCCTTGAAGCAGGCATATTCAATATCAGGAAATAACAGTAAAACAAAGATTTACAAACAAATTTAACTTTGAAATTGATTTCGATTTCGGGACTTTGGTCTTTAACAATCATGTGAACTTCAGAAGACAATTCTCTAGGGACACAGTCAGGTGGCTGAGTTTATCTTTGTACACATCAGACCTTTCAAACCCTGCTAATTTGATGTTGATTTTCTCAAGAAATGGGAAAGAAATTAAAGAGCCACTCTGTGATTCTCATCAGATATTGTTTTGCTTTGATGCAAACATAAATGGCATGATTCATGATGCAAGTTCAAATTATCTCACATATTCATCCCCCAAATGGCAATTATATGATAAATACTTATTTTCAATGAAAATCTTGAAACGGTCATATTCCAGAAGCAAAATTTGGATGTCCAATTTACATGAATACTTGTTAAATATCATAACAAAGATTATGGTAACAAAAAGATATCTTTTTTTTCCAAATCCATTATTATATATATCAGGAAGACTCTTGCCTATAAGCAAAAATATTAACTGAGTTATTATTATCATCCACTCTCAACTCCAATATTCCATATTACCTATAAGTGAGTTATTTAATGGTAATTAAGGAAATTATAATAATAATAATCAAGTTAAAGGGGCATCATCATCATCATCAATATATCCGGTTTATTTGTTGATCAGGCCAGAATTAATCCTCTGAAGAGGGTGTGGCCTGACTGTCTGGTCTTGATCGAAGTCTTCCTCTCCATTCCTGTCTACTGTGGGAGTTGGTGGTTTCCATTTTCAGCGTTTTCATGTCACGTTGCACAAGGTCTTCCCATGATAACTTAGGCCTGCCGGAGGTTCTTTCTGATTGTATCCTCATTTGTCACACTTGAGCTATCCAGCCATTACTGCGCTCTATGTGTCCCAACCAACGGAGCCTGCTCTTCCGCATGACGTCTGTGATGTTTTTCAGATTGACCTGTGCTAGGTGGGATTCAAACGGGATGTTGTCTTCAGGTTTTGTTAGACATATCCATCTGACCATAGCTCTGTCATTGCGCTGTAGCTTCTTCAGTTTGTTAGCTGAAACAGCCCATGTTTCGGAGCCATACAGTAGCACACTTCTGACACAGGCGGAGTATACATGACCTCTTGTTGCCTTTGGTAGGTGCTTGTTTGTCAGGATTGGTAGCAGCTCTCTAAACTTCTTCCAGGCAGATCTGCATCGTGTTGCTGCAGCGAGTTCACAGCCTCCACCAGATGAGAGCGTATCTCCAAGGTAACAAAAGTCGGTCACTACTTCGAGCTTGTAATCCCCGATATCGACCTCTGTGTGTGATCTGCCATCTATTGGTCTTGCTGCTCCTGTGCAATGTGCACATTTGAAGTTTGGATCTTCATGCAATGCGCCCCTTATGCCACTACACTTCTTGTGGACCCAACCTAAACACTGAGTACAGCGGATTGAATTGCTGCCCGTTCCACTCAGACATACTGCACAAGGGTGTTTTCCTGATTTCCGCATCAAGTCAAGGTTGGGGCCGGCAATCATGACCTTGGTCTTATCCATATTGACCCTCAGACCTTTCTCCTCCATGCCACTCTTCCACCTAATCAGACGTTCTTTGAGTGCTTCGAGCGAAGTGTCAATGATCCCGAGGTCGTCGGCATACAGGAGTTCCCATGGGCAACTGGTTCGGAACTCTGATGAAAGTGCTTCAAGGACAATGATGAAAAGTAGTGGGCTTAGGACTGATCCTTGGTGGACACCCACTTGGACATCAAAGTCCTCACTGTAACTGTTGCCGACTCTTACTCGACTACGTACATTGGTGTACATAGACTTCACCAGTTGGACTAACCACTCGTTCACACCTAACTTTCGCAGTAGCACGTTTTTTGCAAATTTTATATTTTCAAATTTTCACTGATAACTGTACGTTAATGCCAAAAGAATTATTTTGATAGTGTCAAAAATCTCTTAACACAAACCGATCATCCATAATCGGAGAACAAAATATAAAGATTCACATAAATTCCATTGACAGCACCTTTAATTCATGTTGTGTAAGAAAAGGGATCACATGGCTAAAAGTTACATTATATATTTGATTTATGACTGCTTCCTTTAGTTTAAATTTATTGTCTGTCAATTGGAACCATTTATTTTAATATTCCTGATATCACCTTATATTCCCTCTAAAAACGTGCTACTGCCCCTTTAATCTGCAAGTCTGCCAGGTGAAAGTCGTAATTGTTACACATTGTACTCTCTCAGACATCGTAAACTTGTCATCTATACAGAGGAGCCTCACTTTGGTTTGCCAAACATGGGCAATTAATTGATTTCTCTTTAATTGCTTCCGACAATATTGGCAATGTCAACCGAGGTATTGATTGGTGAAGTATTGGACAATGAACATATGGGAACTGTTTACATGGGCAATTTGTTTGCTTGATTCTAAATGGAGCGCTGTGTCAAGGTTGTCGTCAATAAGGAAAAATCAATCAATATTGGCTGTATTGATTCATTGATAGATTTTATTGAGGTACTTGTTATGCAATGAAATAGGGATAAAGTTTGGAAGATTTCAGGATTTTTCATTAGATTATGATTGAAAATAATTGTTGTAAGTAAAATGTTATAAGAAATATGTATGATGTACATTCCTTCTACTCTCCATTTTTGGTAAATAATGGAGTCCTGGGGGTCGTTGCACAAATAAACTTATCACTAATTTTATCCATGGTGGCATCCTTTAACATTAGACTAAGGCTACCTAAGTGACTTAGTCACCTAAGTGTCCTGTGCACCATTCAACAAAGCAAACGATTGTAGCCCATTCTTTTAATATTAATTACAATCAATCATAGCCTTACAGCAGATTATAAGTGTTTTGTGGAACGATAACCTGAACAATGGCACCTAGAACCTAGGCCCATTGCACTCAACTTGTTTAATTGTTTATTCAAAAACATACTTTTAAATTTAGAAATTTCAAGTGAAAACTGTTTATAATATCAACCCTCCGTTACTGAATAATAATGGAGAAAAAAATAGATAGACATCACAAATGTAACTTGATGTTTTATGTTAATTGATATATATCAAGTATTTCTGTTTTGAAGCACATTCGAATGATTTAGTCATAGATATTTGGATGAATTGTGCATATGGATTATTGGTATATTGGATATAATATTTAAGCTTTGTTTAATACTAGATATGTCTCAAGTGAGACTGCTCAAAAGCTCTTATATTTATCAAGTATATTCCGTTATTCAATATCATTTCTGTATGATTTTATCAATATCCATTGATTAGATGTCATAGTATTGTTTACAATAACAATGGTAAAACATTTTTTCAAGATAATCAATAAAACTAGGTTTTTAGGATAATTTCTCTGAAAAGGATAAAGATATTCATTAAAAGAAATGAATCAAGCACAGTATCCTCTGCACTTCAGTTACTTAGGAAATATCAATCTGCCTTGGGCCAGTTCTGATACTGACATTGTATTTCCTCTCTTGGATGAAATATAATTTGGACAAAAATATAGTGAGGGTTAATTTCAATATTTGTGATTAGTATAAAGATCTTCTCATTTCATGTATACGGCCTACTTCACCCTAATTTGCATAAATGTATGTTCAGGGAAAAAATCTATCTTTCTTATAATTATTATTATTGAGTTAGATCGTGCATCAGCTAGTTAGCTCTGGCACGTATCCTCTTTTCCCTCTCTCGGAATAGATTCACAATACTATTCCATGAATTGTTCTGATTTGTGAGCAGTTCAGTCAAGGTGGCACTCGTGTCAAACGCCCTTGCATGTTGAAGAGCTTGGCAGTCAAAGATGATATGGAGGATTGTTTCCTCCCCAGAATCACACAGTAGGCAAGTAGTATCGGTGGCTAGATTGAATTTGTGTAGAAAGCTTTGGCACGGATAGTGATGCAACTTTATCCGACTGAGGAGGACTTGATCTCTCCGATTTACGTTTGCATTCTTATAAATATCTGTGATGATTTGTAATATAACAATGTGTATTTCAGAGGGAAGCATGCTATTGGTCGAGTGGACTTGGTTGAGAACAGGTTCATAGGAATGAAGTCCCGCGGTGAGAGATTATTTGATTACTATCCATTCTTTGAGTTAATATTGTAAGAAACACTTCTTTTACAGTCATTATCAATTCTACCATGAATCAGGTTACAACACTCCAGTGAATGATCGAAAAAATTTGGGTTGGTTGTCGATGATCACCCATTGGAAAGAGTGGGGGCATCCTACGGGATCACTAAATTTATGGTTGCAAACTGTTTAACCCTTGTGGGATGTTTTCAAAAATGACACTAAATATCTTTGGGGTCAGATATGCCCCCTTGGTTGTTGTGTTATATTTTTATTGAGCAGCCTGACCATTTTAGTGATCGCTGCTATGACTATTTTGGACACATGAGTGCTTTTGACCCCAACCCAAATGTGAATAACAGACTTGGGTAATATTTGACCCAAGATGTATTTAATGCCATTTTTCAGCATTATCTTAAAATGAATACAGATTAATGATTTGATTACCGGTAAGCAAATCTTGTGCAATCAGTCTGATGCAGAGCCTAGCGAATTCTATATGCTAACTAAGTAAGGCAATATAGATCTTAATTTACTGAGATTGCAAGGATAAGATAAAAAGAAAAGGAGATAGGCATAAATTATTGTTATCAGGACATGTTACAGAATGATCATGCAGTAGAAATTTTTAATAAACTTTGATGATTCTTGTACCCCAGGTATCTATGAAACCCCAGCTGGGACCATCATTCTAGCAGCTCACATGGACATCGAGGTTTTCACCATGGATAGGGTATGTCTTCACAATATGATGTCATCTTACCTTCACAATATCTTTATATTCTATGCTAAAATCACTTTTCCTGAGATTTGGACTGAATTCGAAGTGACACTTCATTAGAAGTTGTAAATATGTATATTTTTAAGACAAAGGTTCTTTTATCTTAATATGATGGAAAAGTTTGTAATCTTTGCTCCAGATTGTTCTTTCAAAGATAGTGATTGGGAAGGACATCTTTGAAAATGGGTCATTCTTAGAGTTTTCTATAATTTGCTGAATTTCAAATGGGCTATTGCTGTTATGTTGTAAATTTAGCTTAAAACCGACGGCGTTAGCCGGAGGTTTTAAACTCTTAAATTGTGGGTGTTGAATAACAATGAATCCCGCAAATTTTACAAACGCAACTATTTATCGATATTGTAACATGAATGTTAGTTATAAGCATTTTAAGAGCGAACTCTATTTTTGCGTAGGGAACTCTGAGTTGAAAGGATCTAACGACTGATCCATTATTGTTATAGGTGTTCGCAGCTATAAAGAAGAAGGAATTCCCAGTGTTATAGACATTAAAATAGTGTTCTTATATTGCAAACCAGTTGCACTCATAACGATGAGATCTTATGGTTATCACTGGGAAATTTATGAGAGAGAAAAAAGTTATATAATTCATAAACCAACAGGAACAAGCCCGACTGAACAAATATCTTAAACTCTCCCAGACCATTGTGACGGTGACGCGATCATTATGACATCATAACGGCATTCGAAAGAAACCGGCCGCATGGCACAAGGCGGCAAATTAGGAGAAACTTAGCCACTTAAGAAAGTTTAGTTACATAAAACTAAAGTAAATAGAAAAGTATTTTTGGCATGTACGGGAATGCGCAAGTTAGAAAAAGATAACAAAAACAATAAAGTGTGAATTGGGCACGAATATTGGGAGAATCAGAACATTTTAATGTTGAGGCGGACCAAATAATTTATCCTTTCTCGGTGATTCACCACAGCCAATTTGCGGGTGTTCATTGCCATTTAACACTGGGAAATCCTTCAAATCAACCAATCAGATACGAGTATTTACCGATGTCATGTTACCATTAAGATTTTAATGGGCAAATTTTTCATCCAGTGTACAAAATGACCCATGACCCCGCTTTCCCAATCTCTGAAATATTTAACAATTTGAAAGGATTCTTTGAAATTGATAAGTTGTGAAATGATAAAGCATTATGAATCCTCTGCATGTTGTTGGGTAGTGGTGAATGTTTATCTCTTATCCCTTATCTCTTACAGGAGGTGCGGAGAGTTAAGAGAGATCTGGACATCAAGTTCTCTGAACAAGTCTACAGGGGTATGCTACAAGATATATACTGCTTATAGGATGCACAGTATTTTCAATATTCAGAGAATGTCTCTCTTTTCTTGACTATTACCATGTACATCATATCAAGTGAGGTAGAACGATTATATTTTCACATTTTCAAATATTTAACTTTTTCTACCTTATGAGATGAGATAAAAGTGGTATTTGTCAAGAATTGACCAATGTTCTGTTTGTTATATGATGAAATCCTTCAAGTAACACCCAAAACAGCCAATTTCGTGTTGAGCAGACATTTGGGTGAGACCATCGCTGCAGTAATAGTGTGACGTCATATGAGAATTCATTACATTAGACCATTGTTTCATGACATCAAACTGTTGAACATGCTGTCACTCAAGTGGTTTTAAAGTTTATCCCCACAGTAGAATAACAATAAATGTTATCAACACTGTTGCCAGATAGAGGGTTCATTTCACAGATGGAACAGAGAATCTCAGCCCAGAATGTGAATTTACACATTTCTGTATTATCGATGGTTGTAATGATAAATTTTTAAACCCAACAGCCTAGTTTTTTGGTTCAGCCAGAGTGTAAATTAACACATTTCTGTAATATAGATTGTTTGTAATGATAAAGTTTAAAACCCCTCCTCCAGGATTTTGGTTCAGCCCGGAATGTGAGTTCACAAGGTTCTGTATCTCCAAGAGCCAGGAGCATGTGGAGGGAACGGTCACTGTCAAGCTGTATAAAGGGGCAGTCTACATCCTGGGACGCGCTTCCCCTCTCTCACTTTATAATGAGGAGCTTGTCAGGTAAGCTACAGTGTCAAGTCTATGAATAAATGTTATCAAATTTAAATAGCTTTTAAATCTTAAAGGTCTTCTTATCAGATTTTTTTACTAATCCGTGTTCCCTTTTCCTGTTATTCAATTGTTTATAGAACTGTAGTTAATCAATGAGTGTTGTTTTCAGTTGACTAATGGGTGTTCCCTATTTAATTGCAAATTGGCCAATACATTGTCTTTATTTTTGTTGACCAATCAATGAGTGACCTCTTTACAAGTTTACCAATGAGTGACCTCTATTCATATTGACCAATGAGTGTCCTGTTCAAGTTGGCCAATGAGTGTCATTCATACAAGTTGGCAAATAAGCCTTTTAAGTTGACCAATAAGTGTCCTCTATTCTAGTTGACCAATGAGTGCCTTCTATTCTAGTTGACCAATGAGTGTCCTCTATTCTAGTTGACCAATGAGTGCCTTCTATTCTAGTTGACCAATGAGTGTCCTATATTCAAGTTCACCAATGAAAGATTCCTCTATCAAAGTTGACAAATGGGTATCGTCTAATTAGTTGGCTAATGAGGGCCCTTTATATATGATTACCAATAATTGTTCTCTATTGAAGATGGATAGTGAGTGTCCTCTATTCAAGTTGACCAATGGGTGTCCTAAATTTATGATAACTAATAAATTAGTGACCTCTATTCAAGTCGGCCAATCAGTGTCCCTATTCAAGTTGACCAATCAGTGTCCTCTACTCAAGTTGACCAATCAGTGAGTGTCCTCTATTCAAGTTGACCCACCAATGACTGTCCCCTATTCAAAATGACCAATAAGTGAGTGTTCTCTATTCAAGTTGACCATCAGTGAGTGTCCTCTATTCAAATCAACCAATCAGTGTCCTCTATTGCAGTATGAATGTACAAGGAGACTATGAACCCCCAGATGCAGGCGGCTTCATCAAAATCAACGCTCTCAGGTCAGTGTTGTGAATAATATTCTGTCATTTATAGTGATGTAAAAGTGCAGGACTTACAAGGACATATTGTTTTTCATCTCATACAGTAAATGGTACATATGTCATTATATCTTGCATCTCTGGCCAACTATTGTAAATACCAGTGTTACTACATATATTCAATATACAAATAAATCCTTATTAATTTCAAGATTTATGAAAGTTCAAATCATGCTTGTCCCTCATTTAGGCAAACAGTGTCATAGATATAAGTAGCACCCTTTTCAGCATTGACATAAGGATTTGGATAATAAATTATGATTTGAAGATAAATATCAAATACAATGTTGATTTGGAAATATCATTATTTATTTAATTCTATATTTTGGTTATTAATTCTTGTTGATATTTATTATGTTAATGATGTCATGACAAATCATTATCATTATTTTATTTTATTCTTATTTTCTAACTAGGAAAGCAATTACTTCATAAACTCCTAAAATGACCCACTTGGCTATGCGTCAAATTGGGGTTATATTCAATATACATATAAGTATTCAGGATTTATTGTATATAATCAAAGTCAACGTTTATTGCTTACTGGGAAATGATTATCATTATCATTATCATTATTATTATTATTCAGGTTGCGAGAGTACTGTCGACTACGAGAGAAGATATCATCAGACAAGTCCTAAGGAAAGGGATGGAAGTGCACAATGTGTGAAATGTGACTAAATGTGAATTTATATATGGCAAAAATATTTACTTGTTTCATAGAATCTCATAACATAATCATGATAAATTTAAGGAAAATCAGTCAGAACATCTTTTTATAAACAAATTTGTGAAGGCTTCCCAAAAATTTTTTTTGAAAGTTAAATCTTTTATGTTTTGCACGATTTGCTCAGCTGATTTCTTTCAGGGACATATTCATAGTTTTTATCCCATTCCATCCTAAAGGATTTTGCCAAAACAACCATTCAAACAAGTAAATAATTTTGTCTGGACAAAATATGATTACCCAAGTATTCTGTCGTAAATGCTTTGGTAAAATTTTTATTTTGTTTTATTTTTTAAAATTACCAATACGCAATAAAAATGTCTTGTTTGAGTGTTTTAGCATTAAGTTACCATGTACCCAATGAACAAGGGATTTATACTGATTGCTTAAATGTTGAACATAATGTGTTTTATGTTGAAAATATGTTTTTATGAACAATTTGTTGTTAAAGAATGCAAATAAATGCTTAATCTATATTTCATTTGCATTTACTTGAAAATGAAAATCTGGTCTTTTAACTTTCCAATTTTTAAACTTCTTTAAAATAATCGAAAAACTTTGTCAAATTACCTCTCAGGGTTTTAGTCAGGCAAAATGTTCACAGACTTTGCATTGAGAGTTTGATTTACTTTCTCTTTGAAATATAAATCATATATTTTGTTAACGTTTATGCATTTGTATGAAGCCACTTTAGGTTTTGAGAAAATGAAGTTCATTCCATTATGTGTCCATGTGTTTACACAAATAATTCATTATTTTCAAATTTAGCAAGAAATTTAGTTATATTGATATTAATATATATCACTGATATTAATATTAATTGTATTTATAATGTTTACTTTTTCAATATACGGACCAAAAGCAAATATTTTTTGTCAGTATTGTTACAAGCATATGTTATGTAATAATTGTAGTAATAATAAATGTACTTACGTTCAAATTTGTTTGTTGCGTTGTATTTTCTTTGGTAAATTATAGAAGAGTCTTCATTCTTATATCGTTTAATATTTTTTATAATTGATTAAAAATGTAAGGAGATTGTCTAAAAAACATCCCTTTAAGTAAAACATGGTTAATTCTTAAAACAACGCATAACGATTCTATTTAAGCCCTATCATTTCTTTTGTCACAGAAATGATGTTTGATTTGTAAAAGATGTTAGGATTAATTACCATAACAACAAAGAATCTTTTTGCAAAAATAAACATTTCTGAGAACTTGTTTCTAAGTCAACATTTACCTGAAACTGTTTGCAGAAATGAGTATTTAACCCTTGTACAATACTTGGGGTAAAAAATGAAGCAAAGGCTGAATATTCATAAACAAAAATGAGCAAGGTTTAGATTATTTTTTTGTAATGTATATCTCCGTCAACCATTTTTTCTACTAAAATGCATAAAAATATATATATGTATATATAAGCAAATCACAGAAACCAAAATGGTTTTGTATAGTTTGGCCTTGTTACAAAATAGTAAAGTGCTCAAAATTTAGAGGATGGAGCAATATAAATTCAAAAGTAGGCCAGTTTCCTACATAGTTTTTTCACTTCAGCACCATGTTTCATACTCAGTGACAATTTTCAAGGGATCATGAAACAGTGTAAAAACTATGTTGGAAACTTACCTACTTTTGAATTTTATATGTATGTATATATGAAATTCATATGAAAGTTTGGTCATTTAAGATTCCCTTTCAAATTCAAACTGATTGCATCGATATATCTGTGAAGTGCTGATATCCAGACAGCAAGTGCCTACTCAAAGTGCTACATAAAAAAAGAAAAGTCATTGTTTCTACTGGTATTTGCTATTCTTCACAAACACTTTGAAGTTTCTGATAGTGAAGCAGAAGTAAAATACTGATAATTGATATGGAATATGCTACTCGGAATCTGTGATATTTTCTAGGAGTAATAAGTCACAAGTTTAAGTCAAAAATATTATTCATTGAGAGAGAGAGGTACACTACCCAAAAAACATCAATATATCGTAGTTGAAAAAATGAGAAAACAAGATGTGTTTGTGAAACACGAATGCCCCCGGATGCATCCTGCTCGCTGTGTCAAGGTCAAGGTCACAAGGTCAAATGTCATGGTGTCATCTGAAAGGTCTCATCACAAGGGATCCATATGTCAAGTATCAAAGACCTAGCTCTGACCAATCAAAAGTTATGACCAAGGTTAAAGTTTTTGTGGACAGACGGACGGACGGACGGACAGACGGACAGGTGAAAAACAATATACCCCCGGAATCTCCGATTCGGGGGCATAAAAATTATAATCACTCGGTAGAAAAACTTTTTGTAGAAAGTTTGATATCATATTTATATGTTTTAATCAACAATAAAATACTCCAATATCAACGTAGGCGGCAACTAGTGCCTGATTCGGAAAAAAATAAAATCTCGTCGTGAGCGACAAAGACGATAGTTGCCAAGTTGGTCGCAAAATGTTGCTAAAGAGACCACGAATACAGTAAAAATACCTTTAGGATATGGGTCTTTAAAGATCATTCTCAGTTCTTTATTGATGGACAAATAAAAAAATGTTATCCGATTGATAATCTACCAGGGGGGGGGGGGGGGGGGGGGGGGGTTTCCATTCAAACCATGTAACTAATGTAAAGACATAGATAAAACGCAATGCTAAACGTACATATAATCGCGTCTAGTGTGTACATGACAAACGCATCGGATCGCATCGCATGACGGATCGCAAGAAAATTCGGACGTAGTGTGTTTCCAGCCTAAGAGTAGTGCACGGATGCTTTTCACACTATTGCAAGCTGAATGTTGAATCGCAGGGACATGTCACTTTTAAAGGGGCAGTAGCACGTTTTTTGATAATTTTTTTTTTCACTGATAATTGTAAGTTAATGCTAAATGTGTTATTTTGACAGTTTCAAAAATTTCATTACACAAGCCAATCATTCAGAGTTCGAGGGCAAAGTATGACGATTCACATTAAATCAATTGGCGGCCATTTTATGTGAACATCTGTAAGTCATTTTGTGTAATAAAAAGGAATCGCATGGCTAAACTTTACATTATATATTTGATTTATCACTGCTTCGTTTAGTTTAAATACATTGTATTTCAATTGGAACCATTAATTTTCATTATCCTGACTATTCCCCCTTAAAGCGTGCTACTGCCCCTTTAAAACCAACGTTAGAAAAACGGTTCTATATTTATATCTTTTTAACGTTGTGTTGAAACGATGCATGTCCCTGGATGTTGATGCTTTGAAAGCAAATGCAGCTTAAACCACTGCTATATATCCTTACAGTAGGAATTCTTTCAATTAAACAAATATAATTTACCCCAACAACATCTAACTATCTCTTTAACTCATTATCATGTAAACAGAAAGCACATGGTGATTCAAATAATTTTCAAAGAAGACTTGAAACTGAAGCAGTGGCCTGTTTTCATTTTCCATGTCAAAGGTGACGATTGTTCAACAACAAAGCAAGACGCCACAGGCAAACTTGGAAAATACCTTTCATCAATATTTATGGAGTTGTGGTGTTTGATGATAATGGCTTCAGCAGGTTCAGGTTACCGTCACTTAGTGTGTTTCCTTGATTAACAGTTTAGAGTTATGTTTGTTTTCCCTAACTTGAAACGGCCGCCTCAAAACAATAGACCTAAACACTTTAATTAATCTGTACTGAGTATGGTTTCCTAAAAGGTTACTCTATCAGTTAAAAGCAAGTTTGAAGTTGTCAAGTTGAGCCTTATTTTTGTATTTCATGATACAAAGTTTGCAATGCACGACTATAAAATCAAATCTAAAGCATTGCCTAGACCCGACCCATAGCTTTATGTTGATATTCCTACTAAATTTATACGTCGTTGTGTTTGTCAAATATCAAACAAAAATAACAAATCTAAAATTAATAACCAATTTTGAACTATAACAGTGCTAAACTAATCTACCTATCACTATGCTTTTACTACTGGCGACATTTGTATCTGCCATGTTAGTAATCTCATTTTAATTTTAATTTTTTGTTATTTTTTAAAACTTTTTATTTTTAAAACTCCATACAAAACATGTTATATATTCAACGTCCACATCATAACAAAAACAGATGGTTTAATTAATACATGTCGATGATAGGCAATAGAAGGCATTCAAAAATAGCATATATACATATACATATAGGTTCATTCAGTGTAATATGATATTCAAAATAGATTGTGACATAATGACCAAAACTTCATAAAACTGTCATACTTACAGTTTGTGAAAGCGTTGAAGCGATCAATATTATATGTAGTCTTTATATCCTCCTTAACATATTTAATATTTGGTATTTTTTCTTGCAATTTCATCTTGTATATGTTATAGTTGGTCGTAGTTATTATAAGATTTAGTACATAATTTCTCTTTTCGCAATATCCTAGAACAACGTTTTTGTTTGAGAATATTATATTAGTTCCTGTTTTGCTAAATATCCATTCTTCGATTTCTTCCCAAATTTGTTTCACATATTTGCAATCATATAACAGATGTATTATTGATTCTTTTTCGGTCTTGCAAAAGGTACATTTGTTAGATTCCTTAAGTTTCATTTTGTTAATAAATCGTTTGTTGGTAAAAACCTCATTCTCTCCCCACAGAGGCAACTCAGTCATACCTGAATTAGCCTCTGTTCTATTACGCCTAGATCCTGGGGTTCCGACAGATTGCCCTAGCGGCAAAAAGTTGTAACTTGAGATAGCTCCCTTATCTGCAGCCAATGAAAACACTTTTTGGATATGAAAGACTTTGGAAATTCTCAACGGTCGTACAGTGACTTTCGAAAGCATCATGCCTTTAGGTTTATTTTTCATTAACAGTGTGAGAGGGAAAATATTTAAAAATCAGATATGGATAGGGTTTTTCATTAGAAACATACTGTTTTATAATTGTGTATATTGTTCTTTGTTTTATGATAAATTTTATTTTAATAATTTACCAAATAAAAACTAATGAGAAGGTAAAAAAGCGATGTTTTGTAGAAGGAAGAGTTATCTCCCCTGAATGCCGAATCACCGGGAATAGCCGAGAGTAGCCGAGCTTTTGCGAATGACCCCTTTTGAAACGGCGTCGCTGATTGCACAACTAACTTCGATTGCCTCCAATCAGATTTCTACTTTTCTGTCCCGTGTATTAGCCGTAATAGAACAGAGGCTAATTCAGGTATAACTGAGTTGCCCCTGTGGGGAGAGAATGTAGAAGCCTATGCAATACACTATATTTGAACCAAGAATGCTTTACACTATTGTATGAGTTGAATGTGGTCTTCTTTATCGTGTTCCATGTGTTCTCATCAATATATTCATTTAATTCTTTTTTTGCCATTTTTCTCTGTATTTTAGGAGTTTAGTGGTATTACTTTTTATCAGTGTATCATGAATTTCTCGGCATCCTTTTGGATTTCTGACAATATCTTTCAGAAAAAAGGGTAAGATTGGGAGTCAGTTTTCATGGCAATATTGATGTTTCTGGATTTACAGTAACATTTAACGGATTCTAATATGCCTTGGCGCTCTAAGAAATTTGTTTTGCATCCGTATTGACATTTAAATTGCTCCACTGTTAGGAAGGTTCCATTGTTGTCTAATAAGTCATTAATATAAGTTATACCCTTGCTTGAGTAGTGTTTATAGTTAATTATTTTGCCATCTATTTTAATGTTTTCATTTAACCATAAGGGTTGTGTTAAGATATCCTCTAATTGTTCGACGTTTTGGGATTTTTTATTTAGAAATTTGCCGCAAGATTTTAATGTGTCTTTTCAAAATTGATTTGTCTGTGGCGTTAATACCGATTCCATTATGTATGTTTCGCAAGTTTGTATAAAGTTGGTTATGTTACATTTTGTACTTCTCTGTAATAAGTTCCTTATTTTTGAATCTGTATTAAATATTCTTTTTATCCACGATATTTTTTGTGATCGGACGAGGTTTAATATATCAGGTGCCCTTATTCCGCCTTGGTCATAATCTTTAGTAATAGTGTCACAACTAACTTAGTCGGGTTTATTTTTCCATATGAATTTGAAACATAGTTGTTCAATTTCTTTGATAAGTTTGTGGTTTGGGTTGGGCAAAGTTGCAAAAAGATGATTAAGTTGTGGCAGGAGTAAGCTTTTAAGAATGGTATTTCTACCTAAGGGTGTTAAATCTCTTGCTAGCCATTGATTCATAGACTGCTTGAGCGTCTTTAGTTTATCCTTATAGTTTCTTTCGACCATTTCTGCAAGATTATGAGTAAATATAATGCCTAATAATATGAATGAGTCATTTTTCCAGTTCAGGTTCCAGTTTCTGCAAAGTTTTTTGTTAGAGTTTTTCTGAGAGCCTATCCATACTACCTGAGTTTTAGTTAAGTTAATATTTAGGCCTGAAAAGGAGGCATATTGACGAAGAGTTTCTAGTGTAGCCTGCAAACATTTTTCAGTGCCGTCTAATATAAGTGCTGTGTCGTCAGCGTACTGAGAAATAAGGTATTCTTTCTCTCCAATTCGTATTCCTTTAATTTGTTTATTATTTCTTATCATTATAGCTAAAATTTCAGCACAAAGTAAAAAAAAGTATGGAGAAATGGGATCTCCCTGTCTGCAGCCTCGTGAGACACTAAAATAGTTTGAGAGGAATCCATTTACTACAACACAGGACTGAATATTGTTAAAGAAAGTATTCATCCATCTTGTAATAGATTCTCCAAAATTAAAGAATTTGAGGACTTCTTGAATAAAATCCCAATCAACGGAGTCGAAAGCTTTTTCAAAGTCTATAAGGAGAAGAATACCTGGAATTTTCATGTATTCAGTGTAGTCAATAATATCATATATTAAACGGGTACATTCGCAAATATATCTTTTGGACATGAATCCTTTTTGATTTTCGTTTATAATAGTGGGTAGAACAGTTTTTATTCTGTTAACAATAGTTGATAATCCGATTTTATATGCAACGTTAAGTAAAGAGATTGGTCGCCAATTTTTAATCAGATGTTTAGGTTTTCCTTTTTTAGCTCATCAGGACTGAGGGTCCAGATGGGCTTATGGCATGGCCCGTCGTCCGGCGTCCGTCCGTCCGTCGTCCGTCCGTCCGTCCGTAAACTTTTGACACTTTCGACTTCTTCTCATGAACCATACACATTAGAGAGCTGAAATTTTGTGTACAAGTACCTAAGTATATGGAGATTCTTATTTGTAACTTTGGTGACCCTGTGACCCCAAATAGGGTCACAGGGTTCACAACTTTAAAAACCTATTTTTATCTTCTTCTCCAGTTCCAGAAGGACTAGAGAGTTAAAAATGATATGTGTAGACTCCTTGGCCAATGGGGATTCTAATTTGTAACTTTGGTGACCCTGTGATCCCAAATAGGGTCACAGGGGTCACAACCTTTAATACCTATTTTCATCTTCTTCTCCAGTTCCAGAAGGACTAGAGAGTTAAAAATGATATGTGCAGACTCCTTGGCCAATGGGGATTCTAATTTGTAACTTTGGTGACCCTGTGATCCCAAATAGGGTCACAGGGGTCACAACCTTTAATACCTATTTTCATCTTCTCCTCCAGTTCTAAAAGGAGTAGAGAGTTAAAAATGATATGTGCAGACTCCTTGGACAATGGAGATTCTAATGTGTAACTTTGGTGACCCTGTGACCCCAAATAGGGTCACAGGGGTCACAACATTAAAAACCTATTTTCATCTTCTTCTCCAGTTCTAAAAGGACTAAAGAGTTAAAAACGATATGTGCAGACTCCTTGGCAAATCGGGATTCTTAATTGTAGATTTCGTGACCCCATGACCCCAAATAGGGTCACAGGGGTCACAACCTTAAAACCTATTTTCATCTTCTTCTCCAGTTCCAAAAGGACTATAGAGTTAATATTGATAACAGCAGACTCCTTGGACAATGGGGATTCGAATTTGTAACTTTGTTGACCCTTTGACCCCAAATAGGGTCACAGGGGTCACAACCTTAAAAAACTATTTTCATCTTCTTCTCAAGTTCCAAAAGGTCTAGAGAGCTGAAATTATATTTGCAGACTCCTTGGCCAATGGGGATTCTAAATTGTAGATTTTGTGACCCCATGACCCCAAATAGGGTCACAGGGGTCACAACCTTAAAAACCTATTTTCATCATCATCTTTAGCTCCTAAAGGTCTATTGAGCTGAAAGACTGCATGTAGACTCCTTGGCCAATTGGGATTCTAAACTGTAGGTTTTGTGACCCCATGACCCCAAATAGGGTCACAGGGGTCACAACCTTAAAAATCTATTTTTCTCCATTAGATGACAGTCTATGGCAAATTTATTTCTCCTTGGATATTTTAGTGTGGACTTCTTTCACTGTCTGATATTGGCGATCTAGAAAGTGTTGAATAATAATACATTAAATTTTGTTTTGTAATTTTTTATAGTTTTTTTTGCAATAGGTAACATCAGTTTCATTTTTAGCTCATCTTGCCTGTATAAAGCAAACTTGATATGATGCCTGATGAGCTACAGAGCCAATGGCTCTATTTTTACCATGTAGTAAGCCATTTCCACAATTTTAGCGATGGATAACGGTAACCTTGCTACCCTACCCAATGAGGAATACTTATGTCATGACATCGATGCATAAATATTGTAAAGAACTCCATAAATAAATATTATTTGCAACAACAGAAACGAGTCGCCATTATCGCTTTGTTTGTCCCCGGAAGTAAAGTTGACAAATTCGCGTAGCGAAATCGCCGCTCTGATTGGCTGAAATAACGCATGCGCGAGATTTGACAGACTGGATCGGTCTATTGGCAGACGAACAAGGAGTATTTTGAACACTGCTCATATATTATGTCAACATTGAATCATGTGTTGAGAAAATTATGTTAGGAGGAGCAAATGGAACCGATTAGTACAGGAGATTAGATTTATGAATTTGGATCTTTTCTATATAACTTGTGTACTGTCTCTTCATGTCCTCTTCAGTGCTCAGTGGCCCGCTATCACTAAAAATAAGAAGTACACTAAACAAGATTGGTATCCATAGAGAAGACAATCACTTTCCTATGTTTAGGAGTTTAGATGGAATGCATTAGGACAGGCCTGTAATTTAGCTAAAATTGATCAGTCACCTTTCACATGTAATATAAGAATGTTTTGAACTCTTACAGTACAACCATCAGTAAAATGAGACAATGTGCAAAAGCAAATGGTTTGAAATATTGTTTGTGTCTATTTCACTTCTGTACGGAAGAGATAAATCAACTAAACTGACAATTGCAGCTGCGTAGAGAGAAGGTTGAGCTGGAGAACGCCCTGGAGCAGGAGCAGAAGTCCCTCGTCAACCGGCTCTGGAAGAAGATGGACAAGCTGGAGGCAGAGAAGAGGTGGGTTATATTATACTCGTCACATTAGTGGATAGCTGACCCAAAGTAACATCCTTACACAAGTAATACTCAATAGTTGCCCTGCAAGACATGCTCCACAGTTGCCCTTCAAGATATACTCCATAGTTGTCCTGCAAGATGTACTCCATTGGTATTTTCTCTACAGGCAAAAGATGCTGAGTTGCCCCACAAGGCATACTTCTTGCAAGGATGCATTTCTGACAACATTATTGTTCATGTTAATTAAGGTCTCTTCTAAACCAAAATTGATTCGGAACAGGGACTTAATGTTCTTAAGATTTTAATATCTTGTATCAATATAACTACAATTTACATTCTCTTCAATCCCCCTTTCAGATTGCTACAGGAGAAGCTAGACCAGCCAGTGTCGGCCCCGCCCTCCCCACGAGACATCAACAACGGAGACACCGCCCACAATCTCATGCAGCACATCGAGAACCTCCGGGGCGAGACCAACCGACTCTAGAACCAGCTGAGGCAGGCTCTATCAGAACGTGAGTTGGCACTGTGGTGTATTCAGTCGCAGTTAATATTTGACATTAATCTACAGTTTTGTACAAGAGTCCTTAAGTTAACCTTTGTTTAATATAAAGGAAGAGGAATTGGTAGTAAAGGTTGATTTTTGAAGGAAGGTGAAGGCTGGAGCCATATCTTTTGCATAGCTAAGGTCACTTTATGGATTTAACTCTTGAATCATTGGGACAATAGAACCTTAAGTGGTCCTCTCTAGATGTGAGTAGATTGTTTTGTTTTATCGACTTCGTTTGGTTCACTTAAATTTACTCAGTAGACCTTATCATGACCAAGTGTAAGAAAAACTGAGGCTACAGAAGCTTTAGATCGGCTTTCATAAACTATGATTTGTAAAAATGAAGTATTGTATCAAAAATTGCTGTATTCCAGACGAGGAGAAGATGATGCAGTACGCCCACGAGGAGCGACAGATCCGCGAGGAGAATCTTAGACTGCAGCGCCGCCTACAGCTGGAGATGGAGAGGAGGGAGAGTCTGTGTCGACATCTCTCCGAGAGCGAGTCCAGTCTCGAGATGGATGATGAGAGGTATCGCAACTTTGCTCTAACGTTTTACCTCTTTATATTTCACTTTTATCAATTAGGCGATTACCTCTACCTTGCTTTAACCCTGTATAACACCTGTAACTCTGCTCATATACTTGTTATTCCTCGCCAAACGTAGTTGGGGGGGATATTGAAATGGTCTCCGTCCGTCCGTTCGTCCGTTCTTCCGTTCTTCCGTCCGTCCCGATAATGTTTCCGGAGCACAACTCCAAAACGGTGAGACCTTGCTCGACAAAACATGGTATGTGCAATGGGCATCATGTGGAGATGTGTCTTTTGGGGTTTTCAACTTCTTTGCAATTTTATTTTTACCCGTTTCCATGGAAACGTAACATAGGATTTTGTTTCCGGAGCACAACTCCAAAACGGTTAGACCTAGCTCGACGAAACTTGGTATGTGCAACGGGCATCATGTGGAGATGTGCCTTTTGAGGTTTTTAACTTCTTTGCATTTTTATTTTTACCCGTTTCCATGGAAATGTAACATAGGATTTCGTTTTCGGAGCACAACTCCAAAAACGGTTAGACCTAGCTCGACGAAACTTGGTATGTGCAATGGGCATCATGTGGAGATGTGCCTTTTGAGGTTTTCAACTTCTTTGCATTTTTATTTTTACCCGTTTCCATGGAAATATAACATAGGATTTCGTTTTCGGAGCACAACTCCAAAACGGTTAGACCTGGCTCAACGAAACTTGGTATGTGCAACGGGCATCATGTGGAGATGTGCCTTTTGAGGTTTTCAACTTCTTTGCATTTTTATTTTTACCCGTTTCCATGGAAATATAACATAGGATTTCGTTTTCGGAGCACAACTCCAAAACGGTTAGACCTGGCTCAACGAAACTTGGTATGTGCAACGGGCATCATGTGGAGATGTGCCTTTTGAGGTTTTCAACTTCTTTGCATTTTTATTTTTACCCGTTTCCATGGAAACATAACATAGAATTTCGTTTCCGGAGCACAACTCCAAAACGATGAGACCTAGCTCGACGAAACTTGGTATGTGCAATGGGCATCATGTGGAGATGTGCCTTTTGAGGTTTTCAACTTCTTTGCATTTTTAGTTTTACCCGTTTCCATGGAAACGTAACATAGGATTTCATTTCCGGAGCACAACTCCAAAACAGTGAGACCCAGCTCGACGAAACTTGGTATGTGCAACGGGCATCCTGTGGAGATGTGCCTTTTGGGGTTTTCAACTTCTTTGCATTTTTATTTCCTCTTTTTCTCAAATAGCATCAGGCCTTAGTAGAAAGCTAAAACTTTCTGTGCAGTCTCCTATGTTAGATAAAGAGGATAAAGAGTAAGGGGGGAACCACATTTGCCACACCAATAAGCACAAATGATATGAAGCCTGATGAGTTACAGAGCCAATGGCTCTATTTATATTTTTAGCTGTTTACATGGAAACTATACTTAAGATTTTGTTTCTGGAGCAGAACTTGAAAACCTTGAGACCTAGCTCAACCAAACTTGGTGTATGGATCAATCATTATGTGTAGATGTGCCTTTTTGGGGTTTGAACTTGTTTGGATTATCATTTTTTGCAGTTTCTTTGAAATTGTAAGTTGTGACAATTTACGACACCAGAAATCGGAGATACTTAAAATTCAAAGTCATGTTTTTTTTCGTCAAAATATTCCAAATGGCGGGGGATATAGACGACTCTGTCTGCTTGTTTTGATTAACGCCGCCCCTTTTAAATAGTTTACTTTTATCTATCAGGCCATTATTCCTGTTTGTCCAGTTTGGAGATGGATGATGAGATGTACCTCTACCTAGCTTTTAATCTTTACCACTTCAACTATTAATGGAAGGAAAGTTTTTATTTCTGGCGAGAAACATTCATTCACTACTCTTGTCATTCGTAACTCATATGTGATTGTTCTCTTGTTGTAGACACTTTAACGAGATGACGAAACAACACGAGATGTCAGGCCATGCCGTCCGCCCCCGCACTGTATCTAGTCCAATACCATATGCCTCAACTAACACATCAAACAGACCCATCTCACCAGGTCAGTGATAAATTAAGCCAATGTAATCACCTCTCATATTAAAAGCATGAGTGTTGTCACAGGGGCCATGATTGGTTCCAAAATTGTATAACTGAAGATTCAAAGCGCAAAGTGCATATTTGGGATAAGTTTTTGCTTTTATGGAGCATGATTAATTTTACGGCGGCTTTTAAAATTAATTTCTTTTTGATTAGCATCGCTGATTGCTCAACCAACTTTGATTGCATCCAATCAGTTTCTCTCATGTTACCAGAGGACTGTTCTTTTTTCAATATAGGTTGATCAGAATTTACTGGGAGAGAATGAATATTAACTGCAGATGCGTGGTTTAGCAGATCGCTCTTCCATTCCTGTGGATTTGTCTCAATCATTAATAATTATGATATTCATTAGTCAGACTGATAGTATAATTTCCATGATCACCTTAGTGTTACACTAAAGAGCTGCACAAAATAAGGGTTTTGTGGATGAAAGGTTTGTGTAATTTTATGACATTTGTTTTTGAGAGTTTGGCTTGATAAGCATGTTTTGTACTTTCACTGATTTTATAGGTGTTTTAGAATTTCTTCAACAACCTTTTGAAACACAATCTAAACATTTGTCATTATCTTATGATGAAGCTTAATCATCTGAAAGCAAATCCAACTTGCAGTTACAAATCTCCAAATGGTCATTTGAAAGTATGTTTACCTGAATGATCTAGTTATCCCCAGCCGCGCGTTTAGCGGGAAGCGGGGGATATAGTATTCAGCTCTGTACGTCCGTACGTCCATCCCGCTTCTTGTTAGCGCGATATCTAATGAACCTCTCAACCTAGAATCTTCAAACTTGGTACCAGTCTTCATCTGGGGAAGTTTTCGGTGGCCTTGACCTCATTTTCAAGGTCACGGCGAGACTTTGACCAGTTTTGAAAATGTTGTTAGCGCCATATCTCATGAACCCATTAACCTTGCGTCTTCACGGGAGACATAGTATTCCGCTCCGTACGTCCGTCCGTATGTCCGTCCCGCTTCTTGTTGTAAACATCAATTTGCGGCGGGGGATCTTGTCACCTTTGTGACAAATACTTGTTATTCATGTTTTAATCAAGGCAAGAATACTGTAAGGAACTACAGATATTTTTTACGGATAGACAACTTCTTTATTCTTTTGTAGGCAACGTTTCGACATACATACTACTGTTATTATCAAGCAAATATCTATGTTGAATCGTGCCTACATGAGAATGCGAAAATTATGTATCCATAAAAGATCTTGTAGCTTCATCTACTAAACTGCAATTCAAGGAAGAATAGGGTACACAGTAGCTCATGACCTACTTGTGCATGCTTCTTGATGTCTCAACATAAAGAGTTGAATTATGCATGTCTTTCTTCATTGTTTATTCTTTACCTGGTGTTTATAGAATACTTGTGTTGGCTTTCTTTATGATATCCTTTGTTAATCCCTTAGAAATGAGTAAAAAATATATATGTTTTTGAGCTGGATCTATATCCTGCAGGGATGAAAGGGTTAACTGGATATGATTCTTGAAAATAAACCACTAAAATATGTCTGCACATTTCAATATTGAACAAATAATAAAGTTTTCTAAGGAAACTGTGCACTGGCTGTTGTCAAGGATGTCTCTAAGACCAATTTAATGTCTATATTCTCCTAACTATCTTAAGACCAATTTTAACAGTGTTTGAAATAAATCCTACACAAGCACATAGAAATGGAGTAACATTTTCCAGTGCTTTTGGTACAGTGTTGAATTCTTGATGTATTTGCTTTGTTCCAATATTCCGTTCATGATGATCTATTTTAAAAAAATCATCTTTATTTTGGACTATCCTAGTACCGAAAGAACATTGTTTATCTTGCTCATACATGACTGAGCTTCAGTCTTGCTTCATTTCAAGCTTATTACACACGCTGCATCTGCATAATTACAGTCATGATCATGCACCTCATCTCACTCACCGTGTTGTTTTGCTGCCAGGTCTGCCGTTCGTAGCTAAAAGCCCCCCGAGTCCGATGCGCCGCAGCTTAACAGGCCAGCCCTTCCATCCTCCCTCCCATCCACCCGGCCACGCCCCTGGACTCCAGCCCGGCCAATCAGCCGGTGGGCCTGGTGGGTCCGGGATGGGAGTGTTCCTCACCGCCCGTCTTCTCCAGCATGCCATTGGCTAATCCCAACCTTCATGTGAGTCATTCAGTTCATCATCATAGACCACGGAGCTTCAGCATCGGACATGTTGCTGCTGCTTTGTACTGTGTTGTATCATGGGTATTTTGATTGTTTTTGTTTTTGTTTAATTGATTTGATTTTATGAATTGTTTTATTGGATTTTGTCAAATTCTAAAACAAAATCATTTTACTACATTGTTGTAATTGTTACAGCTCATGTTGTTGTTTTTTCCATCAAATTGAAACTTTAACAAGGAAACCTTGCATGAGGATTCGATTGAGGTGTTCGTGCATGTTCTTATATTTATATAACAAGCATCTTAAAAGTCATCTTGAAATTTAATGCATTATATCATGTCTCATTGCAATGTGCAGTGTGCATTGATTTATATTACAAGATAAATGTTACAATATTCCTATTATACAGAAGAATGCATTTTTCTGAAGTTTGAAAATGTTTTTATTTTACGGAAGAATTAAGTTTCCATGAAATGTTATGTCATATTCCCCCATGAGACATAACCAGTAATGCCTTCATGATTGGCTAATTAAAACCTCATTGCCTTTGTCACTTTGTGCAAGTTCCTAAGTGTGCTCTGCTCTAACTTGAAAGTGTAAATAGAAAGGTAACTGGTAACTGTGACAAATAGCAGTAAGGCTTATAATAGACAGTAGTGTAGGTTATTTCAAATTATTTCTCAGTGGTAATTAATCTACCGTATTTCCTCTAATAAGCGCCCGGGCGCTTATTTTTTCAGAACCCCTTTACCCCCCGGCGCTTATTAGAGGCCCGGCGCTTATTGGAGACCCGGCGCTTATTAGAGGAAATACGGTATATCTTTTTCACAGAAACCCAGGCCGAGCCCCGAAAAATTTGCAAAACCAAACGCAATGCGGAGCGAGAAGAACGACAAGACATGATACCAACCATGGCGATGATCAAGCGATTCCATAGGTCGAGCAAGCCTAACCCTTATCCAATCAACTGATCCATGGACTGACTGATTGTTTTGTTCCACACATCTTGTAGACAGGTGCTATTGGCCTTATCCCTGCAGTCAAGGAAGATAACTCTACCAGTCTTATGTGTTATAAGAAGTTATTACGCCATTCTGTTTGATCCTATCCTTCAATAGTGATATATGTTGTGCAATGAAAAAATACAAATTTGAACCAAAAATTCTTTTATGTAATTTCAATTTATTAGTTTTAAGTTTTCTTTCATGAATTTGTAACTAGTTTTAGTTCGCTTTCTGTCAAGAGCTTAAGCGTGACTGAGATTTGTACGCTTGCAGTTGTAAAGGGATGTATGGTTCCTACTAAAGGGATGAAAAAATAGTTGATGAGTTGGAGCCACAATGAAAGATTTGGAGCTGTTACGAGAGATTGAATTTTGGAGATTGATTTGAGAAAGTTGATCAGTTCTTGATTATGTTCTTGTCTCCAATAAGACACGCTTGAAGAAAATCCAGTTCAATCCTTTATCCTTCATCGCTTCATCCTATCACATGCTTCTGTGTATATTTATGAGTGTAATTCCATTGTTACGCATGTATAAACCATACATATCACTGGTTTGTTCAAAGTTGGTTAAAGGTTTGCATAATGCAAACATTTGCACACAGAATAAGAGAAGAATTGCCATCATTGCAAAGGTTTGCACCAAGAACTGATACATTACTGCAAAAATGTCCATAATCATTATGCAATTATTTGCTCTTTGCACTAAATGGAAAGAGGACATATGGTTTGAATCTGCATGCAAACTTTGCAGTAAATTTAGGGGTTTGAGACTGAAATTATTTGCATGGGTCTGAAAAAGGTATGGATATCTGTTTCAAAGGCACTTAATGAAGGTTTGCACTTAAATCACTGCAAACATTATTGCCATTAACAGATATGAAAAGTGGCAAGGAATGTATAGTATGTCACTTAGGAGATAAACCTAGTGTGTTTTAAAATCAGAGACATGTTATACTGGATTGATAGCGAGTAAATTTTAAATTGAAACCGAACGCGCAGCGTGAGGTTTCAATTTAAAATTTACTCGCTATCAATCCAGTATAACATGTCTCTGATTTTAAAACACACTAGGTTTATCTCCATTCTACCATGACGATTTTAATCGTGAACTCTTTGTATAAGCGAATTGCACTTTGTAAAATGTCCTCACTTCCGGCAACAAAAATAAACTCGTCTGTGCCGGGGGTTTTGCTATTTGGTATTCAAAATAAAATTAAGCCGAGTGCAAAGGTAAATCTATCATTGGGTGTCCATCAAATAGATTTCTGACTTTGTTCAACGCAGCTATTAATATCGTACCGTTTTAAACATGTGCTTCCATTACTTGATGCCAGAATAGACTGAGATATCCCTATCAATCAAATAGATGATTCTAACAGAAATCCACTGTGACGTAAATGACGTCACTGTATTGTTGCTGTAATCGTAGGAAGCCCGCTGCGTGTGGCGTGATTGACCACTGAAACTTTTTCTTTTGAATAAAATACTCTATCTACTTCAAATTATTAGGTCATCCCTCGTAAAGACACGTAAATAAAACATGTTAAATAACTTTTTAAAAGTTTTAATCTCAGTAAACAGCAGAATACCAGTTTTGAAATTGCCAGTCGGCTGTATCAATGCGCAGTGAAGCGGCCTCAAAATCAGAGGACGTTCAATCCAAAATTGATCACGCTTGATTTTCCAGGAGAACCAATCAGAATCTAGTATTCATCACATTCATGGTAGAATACTGAATCAATTGCCGTGTTTGATGTGCAAATATTTGCATTATTAACTTCTTGAGAAGATAACAAGAGTGTTTACAAATTGGAAAGATTTGCATTATTTGAGAAGTCATGAAACCATTTGTCAGTGTTTGAAACCAGAAGTTTGCGTTGTTTTTCTGTCTGAAACCACTGGAGAAGTGCCTATATAATTTCTGTCTATGTTCCCAGGAGAGAAGTGTTGATTTCAATATTGCTCTTGTAATGTTTTACTTTGCTTTATTGGAATGAAAGTAGCAGCTATTTTCAATAATATTCATTCATGTTTTTGAATCATGGAACGTATTATTTGTGGTTTCTTTACATATTTCGAAAAGTCTGTTTCATATTTTAGTTCTTCTCTTTACCATTCAAGAGACCCAGCAAAGAGTTTGTTTGTATATGGTTTGTGTTGTCTTTTATTCATCAGTTATGTATTTTTTAGATTAAATTCGAGAACATTGTCAACAATTTTGATAACCACATTTAATCAACATCTGTTTGAGCCTTTGATTTTTCATTTCCACAAATTTTCTTTTGTATGCCATTTAACGGAAGTTCAAAGACTTGGAAGTATGATTATGTGTCTTTACCATATATGCAGTTATTGGCCAATGACTTAGTGAAAATTATCTGGACTTACTTCCTTATTAACAACTGTAAAATATGATAAATTGTGACTATAAAGTCTATTTTAATGGAAGTCTTAATCAATCCAATAGTGACAGATTTACAGCTATATACTGTAGATGTTTATAAAATATCTGCAAGTTAATGCTGACAATGTCAAGTAGCAAGAGCATTGAAATATTTCAGACATTTTTGTTTGTAGCACAATTGATAGAAGAAATTGATAAATCAAATCTCCAAAATCTTTTGCATGAAAAACATGACCCATTGACAGGCCAAATAATGATGATGAGAAAATATAAAAAAATTTTATGCAAAAACTATACTCGATGAATGAAGCATATGCATATTTTGTCAGAATGGTCTTTCATGTTCTCTATGATTTACTGTATACCCTTTGGTTCACTTTATACTGATGATGCTATTATCAAATATTTCTTTTTGTGAACATTCCTGTTTTTGTTGAAGAGTAACTTATGTTACTGATCCTCGATACATTTTAGGTTTAGAGTGAAGTAAAGTATATTAACAGAGTAAATGATTCAATAGTCTACTTCCACAGTTAGCTAATAGGAGTTGTATGTTTGTTTAATCATCACTCTAAAAGCTCATTTTGTATGGTACTTATTTAGAATTTACATGTTTAGTCATGTATGGACCTTTGCATGAGGAAGGAACCCTCTTTTAGAAAAATAAAGTGAACTGTTATCTTGTAGTGTAGTTCCTTTAATAGTCTCTAGGTCTTGTCCACTTAAAGTTTAAAGGTTAGAAAGAGCTATTAAAGCCGTATCTTTGTAATGACGTATGAAAAGATTATGAAAGGAGAGTGTGATCATGTCATTTTCATTGTGCTTAATTTTCTATGTACCCTGTGATAAAACGTTACGTATTGATGGAGTCTCCTTGATCTGTGATTGGTTGAATTTTGTGATGAATGAAAAAAGTCTGTAATGTTGACCTTCATTGTTCTGAAGGTTCATTGTTCTGAAGGTCAAAGTTCATTGAATTGAGCCATATTGTGTGTGTGCATGAAGTACAATTTAGACACTGCACTACCTTTGTATTTTTGGAACAAGGTTATGGTCATTTCAGATAAAATTATGTAACCGTTTGCTTTAATACTACAGAAAAGATTTTGACAGCCATCTTTGATTGTCTGTAGCAATTCCCTGTGGCGAACAATCCCATACAAACTCTGAGCAGTGTTTGGAAATTTTAAGTTGAAAGGAGTGCATCCTCAGGTGACGTATATCAAGATTTAATGTTATTTTCAATCCAAGATGTAACTGATATGACTTTGTGATTGGAATGTTTAAAGTGGGGATCACCTTTTGAAAAGGGAATTCACCCTTTATAATGGCAATTATCAGGAGTGTATTGAATATCCTTCAAACCATCTGGATCCGAAACTTTACGACAGAAAATGAAAATATATCGTGCAACAGCAGAAATAGCTCAGATCTGTTCATGCTGTAAGAAAGTATAAACGTGGTGGAAAGGTTTCAGCCCACGATATTTATGGCTGTATAATCTTAGCACTCCCCTTTGTCAGCCCCTCAAATTTCTGTCAAAACTATATATCACATTATAAGCACCCCCTTCCAGTTGTCATGTTGTCATGGAAACTAACCATTTCCAAAAGCAAGAAGTGAGAATTCCTAAACCCACAAAGGCAAGACTAGCTGTTACTGTAGCTATATAACCTTTCCACTTAGTGAGGGCAATGTCGAGGAATTGAACCTTTTACCCTGTAACCTCAAATAGGTCAAGTCGGAGTACCCGCAGATAAAGGGTTAAAGTTAAGGTTTTTTTACCAAACAAACAAAAGATGGTCATGTGTCTTCTTTGTTTAATTAAGAAGATATTAACAGTGTTTTTGTTCAATGTAACCATTTAAAGATTATCAATTATTGAAGATTTTGAATATATTATCTTCCATCTTAGTCATTTCAGAAGTTTGTCAGATGAAAATTGACGATTCTTTTATGAACATACAGCTTTCTTTGCAAGCTAAGTAAGCAGTCTATAATATAGGCAGATTTGCTAAAACATACCATTCATTGTTAAAGTTGTATGTTTGTATTTTTTATATTAAACTATTAGTTTCAAGTGTATGGCTTTCGCTTTCGATTGTTGTCGAAGAAAAATATTTTAATTGTTGATGTTAACTGTTAGCAGCTATGAAGTCATTTCATTGAATGTTAGACTTGTTGGTATGGAATTAACTGGCAATAAATTGAAAAAGGAAAAGGAACCTTTTAGTGTCAAATATATAGTACAAATTCTGCATCAGTGTGCTTATAAGTGGTAGCCATTATAAATTTTGTAAAAAATAAAACAGAATTCAAAATTACAAAGTTTACACATTTGAATGTTTTGTAGTTACTGACTTGTATTGTAATTGTTATCAATATGAAGTACAATATATATCCATTTACTGTTTTGTTTGTAAAGGGTATTATAAAATTGTCTAAATCTAACTGCTCTCTAAAGTTAGTTAATGTAATGTAGAGTCCTCTGTTATGTACATCTAATGTTGTACTGCCATTCCTTAATTAAGATTTTTTAAAACGGCGTATATCATTTATGAGAACTTCGGATAAATCAGTTCATAGATATTTAGTTTATTGATATTCCCAAGCCATAAGTCCCGTTTTTGATTGTCAACTTGATTTTGTATTATCATTTGGATTGATGTGAAACCACTTAGGCATTTATATAAACAAGTATCTCCACACTTTCAATATGTCATAATTCATAAACGATATTTAAAGAAAATGCATTAAGAGAATATAGTTTTTGTTTCTAATAGTATCCTGTTCCTTAAAATATAGCTTTGGTTCCAGTTTCTTCAGTACCTTCTGATTTAATAATGTCCGCATGACTTTTAGATCAGCTTATTTGAACCCTTTTGGAAACCCTGGCTGCATTCACAGTTGTGAGAGGCTTTATCTATTTACTGATAAACATCAGAAAATATATATCATTTTCAATCTCTGATATAGATGTTATCTTAAAATATTGTTCTTGTAAGCCTTTTACACATGTCATCGTCATTGGAAGAGTAATTTAAGGCAAAGATGAAATCACTACAAAAAGTGTCATATGTAGGAATCAGAATATTTGCCCAATCAGATAATGATCACAGGGAACATTACAGTACAGAATTTAAAATGGTTAAGTTTCTATGATTTATTGTCTTTGATTTGAAGTTAATCTTTTGTTTTGTTCTTAAAGATAAACGTTAACTATTATTTTATGTGCATTTGGTGAGCCCACAGTCTTGCCTTGAAGGACTGAAATAATATTTTAGATTAAAAATTAAAATATATATTCTATTAATTTCCCCATGTCAGAGTATCATTCTGTAAGAAAAAACACTTCTATTTGAAGGAGAAAATTTATACAAAACAAGGATTGTTTTCGAAGTTGATTGCTTTTGTTTTTATTTTATTTTGTTAATGTCAATGTTTGTTTCTGAAAGCTAATGCATTTGTTATTATACCGTGCGACTCCATTGCTAATGTATGCAAACAATCTTCTACCTGGCATTCTGGCCTAAGCAGTTAAAGATTACAGGCTATAGATGAATACAGGCTTGGGATAGAACAGCTTGGAACAGGTGATAGAGCTTATGTATCAAGGGAGATAACTCTATTCTCTAGCCCTCTGCCGGATACAGGATGTTGTTTGTGAGTGCAACATCCCATGGTACAAACTAGCAGAAACAAATCCCTAACTGTAGTATGCAGTATAGTCGGAAATTTATTGTAATGTCAAGACACAGGCACCTGATCCTAAATATAGGCACATTAACTTGACTTATCAATACCTATTCATATATCATATAAACAAGATAACAGTTTTTTTCACAAACAGGAATCGACACTCTGGTTCCCTGGCTGAGAACACTTTGAGTTTAAAACTTGATACTGACACCAAATTCATTTTCTTGACTTGGAATCACCCTATCAAGTCTTGTTTATAGATTGTGTAATTAGGTACAATGTATCAATATATTTAGCTTCTGGTTACAATGATCTAAAATGACTTCAATTGAAATCTATCACGTGCTAATCCTAGATTGTTCCTGCTATATAGAGTACCAGGTACTTGCAGAGAAAGTAGTTCCAAGAAGATGCTGTCCCATCTGTGCGAGTTAGCAGGAGCCGTAGGTGTTGCCTATGCTATGTGCTATCTGTTGAATGTACATATTTGTATCATACTGGAGCCAATAAATTTTAATAAACAAAATATATTTGTTGTGTTTCTGAAATATGTTGATATTTTATGGATGTTCTTCTCTGGCCTAACTTCTTTGTAGCTCATGTTGTGGCATGGCATCTGAAGTCAAGTTCTCGTAAATTTCTTGTCATTTTGACTTCATTCTTGACTCGAGAGACCTTGAGTGCAGACTCCTTAGCTGATATGGATTGTAATTTATGTATTTGATGACCCAATCACAATATTAAGGGTCACTGGTCACATCCTTGTACCAAAACCTTAGTTAAAGGGGGAATTTCTAGATTTGGTGACCCTGAGTCCCTGTAACCATTTCCATTATAGATTATTTAAAGCCTGATGACCAGAAGTGTCAGTTGCTCTTTATTTAAAGTCATGATTCCAAACACAGCTTCATTTACAATACCTGGATTTGGCACCAGATAAGGTATGTTGTTCAGTGGACAATTATCTTGTTATTAAGCTTGTAAAAGTTATTATGTCGCAATTTTTGGAAATTGACTCAAGCGCAAATTTGTAATTATTTTTTAGACTTTCTTCAGTATTTGTTTTAACAGAAAGTGTATTCATTAATAATACAAGAGCAAATACTTAGCTGTAAACCAGGCATTCTCCTTTCCTGTTTTGACTGTGACGCACCAGGTTTGTCACAAGTTTCAAATGTCCATGCATGGTCAATTTGTCCTCTGAAATCACACATATAAATCATAATTACTAGAAAAGTCTTCCATAATGTTCTCCTATGATGGAAACAAATTATGTCATCATACATTACGACATGTTGCAAAATAGAATAAACTGAGTCCTCTAGCTGATGATGTTCTCGTTTATGGTAATAGTTCATTAACATGTAATTTGCTACTCAAGCATTACATCACAATTTAACTGGTTGAAGATCTCTAGTAGTATCCAGAGTAGATAAACGTCCATCCAAAGTCTCCTAAGACCTGCGAGACACTGCTCTCACTTTGAAAGGCTTGGGTCCGAATGTGACCCCGGGGACAGCCTCCATTGTCAGAGGAGGTTCACCAGCTGGATGTTGAAACTCGAAGCGTTGAATCAAACTCACAATGAACAAGAAGAGTTCCATCTTGGCCAAGGACTCGCCAGGGCAAGCCCTCTTGCCAATGAAGAAAGGGATCATTTCCGGTACTTTGCTGAACTTTCCAGAAACGTCTAGGAATCTTTCTGGGAGAAACCTGTCCGGGTTCTCGAAAACGTTTGGGTCATGAAGAACTGACTCAAGGTTGGGCAAGATGATGACTCCCTTAGAGAAGGTGAAGTTCCGGAACTTGATGTCATGAGGAACGCTGTGCCAGAGAGACAGGGGCAGAATGTTGGTGATTCTCTGAGTCTCGGTGATTGTAGCCTCCACGTATGGGAGATTCAATTTGTCGGACATTTGAGGAAGTCGTTCCTGTCCAACATTCTTCTCGATTTCTTGGAAGCACTTCTTCTGAACCTCCGGGTACTTCATGAGCAAGAGGATGGCCCATCTGATGGTAGTGGTGGTAGTCTCACTTCCGGCAACCACCAGGTCACACATCACTGTATTGAGGTTGTCGAACCCGATAGAGCTATTCTCTCCTGTTTTTTCCTTGTGTTTGATCTCCTTCACGTAGGCAGCAACAAAGTCATTTATGTTGTCCTCATCGAAGTTGTTCACATGTTCCTCGATTGACGGTTTGGAAAGTCCGTCCTCAAAGAAGGCAAGGTTATTCAGTATTCTTTTAAATTTAAAGGGATCTCCAGGAATGTATCTAGCGATAGGGATGAAGTTGAGACCCGCTGTTGTCCCAGAAAGCCGCAAATTCTCGTCCAAACGTGCCAGTAGGTCCTTCAGAAACTCATCCTCGTAGTCGAACCTCCTGCCGAATAAGATGGCGGCGATGATGTTCATGACGGCGGTGTTGACGATATTTCTAATGTTGAAGGCTTCACCTTTCCTGTCTTCAATGATTTTCAGGAAATACTCACACTCTTTGTGGATAGCGTTTTCAATTACCCTTTTCCCCATTCCGAAATCTCTGAGTGTTGACAGGGTGAACCGTCGTTGCTCCTTCCACACTTGACCGGAAGTTGCGACCACACCCCGACCCCGGGATATTTTGTCAAGAACGAACACGTGGGGTCGGTCGGAAAACAAGTCGGCATTTTTCACAAAAGCGTCGACAAGCACATCGTATCCGTTCATAACAATAACGAGTCTGTTCCCCAAGTACATGCTAAATATATCTCCGTATTTGCTTCTCCATTCCCTTAGTTTCTTTCTTGGGTCAGCCCCCAATGATAGAGCATGTCCGAAAACAGGTAGAGCAAAGCCCGGTCCGGGTGGGATATCGCCTGGTCTCCGGAACATTAGCCATACTGCCACAATACCCCCGGTACCCAGCAGTATAGGCTTGGAATTCTCTAAGACGAAGGTCAAAACTTTCTTAGAAATATCTTCTAAAACCATCCTGAACGAAAAGTGCTTATTCACTGCAATATCAGTGCCTTATCACTGACCTACAGCTCAACCGCGCCGACAGGGGCCCTTTTGTCTACTCGAGAACATGTGCACTGCCAGAGTGTATCAGAGTGTACTCGCATTAACCAGCTATTAGAGTCAGTTCATGAAATTATCTGTATTTGTGTACTCGCGTACATGTGCACTGACTCAATATCCCTCCTCATTGCTTTATGAAATCTACAACGAGCATTTCAAGACTTTAACCTGAACTCTGGACACGAGTGAAATGATAACATAATTAATAATATTTTAACAATTATCAAATTTATCATTAAGGTAAGACAATGCATTTAATATATTTGTAAAGGGTTGTGCAATTTGTCAGAAGTAGTGTACCCGTTGATTAAAACAGTACGTTCCTTATTTAATTAACTAAAGTACAGGCGGGTGAAAAATTAAGTTTTTGTTGTTAACTAGAAGTTCAGACAGTTTGATTTGTATATTCAGGTATAATTATGCTATACATAGTGATTACCTATTAGTTGGAAAAAGGTTATATGATATGACAAAATGAACATTGAATCATGATAGAATATATTAATTCAATAACGTAAGTCAAAAATAAAACTGTCTTCCCGAACACTGAATCAAGATAGACTTTTTAGCTCATCTGCCCTGTAAGGCATGGTGTCCGGCGTCCGTCCGTCCGTCCATCCGTCCGTCCGTCCATCCGTCCGTAAACTTTGTGGAATTTCGACTTCTTCTCCGGAAGCATAAGGCCTAGAAAGCTGAAACTTTGTGTACAGACTCCTTAGCTAGTGAGGATTATAAATTGTAGCTTTGGTGGCCCTGTGACCCCTAATAAGGGCCACAGGGGCCACACCCTAAAAACCTATTTTCATCTTCTTCTCCAGAACCATAAGGCCTAGAAAGCTGAAACCTTGTGTACAGACTCCTTGGCTAGTGAGGATTATAAATTGTAGCTTTGGTAGCCCTGTGACCCCTAATAAGGGCCACAGGGGCCACACCCTAAAAACCTATTTTCATCTTCATCTCCAGAACCATGAGGCCTAGAAAGCTGAAACTTTGTGTACAGACTCCTTGGCTAGTGAGGATTATAAATTGTAGCTTTGGTAGCCCTGTGACCCCTAAAAAGGGCCACAGGGGCCACGCTCTAAAAACCTATTTTCATCTTCTTCTCCAGAACCATAAGGCCTAGAAAGCTGAAACTTTGTGTATAGCCTCTTTGGCTAGTGAGGATTAGAAATTGTAGCTTTGGTGGCCCTGTGGCCCCTAATAAGGGCCACAGGGGCCACGCCCTAAAAAGCTTTTTTCATCTTCTTCTCCAGAACAATGAGGCCTAGAAAGCTGAAACCTTGTGTACAGACTCCTTGGCTAGTGCGGATTATAAATTGTAGCTTTGCTAGCCCTGTGACCCCTAATAAGGGCCACAGGGGCCACGCCCTAAAAACCCATTTTCATCTTCTTCTCCAGAACCATAAGGCCTAGAAAGCTGAAACCTTGTGTACAGACTCCTTGGCTAGTGAGGATTATAAATTGTAGCTTTGGTTGTCCTGTGACCCCTAATAAAGGCAACAGGAACGTCCTTCAAATCTATTTTCATCTTCTTCTCCTGAAGTATAAGGCCTAGAAAACTGAAACTTGTCGCCTATATATACTTAATTTTATGATTGGTGCCCCTGTGGCCTCTACAAAGGGGGTATCATTGGCCACACTCTACAGCATAATTGATGATGAAGCCTGATGAGCTACAGAGCCAATGGCTCTATTTTTTGGAAAACAGGTTATAATACCTTGTTTTTGAGTCAGGGATAGTTCACCTTTTTCATATGCAAGGTTTAATGATCTTATATGGTATTCGTGAAGATTGAGCCAGAAGAATTTAAAGAATTCAACAGTAAAACCAGATGAGCCAGGGCTTTTTTCATTTTTTCAGAGTGTTTAGTACTTCGTCGTATTTCAGTTGTCCTTCAAGGTTTTCTTGTTGTGTTTTTGACAACTTTGGTATATCCTGTTCTATATCTTTGAATAATTCTGATAAATTAACTGTTGCACTTGACTTTTTCTGATACAAATTATGATAAAATGATCTGGTTTCAGTTATCAAATCTTCTTTTTTAGTGAGTATTTCTTTATGTTTATTTTCTAGTTTATAAATTGCTTTATTCAAGAAGTTTCTGTTTTCTAATGATAAGAAGAATTTACTTGGTTTTTCACTTTCTTCTTTCCATTTTGATTTAGATCTTAAAATTATACCTTCTGAAAGTCCAGATGGGCTTATGGCATGGCCCGTCGTCCGGCGTCCGTCCGTCCGTCGTCCGTCGTCCGTCCGTCGTCCGTCCGTAAACTTTTGACACTTTCGACTTCTCCTCATGAACCATACACATAAGAGAGCTGAAATTTTGTGTACAAGTACCTTAGCATATGGAGATTCTAATTTGTAACTTTGGTAACCCTGTGACCCCAAATAGGGTCACAGGGGTCACAACTTTAAAAACCTATTTTCATCTTCTTCTCCGGTTCCAGAAGGACTAGAGAGTTAAAAATGATATGTGCAGACTCCTTGGCCAATGGAGATTCTAATTTGTAACTTTGGTGACCCCCTGACCCCAAATAGGGTCACAGGGGTCACAACTTTAAAAACCTATTTTCATCTTCTTCTCCAGTTCCAGAAGGACTAGAGAGTTAAAAACGATATGTGCAGACTCCTTGGCCAATGGGGATTCTAATTTGTAACTTTGGTGACCCTGTGACCCCAAATAGGGTCACAGGGGTCACAACCTTAAATACCTTTTTTCATCTTCTTCTCCAGTTCCAAAAGGACTAGAGAGTTAAAAATGATATGTGCAGACTCCTTGGCCAATGGAGATTCTAATTTGTAACTTTGGTGACCCCCTGACCCCAAATAGGGTCACAGGGGTCACAACTTTAAAAACCTATTTTCATCTTCTTCTCCAGTTCCAGAAGGACTAGAGAGTTAAAAACGATATGTGCAGACTCCTTGGCCAATGGGGATTCTAATTTGTAACTTTGGTGACCCTGTGACCCCAAATAGGGTCACAGGGGTCACAACCTTAAATACCTTTTTTCATCTTCTTCTCCAGTTCCAAAAGGAGTAGAGAGTTAAAAATGATATGTGCAGACTCCTTGGACAATGGAGATTCTAATTTGTAACTTTGGTGACCCTGTGACCCCAAATACTTAAAAAACTATTTTCATCTTCTTCTCAAGTTCCAAAAGGTCTAGAGAGCTGAAATTATATGTGCAGACTCCTTGGCCAATGGGGATTCTAAATTGTAGATTTCGTGACCCCATGACCAAAAATAGGGTCACAGGGGTCACAACCTTAAAAACTTATTTTTATCATCATCTTTAGCTCCTAAAGGTCTATTGAGCTGAAAGACTGCATGTAGACTCCTTGGCCAATCGGGATTCTAAACTGTAGGTTTTGTGACCCCATGACCCCAAATAGGGTCACAGGGGTCACAACCTTAAAAATCTATTTTTCTCCATTAGATGACAGTCTATGGCAAATTTATTTCTCCTTGGATATTTTAGTGTGGACTTCTTTCACTGTCTGATATTGGCGATCTAGAAAGTGTTGAATAATAATACATTTGTTTTGTAATTTTTTTTATAGGTTTTCTTGCAATAGGTAACATCAGTTTCATTTTTAGCTCATCTTGCCTGTATAAAGCAAACTTGATATGATGCCTGATGAGCTACAGAGCCAATGGCTCTATTTTTATTAATAATCTGTAATTCTGTGTTTGCATCTTTCAATTGTTCATGAAGTTTTGTTTTGGAGTCAATGTCATTTGATGTATCTAATTCCATTTCCAAGTCATTTATTATTTGTTCTAGAGACTGTTTAAGTTTGAGTTTTTCCTTTTTCTTATATGATGAATATTTGATTGTATGTCCTCTAATCATTAGTAAAGTGTTTCAAAAAACATTTGATCATTGATTTTAAAAATATATTTCCCTGTTTCATCAATATACGATTTATATTGGTCTTTTGTTTCATTGATCAGTACTTTTATTTCATCTACATATGTTTTGTCATAAAGTAAGGAATTATTAAATTTCCAATATCCTTTTCCGCGTTCGAT